>JAWNNO010003345.1:0-1200000 GCA_035044985.1 Lordiphosa fenestrarum
CAGTGTCGGGATGGACCTGCTTAAGCACCTTGTAGATGTAGATGGCATAGCTCTCCTTACGCTTGCGCTTCTTCTTCTTATCGTTCTTGGTGATATTCTTCTGGGCCTTGCCAGCCTTCTTGGCTGCCTTTCCACTGGTTTTGGGCGGCATATTTTCACTTTTGCACAAACACACTTCACTTGTAAGTTGGAGTTAGCCTGACCGAGGCGCACAATTTATACTTTCATTTGAGCCACGCTTTCAGTTTTACGCATGCGTCAGGCGAGCTGTTGTCGACCCACCCCTAGCAGAACCGTTCGGTATCGGAAAAAAGTATAAATAAAATGGCAGTTCTCGGGTCAGGCATCAACATTCGTGTGTGAACCTTTTCAGTGAACAGTGCGAGAAAGAATAAATAATAAACAAAAATGTCTGGTCGTGGTAAAGGTGGCAAAGTGAAGGGAAAGGCAAAGTCCCGATCCAACCGTGCTGGTCTACAGTTCCCTGTGGGTCGTATTCACCGTCTGCTCCGCAAGGGCAACTATGCTGAGCGCGTTGGTGCCGGCGCCCCCGTTTACCTGGCTGCTGTCATGGAATACCTAGCCGCTGAAGTTCTTGAGTTGGCTGGCAATGCTGCCCGCGACAACAAGAAGACGAGAATCATCCCTCGTCATCTGCAACTGGCCATCCGCAACGATGAGGAGTTGAACAAACTGCTCTCTGGCGTGACCATTGCCCAAGGTGGTGTGCTGCCCAACATCCAGGCTGTTCTTTTGCCCAAGAAGACCGAGAAGAAGGCTTAAGAAATTCCCAAGCGACCCAAATCGTTCACATCCTTGTATATACATAAATTAAAACCAACCGTCCTTTTCAGGACGACCAATTTTATTCAAAGATATTGACTGAATTCTCCCATAAAATATTAAATAAAATAAAAATATACTTATATTTTAGGAAGATACAAATTGAGAAATTTCCTCAGCTGAGCCGCATTTTATATTTTTTATACTCATATGTACAGTTACAGTCTTTCAACAAAGGGCTATGGTTTTTGTTGTTGTATATGAACCAGCCAGCAAAAGGGCATTGAAAATAATCGTTTAGCTTTAGAGTATTCGCTTGTATACTTAGATGGGGGACCGCTTGGGAACACCGCGTCTAGTTGGCATTGCCCAACAAATTCTTTTTGTTTTTAAAATTATCTCTTTTTTGATGGTATAATTCAACTTTTTAATTTTATTTATTAAAAAACGAGGTACATGCTAAACTCTGCAGCATAATTTCCAGTGCAACTTCATGAAATAAGCCAAATAAGTATGAAAATTCGTTCTCTTTTGGTGAATTTTTGGTGGTCCTGAAAAGGACCGATTGTTTATAGGTTTTTATAGCAAGCGATGTATGTATGCTTAACCGCCAAAGCCGTACAGAGTGCGGCCTTGTCTCTTCAGGGCGTACACAACATCCATGGCTGTGACCGTCTTCCGCTTGGCATGTTCGGTGTAGGTGACTGCATCACGGATCACATTTTCCAGGAACACTTTGAGCACACCCCGAGTTTCCTCATAGATGAGTCCAGAGATACGCTTGACGCCGCCACGACGAGCCAAACGGCGGATAGCTGGCTTCGTGATACCCTGGATGTTATCACGCAACACTTTGCGATGACGCTTGGCACCACCTTTTCCCAAGCCTTTACCACCTTTGCCGCGACCAGTCATTTTTTATTTGCTTATGAATTTTTAAACACACTTCACAAGAGTCACAGAGAAACTAATGCTGCCGCTGAGACAGTGGCTTCTATTTATACCAAAACACGACGAAAACAGAAGGGAGTCAGCGATATATTCCCTCTCGCTCGGCTACCTCTCCTTCAAAATTTGCTCTCGCTCGCGTCTCTCTCTCTCTCTCTCTCTTTCCCACCCTCGGCTGTTTTCCTATATAAGTGAGGCACAAATTCGGTCGCTCGGTTATTCTGTGTTGAATAGTGAACGTAAACAGTGTATAACTAAAAACTAAAAAAAAATGGCTCGTACCAAGCAAACAGCCCGTAAATCTACTGGTGGCAAGGCACCGCGCAAGCAGCTGGCCACCAAGGCAGCTCGTAAGAGCGCACCAGCTACTGGTGGAGTGAAGAAGCCTCATCGTTATCGCCCCGGTACAGTTGCTCTGCGTGAGATCCGTCGCTACCAGAAGAGCACTGAGTTGCTGATCCGTAAGCTGCCCTTCCAGCGTTTGGTGCGTGAAATCGCTCAGGATTTCAAGACTGACTTGCGTTTCCAGAGCTCTGCTGTCATGGCTTTGCAAGAGGCTAGCGAAGCCTACTTGGTTGGCCTCTTCGAAGATACCAACTTGTGCGCTATCCATGCCAAGCGTGTCACCATCATGCCCAAAGACATCCAGCTGGCCAGACGTATCCGTGGCGAGCGCGCTTAAGTTGAGTCTGCCCTGTGTTCTATTTTGAACATAAATCTATACAAATCGGTCCTTTTCAGGACCACAAAAAATTTGATTTTCAATGAGATTGCGTTTTCTCTTAGTTTTGTTCTATTTTATTTCGAAGAGGAAAGGGAAAATTGGTCAAATATTTACTAAATGCCAATATCAATAGGTTTAAGTAAAACAATTTGCCGCTGGCCCGTACTCTCGTCATTTCAGATGGCCTTAAAAAATCGAAATATTTCAAAATCGCTTACCAATTTTTATTAAACAATGCTAACAGACAAATTTCAACTTGATATTTGAAAAAGATTGCCAAAAAATACGCTTTTACGATTTTTACCAGTCGATTTAGTAGGAGAGTATTTGGGCAGGTTCTGGTCATAGCATGGGGCGGTCATTTCAAACGGCCATTAAAAATCGAAATATTCCAAAACTATCCCCATATCTTAAACAAATACAATAAGTAGACAAATATCAGCCAGCCCATATTAAAAAATTGCACAAAAATGCTATTTCTCGATTTTTCCCACTGCTGTTAGTGAACGACTGTTTGGCTCTTGATGCATTTGCCCGCATGGGCCAGTCACTTCAAGTGGGCCTAGAAAATCGAAATGTGTTGAAATAGTAAGCAAATGTTAATCATATACTATTGGTAACCCAATATCAATTGAGTTGTTAAACCAAAACATATCCAAATCCATTCATTTCAGCTTCTCGGGAGGCGCCTTTTCAGTCGTCCGCCAGACAGAGACGCACATACATATGTGTATGGGGCAAGGGTATGGCCCTAAATGGGCCTTAAAAACTAGAATATTACATTTTTTTGAATAAACAGCTAAAATAGCCAAATATGAACGTGTTCCCATTCAAAAATGAACAAATTATTCCATTTTTCGATTTTTTAAGGCCCATCTAGTGGGCCTGTGTATGGTGCAAGACCGGCTCAGTCAAGTGGCCTTAAAAAATCGAAAAATGCTCATATGTCCAACAAAAGTCAAACAATCACGATGCGCAGACCAATGCGAATCTGCTTAAACATAAAAACAGCTAAATAATAGTATTTTTCGATTTTTCCCATGACCTAATATACACCACAGCCTTGGGAGGGACGACGAAGAATGACAAGAAGGGCATTTTAGAAGTCAACTTGCCATGAGAATGGAACAAACCCGTATTGGGATGGGACGATTAGTCTGATACAGATCTTTCAGAAAAGTAAGCAATATGTGGTATTTGTTAAATATTTCGATTTTTCCGATACCAAAAACTAATGCCGCCTGTGCCCTGCAACTCGTCTGTTCAGACAGCATAGAGTCAATTTCAAATCGCTATTAAAATTAGAGAAAATAGTTTTTGCTACAAACTGTTGATTGATTTCCAAAGTAAATTGTTCAAATTTGATGACGAGTAAAGAATGTTTCCAAAATGTTTAATATTTCTAATTTTTAAATATGCTTAAATATAAACATTGTGATCTGCGTACACAAAGTTCAACTTTAGGCTGCTATTACAAAGAATCGAACATAGATATTTTCACAAAACCAACTACTCATGGATTATGATACAATTATATACATGGACAAGTCAATGTTTATATCAGTTTTTAGTCTAAAAGGAAGAAAAACGCTAAACTAAGTTGCTTATTTAATTCAACTTTAAAGAAAACAAATGACGAATACGAAAAACAAACATGCGCTTTCCGCCTCTCTACCCAAATCTCACAAAAAAGGGTCTTGTCCAAAGCCGTTTTTTTTTCTGTAAATTTTTTCTGTATTTACGTGCATAAAAGTGAAAAAGATGTCAGATTCCGCAGTTGTTACATCCGCGTCGCCAGTGGCTGCCCCACCAGCATCCGTTGAGAAGAAGGTGGCCGCCAAGAAGGCTGCCACAAAGGCAAAGAAGCCAGCGGCACCACCATCGCATCCGCCAACCCAGCAAATGGTCGACGCTTCGATCAAGAACCTGAAGGAGCGTGGTGGCTCATCGCTTTTGGCCATCAAGAAATATATCAGTGCCACATACAAGTGCGATGCCCAGAAGCTGGCCCCGTTCATTAAGAAGTACTTGAAGTCATCCGTTGCCAATGGAAAGCTGATCCAACCCAAGGGTAAGGGTGCATCTGGCTCGTTCAAACTGTCTGCCGCCGCCAAGAAAGACCCCAAGCCAAAGGCCTCTGTTGCCTCTGTTGAGAAGAAAAGCGAAGGCCAAGAAGGCCACAACAGCCGGAGCAGCGAAGAAGAAGCCCGCTGCTAAGAAAGCAGCCGCTGCCGGTGACAAGAAACCCAAGGCCAAAAAAGTCGTCGCTACCAAGAAGACTGCTGAGAAGAAGAAATCCGAGAAGGCTAAGGTAAAGGATGCCAAGAAAACAGGAACAGTGAAGGCGAAACCAGCCGCTGCTAAGGCCAAGGCCAAGGCTGCCGTTCCTGCTGCCAAGCCCAAGAAGACGACGAAAAAGGCCACCGCTCCTGCTACAGCCAAGAAGCCCAAAGCAAAGACAACTGCTGCCAAGAAGTAAATGAGTATGTACTCTTTTACAAATTCTTTGCAGACGGAAGTTTGCGCAAATTTTAGATATCGAATATCGGAAATTTGATTTTTAAACAGTCCTTTTTAGGGCTACAAACTCATATCAAATGAGAAAGAGAATTTTCTAATAATTATTATATTTGATTTAATGATGTAGCTAAGCAAAATGTGCAGCAGTGCCCAGCCATAAATGCCCCCCCCATTATACACACTTCCAACATCTCTGCATTTTATGTCAAAATATTGTCAAATTCTTTCCCCTGGCCTCTAAGAGAGCCCTTTTTTGGTTGCATCCAGCCTCACATTTTTCAGCGGGGTTATTCGTTATGGGTATACGAAAATTCTAATTCTCATATTCTTTTAAATCAAATATTTGTGGCCCTGAAAAGGGCCTTTTTGATTGATTGAGGATCCGCTATTGCGAAATTTACTTCGAGCTGGTGTACTTGGTGACAGCCTTGGTTCCCTCACTGACGGCGTGCTTGGCCAGCTCACCGGGCAGCAGTAGACGCACAGCAGTCTGGATTTCCCGACTGGTGATGGTCGAACGCTTGTTGTAGTGGGCCAAGCGAGAGGCTTCAGCAGCAATGCGCTCGAAAATGTCGTTGACAAAGCTGTTCATGATGCTCATCGCCTTGGAGGAAATGCCAGTGTCGGGATGGACCTGCTTAAGCACCTTGTAGATGTAGATGGCATAGCTCTCCTTACGCTTGCGCTTCTTCTTCTTATCGTTCTTGGTGATATTCTTCTGGGCCTTGCCAGCCTTCTTGGCTGCCTTTCCACTGGTTTTAGGCGGCATATTTTCACTTTATTTTTCACAAACACACTTCACTTATAAGTCAAAATTGACCGTGCGCACAATTTATACTTTTATTTGCGCCACGCTTTCAGGTTTATAAATTCGTCGCGTGTACTGTTGTCGACCCACCCCTAGCAGAGCCAGTCGATAGAGGAAAAAAGTATAAATAAAATGGCAGTTCTCGGGTCAGGCATAAACATTCGTGTGTGAACCTTTTATCAGTGAACAGTGCGAGAAAGAATAAATAATAAATAAAAATGTCTGGTCGTGGTAAAGGTGGAAAAGTGAAGGGAAAGGCAAAGTCCCGATCCAACCGTGCTGGTCTACAGTTCCCTGTTGGTCGGATTCACCGTCTGCTCCGCAAGGGCAACTATGCTGAGCGCGTTGGTGCTGGCGCTCCCGTTTACCTGGCTGCTGTCATGGAATACCTAGCCGCTGAAGTTCTTGAGTTGGCTGGCAATGCTGCCCGCGACAACAAGAAGACGAGAATCATCCCTCGTCATCTGCAACTGGCCATCCGCAACGATGAGGAGTTGAACAAACTGCTCTCTGGCGTGACCATTGCCCAAGGTGGTGTGCTGCCCAACATCCAGGCTGTTCTTTTGCCCAAGAAGACCGAGAAGAAGGCTTAAGAAATTCCCAAGCGACCCAAATCGTTCACATCCTTGTATATACATAAATTAAAACCAACCGTCCTTTTCAGGACGACCAATTTTATTCAAAGATATTGACTGAATTCTCCCATAAAATATTAAATAAAATAAAAATATACTTATATTTTAGGAAGATACAAATTGAGAAATTTCCTCAGCTGAGCCGCATTTTATATTTTTTATACTCATATGTACAGTTACAGTCTTTCAACAAAGGGCTATGGTTTTTGTTGTTGTATATGAACCAGCCAGCAAAAGGGCATTGAAAATAATCGTTTAGCTTTAGAGTATTCGCTTGTATACTTAGATGGGGGACCGCTTGGGAACACCGCGTCTAGTTGGCATTGCCCAACAAATTCTTTTTGTTTTTAAAATTATCTCTTTTTTGATGGTATAATTCAACTTTTTAATTTTATTTATTAAAAAACGAGGTACATGCTAAACTCTGCAGCATAATTTCCAGTGCAACTTCATGAAATAAGCCAAATAAGTATGAAAATTCGTTCTCTTTTGGTGAATTTTTGGTGGTCCTGAAAAGGACCGATTGTTTATAGGTTTTTATAGCAAGCGATGTATGTATGCTTAACCGCCAAAGCCGTACAGAGTGCGGCCTTGTCTCTTCAGGGCGTACACAACATCCATGGCTGTGACCGTCTTCCGCTTGGCATGTTCGGTGTAGGTGACTGCATCACGGATCACATTTTCCAGGAACACTTTGAGCACACCCCGAGTTTCCTCATAGATGAGTCCAGAGATACGCTTGACGCCGCCACGACGAGCCAAACGGCGGATAGCTGGCTTCGTGATACCCTGGATGTTATCACGCAACACTTTGCGATGACGCTTGGCACCACCTTTTCCCAAGCCTTTACCACCTTTGCCGCGACCAGTCATTTTTTATTTTTATTATGAATTTTTAAACACACTTCACAAGAGTCACAGAGAAACTAATGCTGCCGCTGAGACAGTGGCTTCTATTTATACCAAAACACGACGAAAACAGAAGGGAGTCAGCGATATTTTCCCTCTCGCTCGGCTACCTCTCCTTCAAAATTTGTTCTCGCTCGCGCTCTCTCTCTCTCTCTCTCTCTTTCCCACCCTCGGCTGTTTTCCTATATAAGTGAGGCACAAATTCGGTCGCTCGCTTAAAGTCTTTTGAATAGTGAACGTGAACAGTGTATAGAAAAAATGGCTCGTACCAAGCAAACAGCCCGTAAATCTACTGGTGGCAAGGCACCGCGCAAGCAGCTGGCCACCAAGGCAGCTCGTAAGAGCGCACCAGCTACTGGTGGAGTGAAGAAGCCTCATCGTTATCGCCCTGGTACAGTTGCTCTGCGTGAAATCCGTCGCTACCAGAAGAGCACTGAGTTACTGATCCGTAAGCTGCCCTTCCAGCGTTTGGTGCGTGAAATCGCTCAGGATTTCAAGACTGACTTGCGTTTCCAGAGCTCTGCTGTCATGGCTTTGCAAGAGGCTAGCGAAGCCTACTTGGTTGGCCTCTTCGAAGATACCAACTTGTGCGCTATCCATGCCAAGCGTGTCACCATAATGCCCAAAGACATCCAGCTGGCCACCAGACGTATCCGTGGCGAGCGCGCTTAAGTTGAGTCTCTGTGTTCTATTTTGAACATAAAGATATACAAATCGGTCCTTTTCAGGACCACAAAACATTTGATTTTCAATGAGATTGCGTTTTCGCTTGGTTTTGTTACATTTTATTTCAAAGGTAGCTGGCATTAATTAATGGGAATTAAAAGGGACAATTGGTCAAATATTAAATAAATACATCAACAATTGGTCAATATCAATAGATTTAAGTAAAACAATTTGCCGAAATAAGTTTTTTCGATTTGGCCCATTGCTTTATGTGGGCGCGCCGACCTATGCATGGCCTTAAAAAATCGTTTACAAATTTTTATTAAACAATGCTAACAGATTTACGATTTTCACCAGTCGATTTAGTAAGAGAGTATTTGGGCAGTTGCATATACATTTGTATATGGGGCGGTCATTTCAAACGGCCACTAAAAATCGAAATATTCAAAAATTATCCCCATATCTTAAACAAATACAAAAAGTAGACAAATATCAGCCAGCCCATATCAAAAAAATTGCACAAAAATGCTATTTGTTCGGTTTTTCCCACTGCTGTTAGTGAACGACTGTTTGGCTCTTGATGCATTTGCCCGTATGGGCCAGTCACTTCAAATGGGCTTAAAAAATCGAAATATGTTGAAATAGTTAGCAAATGTTAGTCATGGACTATTGGTAGCCCAATATCAACTGAGTTAAACCAAAACATATTCAAAACCATCCATTTCAGCCTCCCGAGGCGCCTTTTCAGTCGTCCGCCAGACAGAGACGCACATATATGGGGCAAGGGTATGGCACAGTCCCGCTCACTAAATTGGCCTTAAAAAATGATTATACTACATTTTTTTTTAAATAAACAGCTAAACTAGCCAAATATGAACGTGTTTCCATTCAAAAATTAACAAATTATTTAATTTTTCGATTTTTTAAGGCCCATCTAGTGGGCATGTGTATGGTGCAGGGGCGAGAGGGCCGGCTCAGTCAAGTGGCCTTAAAAAATCGAAAAATGCACATATGTCCAACAAAAGTTAAACAATCACGATGCGCAGACCAATGCGAATCTGCTTAAACATAAAAATAACTAAATAATACAATTTTTCGATTTTTCCCATGACCTTATATACACCACAGCCTTGGGAGGGACGACGAAGAATGACAAGAAGGCCATTTTAAAAGTCAACTGGCCATGAGAATGGAACAAAACCGTATTGGGACGATTAGTCTGATAAAGATCTTTCAGAAAATTAAGCATTATCTGGTATTTGTTAAGTATTTCTATTTTTCCGATACCAAAAACTAATGCTGCCTGTGCCCTCTGGAACTCGTCTGTTCAGACAGCATAGAGTCAATTTCAAATCGCTATTAAAATTAGATAAAATAGTTTTTGCCACAAACTGTTGATTGATTTCCAAAGTAAATTGTTCAAATTTTATGACGAGTAAAGAATTTTTCCAAAATAATTAATATTTCTAATTTTTAAATATGCTTAAATACAAACATTGCGATCTGCGTACACAAAGTTCAACTTTAGGCTGCTATTACAAAGAATCGAACATAGATATTTTCACAAAACCAACTACTCATGGATTATGATACAATTATATACATAGACAAGTCAATGTTTATATCAGTTTTTAGTCTAAAAGGAAGAAAAACGCTAAACTAAGTTGCTTATTTAATTCAACTTAAAGAAAACAAATGACGAATACGAAAAACATGCGCTTTCCGCCTCTCTACCCAAATCTCACAAAAAAGGGTCTTGTCCAAAGCCGTTTTTTTTCTGTAAATTTTTTCTGTATTTACGTGCATAAAAGTGAAAAAGATGTCAGATTCCGCAGTTGTTACATCCGCGTCGCCAGTGGCTGCCCCACCAGCATCCGTTGAGAAGAAGGTGGCCGCCAAGAAGGCTGCCACAAAGGCAAAGAAGCCAGCGGCACCACCATCGCATCCGCCAACCCAGCAAATGGTCGACGCTTCGATCAAAAGAACCTGAAGGAGCGTGGTGGCTCATCGCTTTTGGCCATCAAGAAGTATATCAGTGCCACATACAAGTGCGATGCCCAGAAGCTGGCCCCGTTCATTAAGAAGTACTTGAAGTCATCCGTTGCCAATGGAAAGCTGATCCAAACCAAGGGTAAGGGTGCATCTGGCTCGTTCAAACTGTCTGCCGCCGCCAAGAAAGACCCCAAGCCAAAGGTTGCCTCTGTTGAGAAGAAACCGAAGGCCAAGAAGGCCACAACAGCCGGAGCAGCGAAGAAGAAGCCCGCTGCTAAGAAAGCAGCCGCTGCCGGTGACAAGAAACCCAAGGCCAAAAAAGTCGTCGCTACCAAGAAGACTGCTGAGAAGAAGAAATCCGAGAAGGCTAAGGTAAAGGATGCCAAGAAAACAGGAACAGTGAAGGCGAAACCAGCCGCTGCTAAGGCCAAGGCCAAGGCTGCCGTTCCTGCTGCCAAGCCCAAGAAGACGACGAAAAAGGCCACCGCTCCTGCTACAGCCAAGAAGCCCAAAGCAAAGACAACTGCTGCCAAGAAGTAAATGAGTATGTACTCTTTTACAAATTCTTTGCAGACGGAAGTTTGCGCAAATTTTAGATATCGAATATCGGAAATTTGATTTTTAAACAGTCCTTTTTAGGGCTACAAACTCATATCAAATGAGAAAGAGAATTTTCTAATAATTATTATATTTGATTTAATGATGTAGCTAAGCAAAATGTGCAGCAGTGCCCAGCCATAAATGCCCCCCACATTATACACACTTCCAACATCTCTGCATTTTATGTCAAAATATTGTCAAATTCTTTCCCCTGGCCTCTAAGAGAGCCCTTTTTTGGTTGCATCCAGCCTCACATTTTTCAGCGGGGTTATTCGTTATGGGTATACGAAAATTCTCATATTCTTTTAAATCAAATATTTGTGGCCCTGAAAAGGGCCTTTTTGATTGATTGAGGATCCGCTATTGCGAAATTTACTTCGAGCTGGTGTACTTGGTGACAGCCTTGGTTCCCTCACTGACGGCGTGCTTGGCCAGCTCACCGGGCAGCAGTAGACGCACAGCAGTCTGGATTTCCCGACTGGTGATGGTCGAACGCTTGTTGTAGTGGGCCAAGCGAGAGGCTTCAGCAGCAATGCGCTCGAAAATGTCGTTGACAAAGCTGTTCATGATGCTCATCGCCTTGGAGGAAATGCCAGTGTCGGGATGGACCTGCTTAAGCACCTTGTAGATGTAGATGGCATAGCTCTCCTTACGCTTGCGCTTCTTCTTCTTATCGTTCTTGGTGATATTCTTCTGGGCCTTGCCAGCCTTCTTGGCTGCCTTTCCCACTGGTTTTAGGCGGCATATTTTCACTTTATTTTTCACAAACACACTTCACTTATAAGTCAAAATTGACCGTGCGCACAATTTATACTTTTATTTGCGCCACGCTTTCAGGTTTATAAATTCGTCGCGTGTACTGTTGTCGACCCACCCCTAGCAGAGCCAGTCGATAGAGGAAAAAAGTATAAATAAAATGGCAGTTCTCGGGTCAGGCATAAACATTCGTGTGTGAACCTTTTCAGTGAACAGTGCGAGAAAGAATAAATAATAAATAAAAATGTCTGGTCGTGGTAAAGGTGGAAAAGTGAAGGGAAAGGCAAAGTCCCGATCCAACCGTGCTGGTCTACAGTTCCCTGTTGGTCGGATTCACCGTCTGCTCCGCAAGGGCAACTATGCTGAGCGCGTTGGTGCTGGCGCTCCCGTTTACCTGGCTGCTGTCATGGAATACCTAGCCGCTGAAGTTCTTGAGTTGGCTGGCAATGCTGCCCGCGACAACAAGAAGACGAGAATCATCCCTCGTCATCTGCAACTGGCCATCCGCAACGATGAGGAGTTGAACAAACTGCTCTCTGGCGTGACCATTGCCCAAGGTGGTGTGCTGCCCAACATCCAGGCTGTTCTTTTGCCCAAGAAGACCGAGAAGAAGGCTTAAGAAATTCCCAAGCGACCCAAATCGTTCACATCCTTGTATATACATAAATTAAAACCAACCGTCCTTTTCAGGACGACCAATTTTATTCAAAGATATTGACTGAATTCTCCCATAAAATATTAAATAAAATAAAAATATACTTATATTTTAGGAAGATACAAATTGAGAAATTTCCTCAGCTGAGCCGCATTTTATATTTTTTATACTCATATGTACAGTTACAGTCTTTCAACAAAGGGCTATGGTTTTTGTTGTTGTATATGAACCAGCCAGCAAAAGGGCATTGAAAATAATCGTTTAGCTTTAGAGTATTCGCTTGTATACTTAGATGGGGGACCGCTTGGGAACACCGCGTCTAGTTGGCATTGCCCAACAAATTCTTTTTGTTTTTAAAATTATCTCTTTTTTGATGGTATAATTCAACTTTTTAATTTTATTTATTAAAAAACGAGGTACATGCTAAACTCTGCAGCATAATTTCCAGTGCAACTTCATGAAATAAGCCAAATAAGTATGAAAATTCGTTCTCTTTTGGTGAATTTTTGGTGGTCCTGAAAAGGACCGATTGTTTATAGGTTTTTATAGCAAGCGATGTATGTATGCTTAACCGCCAAAGCCGTACAGAGTGCGGCCTTGTCTCTTCAGGGCGTACACAACATCCATGGCTGTGACCGTCTTCCGCTTGGCATGTTCGGTGTAGGTGACTGCATCACGGATCACATTTTCCAGGAACACTTTGAGCACACCACGAGTTTCCTCATAGATGAGTCCAGAGATACGCTTGACGCCGCCACGACGAGCCAAACGGCGGATAGCTGGCTTCGTGATACCCTGGATGTTATCACGCAACACTTTGCGATGACGCTTGGCACCACCTTTTCCCAAGCCTTTACCACCTTTGCCGCGACCAGTCATATTTCAGTTGCTTATGAATTTTCGAACACACTTCACAAGAGTCACAGAGAAACTAATGCGGACGCTGAGACAGTGGCTTCTACTTATACCAAAAACGACGAAAACAGAAGGGAGTCAGCGATATATTCCCTCTCGTTCGCCTACCTTGTCCATCCTCTCTCTCTCGCTCTCGCTCTCGCTCTCTCTCTCTCTTTCCCACCCTCGGCTGTTTTCCTATATAAGTGAGGCACAACTTCGGTCGCTCGGTTATTCTGTGTTGAATAGTGAACGTAAACAGTGTATAACTAAAAACTAAAAAAAAATGGCTCGTACCAAGCAAACAGCCCGTAAATCTACTGGTGGCAAGGCACCGCGCAAGCAGCTGGCCACCAAGGCAGCTCGTAAGAGCGCACCGGCTACTGGTGGAGTGAAGAAGCCTCATCGTTATCGCCCCGGTACAGTTGCTCTGCGTGAGATCCGTCGCTACCAGAAGAGCACTGAGTTGCTGATCCGTAAGCTGCCCTTCCAGCGTTTGGTGCGTGAAATCGCTCAGGATTTCAAGACTGACTTGCGTTTCCAGAGCTCTGCTGTCATGGCTTTGCAAGAGGCTAGCGAAGCCTACTTGGTTGGCCTCTTCGAAGATACCAACTTGTGCGCTATCCATGCCAAGCGTGTCACCATCATGCCCAAAGACATCCAGCTGGCCAGACGTATCCGTGGCGAGCGCGCTTAAGTTGAGTCTGCCCTGTGTTCTATTTTGAACATAAATCTATACAAATCGGTCCTTTTCAGGACCACAAAAAATTTGATTTTCAATGAGATTGCGTTTTCTCTTAGTTTTGTTCTATTTTATTTCAAAGAGGAAACGGAAATAGTTAGCAAATGTTAATCATGGACTAAAACCATTCATTTCAGCCTCCCGAGGAGCCTTTTCAGTCGTCCGCCTGACAGAGACGCACTAATATGGGGCAAGGGGTATGCCACAGAGTGGGTGAACACTAGGGTTGTGAAAATATGTAAAAAATATCGTATCGATGATTATCATTGTTTAAAAATATCATCAGGTTCTTGCCAATATTTATCAACAAAATATATCGATATATCTGATATTTTTGATATTTTTATATTTCAGTATAAAAATCTTAAGCCCCCCAAAATAACGTTAACTTTAAATGCATTATAATTTTTTTGAGCTTTTTATTAATTAAAAATAAAACAACAAACTTTTTTCCATTAAAGAACAGAGATCTTAAGGTTGAATAGTTTAAGTTAGGATACAAGAAAAAACTTAAAAGACTTCATTTCATTATTTAAACAATGAAAAAGTTAAATTTTCTAGAAAAATGGCATATATTGGTAACATGATTTTACCTCCAAAATTATTTACAAAGCACCGAAATTCGCGGAAAGTACACACACATACAAATGCATAAGAATAAAAAGGGTTAGTGACGCGCGCACACACACACTGTCAAAAAATTGCGCGGGAAAATTCTCCAGACTTTTCTGGCATTACATTATTTCTTACCTTAACACATGTTGAATACGCTTCCGGGTGCTTGTTCCTCAAATGTGACAGGAGATTAGTGGAGTTACCACTTGACTTTATTATTTTTGCACAAAGGCTGCAGGTGGCATTATGTGCGTTTATGTTTTTGTAAATGCTTTTTACCGCGCTCATCTTCTCTGTTTAGGATTTCTAAGTGTAGTGTGACCAACCACAATATCAAAAAATATATTTCCAAATAATATCGATATGCGATATATCAGGAAAAAAAAATATTTCGATATAAATATTTATTTTTTTGTAAAAAATATCGATATATTGATATTTTGATATATTATCAACAACCCTAGCGGAATACAAATTCGTGGTCTGGGACAGCTGCAATGACTGTCATTCACTCGAATACTTTTGGAAAATGTACAAATTGCTCGACTAAGTAGACGCGTTCAATAATTTCAAGATCAAAAGGGAAAAAAGATATTACTTTCATACTGAAAGAACAATTTCAAAAATTTAAAGTAATTGTAAAATTAATGACCGATCACAATAGCTTGAATAACTCCCAGGCGGAAACTCCAGAGGAGAGCCATGCAATTGATGAGAGCAAGGGCGAAGCCGACCAAGATGTAAAGTCGGGTGAGGTTTCTGACATATACGCCCATCTACTCAAACGGCATATGCTCCTGTACCCCGAAGATGGCACTCACAAAGAGTGGGTCAAGCCGCAATTAATAGTTTTGTTCGCGACAGGCGACATAACCCAGGTGACTGAAGCCATAGTCAAAGACCTGAAGCACCCGATTGGCAAAGGTTTGATTGCCAGCGTGCTAGTGGAGGAGTCAATACGTGAGGAGGTTATCAACAGATTACGTTCTCGTCTGCAGCCCATGGACCAGCGCTTGCACCAACATCCGAATTATGTGCAGACGATGAGATTGATTGATCGCATGAACTGCTCGACAATACATATTGAAGAGTTCGACGAAGCAGACACAAAGAAGCGTTACGGACACATGAAACCAGGATCGCCAATAGTCGTACTGGACTTTCCGCAGTACTATTTTGGCCATAAGCCATCGGCCGTGATAACACTGAGCACGTTTCGAAACTTTAACGAGGCCACAAAGTTATGCAAAAGGGAGAGGCTAGATTTCGAATCAGTATCTGTGTGGTCTACAAAGTTGGCACAGTGCTTTGAGCTGGTCACCAGACTGCCCTTACCCACACATTGGACCTTTAATTGTATGAATGTACCGCTCGACTTCCTGGGACAACTTGAGCAGACCAGTGCAACTGCTTTGATCAATCAAAACTTTCACCATGAGGTACATACCATAAATGGCAAACTCAAAACAATTTCATTTCCCATTAATAATTAAGTTAGATGTGGTTTAATCAGCGCAAAATTTGATCCTCGTTCCTTTTAGTGTACGGACAAAATATAGGTACGATGGGAACCGCTGAACAGACAATTTACTGAGGTTTATAAATGAACTAATTACTCTGCTCAGAGAATGCGCAATGAAAGTTGTCAGAGCACTTTCTCAGACCGTGTACTCAGACACCGCATAATGAGCTCTGTGATTGAGCACGATCCTTATCAGCTGATAAATTCTCGCAGGGGGCTATACAATTATGAGAATTGTGTGATAACTGTCATAAGTATACAAATCAACAAACGGAAACAAAGAACACCAAAAACATAACTAAATTCACTTGGATAACATTACAGAGGACAAGCAAGTGGCGATTATCAGAGTAGACAATTTAATTCCCATCCAATGGAAGCAGAACCACTTGTGGCGGAGAATCCTTTTCAGAAAATGCTTTCCCCAAAATGCTGGACCACCCATTTACACATCACAAGAGAAATCGAACGGACAGACCGGAATGGTTATATTGACTCCGTTACATACATACTTTCACACAACTTCATGATCACCCGTATTCCTTTTTTAACGGGAACAGGGTATAATTACAGGAAGCCATATTAATCAGACTTTAGACTTCCATGAACAAAATGCTTTAGTTTCTTTTAATTTATATAATTGCTTTCTAAATTAGAGCAAAACAAAAAAGATTTCTAGTCCTCGGTTCAGCGAGGGTTCGAGCACCCCGGATTGAACCCCTCCCGATTTTTAGGAGGTTTTTAACCCTGCTATGTTTTTCTATGATTTCTCTAAGTTTGGTCAAAATCAGATGACTATATATCATGGCTGTCTTAGAAAAGGTAAGAATGTTATGTCTGGAGGCAGATCAAATTTATTTTCAATTTTGGCCACGTCCCCTCCCGCCCCCGATATTTAGAAAAAACGTCATATCTCCCACAGTTTTAAAGATAGATGGGATTGGACATATTTAGTAATCAAGATAACTTAGCGATCCTCCAAAGAAATGGTGAAGATCGGATGAACCGTTGTAGAGTTATGATCAAAAGACTGTTCGCTGCTGCAGCGCAGTAGCAGCGCTGCTTTCAGCTAATCAAAATTTATGCTGAGCGTATAATTTCGTTGGTTCAGAGTTTTTTATAGTCCGGCTTGACCGACTTTTTCTCTTGTTTTTACTCTCATTAGAAAATTTTAGTCGCACTTAACATAAATGTCTCTCAAATGTCTGTCAAAGAATTAGTTCGATGGATGCGCCGTAGATAACCGGTGAAGATCGGATGAACGAAAGTCAAGTTTTACGAAAAACAAACATGTATGCTGGTCAGCCCCGGATGGAACAGCGATAGACAGCACCTTAACACTGAGCTATAGCTGATCTTGCCCAAAACTCTACCTTGTTATTTTAAGACTCATTTTCTTTGGAGCTATAATATATAGTCATCCGCTATAGGTAATCGGACATATGTTCAGCTGGCAGTAAAAACAAGGGCCTGTGAAAAATTTCTGATCGATAACTTTGTGGCTACTTGATTATAAAGAAAGAGAAGGAAGAACAAACTGCAAAGATGAAGAAATTTTGGCATGTCGAAGTACTTCACAGCGCCAAGTGATGGCGACGGTGACCAGTTGAGCAAAAGTTTTTATAGAAATAAGTAAGGGCGCTGCAGTCGAGTTTCCCGACCACAAAATACCCTGTTCATTTATTTTCATTTATTTGCTTTTGAATTTTTGAAGATGTCATCCTAAATGTAGGCAATACTTTTCTAGTCCTGATCAACAACTGGGGGGCTGCTTTTATCAGCTCAACTGTTTCGCTTATAACTCCGGTGTTTTTGGTCCGATCTGATTGTACTTTTCAGAATAGATAGATATTGAGCCTAGCTTGATGTATACTAAACCACGAGGCTCTAACTTGTGGTAAAATTGTGGATCTGACGGCTTTTTAGGTCTTGGATTTATAGAGGAGGTCTAGGTTTTTTGGGGATAAAAGGGGGACGGGGTGGAATTTTTCAAATCTGAAACAAACTTGATCTGCGTACAGCATAAATCTACCTTCGTGCAAAAATTTGTGGCTCTATCTCTTATAGTCTCTGAGATCGACGCGTTCATACAGACAGACAGACGGACAGACGGACGGACGGACAGACGGACAGACGGACATGGCTATATCGATTGTTCATGCTGATCAAGAATATATATACAGGGTTGCCCATATTCGACGGACCCATCTGGCAACGCCATAACTTTTGACAGAGATGTCAGATCGCTTAATGACATACCGCGTTTGAAGCGTCAGTCCAAGCAGATTTTTACCATGGAACAATACACGCCACGCGAGCGCTCTGAAATAGTTGAAATTTACATTCAACAGAACAAGTCAATTGTGAAAACTCAACGTGCTTTTAAAAAATTTAAAAATGTGAAAAGTGCGCCTTCTAAGAACACCATTAAGCGTTTTTACGAAAAATTTACGCCACTGAAAATCCTCAGGAGATTCAAGAAGTGCCTCTTCATGACGAAAAAGTCACAGTTTGGTGCGGCGTTAGTGCGAAAACGGTCATTGGGCCGTTTTTCTTCCAAAATGAAAATGGCCATGCTGTTACCATCAACCAGGAGCGTTATCGCGACATGATGACCAATTTTGTGATGCCAATTATTCGTCGAAAGCGTATGAGGCAGTTCTGGTTTCAACAAGACGGCGCTCCACCGCACACAAGTCGCATAACAATCGATTTTCTGAAGAAATTGTTTCCGGGCCGTTTGATGTCGAAAAGTGGTGATTTGGACTGGCCACCGCGTTCGCCCGATTTGACGCCGCCTGACTTCTTCTTGTGGGGATATTTGAAGTCAAAGGTTTACGTTAACAAGCCAAGGACCGTAGAAGAGCTCAAGGACAACATTCGTGAAGAAATAGCCGCTATTCCGGCCGAAATGTTGGCGAAAACGATGGAAAATGCTGCAAAAAGGGCACAATACGCCATCAACGCCAGAGGCGGCCATTTGAGAGATATCATATTCAAAAATTGATGTAAACAAATCTACTTGGAACAAATTAAATGATTAAGATTGCCAACCGCCAAATTTTTATTTTTTTCTTTGATTTTTTAAAAAAAAAGACATGGGTCCGTCGAATATGGGCACTACTTTACTTTATGCACTTTATGGGGTCGGAAAATTTTCCTTCTCCCTGTTACATACATTCGCACAACTTCATGATCCCCCTTTTCCCATTTTCAATGGGAACAGGGTATAAAAACTTATTTTTCTCTTCCGAGGCGTGATCGAACCTCGAACCACTTGCACAGCAGACACACACACTACCCGCTGCAGCAGGCCGCTTAAACAAACAAACAGCACCGCATGCAGTTCTCTGGTATAAATATTCTTGATCAGTGATCTGAGTGAACAGAAGAGCTAGAGCCAGCTAACGTATGTAGACTCCTATTGTCCGCACGCAGATCAAGTTAGTTGCTCATTTTTGCCACGCTCCCTCCAATCCCCCACAATACAAAATGTTGAACAACTCAGATATTTTTAACTCACATTTATGTTCGCAATATCAATAATCTCTCAAATGTTCATAAAGATCGGATAATAAATGCGAACTTATAAGAAAATCAGCATAAACAAAAGGGATGTCTGAAAACCTAACATTAATATGTTAGAACAAATGCTACTGCTCGTTTAATAAATGTTAGGGAAAGCTAACAAACATTTCTTCCACTGAGTATCGTTTATATTAACGTCGAGCAAGGACGACTTTAACTTAAGCTTCTTTTTTTTTGAATTTGTGGATTTCAACGTAGCTCAAAAAACAATTAATGCTCACTTTTATTACCTGCCACACTTAAAGAATAATTTTAACTGCTTCCCTGGAATATTTTAGGATAAATACCAGACATCATTGTGTGTGAACCGTCATATAATTGTAAAGCTTAATAGAAATGGTTACAACTTATGGGAAATTGTTTTTAATTAATGTGTTCCTTAGGATCTCAGTGCAAAGTCCAAGAAAACTTCTTCCAAACTGGTTTGCATTATCATATAATCATCTATATACAATTTATCACGATTAGTCTCAATTAGTTTAAATATATTGGACCACGATATGCTGTGAAATGGAATATGATATGTAAGCAGGTCCTTAAATTCTTCTTTGAGAACAGCATGAGGAATTTCCCTTGCCATAAAGTCCTTCAACTTGTGCATTCGATAAGCATTTGTGTCACTCATTTTAGGGACAACACTTTTCTCGGCCTCAGGATGTCTGCCTGTTTTGGTCTTTCTTACTTCCGACTGTTTTAGAGTTGTGGAACTTTCGCTGTTGATTTCCTCATTTGTGGAACTTGGATCAACGCTGATTTGCTTTACCAGACGACAAGCAGAGCCGGCTTTGATAAATAATTGCTCCACGGAAGACGAGGAACTTCCTGGGTGTCTTTCGAGATTTTTCCTTGACAGCCTTATCTTAATCTTTAAAACAAATCCCTTGGAGTAAGTGGTCTTGAGATGCTGTGCAGATCCTATGCACTTAAACTCGCCTGCCACCATGATGGCAATACGCGTGCACAGTGTCTCGCACTCCTCCATACTATGTGATGTCAGCACAATTGACTTTCCCACAGAGCGTATGTAGGCTACAATTTTCCACAGCTGTCGCCGAGCAATCGGGTCCATGCCACTGGTTGGTTCATCTAAATACAAAACGCATGGGTTCCCAATAACGGCGATGGCCACACTTAGTTTCCTCTTGTTGCCACCACTATAGTGTTTGGTTCGCTTGTCTATATGTTGATAGAATCCAAAGGATAAGGCCAGATCGTAACATATTGCTTTTATATACTGACGTCGAACACCACGCAATAAGCAATAAATTTTCAAGATTTGTCGTCCAGTCAGGTCCTCAAACAAAGCGTCAAACTGTGGACAATAACCGATTTTGGAGTACGCCCGTCGCATACGGGACCTTAAGTCGATGCCCTCAACGTACGCCACACCCGCACTTATCTTTGTGTCGCCGGTGAGCATCTTGAACGTTGAAGTTTTCCCAGCACCGTTAATGCCCAAGAGTCCAAAACACTCGGCTGATGCCACATAAAAATAGAGATTCCTAACAGCCACTGTTTTTCCATAACGCTTGCTGATTCCGTCCACTACAAGTGGAATATTGCCGCGTTCGTCAGATGAAAAATTTTGGATGATATAGCGTTCCTTTTGTACACCATCCATATCATTTGTCGGCGAATCTTCTCCGCCGGAACTTCGATATTTTTTCAATCTCAATATTCGCAATGCTTGAGAAATAAAAGCACACATTTTCGCATCTATTAAGAAAAGTAGGGTCATTAAACAGACGGCATCCAGACTTAGGAACAGGATTTCTGGCAGAATACCCGGATGCCTCCAAGCATAGTAACCGGGTATATTACAGCAGATAGGAACACTGCGACATCGAACCGCTTTCGGTAACTTTTTAACTGCTGGCACATCGCATCCTCGTCGTATATTATAGTTGATGTGAATGTGGAGTAATCCGCTGGCTAAACTGAAATGAGGAAATATTCTAAAGTACCAAGTTAATTGCTCGGCTACATGTTTCAGCTGAAACTTCTCGAATGAGAGTGCCACGACCACTGTGAATAGCCCAGTGCCAGTCAGAATCGTGCCCACTGCAGCGCGTGCGAATCCCGTAGCACCATCAGAGAAGCATCTGGAGATCATATAGCTGAGTGGCAATGCAGCCAAGCCGAATATTAACAGAATCGAAAGGTATCGGCTTAGATCCACAAAAGAAGAGTAACCCAGCTCTTGAAATGCCGCAATTGTAAGTATGGCAATGATTGCTGTAAAAGTGAACGTCAAATAGTCCCACAGCAGTTGGCTGATCCAGTAGGAAAACACATCAACTCCACTGAGATATTGTAAAAGCTTTGCCCTCGACTGTTGCTCCTTGATTATGGGCAACACATAGAATGCCGTAACGAAGCACATAACTAGGCTCAAGTTAATGGCAATCTCGGAGCCCAGACGCTGTCCTTTGTTCAGTCGCGATGTCAGCGTGTCTGGGCTATATGGCAAAGGTGCATTGGTCACCCCAGTGGCGGCATCCCTGCCAAGCAGTTGAATCGCCAGTGCATTATGCACCAAGTCGAGCGCCAATGGCGCAGTGTGAAAGGGCTTGTTGTTTAACCATATTGTAGCCTGATTTTCTGCCACCGTCAAGCCAGCTAAGTACTCAAAATCAACCCGTGCCCTATGATCCTTCGATTCGCCTAGTATGTAATCTTCAAAGCTCCGCATGCCCGTGTTCAGTAAGTCATATTTGCCCTTGTAGCTAGCCAAGTGCTCGGTGTAAGCAGTTGACAGCGGCAATGCTTGAGCATCGCCTTGGTCTTCCAACACCACCGTGGCCTTGGGATACTGTTTCAACGAAATATGTATGGCCGGTAGCTCATAGTAGATCCGTCCGCCTCGTGAGTTCAGTATGGTGGTAGTCATAAATATAATGGGCATCAGTAGCTGAATTATGAGTATAAAATAGTTGCCCCTTGTGATCAAGGCTTTCTTGCGAAAAAGTCCCTGCCAGCGCATTAGGCAACGACTGTGACACCGTTCCTCCTGTGAGCCGCCTTCAAAAACCAGCCCCTTACTCAAACGCTGTTCTTCCTGTTGGTTTTGCCCATTAGTTGCATTTGCTCCGCCCGGCTGCCTCTTAAGGTTTGTCTCAAATTCCTCTGTCACTTGCAAAAAGACATCTTCCATGGATGCCACACTCACGCCGTAACCATCCAACTTCAGCTGCTGTGACTGTTGCTCCAAGTCGCTCAGCAGGGCAGCATATTTGCTGGAAAATTCGTTGGGCAGTCGATAGGTTAACTCTGAGCCAACTTCGTGCTCCGGCTCTATGCCTGGAATATGCCTGGCAATTAGTTTGGTTACCTCCCTTGCATCACAATCATTTTGTTTCACGCACACCAATCGATAGCCCGAGCCAAAGCGCTTCTTGAGAAAAAATGGTGTTCCGTAACACTGCAGCTGCCCGTCGCACAGTATTGCTATGCGGTCGCCCAGCACATCAGCCTCGTCCATATAGTGTGTGGTCAGTAGAATTGTGCGGCCGGTCTTTTCAGCCTGCAACAGGTCCCAAATACGTCGACGTGCTGCTGCATCAACTCCTGAGCTGGGCTCATCGCAGAGTACCACCCGCGTTCCACCACATAGTGCACAGCAAAGGGAAAGTTTACGTTTCATACCGCCCGACAGTTTATCAGCAGTTGTGTGGGACTTTTTCTCTAGTTCCATTATACGCACATACTTGTCCACTTCCCGTTTAAGGGCTGTGGAGCCCCGCACGCCCTTAAGACTGCCAAAGAAAACAATATGGTTCCGCACACTCATCCTATTGAAGAGAACATTGCGTTGGGGGCAAATACCCATCGATCGACGTGCGCAAGCCAGCTGAGTGCGTATGTCACAGCCGTTTATCAAGGCTGTGCCACTGGTGGGTGCAGTGATTCCAGTGAGCATATGTATGGTGGTGGTTTTGCCAGCTCCATTGTGTCCCAGCAACACGGTGATCTCATTATAGTACATTTTTAGGCTCAAGTCCTTGACTGCAGCTTGGTAGCGGTACCTTTTGGAGAGGTTGCACAATTCAATGCCCAGCTTCTGCTTCCGCTTACATTTGCCCTGATCGCGAAGTGAGTCTGTTGAGCTGTAATTTCTGGTGGATTGGCTTCTGAGTCCACTCCAGAATTTCCGACAAAACAGAAAATTCCATCGACGCGGCACTCCAAAGTCTCCGGGACGTACCAGCTCTACATACAGACAAATAATCATGTAGATCAGCGCAGCCAAAGAAAGTGCAATAATCACATATAAAAGCGGAAGCGAATCATCCGCGGAGACGGGCTCTATCAAATTGTCACACTGTGCACCCTCCCCGGTGGCCTCCCAGGACATAATGACATGGAATCCAAAGCCTAGGGCCGTGTTTGAGAACAGCACACTTAGCAAGAGCTTATGCCAAAGGCTCATCCGTTCGTAATAGTACGTGGCGAAGGAAAACGGAATGTAAGTGAGAAACCACATGATGCCTGTTACGGCTGCGGCTGTGCTGGCCTTTGAGAAAAACACGGCCAGCATAAAACAAAAGCAAACACTGGCCACCACGTAGGAGTGGAGAAACAACAGCAACGGCAACCAATTAGAGTAGGTGAGTACAGCCACCGAGTTGTAGAACTGTATAAGTAGCAGGCACATCACAAGCACCACCACCATCATCAGTAGAATGTAACTCTTCACAAACCAGGCTGTCCAGTGCAGCCAATTGTGTATGCCCATGAGTATCATGATTTCCTTAAGCTGTTCCTCCTTTTCACAGGTCACATACTTGGCCACGTAGCAGCATGGATAGACGAAACTGAGCAGGAGTATAAACGGCAACATCTGCTGAATACCAATCAAAAGCGGGTCATATATAAACGGTCTGTACGGGAAACGTTGCAGTTGCACGCGTGGTAAGTCCGAGCGATTCGTACTCAATTGTAGCCACGACATTGTAATTGCATGTTGCAGTGGCAAGAATCCCTCCATAATGTACCCCACAGGCACACCTCCATCGTTGTCCTGCTCATTTCGGGGTCCTGTGAAATCGGATGATGGTAAAAGTATATTTGTGCGCCAAGTTTCTATCACAGGGCCAGGCATGGTGCGTAGTTCGCTGGGAAATCTGAGTGAATAGTTTAAAATCAGTGGGAACCTGCTTCCGCTCTGTACACTCAAGTCCTTGGCAAACTGTACACCAGCCAGGTAGTTGTGTTTGACCAAATCATTCTCCATATGTCCAGCGGTGTCATAGGCACGCCATCCAAGCAACCGTAGTCGAAGTGCGGCAGCCATGATTATGGCTCGATTGATGTCATTGTCTGGGGTATAGCAGATGACGTGCCTGGGCACATTCAAAGTGCCGTTGTCGTGCAGAATTCGATTTCCCTTAAGTACGGACGAGTGGTAAAGCTGCAAATCCGATATGGACACAGGTGGATACCGGAGCTCCGGCATTGGAGTTGGACGTACTAGTGCGCGTAGCAGAACAATCAGCGAAAGAAATAATAAGGGAAGGATGAGAGCAGTCAGAAATTGAACCTTCTGGTTCCATTGAAGAATCCAGTTTTTCCAAAAAAGGATTCGTAGTTTCCGCCAATTGCTTACGCGGTTAGCATCATAATCCTCCATTGTAAGCGGTATGTTTGATGCTCATTTATACTTATAGTTAGAAATTTAATTTAAAAATAATGACAAAATAGGCAAAGTTGTCGCTAAAACCCATGGAAATGTCGGTTACAACATAATCATTTCGATAACCGTTTTTATACCGATTAAGTATATATTTTAGTTTAAAAGAAAATTTGATTTGATCTTAGTAAACACTGAACCAAAAAATTGATACAGTCGGGATCAACCCGAAACGGGAATCATCCCAAAATGGCGTAAATTGAGCCCGTCCGGGACTTATTCTTTGATCCCGTTTTTAGCCTGGTCGAGTTTAAACGGATCCTTCTTTTCGAAATCGATTTTAATCTATATGTACCCGATACTTACTCTGAGGCATAAATATTTAAATGTTTCCATAAAATATATAATTATTTATTAAAAGATTGAGATTTTTGTCAAGAATTTACAGCATATTCATATTTATTCTTGTTTCTAACAAACATTTTTGCGTTATTTAGTGAATATACATATTACATATACAAATTATCATAATAAATGAGCTTAAAGTTCTTGGTTTTCAAATATAAATGTGAGCTTTTCCGTATCCGCGAAGTTTATTTATGTTGTCATACCAAAGCTCCAATAGCTGTTATGTGGCCTCTGGTGTCCTCTAAGGTCTTCAGATTTGGCTAGCCATTTTTTCCCCTCTTCAACTTTCAAATCTGATTATTGATTTTGTTAGTGCTGGTAATTGTAACGATATCCCTACGATAGGCAAAGCAGTCGATACCTTGTTGAGTCACTACTCTGAAAATCACGGTTGTGAAGTATGGATCAGAAATAGTTTTATTATTATTCAATTTGCTCACTAACTACTTAGCTTTTAGAAGCAAATAAAATTGCAAAAGGTTAAGAACACATAAACTATTGTTTCAAAATGATTAAGAAATGTTTTCCGCGCGTTTTGAAAACACTTCGCCAGCCCTGAACTATCGATAATGGTGGCTCATCACTAGGGCCAAAAAAAAAAATTACCTGAAAAGCAAAACAAATTGAAATCGCTTGAAAATGCTGCCAAAAAACCCAGGCAGCCAACTGAATAAAATGTTAAGATAGTTACAAGGATCTAAGGGAGATTGTGGAATTTGGGTAAGTAAAAGTAATACGCCATTTTACACTGTAATACGCCTTTAGTAATGCAGTGTCTCTTCTCTTCTTTGTTGTTGTTTTGCAGTAAAAAAAAAACAAAATATATATTTATGGCAATTAAAATTGGTTAATTAAGGCGAGACGTGCTAGGATGTGATAACACTTCAATATATTTAAATACGTCTTTTTGCAGTTGACTCATCGAGCAGACCAATAACAACAACAAAATACAGCTGTTGAACACAACAACTAGAGCAACAACATAGCCAGCAGCTGCAACAACAACCAAAACTGTACATAAATCTCATAATGGAGCCACAGAAAATCACAGAATTGGCCAATTTGCTTCGCAAGAATGGTGACAAAATTTTAAGCTCTGAGTTTACCTTGACGTTATCAGGTAAGAACTGAACTGCAGATACACCAAATGATTGCAATATAAGTTCGTCAAGCCGACGCTTAAATACCCTTGCCTACTGATATTAATTTTGGTCTGAAAATATTGAATTTCGGTCCAAATATACCAAAATCATTCTTTAAGATATACACTTGTCCAGATGTTTGTGACGCATAAAAGGAAGCATTTCCGACCACATAACACATATATATTCTTGTTCAGCATGACGAGCTGAGTTGAATTAGCCTTGTCCGTCCGTCTGTTTCCATTGTATCTTCAACGTCAGTTTTAAAGCTGTCGCGACCAAACTTTGCACGAAGTCTTCTGGTATAAATACGCTGCACATTTGTCGGAACCGGCCGGATCGGATGACTATAAGAACGATCGGTCGAGAAACAAGTTTTAGTGGGAAAAACTTGTTTGTTTTAAATGGAAAAGCCTCCAAAATTTCTTTATCTTAGTTTGCAATGCTTTTTCATTATTTTACCAAGTTTGTTCGAAATCAGACATCTATATAGAATAGCTGTCACAGAGTAGTAGAGTCAGAAAAGTAGTTTTAGTGAGAAAAACTTATTTGTTTTCAGTGGAAATGTCCTTCAAATGTCGTGCTGCAAGGGTATACAAACTTCGGCTTAGCCGAAGTAGACTTTCCTCTATTTTTAGCTATTTTAAATATAGGATTCCAATTTCTAGTCTGATGACTGCCCCTTTGTTCTAAGCTTACATTCACTTATCAACTTACCTTTCTCTCCGTCTCTCGCTTTTCCCCCAGGTTCCCTGTTGAGAGCTCTGAATGATTCATTTACATTGATTGCTGATAGCGAGCTAGGCGCTGGCGCTTCCAAAGGCTTTCAGGTGGTCAAGCCCATCAATGCCAAATCGAGTGTATTTCCCGATCTCCAACTGCTGCATGACTTTGTACAGAAAACCACCTTGTTAAAACTGAACTACTTCCCCAGCGAGATTTATTTCGAGGGTCTCATAGATATAGCCAAGTTCAGAGCCTTAAGACGTTTGGAGGTGCACAAGATCAGTATCAGCCAGGTTGTGGGTGTACAACCTTTGCGAGCTCAGCTCCAGCAATTGATTTGCATCAAAAGCTTAAGGTCTGTGGATGATATTATCACGCATTGCGGTGGCGATAGATCCAATGGGTTTGTTTGGAATGAACTCCAGACTGCCGATTTCAGTTATAATAATCTGAAGTCCATTGACACAGCCTTAGAGTTTGCTCAGCACTTGCAGCATTTAAATTTAAGACACAACAAGCTAACAAGTGTCACAGCCATCAAATGGCTTCCGCATCTGAAGACTTTGGATTTGAGCTACAATTGTTTGACTCATCTCCCTCAATTTCATATGGAGGCCTGCAAGCGTCTACAGTTGCTCAACATAAGCAATAATTATGTGGAAGACCTATTGGATATAGCCAAGTTGGAGAATCTAACCAACTTGGATCTATCCGATAATTGTTTACTCGAGCATAGCCAACTTTTACCGTTAAGTGCGTTGATAACGTTAACTATGCTCAATTTACAAGGTAATCCGTTGGCCTGTAATCCCAAGCATCGATTGGCCACCTCCCAATATCTGCATAAAAATACTTCCACCGTCAAATTTGTGCTCGATTTCGAACCCTTGACCAAAGCAGAAAAATCTGTTACGGGCAAACAAAAGCTTCGCTTTGTAGGCTCTTTAAATCATCGCTTGAATTCGAGTCTTTCGATATCCATAAGTAATTCCAGCACGTCTATAAACACTTTGGCCTCTAGTGTGGGTTCCCAGCGTTCTATATACGTCCGTGGCAAAGATTCTTCCTCGGAAACGGAATATAATTCCCTGGACACTTCTCAAACGAGTAAGAAACGCCCCACTAAAGTCCGCACGGTTGACATTGCGGAACATGGTGAAGAAACGCCAGTGACAGTTTCTTTACCCCCTCCATTAACTGAGCCCGAGGAACCCGACTCCTCTTCCCACTTAGAGGCCAAAAAACAAATCCAATCCCTCCGTCTTAAATATGGCAATGAATGGCTACAAACTGGCCAAGCAGAGCTCATGCAAAGCATTGTGGGCATTGATTCACCTCAGCCCAGCGAAGAAGAGCGTCATGAGGCGCGCCAGCAATTCAATGATTACCTGGGAGAGTTTTCCAACTCAAATTTAGAACCCCAACCCGAAGCAGAACCTTTCAATATAAGCTCTACACCCACAAATAACTCCCTATTGACGGCAGTGCCATTTGACATCACTCTGACCCCTAACACAACGGAGAATCTATCTCTTTACGAAACTTGTGATGAGAGTGGAGAAACTCAGTATGAGAGTCTAAATAACACGACCAAGGAACATGATGACAAAACAGCACCAACGGCTTCGCCCATGGATAAGCATAAGGAGCTGCTTAATCTGTATGGCAGCGGCTTACACCATTTAGAGGAAGACGAACCAGGTACGAAGTTTTCTTTAATATTTAAGTGCTTTTCTCAATATACATTTTTTCCCCAGTGTCCGACTCGGAGCCCGATGAAGAAACCTATATTGTTTATCATGAGCTTAAACCCAGTGAACCCTTGTTTCTAACCATATCCTCGAACTTTGTACGGGAAAAGGATACACTAACCGAGCGGTGGGTTTTGATTCTTCTCTAGTCGAAATTATAAAAACATTTTTAGACATGTTAAAGGTCATTATAATCCGTAAAGAACTGTACAGAACTGAATAACAAAAAGTTTTAAGCAAAACACCTGAGACAACTTGGCAGCTTGAATGTCTACGGGCAAATTCTGTCTATTAATTTGAGTAAGTTTTTGTCTGAGCTTTGTCTTTAAACTCTTTAACAATGGTACACCAAGTGTACTAGGTTTGCTTGGTATGGTTTTTGACTCATCGAGCCGTCCCATGAACCTTCTATTCTAAATTTAGAACCCTTGTCCAAATGTTTGTAGTGCATAGAGGAAGGTATTTCCATTATTTTCTTTATCAGCATGACGAGCTAAGTTAATTTTGCCATGTCCGTTTGTCCCTCTGTTTCTATGCTTTCTCCGACGTCAGCTGTTAAGCTAACTCTACCAAACTTTGCATGAAGTCTCGAAATACCTAAAGGCTTTATGTACAACTGTCGGAATCGAGAAAAACTTTTTATACTTTGTACCAAAAGTACACCAGAGTATATTATGTAACACCCAGAAGGAATCATCTCTCTTCAATGTGATAACACAGGCCGACAAAATGACCAACTTTGTGAGGTGCAGCCTTGTCGATGTAAAAATATGATAAATTTATGTTCACTGATTCCAAAACTGGTTTGGGTTTAGCTCCATCAGCTCAGCGATTTTGTCGAATTTCGGCAATCTATTTATTCTGGAGGCCACACTAGGCAATAATATCTGGGTTTATGAGCTATATGAGACAAAACTCTTATCAATACTTCTTTAATAAATGAAAAGCGATATATAGGTATAGCAGAAAGTGTCTAAATTGGCATTCTATTCTTGATTTATGGCCTTTTTTTCAAAATAATTCATCAGTTAGCCTAAAAGTAAACAAATAAAGTTCTCTGGAAGTCTTGCACACTATGTAAGGCACTTACAGCTTATCTTGGTTGCGAATTGAAATTCTTTTCTATGTTAAAATCAAGTAGCCTTTTGATTGTTCCTATACAAATAAAGTACTAATCTAGTTGTCCTCCCATAAAAATAAATATGTATTTCCGTCTTAAACAGGCTGTATCTTTGCCAAATAAGCTAACTAAAGTGAAAGAAAAATCACATTATCAGATCAAATGTTTGGCTATATGCTCAAATGGCTAAAATATTTATTCAAAAGCGTCGATAGCTTATAAGTGACAATTTATTTTGAAAAAGGACATAAATTGAGAATATAATCTGATCAAAATAGAGCTGCACCACAAACACTGTTGGGCCATGTAATCAGGATTAAACAAGAAAGAAAGTCGGTCAAGCCCGACTATAACATACTCTGTACCAAGAAAATTTGTCTTTTGATCATAACTCGAAAACCGTTCATCCGATCTCATTCCTTTGGCGGATCGATAAGTTATCCTAATAACTAAATATGTCCAGAAGGAACAAGCCATCTATCTTCAAAACTGTGGGAGATATGACGCTTTTTCTAAATTGCGGGGGCGCGAGGGGGCGTGGCCAAAATTGAAAATAAACTTGATCTGCCTGCAGACATAAGAAGCATATGTCCGATACATGTCAAACCTCTATCTCTTACCATCTCTGAGATCTGTGCGTTCATACGGACAGACAGACAGACAGACGGACGAACGGACAGACGGACATAGCTATATCGACTCGGCTGTTGATGCTGATCAAGAATATATATACTTTATGGGGTCGGAGATGCTTCCTTCTGCCTGTTACATACTTTTGCACAAACTTATAATACGGTACAGAGTATAAAAATGACATATAGGTATGGATCGGATAATCGATAGTGGCTGCTTCCTCTTTTTAGACACCTGGTTCGGATTAAAGAGTTTTCAGTAAAAAGAATCAAACGTCTAATGTCTTATGTGAGCTAGCACGAGTAGCTTCCTAATTCTGTCCTTCCTACTTTTCCCAGAGTCTTTCGCATTCCATTTGTACTTTTGTTAATTCCCTGTACATATTCACATGCGCTGTTTTTAAAAAAGAATCAACTCACCCAAATTGATTAGTTGTAAATGTGTTCAGTTGTTCAACTATCTTTAGGGCTTTGCGGCGATAACCGGTCGTTCGAACCAATTGGTTGGGTTGGGAGCGCATCACCAGCATGTTGCTTACATGGCAAGAGCAAGAGTGATTGAATCACTTTTACTGAGCAAACTCACTGAACAAAAAAGTACAATTGAAGAAGAACATGTTTACTTGTTTAGTTTAGTGAGCAATATTGTTTACTCACTCATGAACAGCCCAACACTACCTTGTACCATTTTTTACTGGAGCTTGATTATCATGTCACTTACTCGTTCTATCCAGCGCAGCCGCGGTTGACGTATGCGCTTATTATAAATTGTGTCTCCATGGATGCGAAATTCATCGCCATGAATTCATAATTCATAAATCCTTTGAAGGGCTTTTCTCTCGAGCCCGCCAATTGCCGCCTAATCCGATTCTTATAATGTCTATGCTACTGCACCGAATTTCAGGAATGGGATGTACAGCTTCTACTTTGTGTGTTTTCTAAAAAGTGGCTTAAATCAATTTTGAAACCTAACCGGTAGGTACTTCATTTTGTAGGCTTGACTTACAGTCAAAGACCAAAACAAATCGAATTCAAACTGGGTTTTATATCACCTTTAATCATAGTACTTCTTATCTCTTTATTAATGTTATAAAATATTATCCTTATCCACAGCACCAATACAAAATGGAGCCTACAAATTCTTGAGTCGTGTGAACGTCTCAAGGCAAACACATTGCGAATTAACTTTGATACCATGAGAAAGGACAAACAAGAGCGCATCTATTGTGTGGAGAACACATTGTGTCAGGTGATTTCACAGATACAACTATCAATCAGCATATTGTTTAACCCTAAATTTCATAACAGGAACTGGAGAGGAAACTGCGCGACATACTCTCCCAGCGTGATCTCACCGAAATGAACATTAGCATCTATCGTTGTGTGATGTGTGGGATTCAGTTTACCGTAGACCAGAAAAGAAAGCGCTTCAAAACAGAAAGTTTGTTGAATTTAGTATTCAGTATTCTCTAAAGTATGTAACCAATTTCTGTTCCCCATAGAGCAAACTTGTCCCGATTGTCATAGCGCTTTTGTGGCCGAGGTAACCGACCTGCCGCGTTCTCTGGACAAACCCACTGTGGAAATGGCTGTGGAACCCAAGCTCTCGCCAGCACTCATAGTAGAGGAATCACCTGTGAGCACACCTCTGGTGCTCCAGACAAAGGACGATAACAATAGCATTGGCAAGTCTTTGGCCAGTTTCTTTTTTTATATCGATCAAATTTTGGAAATTTTCTGAAACAACAGATAAAACCAACACACACATTATCCTTTGTAGATGGGATTATTTATGCTTTTGGTATTCTTAATTTTTGGGCTATTTGGTAGAATTGTTGATTTTTAACGTTGAAGTCTTTTATAAAACATTTGTTACATTTTTATTTTTTTATTTCTTTCTTTCTTTCTTTTCTGCATGCAACGCACACAAATCACACCAACCAATATTGAAAAATGGCAATCGAATCTAACTTTTGTATATTTATACATTGTGCTTTTTTGTGCCTTTTTCTCTCACCCAACAACAAAAATGTAAAAATATTGATTAATTAATTAATACTTCAGTGGCCACGTGCAGGCTAACAACCGCTAATAACACACCCAATCCTAGGAGTTTGATGCAAGCCACCAAAAGTTAATATGCCGATTTGTATAAGTTTGAATTAAACATCTTTTTTTTTGTTTGTTAACGGAACGTCAATTCTCTGACTCTGTTCTGATTTAATGAGAAGCAGCATTTGGGCATGAAGAAGCTAACGAGTTCAGATAACAAATCTTATAAAAGTTTATACTTTCGTTTTGTTTGTATGACATTTTGTATTGAGTGCTTAGACTATTTGAATAACTGTATGAAAACTGTACTCCTTTCCTTTAAAGCATATTTATATCTGATCTGCATCAACTGACAGTAGAGCCAAATCCGTCCGACTTTCTATCTAGAGTTTGATTTTAGAGCTATCGTATTGCTTTTGCACTAGGTTATGGTGATCATGGTCATTGACCGCAACAAATTCCAACATTTTTCATATTGCTTCGAATATCGCTAATATACCGATCCAACTTGAATCGTCAGAACTTGAAGTTAGTTAGTTTAAGATGTTTTTCAGCCTATCCAGATGTTAACATTTGTAATTAGCAGTTCGATAGCATACCGATTAGAAACTTGTGGAGAAGAAAATGAGATCCGTCAACAAGCCAGTTCAAAATATATTAAAATATATTCGGTTTCCGAAATATTCCGTGTTAAGTCCGTATATCTTGCCAGTTGACTCTTATAAAAACCTAGAGGAGCTTTAATTAGAGATGCACCCGTGACGTGAATTTGACCGTGTCACGACGTGAAAGTGAGCAAACATGTGAGTTTCGTGCGGGAACAACCGTGGCTCGTGCGTATTTCGTGAGTGAATTAAGATCAACCATCGTAAATGCAGTATTGTTTTATGGTATTTATCTAACAAAATGGTACGGGCACACTCAACTGAACCGAAATCAACTCATTCAAAAATTTCAAGAACCTCGAAAATTTTGCGTTTCCCAACTGCAGCAAATCTGCTTGAAATCAAATTATAATTATGTGTGACATAAAAAAAGCAGAAATAAATAGCATATTTGTTTGATTTTAGGCATCTTAAAAGTAAATATTTCTAAAATCTACCTGTGACAGCTGTTAGGTTAGTTACCTTATAAAATCATGTTTAAATTTGGTCATTGGAAAGGTTGTGGAAAAAAGATCATCATAATTTTTTTTTCATATAGAAATATTAAATAAATACCCAAAAATCTGCGTTATAAAACTTGTATAAGATTTGTTTCAGTAGCTCAAAAACTCAACATTTTTCCTAATTATTAAAAAATTTTTTGGGAAACACAAAGTCAAAATCAAGGCTGCTTCCATTAGATAACTCAAATAAATCCTCATAATTCAACCCCATCAATTTTCCAACTATTCCCTACCAACAGGTTCGGCCAACTCCTTAAACGAGAGCAGCTCTTGCTCTAAGATAACCAATTCTCAATGCTCCTTCGACTCCAATCAGTCCGTGGTGGGCAGTTCCAATACCGAACGTGATTTAGAATTTCGCGCTAATGAAAGTGATGTGGATATTATCTCCAATCCGAGCCAATCCAGTATTGAGGTTCTGGATCCAAGCTGTGTACAAAGCGCAAGTCGTAAGACTTCCGAAGAGCGTCGCTATTCACAGCTGCCACAACTGGATTTAAATCAAACGCTGAACTGCATGGAGCGTGAATCTCGACAACAGCTGGCTGAGCAAGCCACCACAATGACCACGACGACGACGGCGGCGACAACAACTTCTCAAGTGGCTCACGTGCAGTTGACAGAGAGCAGCTCCTCGGGATCAGTCACAGACAGTATTTGCACCGCCTATGAGCAACAGGGCAAGGAAAAGGAAATGGAAAAACAAAAGTCAACTGGAGAAAATAGCAATATTTTGGGAAACCTGCAATTAACCGAATCCGGTGGTAGCCAGCACAATAATAATAATATTGAGGTAAAAGAGACCAATGAACAACCAAAGAAAGCTGAGGATGCTGGATTATCTTCCATGTTTGGAGGTGAGAAATAAGAATTACAATTTATTTTAATTCAACTGAAAATTTTGTAAATTATTTTACATTCTTGCGAACACCTAACGTTAGCAGATATTATCTTAATCTATATACTCTTCTTGCAGCCCTTTTCCAATCCACCAACCTACTGATGTCCAGCTCGAAAAAACTGATTGATTCCGAAGCAACCACTACCGCCCATTCTCTTTTGATATCACCCTTTAAGTTTAACTACAGCGATTTCAATGACATCGATCATCGGCTAAAACTTTATTTCTATCAAAGTAAATTCAAAGAGGCTGGCGAGCACTTCAAATGGTTGGCCAAAGGTCGCATCTATAATGAGCATACCCAGACAATTAAAGATGGTCTAGTGGTGATATCAACTTGCAAATGTTATATAATGGAGGCGTATGCAGTGCCTCAAGATGATGTCAGCAAATGGCTGCGCCAGGTGATCAGTGTAACTGTGGATCGCTTAATGAGCATTCAATTGCTACCCTGGAAGCTAGGTGTAGCCTTCAGCTTAAAAGATTGGGGTGGACTTGTGCTGTTATTTCAGGATATGCTAAGTACCGACAGCTTCCTGCTGTACCTACATCAAAGTGAGTAACAGTTGGAGTTATCTTTCTATAACCTTTCACTAATTTTTGTTAATTTCTCTAGACAATGCCCTACCAGAGCAGTGCCAAATGGTTGAACAGCCATCTGAATCCTTGCGAGAGTACTTGAACTCATACGTTTCCGAGCCGTTGAAGATGTGTGCTCTGCTCACCAGCTGTCATTGGACCTTTGATAAGGAAAATCGCAAATTTGAGTTATGCACTCTCCTTACCACAGACTCGCATTTACATATCTCAGGAAATGGCAAATTCAACTGGTTGTCTTCAAGGCCAGAGGAGCAAAGTCAAAGTCTGGAGTTAAGTCTTACCCAGCCCATGAGCAACTTGGTGGATGTGGAACGTATCACAGACCTCGAGTACAACATTAATTTCATTGACGATACACAAAACCAATGCGAATTGTGGGTTTTGAAATTTGAAACACGAGCCCATGCCGAATGTTGTCTCAACACCATTGGGCAATCCTGGGAGAAACTTTTTGGTGTGCCATTTAGTTATGCGGGAACGTAGGATCTAAGGGACCATATCAAACAGAATCCTTTATTATTATGTGCAAGAAATATTTGAAAATCAATTGTAACCGTGTGTATATTAATTATTTTGTTACATTTTTAAGCTCCGATTAACTTAATAAACTGAACATATATCTCTGTAAACAGTTTTAGGCACAGATTTTGAATTATGGACAATATACAATAATACTAAATATAACGAACGGCAAACGAGTCATGGTGCTGACCCTCGAAATTATTTGTAATATATTTGTAACTTAGTAACTAGCTATGAGTTATAATTGAAGTCATTGTAACATTTGTAGACAAATAGCAGAAATATTTATATACAATAAATGAGAATGATTTAAATATATAGAAATCATATGTTAATTGAGGTAATTGAGAGAAGTTTATTTTAGAACTTATATTTAAAAATAAACCCGTGATGACGCCCTTAAATTCTCATAGAAGGAACTTCTGTAAGCATCACCTCTTACTCAGTTTATCATCTGTACCCTAGGTAAGCGTTCTATGGATACTTTTTTACCGGAAACACAGAAGCGACAACAATTTTAACTTAATTGTTAATGGTTTAAGTTAAAAATCTACAAAATTCGGCAAAACATAGACAGGGTCATTGGCAACGTAATATCAAAAATTCGTTTCGATGGGACAATTAGGTTAAGGTACCTCCAGAAGAGGTCAAACCAAAAGTCTTGAATATCTTTTTGATTTCAACTAAGCTAAAATTGTTGTTGCTTTTTGTTGCTAGTACAAAAGTATCCATAAAACGCGAACCAAGGGTACAGATAAGAAACTGAGTATGAGGTAATGCTTACAGAAGTGCCTTCTATCAGAATTTAAGGGACTCATCCCGGGTTTTTTTCCAAAACTTTGATTTTGTCTTACTGTTTTATATATAAGATGAAGCTCATCTTGATATATTGGCTTAAGTTCGGTGCAATCTTTTTAGGTTGTCTAATTTGTCTATAAGAGCTTTTGGCCTGTGCTATTATCAATACCCATCAACAAGTGTTTTCTTTAGAAAAGGGGTATTTTTATTGGATTGGATTGGATTGGATATTACTATTGCTTTTTATTTTCGCCAATACCCTCACCGTTTTCAATGCCCTATTGCAAGGCGAAGCTAGCATATTGGACTGTTTTATAAGTGTGTTCATCAAGAGTTATGTAACATATATTGAGATATTGTACTTAATGGAATAATCGAGAAAGAATAGCACATATACTACAACTTTTTTATACAGAATAATTTGCAAATATATCGGAAATATGCAGCGCTCACAAAAACAATTTGAAAAATTTCACAAATTTTGTTTTACATGTTAGTTTATTGAATTTAAGTTTAAGAATTAATTACTCATATATTTGAAACCAAAACATAACATATTTACATATTTATAATCATATCTAAGAAAAGATTATGTTTAATTTGCTTTATTTAGTTTTACTTATCACCCAATTGATCGGCTATCCAATCGAGATGATCTTCCTTATAACGCGGATCGGCGATGGTAAGGAGTGTAGACTTCGAGCTGTAGTAATAGAAAACTGAAGCTAAAAAAGAACAGAACCGAAAACCTGAAAGTTGTTTTATGAACTCCACATAGTTTAGCGATACTTACTCATACGTTGGACCACAGCCAGAGCGTATAGGCCCAAAGGCCATTTCTGACCACCCTCCGAATATGGTGTACGATATTGATAGATAATCCAAAAATGTTGCGAAGCGCATAATAGAAAGTAAATCGTAATGCTGGCCAAGAAGAGCTTGCAATTGCGCAAAATAATGTGCGATGCGCCCACCTGATAGACACAAGTAGAGTATAAGGCCAAGGCAAATAGAAGATATGCCATTATGATTAAGGTGTCCTGCATGCTGCAAAAGTGGGGGTAAGTAATTTAAAACTGCACAATTTTTGTTTTCTATATTCATTGACTACTCACAGAAAGATAAAAATGGAATGTTGGATTCTGTTCTGGGCCAACCAAGAACCAAATGCATTAAAGAATAGATCCGCCCCAATAAGCACGAATTGAAATATTAAAAGACATGAATATCGCCGTTGAGTTAGCTTAATTTTGGATTCTTGAATGATTTTTCCGAGGACTTTTGTTTTGCCTGGTTGCCAGCTATTTGACTTGGTGGAAACAGGGGTGGGGGGATAGCTGTTGATGTGTCGTGCTCGTGTGTGTGTGTGTCCGTATCCTTTTGACGTCAAATGTGCCCCAGCGAGCATGCGCACTTTTAAGGCGGTGCAACGGTTATCGATAAGTGATTTCTTTAAACAGTTTTGCAATAAATAGTTAAAATCAAAACTATTAAATTGTCAAAATTATCGAAATTTGCCTAGACAAACTGGGAATAACTCTTATAAACTGCAGATGCAACTGCAGTTCCCGGTTTGAATGAAGTTAAATGGTCCTGCGAAATGCCCTGAGTTTTAAACATATACAAATTTCCCTAAAATTTAGAAATTTTCTTTGAACTTTAATCAACGTTTTATTTCAATCATAGCGAGCATATTCAAAAGGATAACTCCGAAAACGTAGTGCAGGTTTTAGGATCATCTTGGCTCGCCTGCGAAATCTTCTGTAATATTGTTGATTCAATTCCGAATAGTAATTGGTAGGCAAAAATTGGATACAATTCCCATCCGCCTTATTCGGTCGCTCCAGAAATTGAAGCGGCAAAACGCCCGTTGCAACCATTTTCACGCGACTCAGATTTGAGGTCATCAGCAATAGCAATAACAATAGCTTCAGCAACTTGTCCATTTAAAAACGATGTTAAGTGGTAAACAGTGGAAAGAAACAGCCAACACCGTGTTCCTCTGGCTATGCAAAACTAAACTGGGAGGGCACTGGCTGTCCCAACAATTTTGGGCTGATCAGCAGTTTTTTTTTCGACAACGTCGTTGCAATTTTTATTGGGATTTTGCTATAAAATTGCTTACCTTCGTTTGAGTTACCAACAGTTCCTCATCAGGTGTCACTTCAGCAGCAAGTAAAAAGTATCAAGAATATCTGTCATGGCTTTCAACATGGGTCACCTACTTATTGCAAGCGTTCTGGCTGTTTTAGCTGCCGGTGAGACGATTCAATTGCAGCCAACACAGGGAATTCTTATCCCAGCTCCTTTGGCCGAGAATATTCGAGTCTCCAGAGCTGCTTATGGTGGCTATGGTGCTGCTGCGCCATCGCCATCTTACTCTGCACCAGCTGCTCCCGCTTACTCCGCTCCTGCTGCTCCTGCTTACTCCGCTCCTGCTGCTCCTGCTTACTCCGCTCCTGCTGCTCCCGCTTACTCCGCTCCTGCTGCTCCCGCTTACTCCGCTCCTGCTGCTCCCGCTTACTCCGCTCCTGCTGCTCCTGCTTACTCCGCTCCTGCTGCTCCCGCCTACTCTGCACCCTCGGTTCCATCACCACCGTGCCCCAAGAACTATCTGTTCAGCTGCCAGCCCTCACTGCAGCCTGTGCCCTGCTCGGCCCCAGCTCCATCATATGGCTCGTCGGGTGCCTATTCGCAGTATGTGCCACAATATGCTGTGCCCATGGTTCGCGAATTCTTGTAGAGGCGATACTATTTTGGTTAACTGAAACTCTGAAACAATAAACAGATAATATGAAACAAATTTTCTAAAAGCATTTCTAGCACTATTCTTGGCTAACTAAAGATATACTTAAAGAAATATTTTAAAGTAGAGGGAAGCTAACTCGGCTCGGCCGAAGTGTATGCACCCTTGCAGCTCCAATTATTTATATAATTATAGGTGTTACACGATGTTCTGCTACCTTATGGATTTCCCAAACTGCACCTCTCTTGTGACGTTTTGGCTGACCAGTTATTTATGTGACAGCTATTCGATATATTCATCCGAAATTTTGCTGAAGCAGATAATATATTCATCTGGCAAGCTATTATTTGAAACAAACAAGTTTTACGCACTAGAACTAGTTTTTCGACCGATCGTTCCTATGCTATCGTCCCAGCTATCTACCGAAGTCATTTGACAAAAATTTGTAGAATTGTGTGGAAACATACAAAATAAAAAAATAGAGGTAGGTTAACTTCGGTTTCCCCGAAGACTATATACCCCTGCAGTTCGCACAATCTATTCAAAATAAGGTTTAAAATCTTTTAAAAAGAATTGTTTCGTTTTGAAGAATGCTATTAGCATTTGGCTGCCCACTTTATTGTACGTACACTATATAAAATATTCATTCGATTTTGATGAAGTTTGACAACTGGAAAGTTCAAATGCGAAAAAACTTGAAACCAAAAAAGTTTTCTGACTAAAACTACTTTTTGATCCGATCGTTTCCAAGGCAGCTATATGCAATGGTCATTTGATTTTGAGGAAATTTTGTACAATTGTGTGAAGGACAGAAAATAAACAAATGCAAAAACTGAATGGGGCTACCATTACAAAGAAATTTCTGCCATAACTTTTGAATGGCAGCTGTACTATTTATATAGTTGTCTGATTTCGACCAAACTTAGTGGAATCATGGTTAAGCATAACAAACTAAAATATACGGAGTTTGAAGTGGTATCCATCAAAAACCAAAAATTATTTCAGCTCAGTTCTTAAAAAACAAAGTGCGCCTCACCTTCTTTGTTGTATCAGGGCTGCAAAGCTAAAAGCTTTTACAATTGCAATGGTTGAGACTCGAGGTTTGTAGGCGAAGGTTTTGTTTTGAACTTTGGTTCAAGCTTATACCAATTTTTATAGTAATTAAACTTAAATGCACACAAATCCTTTGGGAATTGGGTCGAAAGTGACTTGTAGAACACATGGGACTACCAAAATATAATTTACTATTATTATTAGCAGGGCTGCAAACCGAACCGGTTCGAACCCGGAATTCCGATTTTTATTTTACTGTGAACCGCACCTCTTTAGAAATAAGAGCTGTTCCAAAACTAAAATTTGAGCTCGGTTCAACAAAAATGATAAACAACAGAAATTTCTGTTATATGGTTGGGTTTATTGACAGCTGAAATGGACAGAAAAGTGGAATAATAAAACTAGAAAATCATTTTGAATTATTTATAAAATTCCCACCCATAATAGGCTCTGATTTTAAAGCTCCACGACTCTAAAGCTTTTTAAAAAATTCTCAAAAGCAAGAGTCTAACATTACATTGATAATATTTATCTAGGAAAACTACGAAATGAAGCTTTACTTAGCAGCAAATTATATATTGATTGTTCCCATGTGTGCTAAAAACCGAATCCGATCAAAAAACAATTTTTAGAACACAAAAATGATTAGTATGCTTTATACAACATGAACTGAACCAAGGTTCGAACCAAAACCTTCACCCATAAACCTTGAACCTTAACCATTGGTTAGATTTGGTTCAAACCAGTGAACCGGAGATCCAAAATCTGTTTGAAGCCTTTATCTCTACATCTATACATATGTACAAAAGTGAATGTATATATGTATGTTTGTTCCTTATAGGCGTCTAAGCCGCTGAACCAATCTTCACGAAATTTTCGAACTATTTTCATGTCAATCGGGGAAAAATCATGGACCATGTGTCATGCCTGTGATCTGGGTCGAAAGTTGAGAATATTCGCCCCTAAATAATAAAATATAGTCGGGCCTAATCAACTTTTCTTACCTGTTTTTTCAATGGTATGTAAACATAGGCTAATCAGAGTGATAAACATTCCCGGAACGCATCTGATATAAGCCAGAGCCTTTATTTACTCAGGTCGAATATCGCAAAATGAATTGCACAATTAACTTGAACAGCAGGTCTTGTAATGCATCTGATATGTGACTAATGGAACCTAGTTAAAACTAATTAAGAATGCATATGTTGAGCGAGGTATTCAATGTACCTTGACTACAAAATAAAGTCCCTCTATCCAAACAAAAAATGAATATAAGCGTGAAATTGTCAGTTTATTCATATAATTCCGATCAGTCCGTCGTTCTCTCTCAATAACCACCAGCAGTTGCATCACCACAAGGAACTGGTTTTAGTACTGGTTCACAGGAGAATACATAGTTCTGTGGACAAGCAGGAGCTGGTATGCTGCTTGGCTGCTGCTTGGGTGCACTATACATCGATTTATTCTCTGGTTCCTCTGCATAGCTACGTGCAAATCCAAATCCACCGCCAAAGCCACCTCCAAATCCACCACCAAAACCTCGAGAAGGTCCAAACCGTCCAAAACCACGTCCCCCACCAAAGGAAGGACCTCCAAAGGGTGGTCCGCCAAATCCACCGGGTCTACCAAAGCCACCGGAGCCACCAAAGTTGTTCTCCACCACAACTTCCTGCACAATTTGCTGTTGACGTGGCTCACGCTTGAGCTCAAGTTCCGAGCTGTCCAACAGCATTTGGGGAGCATAGAGACGAACGGGTATAAAATGGAACATAGGAAGACCTCTCACACAGCGGCTGCATTCTTCCTGACCATCCACAATACTTCCCCAAACAGCGAAGAGGAAAATAAGATACTTCCACATATTTTGATTTAATCTTAAAGCGATGTAAACTGAGACTGAGCCAAAAACTGTCGTTGGTCACTTAGTATTTATCAACTGTGAGCTTGGAAACTGCAATGCAAAGCGGAAACAGAAATAAAACAAACAATTGGTGGCTCCAAGGTAACATTTCCGGCAAAACTGGGTTAGTTGGTCGCCTCATTCCTCAAAAAGGTTGGAGTTTGCAAGTGGAGATATAATTCGCACTAAGAGCCCACCCAAGTCCTAGTCATGCCCCTGTCAAGTCATTACTAATCTTGGGGGTAGCTTTCTGTATGTTCAGAAACCCTAGTCGTACCTAGCTGAGCCCCAAGGTCAGCAAAAACATGTGGCATTGTGTAGGCTGTCCAACCAACCATTTGATTGGATCTGAAAGTATCGCATTACTCGGCAATTATTACTTGCACTTCTGCTTTTCCGCTTAGATTGCCGATTTGGGTCGTCGGATGTGTCGCAATCACTTCTGCGACGAACACAAGCAAATTTATTCTTGAAAATTGGGTTCAGAGACCCCGCTTTAAACTGGGCAATAATGAAGAAATTCTGCTTACTAGCGATTGTTTTTTGATTTCCTGATCTTATAGTTTGTAGGTGTTGGAATAATTTGTTTAGTTCGCAGTCTTGGCCAATTTTTGAATGGCACGCAAAGTCAACTTAAATATGTTTGAGTTGAGGACATCGCTTTACATTAATTGTTATTTTCGTTTATGCACATGTTTTTGCTCATGCTCGTACAGACTCATGCAGGTACTGGGCGAAAGATTACTGGTAACCACCATTTGAAAGAAACTTGAATTGTTGGCAGAAAGTATTCATATTTTTGAGATGGAACAGATGGCAAGACGGACAGCTGTAAATCGAATCGGTATATTGCATATACTTCATGGGATCGGTAAAGCTTTCTCTGCCTGCAAGTTCATTTGACCGAACTTAGTCTGCCCTCTTAACTCAATTAGTAACAGGTCTTGTATAAAACCTATTTCTATAATAACAGCCGAAATCGATAGGATATTTTCATTCTGATGGGCTGACTAAAGTCTTCTTTTTACAAATCACCTTAAAATAAGTAAACATTACTTTATTTTTAAACTTAACCCTGTCTGGGAGTTGAACTCGGGACCTCAGTGAATTTTCCATCCGAGAGGCATCTTATCGCATTCGCTTACCAAGCACGCACCTGAGTCACAGTAAAGAACGCAGTGAAATGCTAAGCACTCAGCTGCCACTTTTGTATTCCAAAAGCAGGGAGCTCGAACTTGAGAATTACAAGTGGTGTCTGTTTGTATTTTTCTAAATTTTAGGGCGATTTTCTACATATATTTCTCTATATTTAAGTGTTGATTCCAGCTCACTTCCAAATTTTAGTTCGGCCCAATACTTGATTCAAATTATACTACTGTTCATAAGCATTCAGATTACAAAACATTTGAAAAGTTTTTCTATTCATGTAAAGATAGACATGTAAATTTATTTTCGTGAGTTCTGGAAACCAGCCTTTAGGTCGAAGTTCTCAGCAAGCCGAATATCAGCTGCCCCAGTTAAATTCCGAAAGAAGGGAATACGAACTTGAGAATTACAAACGGTGTCTGTTTTTAATTTTTCTAAATTTTAGGTCGATTTTGTACATAAATTTCTCTAAACTTTAGTAAAAATTTCCAATTGAATTTTTCTAAATTTAAGAAATGTTTTACTAAATTCAATGGTAGTCGCCATATTTTAAGAAACCGTGCAATGTATGTAAAGTATTTAGAAAAATTACCCTAAACTTAAGAAAAACTAAACCGAATTTATAAATGTAAGAAATTATTTTCTACAGAATTAAATTTTAGAGTCTTGCTTTGTAAGTTTAAGAAAAATCTATCTAGGAAAAAAATTACATTTTAAGGGGAATTTCTAAAAAACTATAAAGTATTTTTTAGGGTGGGTAAGAAAGATCAAATTTTTATCATAATTAGGCTATTCACTTCCCCCAGTTGAGCAGTGGAGATGTTAAGTTGATTAAATTTGTAGTTTTTATACTCTGTACCGTAGGTACATAGAGTATTATAAGTTTGTGCAAAAGTATGTAACAGGCAGAAGGAAGCATCTCCGACCCCATAAAGTATATATATTCTTGATCAGCATCAACAGCCGAGTCGATATAGCCATGTCCGTCTGTCTGTCTGTCCGTATGAACGCACAGATCTCAGAGATGGTAAGAGATAGAGGTTTGACATGTATGGGACATATGCTTCTTATGTCTGCAGGCAGATCAAGTTTATTTTCCATTTTGGCCACGCCCCCTCCCGCCCCCGCAATTTAGAAAAAACGTCATATCTCCCACAGTTTTGAAGATAGATGGCTTGTTCCTTCTGGACATATTTAGTTATTAGGATAACTTATCGATCCGCCAAAGGAATGAAGAAGATCGGATGAACGGTTTTCGAGTTATGATCAAAAGACAAATTTTCTTGGTACAGAGTATGCTATAGTCGGGCTTGACCGACTTTCTTTCTTGTTTACAATTCAAAAACCAGAAAAATACAACAAAAAAATTCTTCTGACATGTTTACAATGAAATGCACTGCGGATCTCAATTTTTTCTTGTATTTTTCGACTTGCTAAAAATTTAAACAACTCCGAAGCTTAACGTCAAGAATACCCCAACTGTAGTTGTATCCATCAACCGATTGACTACACAGAAAAAAAATCTGAAATCAATCCGAAACGGAATTGAAAACAGGGTAATTCCGGAGCAGGCTTAAAGTGATCCTGTTTTTTGGGATTAGAAAAAAAGTTTGTTGGAATTCAATCTTTTACGGGATCGGATCAAGAATATCCGGGATTACCCTGCTTTCAATCCCGTTTTGGGAAGCTTCCTCTTTTTTTAGTGTAACTAACTTTGGGTAAACCATAAGTTTCCTTCTTCGACAAACTTACAATATGTTCTGTTTACGTGTTTAAAAATTGCACTGACCAAGACGGGTGTGTCAGCAATATGGGAAAATCGTCCGCAATGGAAACAGCCCTGTATTTCTCCGTTTTAGTACTGAATTTTTAAGGGATCAATTCAGATATGAGCAGTAGGAACAACTGAACTTATACCTGAATTCAGTAATTCCCATTTAACTTACCCATGAGATTAGTACTGAAACCATGCCTGAAATTAGCAAAGGACATGAGGTAGTAAGACATGTCTGTGTTAAATTCATGGCTGAAACTAATATAAGGGATGTCATGTTCAACTATACATTACGAGGTTGATTCAGCTTTGATTCATTGCTGAGCTAAGCTGAAGGCTAGCCAAAGCCATAGACAGCATTTTAACCATTTTATTTAGATGATTTATCAATGTTAATTGAGCTTTGATTTTTGCAATCGAAGCTGAGACAATGACCAATAGAAAGCTCAACTTTTGAGGACGATTGCTACTTTGATATAATTATTTTGATGCACCTTGAATAAATCTTGCGAAAATAATAAACAAATTAAATATGTTTCCAAACTCATAAGAAAAGCGTACGTTTCAACATCTTTCGACGAACCTCAGTCGCCGTCTCTACAGAGATTTAACTCACCACAACCGCCCGATCCACAGCTGGGTCCATCTGTTTACCAGTTACTCTCTTCCCTGCAAACGCCTCGTCGGAAAGCTGGTTTGAAAGTGATCTCGGCGAAAGGTTACCCTTCACCTCTTGGACCCAGTTAAATAAAACATTGATATTTTTTTTTGGATTTTTTCAATTTGTAATTTGCAATAAATATTTTTTTTGTAATTTTGTTGGTTAGCAAAGATTTTTTTCCTCAATAATCAAGTTCAAGTTCCAGGGACGAAGATCAAGTCAGAAGGCCTGCTGCTTTTGCTTAGTACTGGTAGCCATAAGCCTGGGGCAAATAGGCGGCATTATAGAGCTGCTGGTGGTGCTGGGGCACTCCATAGTTGGGGGCAACATAGGTGGCCACTGGCGAGGAGTAGGCACCGGCGGATCCATAGCTGGGAGCGGGGGCACTGCATGGCACTGGAGCCAAGTTGGGCTGGCAGCTGAACAGGTAGTTCTTGGGGCATGGTGGAGCTGGGATGCTGGAGCCACCATAGCCGCCAGAGTTGCCACCATAGGCAGACTTACGGAAGCGGGTCAAATCACCGGTGAAAGCCTCGGTATCGGACTCCTGCTGAGCCGTGGAGGTGGTGATGGTAGCTGAGCCTCCGTTGCTTGGTGCAGCCAGGGAGGTGGCGGCGAAGGCGAGGAGAGCGAAGCAAACGAAGGATTTCATCTTGGAGCTGGTTGTAGTTGCCAAAGGTGACTGATGCCATTTCTAGCCGCTGGTGAAGTTTATATAGCTAGTTAATTTGCCTAGTTAGCACAAGTCGCTTGAACTAAAATTCACAAGTCTGTTGCTTTAGTTCTTTGCTTTTGCCCTCTCAGCTCGAATGAAAAAAAATCTGTTGACTTGGTCAAAAATTCAGCCCAAGCTGTTGTCATCATTAATACGAATATTTTTTACAAAAATTATGCAAAATACGTTTAGGTTGACAAAAATGTTTTAAAGTTGGGTACAAAGTAATGCGAATGTGGGTGGAGTTGATAGGTAAGTGGCCTGGTTTTAAAATGTTTCAAATACCTCCCAAGCAGTTGAACTGGAACACAATATATAGAATCTCAAGTAAATAAACTTTGAACGAAAAATTATATTTTGCATATTTGGATATTATGCACAGACTAAAATAGAGAATTTCATGTTTGGATCAATAATGTTTGATGTCAGAAAGAAGAATGAAAATTCTTAATCTTATCCAACTTTTAAACCCTCACTTTATGATTCATGAGGTTTCACCTCTTTTTGTACCCTTACAGAGGGTATATTGAAATTATCCAGATGTTTGTAACACATAGAAGGAAGCATTTCCGACCACATAAAGTATATATATTCTTGATCAGCATGACGAGCTGAGTCGATATAGGCATGTCCGTCCGTCTGTCCGTCCGTCCACCTGTCCGTCCGTCAGTCCGTCTGTTTCTATGCTATCTCCTCCGTCAGTTTTAAAGCTATCGCGACCAAGCTTTGCACGAAGTCTTCTGCACATTTGTCGGAACCGGCCGGATCCGATGACTATAACATATAGCTGCCATAGGAACGAAAAACTAGTTCTAGTGAGAAAAACTTTTTTGTTTTTAATGCAAACGTCTTCAAACTCCGTATTTACTGGTTTGGTCGAAATCGGACCTATATATTTAGTATAGCTGCCATGGAAAAGTAAGGTTAGAAAAATAGTCTTAGTAAGAAAAACTTTTTGGTATTCAATGTAAGCCTCTTTAAAATTGGCCTAAAGTTATTTTTTAAGCTTTCACACAATTCTTAAAAGTTTTGTCAAAATCGGATGACTAAAGGTTATAGCTGCCATATGAATGATCAGTCGAGAAACTAGTTTTATTGAGAAAAAATTTTTTGTTTTCAATGGAAACGCCTCCAAGCTTTGTATTACTTAGTTTGCTATGCTCTTCCATGATTGCACTAAGTTTGATCGAAATCGGTCATCTATATAGTCAGAAAAGTAGTCTTATTGAGAAAAACTTTCTTTGTTTTCAGTGGATATGTCCTTCAAATTAGTGAAAAAACGTGCTGCAAGGGTATACAAACTTCGGCCGAAACAAAGTTAACTTTCCTCAATTTTTTTAATTCATCAATTTTTGTGGCGGATCGGAAAATAAAAGTAATATCTTAATATGTTCAGAAGTTACGAACCTTCTTTCTATAAAATTGTGGGAGATATGGCGTTTTTTCCATATTGGTGGCGCGTGGCAAAATTTGAATATAAACAAGTAAAAGAATATTTGGCATATAATGTAGGTGTAGGTTTTACATAAGTCAAATTTCGACACCAATTCCATTGTATTCTTCAAAATTGACATCAAGAAAATGTTTAATTTGCATCTTTGCGCATAATATTGGCCCATTAAGACTCCTAATCAGATTTAATTTTAGCATCCAACACCATTTTCCACCATCGTTCTTAATATTTAAAATCATTTTTCCAAGTTCTTCGATTTGTAATTGCTGCTGATAACTTTTTGCAAAACTATAAATATTTTTCAGCTTTTTCTGCTTACTCGATTTTTATACTCTATACCAAAGGTACATAGAGTATAATAAGTTTGTGCAAAAGTATGTAACATCCAGAAAAAAGCATCTCCGACCCCGTAAAGTATATATATTCTTGATCAGCATCAACAGCCGAGTCGATATAGCCATGTCCGTCTGTCTGTCTGTCTGTCTGTCCGTATGAACGCACAGATCTCAGAGATGGTAAGAGATAGAGGTTTGACATGTATGGGACATATGCTTCTTATGTCTGTAGGCAGATCAAGTTTATTTTCAATTTTGGCCACGCCCCCTCCCGCCCCCGCAATTTAGAAAAAACGTCATATCTCCCACAGTTTTGAAGATAGATGGCTTGTTCCTTCTGGACATATTTAGTTATTAGGATAACTTATCGATCCGCCAAAGGAATGAAGAACATCGGATGAACGGTTTTCGAGTTATGATCAAAAGACAAATTTTCTTGGTACAGAGTATGTTATAGTCGGGCTTGACCGACTTTCTTTCTTGTTTTGTATGTATTTATATGGCGCATATATTTGGCTGGCCTGACCCTGTAGCCCGCCACCTACCAATTTCTTAAAGCTTTTATTACTTTTAACCAATTCTAGTACAATTATCGTGTTGACAACCGCACTTTCCTGAAGATACTTTATAAACACCACGAACCTACATTTCGAAACAAAAGCATGAACTGAACATTTCCACATATATTTTTCCGATCATACTTACACATGGAGAAAAGCGAGAAATAACCCCCACAGTGGCCGCCGGCACTCTTTGGGTGTGAACACGAGTGCAAAGTCAGAGCCATCGTGGCACTGTAGGAAATTTTCACAATTTCACAATCAGATTGATCTGAGTTATCCGTAAAGATTGAATTAAAGTCAACATTTCCATTATGGCAAATTTTCTTAAAGATTGTGCAAAAGTATGTAGCACCCAGATATATATATTTATACCACAATAGTGAAAAATTTTCCATGGTGCTTTGTCGTTGCCACCACGCACCGACACTTACTCACTTCACAACTACGAGTGGTGTAAGTATGAGACAGATCAGAAGGCTCCCCTTGCTGTTCGTCACTTGAACAGATGAACGCCTAGCATACAAAAAAGAGAACTAATGTACCACATATTTATTACGACGAAAACTAAATACGCTACTTAAGTACATCAATTTTTAATAGTTTAAGTGAAATCCCACAGCTTGACACACTTAATGCCGATTTCTCATCTTTTACTTGAAAATGAAAAATCGGCCTATAGATGAATAAAGAGGTTTCTATAATAAAGGTACAGTTGGCGCAGCTCTATTCGTTTCGCCCAGGGACACAATATGGAGGTGGGAAAATAGAAACTAAAGACTCAGTTGCAGATAAGATGTCAAAGTGTGCAGAACGTTGGCTGCTTTCTATTAAAGTCCTCAGTGGTTACAGCTACCTTCTTTACCAATAGTTGTGCAGCGCTTATTCGTAGCTACAACGACATTTGTAAGTATTCTTCTCTTTCGACGCTAGCAAGCAAGTCTAGAGCTTTCCCGCTCCCGATCCCAGGTGTTCACCTGGCTTATATACGAGTTCCCAAGAGTAAAACTGGTATACAAAGTTTTAGAAATGGTATGTAACAGAATATATGACCTTCCAACCTACTGCCCGTCTGCCCGTGGCTTTAACTTGTATTGTTGTAATCAATTTTCTAGCCAACTTTGCCAGTTTATTATTGTTAATAATAAATCACAATTTCCCCTTGCATACAGCCAAACTGATTTCTCCATTTTAAGTCTCTGTCCTTCTAAGCGGATTGGTTTACTGCAATTCATATATAATAAACTGATTCCTGCAAACAGCATGCCGAATTAGAGTCTTTACGAAAATTTGAGTTTGTAAAATATATAATAATGTTTAGAAATTCGCATTGCATCGAACCGATTCATATTTTCAATAGGGTTGCATCCTAAGTTATAGCTCTGTCACTATGCATACAAATGAAACCAATAAATCAAGAATGCAAGCCTATCCAGAAACAAACCCCTTAGAACCAGCTTTCCCCTGCAAAAACTTAAATTATTTGTTTTCCCTTCCGTCCTTGATAAACTTTTATTGGCGGAGTTTTTTTGTAATGGTCAATATTATCAGTTATTTTTATCTAAATATTCAGTAAATAATAATTAATTAAGACTTATATTTTTTTAACCGGAGACTTTCATATTATAACTCACAAATTAACGGTTTATAAAAGAGTTTTTTAAATAAAAGTTCTAAAAACTGGAAATAATTGAGTTTTATTGTAAAATTCAGACATAAATAAAACAATCAGTCAGAGACTATAGTTTTTGAATCACAAAATAAACGTATTTTTCGTTTTTGCTTTATCAGCAGTTTGCGCGCTGCCAAGCGAATATGAGTATTTGATTTTAACAATACTTATTACGAATCATCGCAAACCACCAACCCAACATTTGGAACATCATTTTTTTTTAAAAATCACCTTGATGAGTCTTTTCCTACTCCTTTTGATGATTCAAAAGAGATGCGTATCATGTGCAATTAATTGAGACTCGAAAATGACTCATGAATATGCTAAAAATGTGATATAGTGAAATACGACTAAAAAAAAGACTCTCAAATAACTCGAAACTGATTTTAAACTGATCAGTAGAACGGGTCAAAAACAAAAACTCAACCGAGAACTCAAAGAAGACCCGAATGTGATATTTAACGCAGCTCGAAAGCTGCTAAATCAAAAAGACTTGTATTTGTATGGCGTATTGTGAAATTTTATAATATAAGTTTTAACTGTATTCGTCCCTGCTTTAAACTCATATTTTGACCTTTTATTGACTCGTTTTATGGGGAACATCGTTTCGTTAGCTTTGGCTTACTTTGTTTTTATAGTAAAATTATATTTCTTAGCAGAAGACTATTTAATGGTTTTAGGCGAAGAAGTAATTCCTTACGAAAATATCGAAGAGAGCTAATACAATAGGATTTGTGCCCTATAAAGCTTGTCTAAAAAGTGTAAAAATATGCAGTTTAATTAACTTAATGAGCAAATTACCATAAATCTAGACGTGATGGACCATTTCTGAAGACAGATTCGTCTTATACTGGTCAATATACTGGTCAAATTTTGTTGCTTAAATTATCCATGGGCGGTTAATTTAAAAGCTAAGTATACTACTTTACGATTATATCAAAGTGAGCCAATACAAACGAAAATGTTCCACAAAAAACGAGCCTACTAAAGGTCAAATTATAGAGAAATAGACCATTTCTGAAAACAGATTCGTGTTCATCTAGAACAGAGATGGGCATGCACACATATCGTCACACTTTTCACACGCATACAAGCACGACCGAACATTCGTGTTCTATAAATAGCTTTCAATGCTTATAGCGTACGTGTGATTTTGTGCAGTCGGCCGCGGCAGAGGCCCTATGCACACGAGGCAGCGTGACAAATAATCAAGAGAAGAGAGAAAAGCTCGAGTTTGGCCCCTCCTTGGGTCAATTGTTTTTGACATTTAATCAAAAGATAGAAAGTCTAATTGTTAAGTTGGATGTAATATTGATTGATTAAACATATCTTAGGGCATCACAACGGCTTAACGCACTAGGCCACTCGAGCTTGCCCATGCTTCTCTGCCTTATTCCTGCTATAATTTGACTAGCCAGCTAAATAAATCCAATAGTTAAATCATCCTACTGTATTTTCAGTGTATTAAGATGATTTCATTGCCATGCGGCATTGGTGGCATTGCGCTGTTTTTGAGCCCACGCATGAGGTTGCGAGTGCCACATCCCCCTCGGCATCAGTGTTTGTATTCAAAGATAGATGTATTCAAAAAGAGGAGCAAGGGCAGATGTTCCTGCAGCCGTTGTTTATGTTCTGTTAAATTTTTTTAAGATCCCCATTTCTCTCACTCAATTGAGCAAACAACAGCAGCACTGACAAAGTCAGCGCCAAGGCTTCGGCTTCTGAGAAAATCAGTGTGGGGTAGTTTTATGCCATCTTGATATACAGCTCATAATTCAGTTGTCCCTTTGAACTGGGGAAGTGTCATTGAGTTCTGTTCAATTCATATTTTCAAGATAAATTGAACTCGCCCAACTCAAAACAGCATACTCAACTAGATCGATTGAACACACACATAAGATTACTTTATTTTATATGCAACTAAAGTAGTCATCATGTCCAAGATCACACAAGACTAACCGCTAATTTATTAACCATATTTCTCGCTCACTCAACAATCGTTGAGTGATTATATAAATAAGGCACGTCACGCTTACACAATCTCATCTGCATATGGAGCGATCATCACCGAGAGGTGGAAATGGAAGAAGTGCGTGCCACATGCAAAGTAGTTCGTGTACGAGTATGCAAGTGTGGGGAGTCAAGACAACAAAGGCACTGGCGATGCAAGGCGGCTGTAAGCAGACACTGCAGGCCACTTTCACTTGGTCATGGTCATGGTCACGGGCTGGTCTCTCATATTATCGCACTACCCTGATACCTGCATCGTAGCGAAGGAAGTCTGTGTATATCTTGTGCAATTTGTTATGGAATTTGAATTTGAAAATGAAAACAACGACCAACTGACTGACTGTCTGCCGGCGATTACCCAGCTCAAATTCTTGCCGACGTCATCGTGAGAACATATGGAACGAAATCAGAAAAAAAGAGGAACAGGGATTGGGACAGGGTAAGAGGGAGAGGCCTAGTCGATTTGTGATCGACTCCGCATATGCGATAACAAAATCTGAGTCAATGATGGGCCTTGAAAAAATTCAAGACAATGTGTACTCACACATGTTGATAAATCTTAAGCGGAAATCACTAGTCTGCTTGCACACAACTGTACAAATAGGCTGAGTTTGGATATATGGGTTCTCTTGATGATTGTAAAAAGCTGAGGGAGCAAAACAAAACGAACTAAAATTAGAGGTTCTACTTTGGGGATCTATATAATTGAAATTTTATTATCTGGTTAGAGATTATAGATAAACCAAATAGAGGCTGAGCTATAAGCTTAGAACTAAATATATATAATAAAAGTGAATGGTATAGTTTTATATGAATGTATTTAATTATAATACGCAAGCTTTCAAGGCCTTAGTGACCCATGAGACAAAGACCTAAACCCATCAATTTTTTGTTGATTATAAAACCGCATTGGACACACCGATAAGGTCAAAGTTCTTTGAAGCCCTGTCTAGTTTTCGTATACCAGCAAAGTACGTTCGACTTTGCATGATGACGTTGAGAAGCTCAGTCAAAATAGCAGGATGCAAACTGGTTCTGAACCGAACCGGTTTTCAATCGAACCGGACCGCTTATTCCAGCTAGTGAACCCACCAGCAAACCGAACCGGCTTCCTTTCAGAATTGCTGAACCGAACCGAAAACTACAAATAAAAACGGTTCTGTTCGGTTCAGCTCTCTGACGAGTTTTAACTAGAATCGCTTTCCCCCAGCCAATATTTTTGATTAATTTGGGAATTTTAATAGATTCCCTAAGATAATTTTTTACATTGTGAACCACTGAACCGAACCAGTACTTATTTTCGAGTGGTTTGCATCCCTGCAAAATAGAATAGAAACTCTCCGAGCCATTTGATTCCAAAAGAGTTGTTAGGTAGGGTGACACTTTCTCGTGTGTCTTCTTTTATCTGCTGATGGAGTTTATACCAGGGCTACAAACCAAAAAAATTGTTCGGATCACCGACTAGCTGGCTCGAAACATAATTTACCTATTTTTGGGCGAAGGTTTTAGTTTGAGCCCATGCTTGACACAATGTTAATATACAAAAGCTATACATTTATTTAGTTACTAAATATATCTTAATTTAAGTACACAGAAAAAAAGATCCAAAAAAGATCCATTTGAAAATCTTCTTAAATATCCTTTTAATCATCCAAATGATCATCATTTTTCACATCTTTTGGATGATTTTTAGCTGCTTTGGATGATTAAAGGGATATTTAAGACATTTCCCTTCCAAATGGAAACCGGAAATCATCAAATGGATATATTTGAATATCCTTTCTTTTCTCTGTGTAGTTAATTTAATACTATGTGTTCTTAAAATCGCGCTCGACCTAAGAACTACTCAAATCTTATGAAACTCGGTTTAATTTTGAGTCGAAAACTTCTGGTACAAAGGAATATTGAAAATAAAATATACTTATGCTAAGCTTTTGCTTTTGAGAATCATTGAAAAAGCTTTGGAGTCGAGTATCTGAAAAAAAAGAAGCTATTATGGGTGGTGATTTTATAAGTAGTTCTGAACTCTATTTTAGATTTTTTATTACACTTTCCTGCCAATTGTTGCTGAACCGAACTGAAATTTTAGGTTCGGGCTAAATTTTTATTTCTAAAGAGGTTCGGTTCAAGGCGTTCTCAGAGATAAAGAAGCAGTCAAAACTCAGCGGAAAATGAGGAAAAGACGAAGTTCCTAATACTAAGGCACAGTGAGTGAACTCGTTTTGGACAATCTGTTGCAATGGGAGAGTAAAACTCCAGGTGGTGGGTATATATTTCAGATCAATCGATTGTGACTGAAATATCGGGCCAAGAAGAAGGAGAAGTTTTCATTTGAATATAAATTCCTTTAACTAAAATCAAATTAGCATTAGGGGATAAAGAACTGTCTATGAAATTCGAGAATTTTACATATAGAAATTTCTAGTAGCTCAAGAGATCAAGAGTGTTTTAAAAAAAATTGTACAATGCTATAGAAATTTCTAGATATTTTGAGGTAGTTTTATAGAGTTTTCTAGAATGTTTTAGAACTATTTAAAAGGTACTACAATGCTATAGAAATTTCTAAATATTTGGAGTTAGTTATTAAATTAGAATTTTGTAGAAATTACTGGAATGCTTTACAAATTTCTGGGAAGTTCTAGAATCTTAAGCAAAGTTCTTAAACTTCATGTTTAGTAGTTATAGAACTATTTAAAAGGTACTATTGAAGTTTCTAGAAAGTTCTTGAATGTTTGAGTTTGAAAATATCTAGAAGTTCTAGAAAGATGCTTGGATGCTTACCTCTCTATGGTAAATGTTCTTGGAACTTCTTGAATTATATGGTTATAGAGTTTTCTGGAAATTTCAATAACATTAAAGATATTGTACTTAAAGAATATTATATTATGAGTTGAAAAAGATAAATACAATTATAAATAAACTTTTGCCCAATACATGTCGAAGCTCTTTTTCTTACCATCTCCGAGATCGGTTTGTTCATAAAGACGGACAGACGGACGGAATATATAAACTTTATGGAGTCGGAGAAGCTTCATTCTGGTTGTCTCATACACTTGCACAAACTTAGTATACTCTGTATACCTCTGGTGTGCAGTATGGAAAGAACGGGTTACTATCCACAACAACATTTGAAAGGCGACGAGCTGCATTTTACTGTGTGTGGCATCCAACTTAAGATTAATGAGACATATGGGTATGTACAGGGTTGCCCATATTCGACGGACCCATCTGGCAACGTCATAACTTTTGACAGAGATGTCAGATCGCTTAATTTTTTTATTTATTTATTTATTTATTAATAGTCGACAAACAAAGGCTGTCAACAAATTTAAAAGCACGTTATAAAAAGGCTTATTTACTAAGGAGGCATAAAAAGAAAGCCTAACAAAATTACAAAATAAACTAATAACGACTCCGACTCGGTGGGGGATTTTTATTTGCCGGTCCGGCCAGCTATGCCCCGATTCACAGCCTGTTGTGGTCAGAGTCGATATTAGAGCTAACAAAACCATTTAACAAATATACAGGCCTGTTCAGTTTTTCACTTACATTAAATTTTCTCTATTTCGACTTGGCTACCTGTTCTGGTTTTCATAATTTGATAAAATTACTCGATTTGAATTCACATTGCTTGGAGCATGTGAAATCAGATGTAAGTTCGTAATTTTCATTAAGTGCTATTAAAATAAAGCGAGATATAATATTAAACAGCTATATTAAGCTATTGCAGAGTTTGTATTTTGATTGTTTCATCCAACTGATTAAGTTCAGCGAGTTGTTAAAAGAAAAACAATTTGGAAATGAAACAGTCAAATTGCAAGTCGAATACCAGAACAGCGAACACAAAATCGTTCGAATTTAATTTCATTTGAAGTTTAATAAATTATGTGAAGCCCGGAACAGGCCTGAAGAGATGTGAAGAGGTAAGAAAAAAAAAGAATATGAAAATGCAGGCTTACAAATACATAGAGGAATAAAGGCATAAAACTATAATTAAAGATAAAATGGAAGGGTGACCAACAATAGAAAATTACAAATTAAAAATATATTAAAATAAAACTAAAAGGATAACCGAAAAATCTCTGACCCGGTGGGGGAAGATTTATTAGCCAGTCCGGCAAGCTATGCCCCTATTCACAGCTGGGAATGGTCAGAGATTTTCCCGGAGATAAGTGTAAAGGGACGTTTTTAAGGAGAAGAGAGGGAGATCTGTTGAGAGGAGGTGATAAAGATCGTTGTAGTCTTGACATAAAACCCGAAATCTATTATGCTGGGCATAATCAGTTGTGCATCTAGACAAGATTAAAGGAAAAAAGTTTCTGGTTGGCCTAGAAGGAACAGAGAAGTTAAGGCGACGTAAGAGTTCAGAAGAATCTACATCACCGATAATTAACTTGTGAAGAAATGAAACACCTAAGACTGTTCTACGGTTAGCTAGCGAAGGAAGGTCTATAAGCAAGAGTCTTCTGGAGTACGATGGCAAACGGAGGTTAGGGTCCCAATTTAGGCCACGAAGGGCAAAAAGCAAAAATTGTTTCTGAACTGATTCAATACGATCAACATACTTTTTATACTGCGGAACCCATACGGATGAACAGTATTCTAGCACGGGACGGACTAACGCTGTATAAAGAAGTTTAGTGGTGTAGGGATCATTAAACTCCTTTGACAAACGTTTAATGACATACCGCGTTTGAAGCGTCAGTCCAAGCAAATTTTTACCATGGAACAATACACGCCACGCGAGCGCTCTGATATAGTTGAAATTTACATTCAACAGAACAAGTCAATTGTGAAAACTCAACGTGCTTTTAAAAAATTAAAAAATGTGAAAAGTGCGCCTTCTAAGAACACCATTAAGCGTTTATACGAAACATTTTCGACTGGTGAGGCTCTTTCTAATCCGAAGAGGCCAAATAAAAGTCGACCAAGGCGATCGGCCGAGAATATCGCTGCCGTACGAGCCAGTGTTGAGAGGTCCCCAAGAACATCCCAAAAACGCCGTTCTCAGCAGTTGGGCATGGCTCGGTCCACTTTACAACGGATTATTCGCGTTGATTTGCATTTGTTCCCGTACAAAATTCAATTGACGCAAAGATTGTTGCCTGCGGACAAGCCTCGTCGATTGGAATGGGCCCAAAGAGTCATCGAAATGACCGAAGATGACGAGCAATTTTGGAACAAAATTATCATGTCCGATGAAGCCCATTTCACATTGAATGGGACCGTAAATAAGCAAAATTGCCGTATTTACGCCACTGAAAATCCTCAGGAGATTCAAGAAGTGCCTCTTCATGACGAAAAAGTCACAGTTTGGTGCGGCGTTAGTGCGAAAACGGTCATTGGGCCGTTTTTCTTCCAAAATGAAAATGGCCATGCTGTTACCATCAACCAGGAGCGTTATCGCGACATGATGACCAATTTTGTGATGCCAATTATTCGTCGAAAGCGTATGAGGCAGTTCTGGTTTCAACAAGACGGCGCTCCACCGCACACAAGTCGCATAACAATCGATTTTCTGAAGAAATTGTTTCCGGGCCGTTTGATGTCGAAAAGTGGTGATTTGGACTGGCCACCGCGTTCGCCCGATTTGACGCCGCCTGACTTCTTCTTGTGGGGATATTTGAAGTCAAAGGTTTACGTTAACAAGCCAAGGACCGTAGAAGAGCTCAAGGACAACATTCGTGAAGAAATAGCCGCTATTCCGGCCGAAATGTTGGCGAAAACGATGGAAAATGCTGCAAAAAGGGCACAATACGCCATCAACGCCAGAGGCGGCCATTTGAGAGATATCATATTCAAAAATTGATGTAAACAAATCTACTTGGAACAAATTAAATGATTAAGATTGCCAACCGCCAAATTTTTATTTTTTTCTTTGATTTTTTTAATAAAGCATGGGTCCGTCGAATATGGGCAACCCTGTATGTACTACTGTGAGCAAAAAGTAACGTGTAAGGGTCAATTTAAACTTCGCGGGCCTAACAATTCGGGCAGGTTTTTTTTTTCTTGAGTTGGCAGGACTGTTGATGACATCTGTGCCAAATTTCATGTGAATGTCATTATCAGAAATATATTTACGCTTGTGTTTTCCAAACGACCAAGAGTGCATTTTTCGATTTTACAATGTCTGAGCAGAGAAGTGCCATCAAATTTTGTTTGCGGAATGAAATTTCGGCTGCGGAAACGTTGAGGATGTTGCGGAAGGCCTTTGGTGATTCTACCATGTCACAAAAAAATGTTTATAAGTGGTACAAAGACTTCAAAGAGGGTCGAGAACGTGTGGATAGTCATGGAGCGCTCCGGACGACCATCGACGTCAACAGATGACTAACACGTCAATGAAGTGGAGGAATTAGTGCGCAAAAATCGTCGGTTGACTGTTAGAGACCTTACTGATATGATCGGAATATCAGAAGGATCTGTGAAAACCATTTTGAAAGACCATTTGGGCCTACGAAAAGTCAAATCTCGTTTGGTACCGAAAGTTCTCAATTTCTTGCAAAAAAGTAATTAAAAATTCGACGCATATCGTTCCGCAACCACCGTATTCGCCTGATTTGGCTCCGTGTGACTTCTGGCTATTCCCAAAACTCAAGAGACCACTTCGGGGAACGCGTTTCGAGTCGATTGAGGAGATAAAAGCCAAATCGAAGAAAGCGCTGATGGCTATACCGAAAAGGGACTATTTGGCATGTTTCGAGGATTGGAAAAAACGTTGGCATAAGTGTATTTTATCGGGAGGGGATTACTTTAAAGGGGATGAAATTAATTTAGAAGAATAAATAAAGATTTTTCATTTTTTTTTTTTTACAAACAAATTCACCTTACTTTTTGCCCACAGTAGTATAAACACTTTGGGAGGTACAGATTGTATTAGAGACGGGCTTGACCATTTTTCCTACTTGTTGTTAGTTGTTCCTGGGCTGGATGGAAGCCAAACCTTCCGCACACACTTCTCAATGCGTCACAAGAACATGAAAAGATGTTCAACTTTATTTAAAGTTTTTTGGCAATTCATCTGTGCCAGCAACATGCAGTACTAAACAGAGCTGCAAACCGGTTTTGAACCGAACCGGTTCGAACCCGGAATTCCGACTTTCTGATTACTGTGAACCGAACCTTGAACCGAACCTCTTAAGGTATTACAGCTGAACCTGAACCCGTTCCGAACCCAAAATTTCGGTTTGGTTTAACAACAATTATAGATTTGAACTATTTACCAGTGACTTCTTTTGATATCCTGATAGAATTATCCACATTACTGTGGAAACACTTTTCATATGTGGACTACGAAATTGTATTTTACCAGAACTTCGAAGTTTTTATTTTGTCACAATACATTATATAAGTAGAAACACATTGTCATTGCTTTGATGGTCATGAGCTGTATGAAAGTGTTTCTATTTATATAAAGTATTGTGAAATCTCATCCCAACCCAAAATCGAGACAATTCCCTAACAGTTTATGTCGGTTTTAGGTCGATTACTATATAAATATGTATAAAGCTTGGCTGAGCCAAGGTTCGAACCAAAAACTTGGCCAAAAACCTTGAACCTCCAAATTCTGAACCTGAACCATTGGTAAATTTTGGTTCGAACCCGCGAGCCGGAGATCCACGAAAATTTTTGGGTTTGCAGCCCTGGTACTAAAGCGCCTTCCTATTGTACAACTTGTATTAAGCCCAAGAAATCCAAATCAAACCAATCCAAGCAAACATCGATCGATACGTTTTATTTACAGTACAGCCAAATGAATTCAATCCATATATTTCAGCAAAACTATAACCTCCGCTGTTCGGCCAAGTTGAGACGGTAATAGTATTCCTCAAAGAGTTCCGGGGCCACACGGTAGGGTTGATCAGCTAGTGACATTCGTATGGGCGACTGGCAAGCGGGTGTGGCATAGTTGGGCATGGCCTGTGGAGTTGATGCAGGTGTATAAGCTGGAACGGGCGGTGCGGCTGGTGGTGTATAAGCTGGAGCAGGAGGTGCATAGTTGTAGACACCTAAGACAGGCAAATACCCTCCACATGCGGGAGAATTGCAGGGTGCGGGTGGTGCAGGAGCTGGTGTGGCATATGCAGGCTGCTGCATTACAGGAGGGGCGGGTTCATATGCTGCTGCGGGAGGCTGACTTGCGTAGCTTTGCACTCCATATTGTGCCCTGCTTTCTGTATTGCCTGCTGGTGTCGCAGAGACATAGATAATGGGCTGATAGACAATTTGCTGAGGTTGCGCTGCTCCGTCATATGATTTGGAAGGCTGAGTATAGCTTTGCTCGACTTTGCTATAGCTTTCAGGGGCCGATGCAGGTGGACTATAACTAGCAGCAGGTGGATCATAGCTTCCAGTTGCAGATTCGTAAGTGGGAGCTGAGGGGCCATAAGTGGGGGCAGCTGGTGCAGGAGCCTCGTAAATGTCAGCGGGTGCTGCAGGAGCATCATAGGTGGCAGCAGGAGGCCCAGCATTCTCATAACTGGCTGCAGGTGGCGCCGCATAGCTATCGGAAACTGGTTGTGGCGCTGCATAGTTGTCCAAGGCTGGTGGTGGTACCACATAAGCAGCATCTCCATTCCCAGGACCATCATAGGCAGTATTCGGTGGCTCATAGATGCTTTCGTTAGGTGGCCCCACAGCTGGCGGTGGTTGTGGCGGGCCACCATATCCGGGACTTTCATAATTATTTACAACCGGCAGTTGCCCACAATTTCCGCCACACTGTCCGCCACAGCTATTTCCAAAAAGATCAGGAAACTTCTTGAACAGCTTAAACTGCTTGAAAGGATCCAGATTATGCAATTGAAATCCATTGCAATTGTTATTGATGTTGAGTGGTGCCACCGGGGCAGTAGACGGATACGCATTGTTGTTGTAATTGTTATTACAACAATTGTTCTGACCAAACAAATCGTCCCACCACTTCAAAAGCGACCGATTCGTTCGCCTCAGCTCTTCAGTTGGACCCACCGAGTTTCCGGTGTCTGCCATCAAATAGTACATGGGTTGTCCCGGTCCTACAATGCTATTCCCCACTCCCTGCTCTTGCACAGCACTGACCAAGGTAAGCGCTATAAGGCCCAGCAGGGCCAGCAAACTACTACAGGAGTTGAACATTTTCCAAAAGCAAATGCGTTCTTGGGTAACTTTAACCTTACGACGCGAATTGTCAATTGCAACTATTCGGACAAAGCTCCGATTGCAATAAGCGGTGACCAGAACAAGAAATGGCCGGGAAACCGCAGGGTCAGCGTATTAATATTTATTGGAAGAGCATTAAAGATGGTTGCTGAGGCTTCTGATAGGGTTTGTTGGCATATATGGATGTAAACATGTGCAACACAGTTTTGGAAAGTACCAGGAAAACGAGAACTAAGCTCTAAATTACAAATCCAATCCATTTTAGAGTGGAATTTAATTTCCCCGTTCTATTTATATTATTATTATTTAAGGGTATTTCAACTTCATCAATTCCACCCATGCGTCTTGAATTTCGCAAGCCCCGTGCACTAACCCAATTATTTGAAATCCAATCGAGAGCACCTGGGTGTTCCCATTCAGACGAATAAAGCTTGCCTAACCGATCTTTTGGACAACCTTCCAATCATCGGTACATTGACTCTAAGCATTATTAACTTTATGTTTATTTACTTGTATTTTCATTTTATTGCTTATTTAAATTTTCTTACGTGCTCAGCATTGCTAATCGCTCGCAATGTAGGTTCCTGTTTGATCCGTGAAGCGTAGCTTTGGGGGCGAACGAAAGATGTGCACCAGCCGTATGCCAGTGGAAACCGAAATGCGCAAACTCAACCGGAAGCAACAAAAAAATACATAATAAATACGTATCTATATAAAACTCTTCCTTAAGTGGCCATTGGGTTAGTCATCAACAAATTGGTTGGGCAGAGGCCTGTCTAAATCGATTTGGGCTGGGCAATAAGTTTTTGGCTTAAATTTAGCTACAGAAAAAGGTAAATAAGGAAATGAGTTTGATGTAAGCTTAAGTCTTGAACGGTATCAAGTAAGGGTTAAGATGTTTAAATGTAAATGATTTCGGAAAATCAGGTCTTTGTGAATTGTCGAGAGGGGATTATTGAAAAATTTTCCTTATAATAGAATAGAACTTTTAGCTGTACCAACAAAAGACAAGGACGCCTCGACATCAGACGAATTCAATAAACGCAGAAAAGCCCACAGGAGTTCCATCCCGATCACTACATTTATATTGTGCCTTGCGACTTTAGCGCGAAAGTCGGTAAAAAAGGAGTTTTTAGCCCGTCGTGACGGCCGATTAAGACTTACGAACCATCTTCCAGTGTTGGAGAGAGCCTTATAGTAGTTCCAGATTTGACTTGGAAGTTCCCTGACCAATCAAAACGAAACCAGATTGCTCACGTTGTGATCCAAGGATCCAAGGAATGTCGATAGTTAGCGTGTGGGGATTGAGAAACAGCTAATACACAGCTCAGGAATATATATTACTTATACACAGCACATTCTAGCTGAGTTCTTAAAGGAGACTCTGAGATACCGGCGGAATATTATGAACGAGTACACTTGAAGGGGACCAGCACTGTCACTCAAGAGGAACGATGTGGTATCTCGCGACGAGCGGGGCAGCTGCATGTAGTACTCGAAAGTGGCAGGCATCCTCGAAGTGAGCTGAGTTTGGCAGACGGATATATTCCATGCAAATTAACTTTTAATATCTTTAAATTATAACTATGTTTTTTTTCTCTTATAAAAATGTTTTAAATAAACCCTTCAGTTCGGCTCAGACCTGAATCATAGCTGAATCAGCCCTGAAAAGGAAGGGATGGTCATGAATTCAGGCCTGCCCTTATATGAGTTTCAGCCATGAATTTAACATTGGCATGTCCTACTACGTCATGACCTCTGCTGATTTTAGGCATGATTTCAGGGCTGAACTCATGGGTAAGTTTCATGGGAAGTACTAAAACATGCCTGAATTCAGGCATGAAATTCAGCAATTCATACCTTTCAGGTCTGAATCAGCCCTGAAAAATTCAGTACTGAAACGTAGTACTGAAAGTCAGGTTTCTTCTTTCTTAATTGCCTTAAAACTTTTCAATAGGTGTAGAAACAAAAAAAAGTTATGAGAGTTTAAGTGGAGGCAACTTTTGAAAAAATCGAAAAAACAGTTTATCGATAATATCTCGATAACGATTCGACAGATTTTTTTTTCATGTCGATTTTCGTGCTCAGCGGGCCAAAATACTTTGGAAAAAGTTGGTTTGGTGAATTGGGGAAAAATGCTGTCGAGCAGTGTTATAGCATTTTCCAAAATTCTACATTATAGGGTAGAAATGTTTCCTTCTGGCTTTTACATCCTTGTGCACAAACCTATTTGCTCTGTGTACATTGCTTGTCTTCATGAGCTCATGGGTGGATCTTTAAATGGTACTCCATCTCGCGGTTATTTGGCTGAGGAGTAACATCTCTTAGGCCCACGAAATAGCCCATTATGCCATGATAATTTTAGTTTTTTAGAAAACTCTACAGTGCGCTTTTAAAGATATGCAAGAATTTTGGTTTGAACCCTTCTGGAGGTATCTTAACCAATCGTACATATAACGCTATTTTTATACCCTTGCAAAGGTTATTTTAATTTTGCCCAGAAGTTTGCAACGCACAGAAATATTCATTTCCGACCCCATAAACTATATATATTCTTGATCAGGGTGACAAGCTGAGTCGATTGAGCTTTGTCCGTCTGTCCGTCCGTCTGTCTGTTTCTACGCGAACTAGTCTCTCAGTTTTAAAGCTATCGAGCTGAAATTTTGCACATAGTCTTCTTTTTGCTGCACACTACTAATATGTCGGAACCGACCGGATCGGATGACTATATCTTATAGCTCCCATAGGTACAGTCGTTCGGAAAACTAGTTTTAGTATGAAAAACTTTTTTCTTTTCAATGAAAACAACTCCAAACTTTGTAATCGTAGGTTTTCTATGTTTTTTTTATAATTCAACCAAGATTTATTACAATCGGACAACTATATATATAGCTGCCATACAAACGATAGGTCTGAAAAAAAGTCTTAGTTAGAAAAACTTTTTGTTTTTAATGGTAGCATCCAGCAATTTTGTATTTGTTTGTTTCACGTGCTTTCACATAATTTTACAAACTTTTGGCCAAATCGAATGACTATATCATATAGCTCCCATACGAACGATAGGTCGGAAAATGGGAAAAATAGAATTTTTTGAAAATATTTAAGCGAGCACTTGCAAGGGTATGAAAACTTCGGCACAGACGAAGTTAGCTTAGCTTTCTCGTTTGATATAACGTCCCCAATGACCCTGTCTGTGGTTGCTGAATTTTGTAGATTTTTATCTTGAACCATTAACTTCTAAGTTAAAATTGTTGTCGCTTTTTGTTGCTAATACAAAAGTACCCATAGAAAGCGAACCTAGGGTACAGTTGAGAAACTGAGTATGAGGTGATGCTTACAGAAGTCCCTTCTATGAGAATTTAAGGGTCTCATCCCGGGCTTTTTTTTCCTAAAGTTTGATTTTGTCCTACTGTGTATTAATTTGTTTAAATTGTTTACATACCAAATGTGCCATCGCTAAAATAATTCTTTTATTGAGTTGCCTAAAAGTATTCAGTATATTTCTGGCATTATGCATAGATTTGACCGCTTGTAATTAACAAGTTGGAATTCCCTGCATTGGGAATATGAAAGGGGTAAGAAAAATTCATAGTGTAAATATATTGTCAGTCAATTTAAAGTGCTTTTTATTTAATTTTAATAGAAAAGTGACATAGTTATGATGGTTTTAGGTTGAACTATTTTCCTGAGGCAAGCCCCTCTCCAAGAATAGAAAAGGCTTAAAACAGCGAGTTAAGCAGCAACTGCGCTATATATAATGAAGAGTACCAAAAATTCGGGTTGAAATAAAGTTCAATTTCTCATGTTTGGAAAATTTGAAAACACACAAGCTCTGCTTTGGCTTTTAGGACTGTTCAAGCCAAATATTTATGTGTGTTTAGGTATTCGTTAGTCATTTCACCCATCTGAAACATTGCCTGCCCCCATTTTCTATAGTCTTTCTTAATCAGTCCAACTGGCGAAAGGACAAAGGAGAGCACTGCCGAGTTATGGTAGTAGTTTTAATGGAGTAAAACACATTTAAGTTAAAGTTAAATATAATCTACCACATGCAATCTCATTAAGCAAATTTTAATTTTATATTCGTTTTATTCCTTGATAAAATGTGTCATTACTTAAATTAAGAGCTACAAACGCTGCAAGTATTTGCGCTTTTGTGGTGAATTATTGCTGCTGCTGGAACGCGAATTGTGCCTCTTGCGTTTATCCATTTTCAGTTTATCAGCCGCCTTATCCACATATTGCATGGCCGTGATTCCAGAAGACTCTAGAGACTTGGAAGCAATAGTATCCTGCGGGTCAGCAGAAGCACCTGGCTCTGTGGTGGGGCCCGATTGCTCGTCTTCGGGTTCCTCTTCTTCCAGTTCATCCTCATCTGAGGTGTTATCGATAGGGGCTCCAACGGGTTGTTCCGAACTAGGTGTGGCCAAGGTACTGCTAGAAATAGACTGTTGGTTAGCAGTTGGTGTCAAGTTTGGAGCTTCCGTTGCCGCAGCGCCTTCCTCTTGTCCAGCAAAGGTGAACAGACGCTGTAAAGGATTTCTAGTGGGTTGATTTGGTGCAGAAACTCCAGCACCCAAAATTCTATTGAATGGATTGAACGGATTTAGACTTCCAAATGGTCCAAAGGGATTCAGCACAGGAGCCATACCAAACGGAGCACCTAGTTGTTGGTTGGGCATGCCTTGTCCCATGTTAAACGCACCACCACCCATTTGCGACGGCATTTGGTATGTTGGTTGACTCATCTGAGGACTCATGCCAAATTGGTTTCCCACCTGCGGATTCATGGCAAATGGGTTGACAGTTTGAAGATTCATTCCAAATGGATTTCCAAGCTGGGGATTCATTCCATAAGGAGCTGACATGCCAAATGCATTGTCATTAGTCTGACCTCTGGCTGGTGAGGATGCGCCGTTGTTTGGCACAGCCAGATAATGGGTGGGCTGCTGTTGTCCATAGCAAGGCATGGCAATTATGACAGGCTGGAAGCTGGGGCAGGGTCCGCTCTCTTGTTGCGTTGGGCATTGTCGCGCAGCAGCTGGTGGAGTGCTGCAGCTATGGCAGGAGGAGTCATAGTTGCTGGACGCAGGCACAGCTTGATCAGAAGTATGGTAAGCCGGTGGAGCTGGTGGTAGTGTGGAAGGAGTTTCTGATGCTGGAGATTGGGCATAGTTCGGTGAATAGCTTAATCCAGGCTGACCCACATGTGACGGGTGTCCTGCAGGCCCCAAGTATTCTCCTTTTTTCAGCCTCTCGGGATGATGGACTGCCCCTACTTGTGGTTCTGTTGCCTGCAAACTACCATAGAAGCTTCTCATCACTGGATCATCATAGTACTCTGCCATTTTAGGCATCCCCACCACTGGCTGTGGTTGGGGCAGCCATATCATGGGCTGTTGATGCACTCCCATAGGTGTGCGATAGCGTTGATTAAACTCTGACGGATGGAAACCCACATTTGGCATAGCCAGAACATCTTCATCTAGGCCAGATCGATACCGACTACCGTCTATGGAGGATTCATAGCTGGGAGCTGATGTTTTTGACGGCGCAACTTTTGTGACTGCCGTCGATTTCTTAGCTGCTGCAGGATTATATGCAGTGGGCGCGGTCGCTGGGCCTGGGCCTGCTGAAGCTCCACGCGAAGCTGCTGATGTGCCGCCTGTACCTGGGTAAGGAACTGTTGGCAAGCCATATGATTGCGCAGCAGATGCAGACGAAGGGGCAGGAGCGGCGTATGACTCTGGGGTAGGAGGTTGGGGTTGGGAGCGCGACGACTGATCTTGGTATGACGACGTGGGCGTGACCTTATTAGCCTCTTCATACACCGGCTGAATGGGATAAAACCCGCCTCCAAAGGCGGGAAACGACGGAAAGGTCGCCATGGGCGTAACTTGTTGATAGCCAGGAACCACTGTTGCAGGAACAGGAGCATTTGATGGTTGTTCACCTCTAAAGTCCGCTCCCTTGCACATATAATAGGGCTCCTCCTGTGGGCCACTTGGCTTTATCTCCACACAGATTGTGGTCAGTGTGCGCTTACTGCGATGCAAGGCCTCCCCCTCATGCTGATCCTCAGCCCTCACCAGGCAGCCAGCCCAGAAGAGCAACACCAACAGCATCAGATATTGTGTATAGCTTGCCATTTGCTTCCGTTAACTAACTTCCGTTTCAGTTTGTAGCTTGTCTTTTATACTCTGAAAACACAAGGGTCAATTATTAGAACACTTTTATTCTTCCCACACTCCAGCAGAAGACATCACCCACTTACACAAGAGAATTCTCTGTAATCGCTTGCAATCACTTCTCCACTCGACTGGGAGCTTGCTTCCTTCAGTATTTCGTTCGTTGACTTACTGCACTGGTAATTGGAGTTTCTTTCACTTGAAAATCAAATCACAGAATAAACACCTTTGCATTCACAAATTTTTCACGGACCTCGTTGACAGAGGGCCAAGTGAATTTTATTTATTAGCTTGCCCTACACGAATGTGGTTATATGCATTTTTGAACGAGTTTGATTTTAATGTAAGCCACTTTTGAAAGGGTTTTATGTTTTATGGCGAGAGCCGATGCATGGCTGAATTTTTCCATCTAAGGTTATCTGCATCTTATATTGCGAAAGTCAGGAAATTCTTGAAGTATTAGGCAGATTTGCCAGAATATGAGGACCAATAGATGCGAAATTTCCTAAATAAAATTGGTAGAAATAGATCAAATAATAATAATGTAAAAAAGGCTTAAAGTCAAATCATAAGTAGTTACACCTGCTGGAGAGCAGGTCGAGTATAGCATTTCCTCATATTTGATTTTTTCCTAACACCCCCAAAATCTAAAGTTATGGCCTAAAAACCGCTGTGTTTTTTTACTCATTTAAATTGAAATAACTCACGTATAGACCATCTGATTGTGGAAAACCTTGGCAATTCGGATAGCGACGAGAATAACCTGAAGTATTAATTAATATTAAACTCGAGGGATAATTAAATTTTCAAAATTTCCACTTTGGCTTTTACTGGTTTTACTATTTTATTCTATGTGATTTTCTTTTAAGCTTTATTTAAATAGCCCATTTAATTCTCCGTAGAACAGATGTTTCTTCTATGAATTTGGTTACCGTCTGCCGAAGTTATTCGCGTATTTCTAAGTACACATCGACTGTTTAGTATTTTTTTTTATGTCTGCCTACATATTAGTGTGTGCCTTAACATATGTGCCCCTTAAAGTATGCCGTGTTTTTGTGTGGCTGCAGGTTTAAGTAATTCGTATCTAATACTTAAAAAGAAAATGCATATACTTTTGGTCCAAGATTAACATTATCCGAATAATGTTTCCCATCATATATTAGTTAAGGGAATGAATGGCTGCAGCCTGAATAAGTTCAATGATTTCAGACATCAAATATAAAAGTAATGAGTCCGAGCCAAACCATAATCGCAGCACAAAGCTTCTGACCGGTTTAATATGGCTGACCCAGAGTGATCCTAGCTAACTGTCTGTTAAGTCGACTTACACCTCCTCGGACTTGATACTCACCACCTTAAAAATACTCCACCAATGAAAACTGCTTCCACAATGATTGATTGCAGCGGCCGAGACCAAAGAAACAGATTTAAATATAGCAAATGAAAAATGGGAACAATATAAAATCCTATTTATTCAGTTGTACCACAATAGACAAAACAACAAAATGAATTTAAAACAACATTCCATCACAAAACAACAAAAATTCTTCAAAGTATACTTGTACTTAAAATAGCACTTAACATCTTCAGCTGGAATCTGTAGAGCAATCTAGTCTTCATTGGGATCATCTGGCCAAAGGCACTCATTTTCATTGGACCTAAGTACTGAAAGAACTTACCAAGAGGAGGGTCTACGGACTCTACTTTATTAATCTTGACCTAAAGCTTCTAATGGCAAAGCCCTTATTCATCATTGCTATTTAGGCAGTACTGAGTTGTTGTATCGAGAGGAAGATCTTAAGAATGCTCAGGCTTCTATCGGAACTATTAGGCATTATTTCGCACTACGATACAGAAGTATCGAAATAGCTAGAAATAACAAAGCATAATCTAGAAAATACCAGTTTTTAGCTACAATTTTTAACATTTAATATATCAACTGTCTAATAAAGTTCCTCGTTTTCAGCATTGACGTAGACATTATATGTGTTTAGACCAGTGGCGGGCGCGAGCCAGACTCGCGAGTCTGGGAGTTATTCTGCCGGCGCTCCGCCGCGACACCTACACAAATACAAGTACAAGTATTACATGTCATTGTATTTGTGTGCCCGCAACTGGTTTATAAGCATTTGGTAGCTGGGAAGGATCTTACAGTCGAAGCAGCATTTCGCATGTCAAGGCAACCCTTTTTTGTAATTTCGCATTTTATATTTCTAATATTATGAAAGCTATTACCTCAATCTAAAATATTATAGTTTCATAGTTGTGCTGTCATTTCACTAAGTGTATACAATCATATTCAGACACAATTTTTAAAATTTCCTTTGGACAATTCTTTTAAAATGGGAACAATGCTTTGATTTTTTGCACGTAAAATGTTGTGAGCCGAAAATATATCAATTTGTTAAAGAATGCTGATATTGTCAGGTAAACAGAAATAAATTAAATTGTTTAATACAATGTATTTTATGAAAGACCCAATGATCAGATCAGCACCTTAGCCTTACTTTGAACTTGTATTGCCTTTCGAACTTCGTGTTCTTGATATAAGTTCTTGTCAACAAATGTCTAAAAAGCCGCCTACTTGAATTATATCAATATTATAATATCCATTTTCTTAGCGTGTTGATCAAAATCAGTAGATCGTTCAGTAAGCAATAGCGCCAAATTGAAAAAAATAAGCTGATAAAAAGGCGAAATCATTTTTAAACAAGAGCGTAAGTTAAAGTCGGCCCTGACGGACTTCGAAATAGCCGTTACTTGGGGCATTTAGTGTTTAATAACCTCATGCGGCTTAGATAAGTATGCAACGTTTTTCTAACTCTGCCATTTATTATCTGATCTTCATGAAAATTTGCGAGATTGTAGATATTGGCCACATACACTGCACTGCAATATCTAAGCTCGATAACTTAAGAAATGTAGGAGATATTTTTATTCCTGGGGCGAGAGGGGGCGTGGCCAATACTAGTCTACATTTAAAATTCGGTGGCTCTAGCATTTCTAGTCTCTGAGATATAGGTGTTCATTTAGACAGACGGGCATGACTATATCGACTCGACTATTGATGCTGATCAAGAATATATAAACTTTATGGAGTCGGAGATGCTTCCTTCAAGGACAAGTAGTTTAAGTTTGAACTGAAATCGTTTATACGAAAGTCTCTAGCGATTTCTGGGACACCACCGTATATATAAAAAAACATACAACATGCACCCAAGTTGCAAAACATAAACTTGGAAAGCTTGATCTTAAAAACCAAAAGGGATCTTCCGAAAATAGATACATGTAGAATTCAGAATGAGTTAAGCAAGTTTCCCCAAACTATAAGAAGGCTGATAGCTATGGTCATGAAATTGCATGTACAAATACCTCAAAGTGTAAATAATAACATAAATAGAATTCAAGTTGCTCGAACATCAAAAACGTTTTCTACTATTCCTACAGCATTTGTCCATATTTCCTTCAGAATACCTTTTTTTTTAAAATATGTTAGGGCTGAGGGTATTGAATATCTCCTATTGGATTTTCCATATTTTCCATTCATTTCTCTGTTCATACTTGACATTCTATATTTAATCTTGATCAGGAAAGGAGTTTTGAAGCTATCGATCTAAAATTTGGTAAAGAGTCTTTATAAGCTGCACACTGCAAATATGTCGGATCGGATAATTACTTCTTGTAGCTGCCGTAGGAATAATCTGTTTCAAGTGTATTAAAACTTCGACACAAACAAAGTTAGCTTTTTCGTTTCTCGTTCAATTTGCTCATAAATGTCTATTTACTTTTAGCTGATCGTGGCAATTTGAATTTGAGCATTTTGAATTCGCGTGTGGAGCAGTTCAACAAACTTCTCATATTGCTTCGAACCCTCCGCATGCCTTAATCAGCAGTTCAGAATTTTTTTGTTGTTCTTTATGTGAAATGTTAGTGGAATATGTTGAACATTAGTCAAATGGGACACATTGAAAAATCGGGTTAGTTGGCCAGAGGGTGTTAGATTGCTTCGCTATAACTGACCTGACCCGTTCAAAAGTGAGCTGCTTATTCCCTTACAACATTTACCTGGCTCCCCCTGTGCTAGGAAAACTTCAAATTAACCAACTGACTTTCATTAAGCAAAAGTGCTAAAGACTCCCAGTTTCCGGAGGTGGAGTGTGCGTGCCTCGTCGCTTCGATGTCGAGTGAATGACAGCGCCACTTAGTCACTAACTGGCGGCATAGACAAAGTGGCTGGTATCACCGCACCCATTTTAAGGTCGGAGAACGTTTTCCTTTCCGCCACTGCATGGTAGTAAAACATATGTTGGCATATTAATAATCAGGTTAAGCGCCTCGTGGGTTGCCTTGGGTGTGGTCCCTCACGCAATGTGCTGCTTCTTTTCGCGGGAACCACACAACCTTATCTGAACTGTTACTGTTGATGCTTTTAAAGTTTGGACCAGCAAATTGGCTTTAAGTACATCAAAAGGTTGATTCATATTAAGTTTATTTTAATCAGGTGATTTTCAGTGAGCCAATTTCCTCTAGGTAGATGATAAGCGTCAATAATCATAACTTTTGGGGGAAATCATTTTTGATTGTGAGAACTACGAGTTTGTACGTATTTTTGCATATGGGGCCAAGAGCAAATATTTCTATGATAAGAAAGTGATGAACGATCTATGGTGTTATATTTAGGAAAATCATAAAAATAATTGGGATAGTTTGTTTGAAAACTAAAGCTGCTGACCACTAACATATATAAGTAATTGCATGAGAACGACTCAAAAAAACACATAAAAATTCGCCTTAAAAATGAGTCAAAGGCGATTTACCATATGGTTTTGAAAATACCTGGGATCTCGGGGACACTCCAACACGTAAGGCATCTTAGAGCACCCGACCACCACGCACTCGCGTGATACACAGTAAACAAAGCGGTCAAATCTTAAGCACTCAGCAAAGTGCAAGACTCAAGACTTAAGAATATTTTTCTTAATCTTAGGCCGATTTTCTAGAAATTTTCAGAAAAAAAAAACTGAAGTCAATCCGAAACGGGATGGAAAACAGGGTACTCCCGGAGCAGGCTTCAATTGATCCTGTTTTTTGGGATACAAAAAAAGTGTGAATGAAATCAATCTTTTCCGGCAGAGTGCAATGTATTTCTTTTCTTAATTCAAGAGCAAATTTTTCGGTTAAGTTCAGAAAGTTCTTAGAAAAACTACCCTTTAATTTAAGAAAAAACATTACTGAGTTTCTAAAATTAAAAAAGTTATTTCTAAGCAATTCAGTTCTAGTATTTTTTTGTCTAAGTTTTAGAAAAAACATCCCATGACCATGAACCAGGCGGCTTACAATTTTGACTCCGCGAACCTGTACCCGAACCAGACCACTTTTTCAAACAGTTAGGTTAGGTTCACCAATTTAAGTAATTTTTTCAACGATACATGCAGGGAAATATAAAATCTGTGAATGATGTTATAGATTCCTTTGAAAATTGTCCAAGAATTTATAATTTTGGAAAGGTCATAATACCGAAGACTTACAAAAATATTGCTTTTACTTAACTAGCTGTACCAGGAAGTCAGGGATCAGTTGAACGAGCATTTTGAACACTTAAGTTTGTTCTTTCTGATTCAAGAGCTGGTATAGATGAACAGCTCCTGGAAGATATAATGCTTATTAACTTAAACGAAGCAGTTTCTTAGAGCTGTTAATGCCATCTAATGGATTTGAAAATTGAAATAACTTTAGTAATGAACATTATGATTAAGCATATGGATAGAAAGTATATATGTTTCATTTCCAAAGTATTCAAAATCAAAAAACAAACTATTTTTTTTATAAGTGCAAGCGAACCAAGGTCCGGATCGATCAAATGAGATCGCAGACAAGTGAGAATACTTATCTCTGCGATAACATCAAACCGAGTCAATACAAATGTATAGGTCACCCTCATAATGCGCCTAAAAAGTGTCAAAATAGGCATTTAAAGCCACTTTAGGCTCAAATAGCCATTTTGATATTCCCACCACCAATGCAAATCGCTAGCAAATCGCTAGGAAATAAGGACTGGTTCAGTTTCGAGGTTCAAACAGTTTTTAAACCTCTGGTTCGGCTCATTACATGCTTTTTGGAGCTGATCGAACTACGGTTAAGGTTTGGTTCAGTGATTTTTTAATTAATTTCTTGTTGGGGCTGCTCGAACCCAGCAATTCGACTTTTATTTTATTGTAAACCGAGCCTAAAGCTGATTCCCAACCGGTTTCGAACCCTAAAATTTGGGTTCAGGCAAGGCTGAGAAATAATTACCCATATGATAACAAAGCGATAGAGTCAATTTCCCCAGATATGAGTTTATAAATAAACAGGACACTATGGCAAATTCGGCGGTAATAAAGGAAATTTAGAGTGATTTACAATTTTCTTTTATTATTAATATTGTGTAAAGTAAGGGCTGATTCGGTTCGGTTTATCATCGGAATAAGCGGTTCGGTTACGTTTTGGTTCGGCTCGAATTATAAATTAATTATATCCCTTTCAATCTATTAACACCATTTATTCAAACAATTTTAGACTTCTAGCTAAACTGGAACAGAAATTTGAAGGATTTGGTCGAAAAGAAAAACTAGAATTCTGGCACTGGTCAAAATACACTCCTTAGCTCCGTTTGTCATGTTTACTTATAACTTCCATTTATTTCTCTTACACTAATTGTTTCTTAGAATATTCTTTTTGTACCTAAATTTCCGTTTACCAACAGATTGTTTCAGCGTAATGGGTGAAGACAGTGAACCACGAACTTATTATCATTCGGTGGAAATTACTGATTTGGATTTAAACAGCTCGACTTTTCCTATTCCACCGGAACCCGAACCAAAACTTGAAAGTGTAGTCACCAATAAGAAGACTCCATTTGTGGAACTATATCTAACCTCCGTTGCTTCTGCATGTAGCGCCGAACTTGTTGGGTATCCCTTTGATGTATGCAAGACGCGCTTACAAATTCAGGGCGAGTTGGCCAGTAAAACAGGTCAGGAGCTTAAATATCGTGGAATGTTGGGTACGGCATTGGGCATTATCCGTGAAGAGGGTCCATTGAAACTCTACGGTGGTATTTCGGCCATGGTGCTAAGGCATTCGATTTTCAGTGGCATGAAAATGTTATTTTATGATGTATTGCGCGAGAAAATGATCATCACAAATGAGCAGGGCAAACCAGAGTTGACCTTTATGCGTTCCTCGTTCTGCGGTGTTATGGCAGGAGCCTGTGCCAATGTGATCTCGTCACCCACCGATCTGGTCAAGGTGCAAATGCAAATGGAGGGCAAGAGACGTTTGTTGGGTGAACCACCGCGAATACATAATGTAGGACAGGCAATAAAGTCCATTTATCAAACGGGTGGCGTGGTGGGTCTATGGAAGGGAACTGTGCCAAGTACATGGCGTGCAGCGTTGGTTACTTTGGGTGGGTTTGATATTTTTACATCTTAAGTCGGACCTGACACCATGAGATATGCACATCTTTCGTACTTCTTTTTCACTGAAGAAGAAGAGCTAAAACATGAAAATTTCCATTCGCTTTTGTTAAGGGGTGAAACTTTCAAAGAATGCTTCTTTGACACTTTATTTTGGCAAGGGTTTTTGTTGTTGCTTTCAATGCTCTTTCTTGTTGGTAACAAATGCCAAGAGCACAACCCAGAGAAGGGATTTTTAGCCCTCCAATCCCATGAAAACTACTATCGTACTTTAAGAAATATGTATTGTTTTTTTCCCTGTAAAAATAAGTATGCAAAATGGCATTCCCTGGGGAACCAGACTCTGCAAAATCCGACTAGATTGTTTCTTAACCAGTTTCGACTACTTTTACCCCTAAACTTCCCCTTACCTTTCAGGTGATGTCAGCTTCTATGATCTAAGCAAACGACATCTTATGGATCTGCTGAATCAACCCGATAATCGCATTATACAATTTTTGGGTGCCATGGTAGCTGGTTTTGCTGGCGCTGCCCTAAGCACTCCCGCCGATGTGGTCAAGTCGCGAATCATGAATCAACCCACCGATGAAAAAGGACGCGGCTTGCACTATAAGGGAACCCTTGATTGTTTCAATAAGCTTGTAAAGGAGGAGGGCCTGTTTGCCATGTACAAAGGATTTCTGCCCTATTGGTTGCGCGTGGGTCCCTGGTCAATGGTGTTTTGGATGACATTCGAGCAGATCCGGCGATTTCGGGGTGATGAGGGCTACTAAGCAAATGTGGTCACAGATGTCTGAAGAAAAATGTCTAAATAACTTGTCGTAAATTATAAGTGCTTGTAATAAATATGTAGTGTTCAAGAAAGAGCTTTTATTAATAAGGACTGCGTGAGATGAATTTAAGCTTCTCAAGTTGTGTTCGTGAGCAAAAACAATTTCTCAATTGTTCCAGTTGGCTAGCCACCGGCGTAAATATGTTGCTTGAGATGACCAGCGGTTAAGGCATTTGGTTTTCTCGACAGTCCTAACCGATATCGATATATTCCACTCGATGCAGCATTATTAATGCTATTCATTGCTTGCAAATTCAATGCGATAAAGTTGTATAAAATTACTTTTGATGCACGGTTGCCAGAACTGATATGCCTTAAAGCTTTAGCGTTACAGCTCCTGCCAGCCATATTGTTAAAGCTAAGGTGCTCATTTTTGGTCAAAACATACATAGCGTGATAATCAAATGGTTTTCCAACGTTATCTTTTAATACATCAAGGATTGGCGCATTTCTTATTTAATTAAAACTTTCCAACACTTGTTTGTTCTTTTATTGCACCCGAAATCTACAGAATTTTATAAGCGGTGCCAAATTTTTGTCAAACTTTCCTTTTTGTTGCCATATTTCTATCAAAATTTCAGGCCTATTGGACATTATTTAGGTATAGCTCCCATACCAATTTCTAATGTTTTCATGGAATAATTCTCATTTATTTTACAAATTCTTGTAAATCATTATATATATTTCGGTAAATGAGGTTTTAACATAATTTTTAAGTTATTTCCCTACATTTACCAAGATTCTTGTCAATCAGAAAATAATTAAAAAAAAGCTCCCAAACAAAATTAATATTTTGTCATACATTTTTAACAAAAATTCGCATTTATTGTAAATGTTTTGTAAAATAATTATATTTATATGAATAAGTTACCAAGTTTCTAGTCAATCAGATATCATTACATATATGTAAAGTCGATGACCTGGGTATTTTATTTGGACCATATTTGAGCTTTAGCAGCCACATTTCTGTGATCTCCAACAAGGCTAAAAGTGTTCTCGGATTTATCAAGAGATGGTCCAAGGAACTTAACGATCCCTACACAAACTTCTTTACACCTCTCTTGTCCGACCAAATCTCGAATATTGCTCTTGTCTCTGGTCTCCGCAATATATGACTTACCAGGATCAAATTGAATCAGTTCAGATGCAGTTTCTGATTTTTGCCCGCCTGGACTTAAACTGGGACACGAACAGGCATCTTCCCCCCTAAGAACATAGATTACGACTTATTGACCTCCCTTCGCTCAAATCCCGGAGAATTTGCCAAGCTTTTGGAGGGCGAGGTTGACTCCATGTGTCTTTTAAGCCTTATTAATTTAACAGTACCACTCAGAGTAACTCGCCACTATACTCCAATCTACCTCCCGCCTCGCCTAACGAACTATGCTCATCGTGACCCCCTCCTTAGTCTGTGTCTTGCTTATAATGAGTATTATCACCTGTTTTCTCTAGCTAACGTGCACTCTGACTACCATTGCTGTGAGTAGGACCATAGCTGGCTTCTGCCAATAAATTAGTCCCACCGGGTCAGAGACCGTTATATCTGGGTTCTCATTTTACAATTGTAATTTATGAACATTATGTTTGACTGAACATTGTTAAACTTACCTCAATAAATAAATAAATAAATTACAAATCCCATACAAAATTATTACTTTTGCATACATTTATTAGACAAATTCACATATGAGTAATTTGGGGTTTAACTTAGTTTTTTTTAGTCGTTCCCTTACCATTAAAGGGTGATTATTTAGCAGCTTTCGGATTTGATCAAGAACAACATATCGGCCAATATTTTACAAATACACTCTTCAATATTGGCTTCCACTGCTTCAACTGTTGCTGGCTTGTCGCTATAGACTTGAGCCCTAACATAGCCCTGCAAAAACAAGTCTAAAGGATTTATATCGCACGATGTAGGTTGCCAATTAAACGGCCCATACGTGAAATAAACTGTTTACCAAACTCTCCTATCAATTGGGACATTGATTCGCTTGTTGTGTGGCATGTGGCAGCGTCTTGATAAAGGGCAAAAAAAAAATTGGTAATCATCGCTCGGTAGCGCTCTATATTCACAGTAACGTTCCTGCCTTCGTCATTTTTAAAAAAGTACGGTCCAATGATGCCACGGGCCCTTAATACACAACCAAACGGTGCCTTTTTCGGGATACATTGACAGCTCTTGCAATGCTTTTGGCTGCTTTTCACACCAAGTATCCACTCAACCAGAAATGAGCTTCGTCGATGAGTCTGCAAGCGCTGTTAATTTGTAAGTCGATTTATTGTTAAACTATACACCAAACTGAACATGTTCGACAGTAACATGTGACACGAAAACAGCTGAGCTGTCAAAAACAGTTTTGTCAAAAAGAAGAAGAAGAATTTCCCTCTTTCCCTCTATAGACCGAATTGAGTGTTGATGTAGCTTCTCAGGATGACTTGTCCCCACTTTAAAACATGTGATCCCTACCTAAATACTACTCACTAATAAACTTTCATCCGACTACATTCCAGAGTATTCCCTTTTCTTGTTGGAAGAATATTATCAATTATTTACGACAATAAGCGATTGATATATATTAAAAGGATTTTAAAGTTATTTAAAAAATTACTAGGAATTCAATTTCAAAAGTGTGCTAATAGCCACATATTTACTTTAAAAATTATAATATTCGAAGACAGAAACAACCGATTGAATATGAAATTACTGAATCGAACAATATTATCTAATATCCATAAATCCTTGATTGAATCTATAATATCTATATATAACTACCTACCTACCTATAATATCTATAAATCTTTGATTGAAGTAAAACCGCGGGTCAGTTAGCTCCACAAAACTATAATAGCAAGCGAAAACAAAATTTTAAAAACAGAATAGGACCTATTCGATCTTAATAATACTTTGGGTATTAGCATAAATTCGAAATTTTGGATCCAGTCTCGATTCTGGTTCTGGCTTTTGGTTTAAAGATCAAGTTCGGTTATTAAATTTGTATTGGTTCAGCTTTTCCTTGCTTCTTCTATTAGCTTAATAATTTCGCGTTCAAAGAACATTGTTTAATAATTTATCAGTCAAGAGTTTTAGTTCAAAAATTTGTCTATAAATGTTGTGATACATTTTGTTGTTTTCTGTTTTTACCAATCGGTGTATAGTCACCAATTTATGTCTAAAAAATACATCTCGAATCTTTATTTGTAAATTTTGTCAAGCAAATTTAATTATTAAACACATAAAATTTCAGCAATTTTTGAAAGTTTTTCCAAAATTGATTATGGCTCAAGAAGACGACGATGAATTTAAAGACTACCCAAAATACGAGCTTATCGCTCATCCTACCCAAAAGCCACCAGAAGCGAAGCACCTTTTCCAACTATATGTGAATACGTTTTTTGGTGCCACATTTGCCGAGTTCTTTACTTATCCTCTGGATGTCACAAAAACACGATTGCATTTACAAGGCGAGGCGGCAGAGAAGGCCGGGGTTGGCCATCCTAAGCGTGGCATGTTGGGCACTGTCTATTACTTGGCCCGCGAGGAGGGTCTACGTGGCTTATACGGTGGACTTTCATCGATGATAATCAGGAATTTGTTTTTCAATTGCGTGCGAGTAGTGATATATGATTGTCTGCGGCGGGAGTTCATCTTTGTGAATGAGAACGGCAAAGAAGTTTTGACAGTATTTAGGGGCTTTGTTGCTGGCAGTATTTCTGGGTGCATAGCTCAGGTAATAGCAAATCCTTTGGATATTGTCAAAATACGCATGCAAATGGAGGGGAGACGGAGATACCTAGGCTATCCGATGAGGGTACATAATGTGCAGCAAGTGCTGGGAGATGTATACAAGAATGGTGGATTGCCGAAGCTTTGGCAGGGTGTGGGACCCAGTTGTCTAAGGGCCATGCTAATGACTGCGGGTAAGCTTTAGATCAACTTTTTTCACACTTTTGCTACTTACACTGGGACAACTATTTTTTTGATTTGTTAATAAGACAAAGGACTTCAGTTGAGACTAACTCCTATCCTCTTTTTTCTAACACCACTTAGGAGACACTGCGTGCTATGATTTGAGCAAACGAAAGTTTATGTATTTACTACAAATACAGGACGGTCCTCTGATTCAATTCTTAGCCTCTGTCAGTGCTGGCTTTGCAGCCAGCGTACTTAGTACTCCATCGGATGTTGTTAAGTCGCGGATTATGAATCAACCGACCGATGAAATGGGTCGTGGCTTGCACTATAAAAGTGCCATTGATTGTTATTATAAATTGATCACTCAAGAGGGCGTGAGGGCCATGTATAAAGGCTTTTTACCCTGTTGGATGCGCATTGGTCCCTGGTCATTGGTGTTTTGGACATCCTTAGAGCAGCTACGCAAATTTCAAGGTCAATCTGGATTTTAAATGTTTATAGATATGTAGACATAGATGCATATGTGTGTTGTAAGCAAAATTTTATAAAGTGTAAAGAAAATTTTAAAAATAAAAGTGGAAAAAAAACTGGTCTTAAATCCTTAATTACAATAGTTTATTTAATTTGCATTAAATATATTGAAGCTGCGTTAACGGAGACACCTACAGAGTTTTGACTTACTTTGTGGTTTCCTCTGGGGAAGTTTCAGTATTTGAAAGTGAATTGAATTTGAATCAATTGGATTGAAATCAATTGCCATCAGTTTTACTAGTGGTTGCATGTCGCTTCCTTTTTTTCGTTTTTTCATTAGTTTTCAGCTATCTAGTTCCAGTTGAAGGATGTGAGTAAATTCAATCGTGTAGTGGGGAAAAACACTAGAAATCTTATATGCAGTGCATCCCACACAATATGATCGTCCATTTCTATTTTCTCGAAAAAAATATCGAAACAGGGATGCATACATTGGTTTGTTGGTTTTGTTTTGCTTTTTAGTTCGTATCCATTGGTATAACCAATCGGTTACAAATTCCCTAATTGAATTTTATTTCTGACTATTTCTTGCTTAATTCGAGTTGTAAATCAATTTTCATGGCGAAATCCATGTACATAAATCATCTTCCCCGAAGTGGGCGAAGAAGACCAGACAGCCTGAACTTCACACAGGGGCCTAACATAAAGTGGTAATGAAAACTTAGTTCTCACAGTGCACAATGGGCCAGATTCCCATTTTTTTTTAAGGCAGAAAGTCGTAAATTTTTGTAAAATATATTTTGAATTTAACTTAATAATAACACAAACCTACACACCTGTAACCACACCACGGCCTAAACACCAAAATATAAGCTGAAGGCCCCAGCAGCCATGCTTTACCCACACTAGCTATTAGGTTTATAACTTTAAGCTAGTTATACTAAATAAATAAAATAAAATAACTTACTTTTGCTGCGCTAACAAAGTCAGTTGTTTGGTAAGCTGCTTGCACTGTGAAAACTGGAGAAAACCTTTACTAAACTTTGCGCTTCTATTGTAGCAATACCAAGTGTGCTAATCTTTGTTGACTAAATGGAAAATAAAGGTCAGGGTATGCCAAATATAATATAAGTTCTATGTAACCGAAGTATTTTCGAAAAATGTGGACTAAAAACCTAATTTCTGTCAATTTATACCAAAAGTAATTATGCAAATGTAAAGTGTAGTAGAACAACTTTTAATTTGTTATTAAACAGTAAATTAAACAAGCTTACTAAAAAAAGGTATCAAGTTCAAAAATTCTTAAAATTTATTCTCCAATTGTAAAAATTCACAAAATTAACTTCTTAAAAGACCATTGTGATCTTCATTTTACTACATATACCTAATTTTTGAATCATCGCGCCTTTAGAAGCTATGGACCAAAAATTAATATAATGAACGACTTATTATTTACCATTTTTCCCATTAAATTTTCTTTAAAATTTGTATAACCTAAGAAAAATCAAAGTAAAATAACTTAATACTATCAACTCGCTTGTTTCACAATATTTGCGTTCTTATTTCCTATCTTTACGAAATTCTTGGTAATAATTAAGTGAAATAAGTCGACAATTTCCATATATTTTGGACCATAACATCTAAAATCCCGATGATATAAAAAAAGTGTAAATGTAGTAAATTTAAAAGCACAATAATTTTGTGTTTTTTTTTTCAGTTTTTTAGTTGGCAGTTCTCCTTTCAGAGAAGAGCACGTTGGGGATGCCTATGGCAACATTTAAGGTTTACACAAAAGCTGACACACCTCGTCTCGCTGCGGATAGGTGGAAAAACCTCTTTTCCTGTGTGGAAGCGAAACTTACGTGGCCAACACTAAACCTAAAGCGTACAACCACGCTTTTACGCCACTGAAGGAAATACATATCGCTTCTGATGGGAACCTTAACGGGTCACTTATGTATGCTTGTGCCTTATCGGCAGACACTCTGCACGCCTAGGCGTCACTCACCATGATTTCTGCAGAAGCTGCAGGTATGAAGAAAATGAGGAAACAGTACAACACCTCCTCTGCCATTGCCTCGCCCTGAGTAGAAGGAGACTTAGACACTGGGTCAATATCTCCTACTCAATCTCTCGGAGACATCCGAACTAGAGATCCTAGCTCAGCTCCCAATGATTCACTAACGAGGACTATTAACAGAAAAAGGGTTAAGGTTAAGCCATCGCAACCTAACCTAACCGAGTTGGCAGATAAATTCTTATGAATTTTTTTGGCTTGGGAAAAGTGAAATTTCTTAGAAAAATTCATATTTTTCATATATATATCAATTCATATTTATTTCAATATAATGGTATCAAATGGTTTTGTTTTTCGTGATTGTTGTTCAACTAAGTTAACGCAGAACCAAATTTGTTTGCAAGAGGTTAATAAATGTTATAAAGGGACCCTAAAATGTGAACAAACCTCGTTCAACACACGTTTAAGCAAATTTCTCTTAAACCTGACGTGCTGGGGCAAAACGTATGCTAAAAAAGTAGCGATCTCCATTTACATTAGCATTCCTGCCTCCGTAATCCATTATCCTCACCAAACAATGCATTTTTCGGGATGCATTGACAGTTCCTGCAATGCTTTTGGCTGCTGTTCACACCAAATTTTGTTTGTTTACGTATCCATTCAACCAGAAATGAGCTCACTGCGCTTAAGCAAAAGATCGGTCCGTAAAAAACAGCAATAAGTGTTCAAATCGGACTAGTTTTAGGAGTAGCCCATTTGGCACATTTTTGTGGGAAACATATTGGCAGGAATGAAATCGGAGCACATACAGGCTTATATTTCAATACCAGATTTGTTTATTTTCTAAATTTAGTCATTCTTGTTATAAAATATATCATGAATTTCTGTTGGCCAGTTTTCCTTTCTGTACCAATGTGCATTAAATGTGCGTGTGCCACTCAAAATATAAAACCAACCACAGATAATGCAGTCAAAATAAATACAATGAGTCTGACACTAAATTTTGTGCAAGAGTAACACTGCACAGAGAAAAAAAAGGTCAAATCGGCCATCAAATGCAAATAGATCAATTATAAAATTGTACCCTATAATATAACTATTTTCCTATCAAAATGATACTATTTAGTCCTAAATATATGAACTTGATCATATCATCTTATTTTTCAGTTGAAGGCCTATTTGATACTAAATATCGTGATCTTTTTTTTCTGTGTGCATACGCTTTATAGTAAGTACACTCGTAGTCAAGAGATCAGGCACTCTTGCAGATCCCTGTTACAGAGTAGGTATAAAAATGACTTTTTAAAACACCTTCTACAACAATATAAAATCCAATTATCAGTCTTATTGTTAATAGTAAAACACAACCAATACAAGGTCCATGTTTGAAATCATAAATAAAAATTAACATTTGCATATTTCATTAAAAATGAATAAAGAGGCAAATTTCTCCCCAGCCCCGGAGCCAAGGAAATTAAAATTTTTCGCCGTTAGAGATGAAAACAAATGCCACACACACGCGCCACAAACTAAGCGGTAGAGAGCTGTTAGAGAAGTGGGGAGAGACCAGCCGCCAATAATAAAAAAAACGAGAGCGTAAGTTAAAGTCGGCCCTGCCCGACTTCGAAATACCCGTTACTCAGCTCAGCTCGGATAAGTATGCAACATTTTTTTAACTCGGCCATTTATTATCCGATCCTTTTGAAAATTTGTGAGATTGTAGATATCGGCCACATAAACTACACTGCAAAATCTGAGCACGATATCTTAAAAATTGTGGGAGTTATTCAATATTTTTTATTGCGGGGGCGGGAGGGGGCGTGGCCGAAATTTGAAGCAAACTTGATCTGCCTACAGACAATACTAGCTTACGTATAAAATTTGGTTGCTCTAGCTCTTCTAGTCTCTGAGATCTAGGTGTTCATACAGACGGACGGACGGACGGACGGACGGACGGACGGACGGACGGACGGACGGACGGACGGACGGACGGACGGACGGACGACGGACGGACAGACGGACATGGCTATATCGACTCGGCTGTTGATGCTGATGAAGAATATATATACTTTATGATATCGGAGATGCTTCCTTCTGCCTGTTACATACATTTGCACGACTTTAGTATACCCTTTTTACTCTACGAGTAACGGGTATTATAAAAATAATAATAATAATGTGTGATTAATTGTATGGTTGCTGCTGATAAAAGTTGTCAGGCAGCGGGCCCTCAACTTTATCTCGCTGCCCCTCTTCCTCCAGCTCTTTCGATGATTAATTTTGATTTTCACTAAAAATGGTAAAAACAAAAATCAACCAACAATTGCAAAAAATACGAAAGTGGACACATGCGGCACAAGTGTTTCATTCAAAACCTGCTATGAACATTTTCGCAAAATTTATCAAATAATTTAGGTCAATGTTTTCTAGGCGCGAAAAGAAATAAAAAAATGTCATATTGCTGAAAAAAGAAAAGCAGCTGCTACAAGAAATAATTGTACAATTGCGTCAGCCATTAAAGATATAAATAGCTGGACAATTTAGCCTAGACCAACCAAATATGCTAAAAGTCAACAAAAGAACTAGACTTCCAGCGCGACTGTTCAAGTTCATTGATCTGAACAAAGAACGAGGGTGGGTCATAAGACACACATATATGTACATGGACATTATAAGAAGTTACTATGTTGAGTGCCGTACACAAGGGGCACCTTTTATATGTCTAGCCTTGGGGTAATACCAAGTTTAATTGGCCACTTTCATTTTTTAGCACAATCATAAGTTGGAGCCTTACACTGCACATTGGGCCAGATTTCAGTTTGGGTGGCACGTTTGATACACATCATGTGTATAATAATTGGGCAAAGTTGTACAACAATCCGACCACGCCCACGATTACCGCCCACATTAGATTAAAGCACTCGTCTGGAGAAGGGGCTGAATTTTAACTGGTTTTTTTAAACCTTATGGAAAAGAAATCGGGAATAGATTTTGTGATTCTGTTTTTATACCCTTGCAAAGGGTATTCTAATTTTGCCCAGAAGTTTGCAACGCATAGAAATATTCCTTTCCGACCCCATAAACTATATATGTATATTCTTGATCAGGGTGACGAGCTGAGTCGATTGGGCTTTGTCCGTCCGTCTGTCTGTCTGTTTCTACGCGAACTAGTCTCTCAGTTTTAAAGCAATGAGCTGAAATTTTTGCACAGAGTCTTCTTTTTGCTGCACACTACTAATATGTCGGAACCGACCGGATCGGATGACTATATCTCATAGCTCCCATAGGAACAATCGGTCGGAAAACTAGTTTTAGTATGAAAAACTTTTTTCTTTTCAATGGAAAAGTCTCCAAACTTTGTAATCGTAGGATTTCTATATTTTTTTATAATTCTACCAAGTTTTATTAAAATCGGACAACTGCCATACAAAAGAAAGGTCTTAAAAACAGTCTTAGTTAGAAAAACTATTTTGTTTTTAATGGTAGCATCCTGCAATTTTGTATTTGTTTGTTTCACGCGCGCTTTTACATAATTTTTAAAAATTTTGGCCAAATCGGATGACTATATCATATAGCTGCCATACGAACGATCGGTCGGAAAATGGGAAAGAGTATTTTTTGAAAATATTTAAGCGAGCACTTGCAAGGGTATAAAAACTTCGGCACAGACAAAGTTAGCTTAGCTTTCTAGTTGTATCAATTTCATTTCTCTTCTCTGTGCTCACTGCATGCTCCTTAAGCTGCTCAAATATCCAGCTTTAAATTGCTCTGGCATTTCGGTACATTAAACAGAGTTGCATTTCTTACCTCAAACTTAACTGCATATATCAAGAGAAAGTGCGCAAAAAGCATTAATAGCACGATGATAAATACACTTTAAGATCAAAGTTTTCATATTTACTTTTTGTCAGAAATTGTCAGAAAGTTAGTTTATACTTCACAATTCACCGGCACGCTGGTTAGGTTTTCCGTTTTCCATTTAAGGACATAACAACATGATAAACAGAACCCACATTTAACAAGAACAACACACAATTTTATTTCAAAACTAGATGGCCCGGCGAACTTCGTATCGCCTAACAATAAATAACTGTAGTGAATTAACTTAAAAAAATGAGTACAAATTGCAAATTGTGCGGTGGTAGGCCAGGCACATCCAAGGCGTTTAAAAATTCTGTTGCATAGTTGGTGGCATCGTCCTCGTTTGTTACACAGTCGATCGATTTGAATGAATGCAGAATTCAAAAAAACATATATGTGTTCGAGAGGTACCCGAAAGAGTTGACCGATTCGGACCATATTTGTTATCAGCCTTCCTCTATTCATGACGAATGTCTTTATAAAGTTTCATCCAAATCAGGTAAGTTTAGGTCAAGTTATGGTGCAAACGAGAGCGTAAGTTAAAGTCGGCCCTGCCCGACTTCGAAATACCCGTTACTCAGCTCAGCTCGGATAAGTATGCAACATTTTTTTAACTCGGCCATTTATTATCCGATCCTTTTGAAAACTCGTGAGATTGTAGATATTGGCCACATAGACTACACTGCATCTGAGCTCGATATCTTAAAAATTGTGGGAGTTATTCAATATTTTTTATTGTGGGGGCGGGAGGGGGCGTGGCCAAAATTTGAAACAAACTTGATCTGCCTACAGACAATACTAGCTTACGTATAAAATTTGGTTGCTCTAGCTCTTCTAGTCTCTGAGATCTAGGTGTTCATACAGACGGACGGACGGACGGACAGACGGACATGGCTATATCGACTCGGCTGTTGATGCTGATGAAGAATATATATACTTTATGATATCGGAGATGCTTCCTTCTGCCTGTTACATACATTTGCACGATTTTAGTATACCCTTTTTACTCTACGAGTAACGGGTATAAAAAGCCGTGGATGGCAAATTACGCGAACCCTGTATGACCTACCAGAATCAGCTATAGATATAAACCACCTACGCTGTTACTACTACACTCACACGAAATTTCATCGAAATCGGTCCAGCCGTTTGGTAGGATTGAGGTTTCAAAGCCATGTACGGAAGAATTTTATATATTAAGATTCACATTCTACATTCCTTTGCCTGCAATTTCCGTATTTTACATTCAATTTTTACTCACAGGTGATAAATTGGCACAAGCTTAAAGTTGAGTGACCGATTCTGTATTTTTTTAACACAACAAGCAGCTGACCGAACACTTGACTTGTAGCCCTTCAAAAAATTCAGGGCTGTATCGATATCAAAGCGCTTAGAGAATATTTGATTAAAATCACAATCTCTTTCCAAAAAAATTTTGAATTTATGCCGCCCAAACGGAAATCAGGACCAATGTGCACTGTCCATAGTTTTCTTATTCAAATAGCGATTGTTCTACATCTTCTTCTAAAGAAGAGGCTTCAAGAGCCTATTATTACATCGATGAATGAAGACCTCGCAAGACTTATTTGGTTGTGTGGGAACAAAATTAAGTCAATGGGTCCCTTCATTCTCCTATAACTTTCACAATTCTGTAGAGATGTGTTTTTCGAGACGATGTAAGCAATAGACCGATAAAGGGTAAAAATAAATGATATTTGTGTAAAATTGTGCCATAATATCAAACCCCTTTTACTCCCATCGCTTCATTTGATCAAGTTTTGGCGATTAGGGAGAACAAATGTACTTACGCGAGAGTTCATGGTAATGCAGCTCCTTGAATCCAAGTTGATTTTGTAAGAGCTAGATAAAGGCAAAGGAGATGCTCATAAGAGCACGGCGCAAACAATTGCTTAAGCACGTCACAGCCCACGCCAATCTCTAATCTTAAATCTAAACCGAACCACTTAAAACAATGCAATAATAATAAATTGGTTCCTTTGTCAACAAAGTCTTTCAGGTCCGAGTTCGTTGATCTATCGATATTCACCTGCAAGTCAAGCCACATAGAAAGGAAAAACTCTTTGTGCAAATAATTTTTATGAGGAGATTATTTGGTGGTCTCACTCTGTTTTTTTATTTCAATAGTATTAAAGTATCGTATTATATATGGTTTTCGTTTTTTTTTATATATTATATATTTAATTTCTTTTACGGGGTGTTTCTTTTTGCTTGTACGAAAAAGTCAGTTTTGAGGGGGGAACATGGAACGAACTAAAACATAACTAAACTGTGTCGAGAGAGCAAAACGAAAGACTTTGTATAGTTTACCTAAATGTGAAAAAGCCATTTATTCCATTTGTTTTTTGTTTTTAAGTTAGGTAAGATTAAATTGTTACATGCTTTGTTTAATGGTATGTAATTTTATGTGTGTAAATTGTAATGGCAATTTATTGCCGAATTCTTCGAGGGTTCAGCAAATGAAGTAGTGTTCCTGAAACAAAACGCAGGACGACAGAAAGTTTCTTTTGGGATGCAGTTATCGTTATACAATTATATGATGTGTTGATTGGTTTTCGTTTAGGATTAGAATATTACAAACATGAAAAGCGCATACGAGAGCAAATGGAGCAGAGAACTCAATCTGAATGAGCGCATATATGCATATATATATATGTAGTATGGCTAAAAGGTGATTTTATTTTGCTTTTTGTTGTTTCGTATAAAAAATGTTACCACTGCTGGCTGCATGTGCTGCTGCCGCTACCTCCCTTCTATTCTTATAAATAGAGCATCATGAATGGTTCTCCAAATAGTTTACATATATAAATATATATATCTATATATTGTGGTTGGTATTTTTCTGGGTGTGTGTATGATTTTTTGTTTTTCGTTTCCACTGGCTGACTGACTCTTCGAGATCTTCCTCTCACTCACTCTCATTTTTATAAAAACTGCCTGAATACATATACATATATATCAGTTGTCTCTATACAAACATATATATATGTATACAATGCTATACAAAAAAAGTGCTCAAAAATGTTCTTTGCCTGCTGCCTGGTTTTCCAATACATATTCTGATTTTTGTGGTTTTCTTCTTTTTTTATTTTTATCGTATGAACCAAAATATGTTTGTTTATATATAATAATGCAGAATTTATAATTTTGTTGTAGTTGTTGTTGTTGTTTGGGTAATTATTAATGTTCTTTTAGCATATTTCTCGATTCCTTTTCTCGGCAAAATCCTTTCTTGGCCATTCTTTAAATATTAATAATTACTTTCCTGTGTTTTGTTTTGTGTTTTTTTTTTGTTTTTGTTTGTATTTATAGTTCATTTACGGTTTGTTGTTGCTGGTTGGTTGTTGTTGATGGTGAAGTTGTTTTTGTTGTTGGTTTTTTGTGTTGATTTATTCTCCTAGTACCCGCAAGTAATCAGATAATCTCCAAGTTTCTCTACAACGGAAGCGGCCTGTTGGGGCTGCACGGGATCCTCGTAGATAGAAACGATGACGGCTGTAAATAGAGAGAAAAGAAATGTGAAGATAATTTTGTTTACCAAATTGTCGAGGTTTGATTAAACTTTAAAGTATATTTGGATCAAGATCAAATAATTAACTTATGCTGCCTTTACACTTGTCTAATTTGTCTAAACACAGTCGGTTGACAAAATTCTCTCTCGTACGCTGGAATAACACTTTCCATTGCACTGTGGCCAGAATCGCGAAATAATTGGCATAGTCGAAAATTTCATGAACACTAAACTCAGTTTTGATAATACACCCCTTTAAACCACCACATAGTTTATATACAAAGAATCAAATAATATTTTCGATTGTTTGGCAACCTTGAAATTATTATCGATGTTGTGCGAAAATTGGTGGCAACTATTTGCTTACTTTGTGGACTTGCACATCATCTAAATTGGCACAAAAATGTATGGCAAATAATGGAGTATGGAGTATGCAGTATGTATAAATGGAAACATTTTTTGAATAATGTTCAATATATTTCATTAATGTGTGTTTTTACAGAGAAAACTTAACCAATGTGCTCGTCTTCTGTGAAGAAAAACTAACATTCTGCATTCTGAAAGTGTGTACTAATATTAATCTTGTTAACGGGTTTTTGCGGGTCTTGTGTTACTTTAAACTTCTAGATAAGCTTGAGTTCTGTCATGCAAAGCTGCTGGATGTAGGAATCGACCAAGGTCGCAACTTTACCGCCCTTGCAAACTGGATACCAATGAAAAAAAGAGTAAGATTATCACAAAAACAAAAGGTTTTGAAAGTTATATCACGTACACGCTATGTTGCCATATATAGGCGGTCAGAGATGGCGTGGTAATATAACTAAAGATGTTATTTTAATATTTAGAGCAGGGCTGAAAACCGGTATTGAACCGAACCGGTTCGAACCCGGAATTCCGACTTGTATTTTACTATTAACCGAACCAGGAACCGAACCTCTTAAGAAATTAAAGCTGAACCTGTTTCGAACCTAAAATTTCGGTTCGGTTCAACAAAACTGATAGACACAAAAATTTGATCTTCTGTCTACCGACTTCATATGTTATTTGGTGCGACTGACTCCTAAAATGGGCAGAAAAGTGGAAAAAATCTGGCAAACGGTTAGTTTTCCATACGAAATTCCCAGCTTATATCTAGCTTGTTAAATAATTCTCAAAAGCAAGAATCTAACATTATTTTGGTAACAATTTTCTGCGTAAACTACAAAATGGAATTTCACTTAACTTTAAATTATATATTGAATATTTCCATGAGTTCTACTAACCAATTCCGAACCAAAAACCACTCGGTTCCCATACAATTTGGCGAGTTTTTAGGTCGAATGCTGTTTTTAAAACCCATAGAACACATCAATTATTAATGTTGTATAAAGTATGGACTTAACCAAAGCTCGAACCAAACCCTTCTCCCAAAAACCTCGAACCTTAAATTTCGGAAGCTTAACCATTCGTTAATTTGGGTTTGAACCAGTGTACCGGAGATCCGACAATTTTTTTTGGTTTGCAGCCCCGATTTAGAGTGCTATATTTAAACAAATATACCAAGTTTTACATCGATATCTGCAATATTCGACTTTATGCCAATTATTTTGCGATTTGCATTGTTAGGGACTAATTTAGTCACATAGGCATTGGCATGGAACTTTTAGTGGGGTCATTTTGTTAAAGGAGGAAGAATCAGCGTCACTTTTTTTGGGCTGATGCAACAGAACTACACAACTAAAAATTATCGCATCAGAAGTCAATTCAATAGACTGGGCGCATAAGAATAAGCAGCCTAACAAGGCACCACTTTAATGGGCTGTGGAGGTTGCGTTTCGGGTGTACAAGGGTGGTCTTGCGCTTTGGGAAACACCACAATTTTAATCATTTCATTGTTCAACACAAAGAAATAAGTGAACGGGCTAGCTTATTTTCAGAGCATATTCGAGAATTTTCTTGGTGCGTTTTCTAAGCAATGTAATCAGAAGGCCCCGGGAATATTCTTACATTCTGAACAGGGATGCAAACCACTCGAAAATAAGTACTGGTTCGGTTCAGTGGTTCGCAGAATTTCTGAACCGCCGGTTCGGTTCAGAACATGGTTTTTGGAGCTAACTGAACCGCGGTTTCGGTTCGGTTCAGTGGTTCACAAAGGCAAATAAAGAAATATAATTTCTGTAAAAATGTGACTATTCGAACACTTTTGAAAATTAATTCTTCTAATCCATTTGAATATCTTTAAAATCTTTAGAAGAATGTGCATAGTTATTATTAGTTATTACTTTTAGAATTCGTCTATAAATTCCTAGAGGAATGCCCTTCGAAAAGAGAGAATGTCTGCTAGAAAAGAATACGTTCCATGCATCTTACATACCCTATTAATCATATCATACGAATTGTAGATATTGGCCACATAGATTACACTGCAAAATCTGAGCTCGATAGCTCAGCAAATTGTAGGAGATATTCAAAAAATTTCATTGCGGGGGGCTGGAGGGGGCGTGGCCAAAATTTGAAACAAACTTGATCTGCCTACAGACAATACTAGCTTACATCTAAAATTTGGTTGCTCTAGCTCTTCTAGTCTCCGAGATCTAGGTGTTCATACAGACGGACGGACGGACGGACAGACGGACATGGCTATATCGACTAGGCTGTTGATGCTGATGAAGAATACATATACTTTATGATATCAGAGATGCTTCCTTCTGCCTGTTACATACATTTGCACGACTTTAGTATACCCTTTTTACTCTACGAGTAACGAGTATAAAAACTCTGCTGTCTAAGATGGAATTAAGGTAAAGAAGATTGAATTGAAAATATTGTCTACTAGTGGAAAAAGACATATTGATGACAGGAATATTAAGCGATAGGCGGACCATTGCAGAAGACTTACAGTATGACAAGTTGTAAAATTTGTTTCAAGTCATCCTATGTAGAGGATCGAACGAAATGTATAAAATTTATCTTCGATTCAAATTCCCAAATTAATCAAAAACATTGGGGAAAGCGATTCCAGTTAAAGCTCGTGAGAAAGCCGAACCGAGCCGTTTTCTTTTGTGGTTTTCGGTTCGGTTCAGCAATTCTGATAGGAAGCCGGTTCGGTTTGCGGTTCGGTTCACTAGCTGGAATATGCGGTTCGGTTCGGTTCAAAACCGGTTCGGTTCAGAACCGGTTTGCATCCCTGATTCTGAATACCTCAGCTTTAACGAAAAATTGCGTCAATAATTGCCCCTAAAACTTATAAAGTGTAAGTTCACCCTTATCTAATTCCGTCAAAGGTTTAATTTTCCAAAATTGTATTATATTCAGGGCTGCAAACGTAAGCAATTTAAATTAAACCTAAATTATATAATGTTTCCTTCTCCTTCAAGATCCCCCTTCTGGGAACAGGGTGTAAAAATGTGAAAATAAATATACCCTTGCATAAGAATTAATAGAAAGAATCTCTTTAAATATCTTTTAAACTACTTACTACATTTGAGGCTTTAAATACATTTTTCAGACCATGCTTATCCCATCCGGTTGACAAATGTGAAGAGAAAGTAAGCAGCAGCAGAAGCCAAGAACTAACAGTAGTCTACAAATTATGAATAAAAGCGCTCAATACAAAGAGAAAACCGGACAGACCAGACTCAAACTGGAGACCAAACCAGACAGCCGACTACCATCGCATGAATGACAAGTCTTTCACACTGCCAAAACTCTAAAATAGAGCGGCCGGTATGCGCTCGTATGATTCAAGCGAACAGAATATTTATTAAAGAGTAATTTAAATTAAATCAAAGGTTCAATAAACTAAACCCTGGGCAGATGCCAACATTCCTCAATACTGTCAAGCATGACAAAGTCATTTTTAATGCTAGTTTAAATGTTAAACTGCGGTAATTGCCGCTTGAGTAGATTTTCTCGAGTGAAGTAATTCAAGTAGCGTGTAATGTTGTTTGTTACCCGATCGGATCAGCTGTTCAAAGCCAAAAAAGAAGAGCTTTTTAAGCTGCCACTGCCACATAAGCCGACTAAATGGCGCCAAACTCATATGTATGGACACACATTCCCCCCCTCGGCTAGGTCACAGACCAAAAGCCAGATCGACCAGTTTAGTTTGTTGCCTATTTTTCTATTTTGCCTCTTTTGCGGTTAATTCCACACAGACGCTAACGCACACACACATAAACTCATGGATGGAGGTAGAAGAAGAGGCAGAGTCAGAGACACATCGACACACTGTGCAACATTTGCACTTGAAATGGATTATGGCAATAACCTTGAGCTTGGGGCTGCAGCAACGGGCGGCAGTTGGCCCCGTCAGTCAGTCTGCTGGGAACAGTGGGACCAACACGAGCCTAAATTGGAGACTAATATTGGATTTCTGTTCTTGGTCGTAAAGACAATAAACAATTGACTCAATTGATTGACTCGAATCGACATTAAATAATTTGATTAAATTTTCACGTTGACTGTGAAAATGTAAGTGAACTTTTAATGCCTTTTACATTGTTTTCAACCCGATTCGGTCATGTGAAATTGTGGCTGCAAGTTGTGTTTAATTGGAATCAGGATTGTATTCAAAATTCGTTTTATATGCGCTTAGAACAAGACGGCATTTATCAATGGCTCCAAAGGGAAATCCAAATGTCAGAGGAGGTAATCTTCCATTTTATATTTCAAGATGTTTCCAGTCTTTAGCCTCACTGTGTCTATATTTGAACTTGTGTATAAGTGTGCGCGCCGCTCAACTGTTGCCGCAAAAACTGTACAAATATGGACGAGGCTGACGCGTCAGCAAACAAACTGGTCGTAAATGCAAAAAAAAAAATCAGCAAAAACAGCAACAAAATTAGTTTCATGGCGACCAAACACACACACACACACTCACAAATGAGAGGGAGAGACGAAACTTGGCCAAGATTTTCCAACATTAGATACCAAGGTGTTGAAAAACGAAACGTTGCTGGGGTCGTCGCTGCCTAGCCTTGCTTGTTGACCGGAAAAATGGAGCAGCCACACAGCGGCACATTTAAATGGTCAATCATTTATGCCGATCTTCTCCCACCACGCTCCGCCACTTATGTCTGTTCTGTTGCTTCTGTTACGTGGCGCTGCTTTTTGTTGAGAAACTGCTGTTAAATGCCACAAATTAGCCTTAATATAACTAAGGTTTAATGAGCCTGTCGTTGAACAGTCCAACATTGCAAAAAGAACAAAATTGTTAACAAACATTTGTAGATCAATTATTAGGGGGGGCTTATATGACTACTGGGCACAACCAGCGACACTTATCTAAGTTGGGTCGTGGATTAAATTCTTTGCACTTGCTATAAAGTCTGCTAAAACAAGCCACAACTAAAAAGGTTTCTGCTTGTTACTAAAGAAGCCAAAAACATCTGATAAAGCGACGCTATCAGTTTGGCCAAATATCGATAAGAACCATAGTTGATTCATGGGTGTGTGTGTGCGCGTGCGCTGTAGTAGATGCCTCTCACATATAGCTCACCTTGTGTTGTCTTCATGCAGTGCACGCCGCTTCTACCCAGTTTGGCGCGCACCACACGATCTGTGCCTGAGAGGTAAATGTACCGTTGGCCGGCTAGTGTAACTCCGTTGCTGGTAAGCAGGTCCTGCTGGTCAAAGCCGCTAATCAATTTGGCCAGCTCCTCCTTTGTAACCTGCAGAAGATTAAACAGAAAAGAGAGAAAAAAGTTAGTTCTGTTGTTGGTCACGCACGAGGCCAATAACTTTTTATGAATTTATGTGAATGTGAATGTAAGCAAAAGCGGCAGGCAAACGGCGTATGGCCGGCCACGTTTACGTTTTTAATTTGTATGCGTCAGAAAGGATATCCACCAGATGGAAGCCGACTCATAGTGCCCGCCGCTCCCTTTCAGAGCTCAACAGACGGTGCAGCAGCAGCAACCCACGCAGGCAGCAAACAATGGCAAATCAACCACCAACATCCACCACCCATTTGGCAAACAGTTGGCAACAACTGGCCTGCTCATTAACAAAAAGCAGCGCTGAAAAGCAGAGGGGCGAGAACTGGTGTCCGTTTGAAGATTGGGCAAAAGGAACAACAGTGTGTATTTTAAAAACAAGTTTTTTTGTTTTTTGGCACAATTGAAAAGAGAGAGAGAAAAAAGAGTGAGCTGGAATTGACATCCCCCACGCAAATGAATGTGGATTATTAGTTAGTTCTCTGTAAAACAGCTGCTTGTTGCAAAAATAAAAAAAATTTGAAATAAATAGGCAAAAGATATATCCAGAAGTTTCCAATTGAGCTCAAAGCATCTTTGTCTTGAGTGAATTATAGACACTGAGTGAAAAAGAAAAAGAGTAGCGGTTAAAGAAAAGCCGGTTTTGAGAGCATCAAAGTTATGCCACAAATGTTGGTTGAATTAAGCACCGTAGAAGCACACATTTAATTTAAATACTGATTATTCCAAAATGTTTGTTTGCTCGTCCGTTTTCGTACAGCTACTTGACCGAAATGTAAGATCAGTTTCGGTTCAATGGCTCGCAGAGATTCTAAACCGTCGGCAGGTTGTTTGTTGGATGAAATGCAACATATGGCCGCATTACCAAAAACCCTCTACGAGAAATATAAGTCGTACAAATCATAATAAAAGTTTCGAACCAGTGAAACATATATTTATAGAACAAGTTACAACTACAGGCGATGTAGAAATGTAGCAACCGCTCACTTTTTAATCTGTATATTCACTTGTCGAGATCTCTTAAGAGACTTATGAAAAACTCATAAGAGAACTCATATAGCCTACTTCTCATGCAGCTACGTTGATACACAAAAAATTTGTCATGATTAATGCCCTTTGAAGTATGCTACGCTCCAAGAAAGTAAAAATTGTAGTTAGCTATTGATTTTAGATTTGTCTTAACTTAACATTTTCTTATATACCCATAACATATTCAATAATCTGGGTAAATATGCTAAATCGATTATCTATAACGTGGCCATAACTGACTAGCAATGGCTTTGTTTTTAATAGTTGATTACTTAAGGAAATAAAGTTTGCATACTTTGAAGGGCATTTATCACGAATAATTTGGTGTGTATAAACGTGGAATATTACACTTGTCGGATATCTTATTTGAGTAACTCTTATTGTATCTGGATAGGACAAAATTCAAATTCTATATCCGCCTCAAACCCAAGTTTGTTTGATATTTAATAATCAACAAATGACCACATACAATTCAAGGTAAACACCAAAAAACCGTAGAAGTAAATAAAAGTTACGCAAGATAGATTTATATTCGCCAAAACTGGAGACAGTCATTTAACTGGCAGTCACAAAATAGAAGTGACTATAATTGAGTCCTACTTTTTAATTCTATCGTGTTCTGCGGATAAAATCCCAGAATATAATTTTAAAAAAAGAAAGTCGATCAAGCCCGACTGAAATTCGAACGAAAGTGTTTTTCGCTATTCCGGTGCAGTAGCAAACATTCTTCGCTCATAACTCGACTACAGTTCATCCGATCTTTACCATCGCTCTGTCAAATCGATATATAATTTTGATTAGTTTGTCCCGTATATGTCAAACCTAGATCTCGTACCACCTCTGAGATAGCTGTGGGAGGGGGTTTTTGTTCGTGTTGCTCTTTTTAGTACCTCCATACTTCTGTATGGGGGGAAAAAAGCTTCCATTCCAAATTTGAATTCGAAATCTATTAAATTTAATTTAAAAAGAGTAGAACAGCTTTGCGCTAAATATCCAGAGTATATTATTCAGACTCAAGTCAGATTGAAGTTTCCCTCCACCAAGCCAATAGTAGAAAGTAATACTTTGGCAAAAAAAAAACAAAAGAGTGATGGCAATTTAAACATGAAAAGCAAACTTAGCACTTTCCTATCATTAGAAGACAGATGACAATCAAATCCGGTCAATAGACAGCCGATATTCAACACGAGAGATTGTGAAGACACTTAACCTATATACCATTCAACAGTACAAGGACACTTAAGACATAAACAAACTAACATGACATTATTCTAAATTGACTTAACAAAATATAATTATTGTATCCACCAATTTACACATTTATCGATAAGGACAGAGACCATCAATAGCAAGGCACTTGTAAATGCATCAATTCTAGCATTCGGCAGCAACAGCAGAGGCGATGCCAGCCGAATTTAAGTCAATGAACTTAGCAAATTAAGTCAACAAGCTTTAAAGATCTCATTTCTCTGCATGGGATTGCGACTCTTAACGATTTACTTCTCATTAGAACATAACTATGTTTGCCTGTTACCGTACGCCTGTTTCCGAGCTCGACCGATCGAAATTGCAAAGGGTTTTGAATTCCAACGAACGAATCGAAAATCCGTCATAAGCCACAGGTGCCCAGAGCCAACTAACGGCGCAGTAGACACCAATGCTTATGAAGAAATGAATTATTTTCAATAAATCCACAGTGGTGTGTTTTTTCAGAGTTACAAGTCGCTTGGAAATAAGGACTGGTTCGGTTCAGTGATTTGACCAGCTTAAAATGTGGAATATTAAATTCCAAGAGAAAATATTTCGAAATTGCATTCCAAGAAATCATTTAAATAGCTCTAAAATCCTTATATAAGTGCTAACAGTCGCTAAATGTAGCAGATATTTGAGAATATATTCCCAACAAGGAAATAGGATACTCAGAAATGTAGTCTGATGAAAGGTATGTGATTAGTAGACCGTTGGCGTTCCCATGGAAGCTATAAGACTCACGGGTCATTACCAATTCCGAGTTTGTTTTTGAGTAAACGTTAGTTTTGTAATTTAAAGTTCACAAATTTGTATGAAAAGTAAGAACAACATTTCAGCTCGTAGAAATTAGAATAGAACATACAACCCTTATAAAGAGGAAAGCATCTGTTAGCAATAAGAAAACCCAAGCATCTCAAATGCATTTTTAAAAGACAAAAACGAAAGAAAGATTCATTCAGCTCTGAGCTTTAGAGCTAGTCGCTTAGAACTGGGAAATATGCGCATGATTTGATGAAAATTCACCTAACAAAGCTTATCAATCATATCTGCAATCGAATACTCAAACGATACAAAAAGATCAGTTTTTATACGAGCTACTTATGAAACATATCCGACACTTTAAATTATTTAATATGTTCTTGATCAGGTAAAGCCATGAAAATGTTTCGACAACAGCAGGATGTGGCATTTCAACATACCAACATTCGTATAACAAGAAGAAAAGGAAAAATAGTTTCGTCGTTAACAACGTTTTGATGCTGTGCTTATGCAAATGCTTTTTACATCTTTTCGATCAGATATTTTGATTGAGATAATAGAAGCGGCCAAGCTTGTTTACTTAGACTAAAAATAGTTCCATTGTGATACCAACTACATAGAAACAAGCACAAATTTGGGTATCAAAGCAGTCTATATTTCAGAGACTGCCTAAATATCAGGTAGGATATGGTGACCTAGGATTGCAAATCGTCCCCCACTGAGCGCTGGTCGGTGACAGAGAAGAAGCTGGACGCTTTCTTATTCATCAACTGAGCAAAAGCTTCTGCAATAGTCGTTGTGGTTGATACCAATCCTCGCGGCATGCCTGCCTATTAGACACTGTCCTGTGATAATTTCAGACATTCTGCCAGACTAGACGAAGTAGAGTTGAAGTTCTTTTAAAATAGAGAGTAGGCCAAGAGAGCGTAGAGATTTCATAAGTAGATCGTTTTCCTTGTTTTTAGTTTACAAGGCACAATAGGCACCCCCTCCTATCGTGTTTTATCCGTTAGGAGCTGGGCGATACTGCGAAGTCTAGCAAATCGGACTGCTATAATGTTGCCCTCGACACCCATACGAGAATTATTCTTAAGTATATTTCCATTATTAGTGTTTATCAAAACTACATCATTATGTCGTGTTTCAACTTGATTCACCCACAATTGGAAAAACCCATATAATTATATTAAAATTATCACTAGAAGTATCGGCTATTATTCAAATGAAAGTGCGGTGACCATCTTACTGTTATAATTTGTTATAAAAATAGTATTTTTATCGTTAATGCAAAATCTTTTGCGTCTCATTCCGCAACGTTCAATGAAATCATTCGCTAATTCATTCATATGCACATTCATCGCAACTTCAGAATGAACATGCAAAATGCTCAAAGAATTGAGCCGAGATTGGGTCATAGTGCCCCGCATATGTATCAACAGTCTTCTTAAAGTCTAACTGGCATGTTCCGGTTTTCACTTTAGTGAATTCGAATTTAATACATGTGTCATTTTTTGGTGAACAATCAAGGTAATCTGTATCAAACCTTACAATTCGTTCTTCCTTTTAATAGGATGAACGCAGAATAAAAGGTTTTATGCCTATTTAATTTATAAATTTTATACAACAACCACTTTACCAAATTCGAATTCGACAAATTTTGTCGAAAGTGAAAACCGGAACAGGCCTGTAAAACAATCTTTCGGCTGTGCATAATGTTACAGGTAATGTTAAACCAATTTCGTGAATATCATGAGTTCTGGTAACATATTTAGAATGTGCTATAGTCTCTTTTTAAATGGAGTAAGAATGTTGCCAAATTTACATTGACCAAAGTGTGATATCATATAATATTTCTAACAAGTTTTCATATATTGAGGGCATTGCCCTCAACTTTTGTATGGAGACTAGGTTAAAAAAACTGTCGTAGAGCTTTTTCAAGTATAGACGAAAGTTGCGTATTGTAAAAGTAGGTGAGTATTTATCAAGTTTTTCCTCGTAAACACAGATTTCAGACTTTGTCCTGATTTCTGCGAATCGTTTTTCGCGGAAAAGACCTAAGGCTCGTGTATTTAGTATTCTTATGGTATCCCCCGTCGTGTAGGACCAGGTAAATTTGATTCTAAAATTTAGTCATATACCTAATATACATCCGATTTCGATGAAATTGATCAAAATTATGCTGAAGCGGGCAATATTAAAAACTGGAAGTTTAAGAACTTAAATATTGATATCGAAGAGGTTTTTCTCACTAAAACTAGATTTGCTACCGATCCGGTCCTATTGCAACTATATGCTATTGTCAACCGATACGATCGACTTCGAAATATAAGCAGCGTTCAGTAGAAAGCTTCAAAACTGAGAGACTAGTTGGTGTAGAATCAGACACACAAAAGGACGAAAGAATAAAGCTCAATCGGCACAGCTTGTGACCCTGATGAAGAAGAAAGTTGTTTTAAGGGAAAGAATATTTCTATGAGTTGCAATCTTCTGGACAGAATTATACTACCTTCGACAAGGGATCACTACCTCGATTAAAGTCTAAAAAGGGGGTTTGGCATTTTACCCTCGGGCGTATTTTGAGCAACGCCAATCAAACAAATAAGAATTTTTTGGGATGGGCAGGCCACCTCTAGTTTCGACACAGGTGAAGTCAGCTCTAAAGCCTTTAAAGCTGCTAAGTCTATTTGCTTAGAAACAGTCGGATGGACAGAGTTCTAGCCTATCGTCCTGACAAGTATATACATATTACTTTAAGGGGAGTCTGAAGCTTTGGGTTGACTTTGCCCAGACGCACTGAATGTCTGGGCAAAGTCAACCCAAAGCATTTGTAAAAATAGACACACACAAAAACTACACAAATTATGGAGAGATTTTTCTATTTAAAATAACTTTTAGTGTCGCTAAAACAAAACTGACTTTTACCTTATAAAGCCGGTTTTCAATATGCGAAATCCAATACTATAAGGTAATGCGCAAATCAAGAATTTATTATTGATAAGAGTCACTCACACAGACACACACATGCCTGCCCGCACAGCAGCTGATTCAAATCAAAAATTGAACAGCAAACACTATATACATAACTCAATATGGCAATACATTTTGCCTTTTTGTGATGAATCATGAAAATTAAAAAAAAAAATCACAGCTTAATTCGGCATGAAGTAGGTAACACATAAAAAGCAAACAAGAAAAGTATAAAATGAAAGTGATATCTGTAAAGACTTGGATGTGGTGGGAAGATGACGTGGGACATCATCAACTTTTACAAAAAGCTGCTTAAACATAATGGCAACTTTTAATTTCGTATATGGACAATTGTCATCATTGCACAAAAGGACAGTCAGAAAAGTAGTATACAATTTTGTCAGTTGGAAACGCTTTTTAAACAAAAGCAAACAGGGTGTGTCCCACCTCGAAACGCCATGAACGGGTAGACAGAGACAGAGGAGAGAAGGATCAAATATGAACACATGGAGAGACAAGGCAGGAAGTTGCACTCACACTAACACACGCAAAAAACGTGGCGCGCATATAAAAACTTTTTTCAAACATTTGATGACGCGGCACGAGGCCTCTGGCTGGCTGCGTATTCAAGAAACATTTTTTTTGATAAAAAAAAATAACTTTTTGCCGGCAGAGGAAACGTACAACGATGATAAAACCCACACACACACACAAGCACAGGCATTCAAACTATTGATAAAGGCAACCGGTTAGGGCTCTCCCGCTCTTTACTCTCACTCGCTGCAGGCTCTCTCTCTCTTTTGCTGAAAAAGGGAGTGTGTGCTGCTGTTGCTGTTGCGCTGGTCTGTGCTCCAGCGTTGTTAAAAAGTCAACAGACCTATCAAAAAATTACTCACATCGAAACACCTCGAGAAAAGCAATTTCATTTATTAAACAGCAGCAGCAGCAACAGAAGCCAACAGCTGAGTGACTAATCCAATCAAACGAATGATTCATTACAAGTTTACAAAAATAAAAACAAACACAAAACTAATTTTAATAAATCAACAACCAAGCGCAGCCACATTTGGGGAAGCTAACAAATTTGTCTCACTTTGACTGGCTAATTGGTCTATAAATAATTCTAAAATGTCCAATTGGCTGAGTGAGAGGCCGCCCGCTCTTATCAGTAGTTTTGACAAGAACCGTCAGAAATAGTTTAACATATACCTCTCCTACCCCTAAACTAATCGACCTGGAGATGGTCAATGGGCATAGTTTTGGAAGAGAGTAAACTCACGATTGTCTCGTGAGACTCCTTGAAATGCATTAGGTTCGAGCAATAAACACAAATGATATTTGCAAAGTGTTTCTGGATTATTTATATTTGGGAGCATAATCCACTCATTCACGATTCAAATTCACGTAACCGATTGTTCATCGAAATCCTGAGAAGTGGATATGGACAATTATGGTTAATTCTCGGAGGTAAACTTAGATTGCCAACAGCATAAAACTTTTGAACTGATGCCAAACACATTAACCAAATTGTTCTCTAGTGAAACCATGTTCATAAAGCGGTTTCAAATCTTCCAGATTTTGTCAACTTTTGTCTAGAAAGACTAGCATTTTGGAGATACTTGAGAACAAAATGAAATGTTTTTAAAAAGGTTTCCAGTTTTTAGCTTAATTTTTTTCATTATTTTGATATTCCGACCGTCTACAAATCGCCATTTCCCACACACTGTGCGCGTTTTATCGAAAATTGAAGTTTTAACTCAAAATTAATACTTATTACATTTTAAAATCACAAACAACTGCAACTGATTTAAGCTGACATGTTTTTGTAATATAATTTTGAATCAATTAGGGAAAAGCTGCACATTTTCTTCCTAGAAATAAAATAGATATATGAATAATTTTGCACATTTCACTTAATTGGCTTTCCATAATTGTCCATCGTTTGAAAATCGACCCATCCTGTTATTGAAGATCCTCTAAACAATTATAATTGTTTAAACAAATTTTGTCAGCATAGATTAAAAATTAATTGACAGAGAACTGATATGTTTTCTTCCTTTCAGTTGAATTTGTTACTATTCCTTCGATCAGTTGAAATTAATAGTTATTAATTAAAGTATCCAGAACTTAGCAATTGTAAACAAATTTTTCTTCTAAATCATGCATAAGCACTGATAAACAGACTGTATAAATAAAGCTTAAACCAACAACGCGTAGCTCACATTACTTTCACAGTGAGACTGAAATCTTAGAAAAGGGGGGTAAGCGGTTATATTATGGGATGATTCAGTTTTATTTGCCAATACTCTGCTTCCTTCATGTTAAGAGTTTAAATGACCAATGATTTCACTTGATTCTGACAAATTTTAAAAATATTTTTATAAGACCAAGGTTTGATGAATGAAATACGAACATTTTTAAAGTATGGTAAGGAATGGAATGTAAAGGAGAGCAATTTTTAGCGATCTGAAGTAAATTCCTGTTCTCAGATAACACAAATTTTAAATTCGTCACAATGGCGGTGATCAGCAGAATGATTGATTGATCGCTGAGCACGTATCAGAAAAAAATGATACATAGAATAGTTTCTGCTGAACGAAGTGCTCATTTTTGGACCAACACTTTTACGACAAATTTTTAAAAGCGTCGCCGACATTGACAGAATAGTTGTAGATCCTAAGTTATTACATATTTTTGAATTTATTTAAATTATTTATCGGCCATAAAAAAACTAAGTTTTAGATCCAGTGATATCGAAAAAACCAATCGATATACAATTACAGCTCTAGGTAGCACTATCACTAGAAAGGAGCGAACTATTTCTTCGATACATGATCCTCTATCATGATACGTTAAATTGGCTATCATGATACAGTATCAATCGAGTTCAGCAGAATGATATTAAAAATTACTGCTATATCAGGAATCAAATTGATCTGCCGAACACAACCAATCGAGCCGAATCTTTAGAAGGACATTTTGGGCCAAAGGCTAGGCTATTCGACAAAACTGTAAAAAAATAAATAACAAATAACGTGCCCACTGTTTCTTAACAGAAAAGAGACACCACCGATAAAGCAGTGTTCTCCAGCCACGCCCTCTGGGGGCCGAAAACTTGCGGCAATTCACACCGAATCATGATGCAACAATACAAGGTGGGGTTTTATGAGTGTTTTGCGTAGTTTTGCCAAAAGCTTACGCTTCAGAAGTACGCGCAGCACTGAGCGTGAAGGTACTTTGCAGATAACTCACACTGATGCCACCTCACCTCTCTTGTTGCATCATGCACCGAATGCTTGTCGAAATAAGGCATCAGTGAGTGTCAGAGAGAGACAGAGAAGCCTCTCTTCTTGGGGAACCCTGCCTTAAAGCACATTCCACAAATTTCTTTTCTGCAAATCTTATCAAAAGTTTGAGTTTACAAATGTACACCCAAGCATTCCTTTAAGCTTCCTAAGAAAAGGTGCGGGAGTGATCGAATCATCTTTCAGGTCACGATAGCATTACGAAATATAATTCTCTTTACGAACGATTCAGCTCCATACAAATTAACAATATACAACGAATTTTTAAATATATTAAATAATAGCAACTAAAAACAGAACATTCAATTTACTTTCCTTTCATAATTTAAAATATTTCCATATCATTTGAGCTTATCAATATTATATACCTTTCTTCTAATAATCCTGCTAGCAGCAGAAAGATGAGCACTCACTTGTTGCTGAGCTAGGTGGAGTGCATTGGCATGAAAAGCTTTCGGACATATGAATAGCTCTGAATATCTAGATAAACAGGCCTGTTTCCAATTTTAAATTGATTTCAGACATCACTCGAAAGCTTATAGGGTTAACGATAGCTATAATTAACCATATTTAATGCGACATTTTTATATGGCTGTTAATGATATTACATGGATTAAAAGACGATATAAGAGGTTTTCGAATTCAGCTTTTGAAGTTTGTGGTAACCCTGCATGCCTTTGATATACACAAACACGAGCTCAGCACATTCTGTTGATTAAACTGGTATTGAAACGGAGTTCGAGGAGTCAAAACGTTACCAAATCGGTCGGAATTGGGAACAGCAACGTTCGTAATACGTTTCTTTATTAAAACATTTTTTGATCGAAGATGTTTTTCCAGTGGTATACTACACAGAGCACACTCGAATCTGTCCAATAAATACCATGAGCAAATAAGATCAATGGCTGGGTTCAGGACCTTCTTATAATGAGGTTTGGCTTTATTAAACCCCACCTTTGCTCAACAGTTAATTCTGAGGAATGAGGTATCTTTAGATTAGAATTGATAATAGAGAGTACTGGGCTGACCCTGACTATAATCAGTGCACACGATATATATTTTATAATACATTTTGTTTAATATATAATTGGAATCTGGAAAACGTTTATGAAGAAGACACATATCAGCAGCTTAACGAGCACCTCTAACATCAAGTGCAAAGTGTCAGAGCTTGCGCAGCAGATAGCAAAATTCTACAGGCAGGGGGGGTGAATGCTCTCGCCATAAGAAAGTGAGCGATGACAAAGAGAGAGAGAGGGAGGGAGAGAGAGATAGAGCGAGAGCAGAATAACAGGGTGGGAGTTTTTGCACTTTTATCAAATGAAAGTAATCATGGCGGACATGCATGTGCCGCTGCTGCTGCCTCCTTTGTGTCTGTACATTGTTATTGTTGTTGCTGTTGGGTTTGGTCACACCCTTGAACTTGCGAAAAATTCAGTGTCAACCCAGTAGTGGCCGGATTGAAGGATTGGGATTTGGGATTTGGGTTTTTTCTCCCGACTTACCTCAAAGCCATTTGACTGCGCCCAAATGTTGCCATCGTGTCCGGCAATGCAGGCCTTGTTCACGCACTGCGAGGCCAAAAGTTGGTTATCGACATAATCTTGCCAGCTCATGATGATGTATTTGTTGTTGGTTGGTTGGTTAAATAAACTATTTGTATTAATTTATTGCCGACTTAAGCACAGCCTGCAACACTTTTTGTTGATTTCACGTCACCAAAAATTTTGCAAAAAAATTTGGTGAAAGAGGCAGAAAAATCGCAGTCGTTGGCGATTTTTAACTTATGAATTACGATTACTTTTTTATTTCTTTTAAGGAAACTTATTTAAACTGCAATGAGAGGGGGAAGAGAAAAATCAAGTTGAAAATGATTAACTTTTTTAATTTGACTTCGACTTTAAATTTTTTTTGTTTCTTTTTGTTAAATTAATCAAAGCATACTTTTCTTCTGTACACACCGCCGCACACACACGCCGAAGGGGAGGAAAAATCTAGTTGTTGTTGTAAAAAACCGTACGCCCAACACACACGTCCGACTTATACAGAGTGACAAAAGCGATTGAATGCAAAAAGTTGCGACAGCGGCAGGGAAAACACACAAGAAAAACTAAAACCACTCAAAATGCCAGTGAGTCACTCCACTCACCCACTTCATTCGAGTGCATTGGCTTTGGGCGGCTGCTGGAGTGTGTGTGCGAGTGAAATGGCCGTATATGACTTTGGCGGCCGTTATTAATGCAAATGAGTGAGTGAGAGCAGGCGATGACTCAACACCCGCCAAGGCTCTCACAGTATGAGTGAGTGTGGCTTTCTTGGCCGGTCCTCTGAGTAATAACCGTCATAAATTAAAAATAGACATTTTTTTAATTTAACGCATATATAAGCACGATAAGTATATATCAGTTTTATCTCCATCAACACACATAATTCTTTAATTTTTGTACGACAGCAACAATTTTTTTCTCCCAACCGGCTCCTGAACTTTTCCCACAGCGTCGGCAAAAACTGTGTTTGTGTGTGTGTGTGTGAGTGCACGATGGCCTTTTGTGCCTTTTTTTGCAGGTTTTCTGAGACTTAAAATTAATTATTTCTTTCAAATCATTCGCCAAAATACTTAGTCCAATAGGTGGATGAGCACAAGCACGCTTTGATTAATTTTCCAAGGCAAGTAAAGCGAATTTTTTAAAAATTTCAATAGCAACTCACACTTTTTACACGCTGCGCCGACAAATGGTACTGGTTACAGGCTCAGTGTGACCAACAGCGGAAAATGCAAAAATACCTCGCGCAAATCCAGAGAATTTGGCAAATTTTCGAAAATTAATTTTCCATTATTTGTAAAATGCTTGAAAACTTCTGCAAATGAGTAGGTAATTCAACAAGAAATGCTTACGAAAGTAACCTACATATTTTATACAAGCCCCCGTTATCGATAAATGAGGAAGGCCGTTAAACTTTGAATATGGTCACTTCCACAGACAAACACAGGCTTAATTCAGCAATCAGTTTGTACCAATATTAATTTTAATGGACTACCATCTTGTATCTATTTAAATCTCTGGGCAAGGCTGACAGATAATCATACCTCAGCACAACTCGTAAACAATGTCCGTGACAAAAGTAGGCTCGTACTCTGAAAGAAAGTTCTTCCCAGAAGTGGGTAAATTTTTCAAGATGAAGATTTTTTTTAATTTAAATACCACAAGGATAACGAACAGAAGATTTTGTCATAGAGCAACAAGATTCGTAACAGCCCTACCAGTGAATAGCAAGGGGAAAGTTCAATGTGGACTTTCCATATTGCATGAATTTGAAGAACTAGACCTAGATTTTGAGTTCTGCCTCTTTAGTTAAACATGTGCGAAATGTAAAATCGAAGGTTCACTTTGCCAATTTTCCTTAAAGTTTCCGACATTCACTTGTATGGCCGATAGGCATTTTGATATTTTGCCCATGATATTGATCCGAAATGAAATAGGATGACGGTAGAGACAAATTACTCTGAAATTTCCATGTGTTATTTATCTACAAGATAAAAGTGGTATTCCTGAAAACGATTTAGATTTTGTGAAAGCAAAGCAATATCAGTTGTTGGAACGGCCCTTTTTGTTCACTGATTTGATTTCCAAAAGCTATTTGAGTTTAATTTGTAAAAATTAAAATTTATATAATTTAATTTTTACTTAACAACCTGCCCCTTTCATATAGGACCTATCGCTTAGAAAAATTTGTATAATATTTTTTTTCCCATAAAGTTTTTGCTATTAGACAAAATTTGCGACAGTTGTTAAATTTTTCCCATTATTTCGATATGATATATATTTCGAATATGATCAAATAAATGCCTTACTTAGGCGCCAATGTAGATCTCGTTCGATCAAATTGTTTTAAAGCGACTAAGCTATAGATATTTCAGCAAGTATGTTCAAAGCCGCATTTCGAAAGAAACCCACCAACCAGTTCGCTTTAAAAAATGCCCTGCAATTTTATCCTTTAGGAATTAACTTTCGCATCTATTGATAATTCCCATTTAAGCCATTAAGTGTGTAGGGTATGTTAAAAACTATCGATAAGCTTCTACTCGATATTTTCTTTTACCAATAGAGCTGCCACTCTCGCACAGTGGCAGCACCCAAATCATGACATGTTTAAAATTTAGTGTTTTCTATATTATTCTTTCATTTTCAATCAAATTTGAATATCTTTCCCATTGATAAAAAATGCTAGCAGTTGTCAACGGACTAAATGGTTCCGTTTTCAGCCGGAAACAGCAAATTTTCATTGTCTGTCCAACTATATTAAGTATTTTTTTCTACTGAAATCTGGTCACACCGATGGCGCATCTTCCTCTTCCTCTTTTGCTTGGTTTTAACAAAATCAGTAGCAGCACGTGTAAAAAGTGCCAAATAATTTTCAGAAAATGTTAGTATAAATAGCCAATTAATCAGAGGAAATGTGATAAACGGTCAGGCAAAGCTGTTGGCCATCGAATACGTTCAATTTTGTGACAATTTAAGAGCGAAATGAGAAAGAACATTGCAAATGAAAATTTCAAAGAAAAAATGAACGACGAGTGACGACGACAGAACGAGTGACAGCGTTTCAAAGGAGTGGGAGAGAGAAAGAGCGGTAGTGGTTGGGGAAGTGTGCGAGGGAAAAGAGAGAAGTGGTGCCCTCCAATAAAAAATATTTAATAAATAAATGACAAATGAACAAAGTAAAGTGACGCTTTCACGAAGTTAAAAATACAAATTGTTCACACGCACACACACATTCACACCACATATTCCTAACCACTCTCAGAATGGGTGACTCAGGGTCATAGAGGTTGCTGGACAAAGCAAGGCCAATGTTTGACAGAAAGACCACTAATTTTATAACAGTTGCAGAAATTTATTAAAACAAAATTTTTGGTGGTGGATTCATCTTGCCCACCGGCCCTCTCTGGCGGCGTTTTTCTACACGCCTTAAAAATTCCGCTGTCGGAAAAGTTGGGCAACACTAGTAGTAGGCGCTCTGTCAACTTTTTTCTCTCTCTCACACAAATGCAACCACTGACATTGACACAGACACACATCTAGCTAGTTGTCCCTTTCTGCCATGGGCGGACGCTGCTGTTTGGCTCTGCGGCAAAAACTTATACTTCGCATTTTCAATCATAAAATTACCGCAGACCAGAAAAGAGCACATAACAAATAAAGAAAAGAAAAAAAAAACACGTTCGTTTGCACTCTGTGAAAACCCCAAACTAAAGATTTAAAATTCTTTGTTACTCTTTTTCTTGACATACAAAACAAAAGCAGAAATTGTTTGAGTAAACGGTGCGCAAGCCGTCGAAATTCAGCATATAAATTTAACTAGTCAATTTTTTATTGTTGATAATGTAAGTGAAGTGTCGCGGATGTCGCTAGCGATTCGACCTAACCAAGAAATGAACAAGGGGCAAAGGAAATCGTCGATTCGTTTTTGATATGCAATTTTTTCTCTACATTCAATTGCAGGGATGATCGAAGTGAAATAGCTCAAGATGGTCCCGCTGGCATGGACCCTGAGGGCGTCATCGAATCGACCTGGCATGAGGTCTACGATAATTTCGATGACATGAATTTGCGCGAGGAGCTGCTGCGCGGCATCTACGGTTATGGTTTTGAGAAGCCATCGGCCATCCAACAGCGCGCCATCATTCCTTGCGTTAAGGGACGCGATGTCATTGCCCAGGCACAGTCGGGTGAGTAATCCGTTAAACACAACAAACAAACGGTTGGGAGAAGCTTCTCGATTATTGCGGCAGTTTGGCATGACTAAGCCGGCACGGCCTGTGATCCTACTCTTGGCGCTGCCCCTCCGAGAGAGCGACTGGCTTCGATTTCTTCTCGTCTCTCCCTCTCTCTCTCTCGCTCGTCGCGTCTTTTACGCTTGCGCGCCACTTTTATTTCGTTTTGCAGCTGCGTTTTGTGTGCTCCGCATTTTTATGACATAAATTACCTACTTTACACTTTCTACCTACCAGAAAGACCAGCTGACTCAGGCATTTCACCTGAAAGAAATTAGCCCGATCGACTGTCTGGCAGATTCAGTTTATCCAATTTATTCAATCCGTTATTTGTACATACAAATGTAAGAACCTGTCTGTTTTCAAATAGCGAAATAGGATTGGTCAGAATTGAGTAGTTAACGTGGTTCTACTGAAATAATGTTAAGCAGAAAATTGTTGGAACGTGAAACTCTAGAGATTGCATATTATGGGCTTGTGGGCCATTTGACTTGTGGTCAAGCCCGACTGTTCTATACTCCGTACCTGCTATACCCTGTTTCCGCATAAGTATGTATGTATTTTACGACTGGCAGAAGCAGTAGAAAGCAGCGCTTTAAAACTCAAAAATGGGCTTCGTCGCTGATAGAATTTTTCGATAATTTTTTGGCTGCTGTTTTACAGGCGTTGGGCAAAGTTTACGGAATATAGAACCTAGGTTCACAAAAGAACAACAGGCCCTAATTATATTAAAATATAACATTTTCAATCACTTAATTTAGACGAAAAGAAGACCTTGGGGATGATGAAAAGAAGAAAATTCACAGTTCTATCAAAGAAATAGTTTTTCGAGCACCACTGCAACATAAGAAAAGATCATAATTTTGCCATAAGAAAATGTAAATTCGGTATAAAATAGTATATCTAGTTTTTTCTTTCTTTATAAAAGAAATTCAATTTATTCAAAGATAGCCATTGCCCTTTATTCTGTTAGATAGGGGCAAAAAATTAGAAATTTGATATATTATTCTTCTGGAACTAAAGAAAAACTATCTTCTGTCATCTCTGCCTTTGATGTCAACAAATTAGATTTAACTAAACTAATGCGTCACAATAAAAGAGAATACCAATATCTAGCGACTATTATTGTCTTAATTTTTTGTTGACCCCTTAATAGGCAAAAGCGTTAGGCGGTCTTGCCAGGTGAATGTTTTTTCGTCTATCAAATTTACTATGAATATTGGTGGTAAATCTAAACCCAATTTTGAATGACTGTTCCAAGTAAGTGAATTTCGCACTTCAAACAAACTGACTTTGAGTATCGGCTTGGTTTACATGCTTTTTCCTATTTCAGTCTACCCGTTTTTGTAAAATCTCATCAAAATTGAGAAAAAGGGGGTCATGAGGTAGTGCAAATATATGAAACAAGAAGGAAACATATCTGACCCTTTAAAGGTATTAAAGGAATATTATTGATTCGCATCAACAGCCGAGTCGATATAGCCATGTCCAAGTACATAAAAGAGAGAGCCCCGCAAGTTTTTGGTTGTCGGAACACCAAGATAGATCATTAAGTTTGTTATAGACTTAAAAATTTTTCCTTCTTCATTCTTTAAGAGCAAAGAATATTTAAACTTGGAGCCTCTTGATTTCATACTTATATATATATATCAAGAACGGCCCTATAGCTATCTATTCTGTAAAAGCCAATACCATTTGATGGAATTCGCTAAAGTTATATACACCACTGTCAGCTGTGAAAACCTGAAATCAAGGGGGAAGATCAGGGTATTTTGGAGTCGGTGCACTCGATTACATCGCCCCTTACTTGTTCGGCATATGCAATTTCATAGCAGCCATGTCTACAAAATGATAGAATGGCATTTTGATGACATTTTGAGCTGACATAATCCCTCGGATAATTTGTGGCCCATCAATAAATCTTGTTTCCTTTCTTCGCTTTGCTTGTTTGTTGATCAGAAACACATGTTATCTTTCCACAAAACAGTGTTTAGCTGGACTTTTTGTATTGAGTTAATGTTTTCTAAGGAGAATCCTCTATGCTGACTGTCGGCAATTAAGGCATGGTGGTAGAAGATTAGAGCTAGAAGTACAAAATCAAATCAGTTACTCTTCATTTGACTATGCTTTCCAAATCGAAATAGTACACAATGCATACTCATCTCTGCTAAACTAATCTAGTTTTATAAGCTATTTACACTAGGAGTGCGTTATGCGTAAATAGCTAATAGCCCCAACAATCTGGTTTTTTTTGGTTTTTTTGCTATTAACGCAAAACGCACTCCACTCTTAGTGTAAATCAGTTTTTAGATACTTTCTCCAGTGAAACCACCAGCAGTAGGTTGAACTGACGGTCCAGAAAGTTCAACAGTTGGCAATGTAGATCGGGCTTTGTCAGGTGGTTTAATAAGGCAATGGCTTCTGAGCATGAATCAATTGTTAAAGCTGATGACTGCTCGGTTTGGCTATAATATATAGCAATCATTAATTCCTCAATGATTGATCTTAGTTATGAAGCTCGGTGTCTTCAAATTCACTTTTAACTGAATCAATGAATGCTTCCCAAATGCTTCGTATGTTTACAAATAGCAAACAAAATACAAATCTGAGATTTAACCAACGATTTTTATATGCCCAAATCACGAAAAAACAGTAAGCTATGATACGGGAACACTGAAGAAGGTGTTGCAATTTTCGAGTAAGACTAGATTTACACGGTGAAGCAAACTTCATGAAGTTCTCTTAGTAGGCGGAATATCCAATGCAAAATGAATTCGTTTTATCAAGGAAAATTTTAGAATCGCACCTGATTCTCTCGCCTACTTAGAGAACACTATGAAGCTTGCTTCACCATGTAAATCCAGTCTAAATTACACCCTTAGAATATCGAGAGGGTTAATGAACAAAAGTTGACAGGGTTTGTTATTTCAGTTTCACTAAAAACATTGTGTATCGACTACTAGGTTACTCAGACTCGCTTACAACAACAAAATTTCACCCTAGGGTCATTTCAGTCTTATCTATATTTACTATTGATTATCAAACAGAATCTATAGAGGATATTATATGATTGACAACATTTAACCATGGTGTATTCATGCCATTAGTTACAGTAATTCAACTAAACCTTTTCCTAATTTCCATATTTCAGGTACTGGTAAAACTGCCACCTTCTCGATTGCCATCCTCCAGCAGATCGACACCACCATTCGCGAATGTCAGGCTCTGATTTTGGCACCCACTCGTGAGTTGGCCACACAAATCCAGCGTGTGGTCATGGCTCTCGGTGAGTACATGAAGGTGCATTCCCATGCCTGCATTGGTGGCACCAATGTGCGTGAAGATGCTCGCATTCTGGAGTCCGGTTGCCATGTTGTGGTTGGTACCCCCGGCCGTGTCTATGACATGATCAACCGCAAGGTTCTGCGCACGCAGTACATTAAGCTCTTCGTTCTGGATGAGGCCGATGAGATGTTGTCTCGTGGCTTCAAGGATCAAATCCAGGATGTGTTCAAGATGCTGCCACCAGATGTGCAGGTCATTCTGCTATCGGCTACCATGCCACCGGATGTGCTGGAAGTGAGCCGTTGCTTTATGCGTGAACCGGTCAGCATTTTGGTGAAGAAGGAGGAGCTGACACTTGAGGGTATCAAGCAGTTCTATGTGAATGTTAAGCAGGAGAACTGGAAGTTGGGAACATTGTGCGATCTGTACGATACTCTGTCCATTACCCAGTCGGTTATCTTCTGCAACACCCGTCGCAAGGTAGGTAAAGTGGGGTTTATTTTTAAGATACATTTAATAGGACATTTTAGGAGAAAGCAATACGGCCAAAACTCGTCGTATAATATCGGTTAGATATCCTGTAAAAACATAACAGATTCAGTTTCTACATGCTATAAATGTAAATGAAGCCCTTGCTCTTTGATTTTGAGAACTTAGACGGTTTTTACACGGTGTAGCAAACTTCATGAAGTTTTCCAAAATGCTCTTCCTTGTAGGAAAAAGGTGTAGAGGGGCAAGGAACGCCACTGCACCTTTCTTCAGACTTGGTCTTACTCTGGAGTGTGGAACATTTTTCCCCCCATTTTTCACCTATCATTTGTTGCTTGCCAAAACTCTTTGAAAATTTTAGGCTTAGCATCTTTCCATTCCTTTTTTTACTATTCGAAGTTGTTCTATTGGATTAAGGCCCCGGCAATTGTGCAGGCCACTCCATAACTCATTTTTGCCAATCCAAAAAAATCCTTCGTTTTCTTTGAAGTGTTCTTCGGGTCGTTGTCTTGCTAAAGAAATATCCATCGTAAGGGTAAGGGCATGTCCTTCGAACTTAAGTTAACATGAACATGTCAACAAGTTTTCAAAATAGTAGGGGTACCATCGATCTTAGCGATCCACGAAAAACATCAAACAAACATTAAACCTTTGACATTAGACGATTGTGCCTAGGCATAGTCAGTTGTGCATCCAGGCAGGGTCAATAGTTTGCATTTTTAGTTGGCCCAAAAGCAACAATGAAGTTATGAATGGCGATCTAAGAGCTTAAATTTTTGAAGAAGCCATCTAAGACTGTTCCCCCGGTTAGCTAACGAAATAAGCTGAATTAGTAGGAGGCTGCTGGAGTAAGATGGCAATCGAAAGTTGGAGTCCAAATTACAAAAATAATTGTTGCTAAAGATAGCGTCTGAGGTATTGCTTATCACACTACCAGTTTCAAACTCTACTTCTAGGGGACTTTTGTCTCGTTTGTTGCTCCAATCAGGAACTATCAGGCGAATTGAAGCCCGCATTTTAAATAGCGTACTTTTCTGCAGTTTAGAGTTTTCTTCTGAAGGAGCAATGATTATTAGACCTTGCCAACAATTTATCCGCCCGTTCACTGTTTTATGAACTCTGTACCAGAGGTAGAGATAGAGGTTAGACATGTGTGAGACATAAGCTGAGGATAAGATTACTAATTTTAGCTATGAAATCTACCCAAAAACCAAACTGTCGAAAGGGCGCATCGCGCCAATAAATGTCGCTATACTCCCCTTTTTAAAATTTGTTCATTAAACAGAGCCGTCTCCCTTAAACCACATCTTCTCACAATCTTTAAAATATATTTAATTACAGGTCGACCAGCTGACCCAGGAAATGTCGAACCACAACTTCACCGTATCGGCCATGCATGGTGATATGGAGCAGCGTGATCGCGAGGTCATAATGAAACAATTCCGTTCGGGCTCTTCCCGTGTTCTGATTACAACTGATTTACTGGCGCGCGGTATTGATGTGCAGCAGGTGTCATTGGTCATTAATTATGATCTGCCCTCCAACCGCGAAAATTATATTCATAGGTAAGCAGCTAATTTTTCTCCAAAAACCTAATCTCTAATCTCAATTTCTTGCAGAATTGGTCGCGGTGGTCGTTTCGGTCGCAAGGGTGTTGCGATCAACTTCATCACAGATGATGACCGACGAATCCTTAAGGATATTGAACAATTCTACCACACAACTATTGAGGAAATGCCTGCTAATATTGCCGATTTGATTTAAATATTTTGTTGAGCTGTAAAAGAAATCATCTTAAAGAAAAAAAATAATTGCGAAAAGTGAGTGAGCAACGCAGCAAACGAACTGCAAAAAGAAGAAATACGAGCGCAAGATAAATTTTTTTAAAAATATTAAGATCAACAAAAGAACTAAAATCAAGTTATATATATTTATTCAAACAAATCAATATCGAGGGCAGCAGAAACAACAACAACTGAGGGAGGGATAACCAGGATCCAGCAGGTGCTAAAACAACATCCAGAGAAGTCGCCAGTCCGCCCTCCCCCTCATCCGCCTGTGTGTAACATCAATTTTTAAACTGCGTCGTCAAACCAAGCAACCACAAATATATACATACAACAAACAAAACAACAACAATTTGCATCTATCTGAAAAACGAAACAATTTGCTAAAACGGAACGCAAAAGCAACAACATCTACATTTTTGCCACAACAACAACTACTTTGTTTTAGCTTTTTCTAGAACTATTGATAAAAATATATTAAAAAACACAAAAAATACATATATACAATTTTATGTTTAAATATATTATTATATATAACAATACGCATAACAGCTGACGCGAGTCACGCCCACTTGGACAGCCAGAATTTCCGAACACCTTTCCCCCAAATAACCTAGGCAGAGCACAGTCACAGCAAAATGGCAATCGCATCGGTAACCGTAACCCGTTGCACCTTGGTGCCACAACAGCAATGCGTTTCTTTTCTAAACATAATTTTATTTAAATTATTTGAAATACAAAATTTTCATATTGTACTACCACTAACTGATAACAATTATAAGAAATTGTATAAAAAGGCGAACAAAAAAAAAGGCTAGAGGTTTTTGTTGGAGTTATTTGAAACGCGAAAGGGCTCAAATACCAGGGCTGCGCTTGGGCAAATGGTTAAAATGTCCTGTTATCGATAATGGGAAATCAACTCTTTTTTTTTTAAATATTAGGGATGGGTAATAAATTCGATTGATAATGAACGGACCCAATTTTTGTAATTAATTAATTTTCTAAGCATTGGTTAGCAATCCATACCATCGTGATAATATCGTAATTCTTGGTGAAACAGTTTGGCCCACAGTGTTCCATAAAAAATTTTATATTTAATCATAACTCATTAATTAATAATCCAGGATCAATCGAGAAGGAAATAAAGTCAGTTTCAAAAAGGGGCAATCAAATCTCTTAGTTTTTTGTAAGTAAATGAGGATTCCTTCTTAAATTCAACTACCAGCACTTTTAGAATCCCCTGGAAGCAAATGGAAAGCGTTTTCTTTGCCAAAAATATAGTAAACCGTATTTTCGCCATATCTTAGCACAGGAGTTGAAAACGCAAAACAGAGGACAGATCAGAAATCAGCGCATTTATGTAACTCAATTTTAGTGTGTGGAACGCTGTACCTCACAGAGATAGAAGATTTGCTTATAACCCGACATATCTTTTTAAAAAAAGATGATTACACTGAAAATACAATTCAATGTTTCTAAATAAAATGAGTCGATCCTAGTATTTTTAGGAATTAAAGGACAGGATTTGAGACAGGGCGTAAGTAACTCCAAACCAGCTATTTGGCCAGAATGCTATCGAATTCTCGCCCACCAGAGTGTTGATAACGACTCGTGTCTGTGACTCGTTGCTTACGATAACCGATGATAATAGGTATCGCTATCACGGTCCCACCACTGCCGATGGATTCATATGGTTTAACTTCGCCTGTCCGTGTGGCCGCTCCGCGTAGTAAAATCATTTAACTCTGTTGCTGATATTTCGATTCGATTGGATGATGTCAAAGCAATAAGTTTCCCATTCATACGCATCGGTTCGGAATTCTTAGTTTACAATTAAATTTCGAAATGGGCCAGAAAGTTTCGCGCAGTGACTTTGAATGGGTTTACACGGAGGAGCCGCATGCCAGTCGCCGGAAAATCATACTTGAGAAATATCCGCAAATCAAGAAGCTATTCGGTCATGATCCCAACTTCAAGTGGGTGGCCCTCGCCATGGTGTTGACGCAGATACTGGCGCTGTTCGTTGTCAAGGACTTGTCATGGTCATGGCTAGTAGTTGTGGCCTATTGTTTTGGCGGCATCATTAACCACTCGCTGATGTTGGCGGTGCACGAGATCTCGCACAACTTGGCATTTGGACACAGCAGACCCATGCACAATCGGATATTGGGCTTCATTTGTAATTTACCCATTGGCTTGCCGATGAGTATATCGTTCAAGAAATATCATCTGGAGCATCACCGGTAAGCGGGGGGAACGCGATGACGGAACCGGCTGTAGATACGACAAATACATATATGTGATTGTGTTGGTGTAACTGTATTTGTTGTCTGTTGTTGCTGGGCGTAGTCATGAAAATCTATCCGCCCCACTCCCTCGCTCATGTTTTGTGGTAATTTGCATTGCTCATTAGACCGGCCGGTATACGTTACTCAACACTGTCCAGTGGGTGGTCTGTTTACAATAGATTTTATCATTTATGTATGTTAGTATGTGCGAGCTAATGTAGTTTTTAGTCACAATTTCCCCGGCTGTTTATTGCTTTAACTGATAAGATTTGTTCAAATTGAAGTGTTAAATGCCTTAAGACTTGTTTTGACTCAATTGGTCACGTAGCTAACTTTAAAGTGTTCACACCCCTCTGCTGGGCTGACGCACAAAATTATTGGCACACTCATACATATTAATTATTTTTAAAGGCTTCAAATATTTCTTCCTGATAAATTAATTGTTTTGACTGGCACAATTTGAGTCACGCTGGCTAGCATAGATAGATTCTGCCGGCTGGTTCGAAATGCCCTTTCAGCTGTGAGCTCAGGTGTACGTCGAGGCTGTGTGCCTGTGATAGTGGACACAAAGTTACTATCTAATCTCTCTCAGTTGCACAATAAATTGCCCCATTTATTGCTTAACAATTGAGAGGGCGATAGTCAAATGAAATGGTAGGAATTCTGAAATATGAATAATATATTATTTTTAAAAAATGACGAAAAGTTATAGATGGTCACCGAAGTCTATATTTAAAACAAGTCAGAAAGTCGGTCAAGCCCGACCATAATCAAAAATATATACATCTTTGCTATAACATACTCTGTGCCTTCCAAAATTTTCATTTACCGCAGAAAATATTAAGGTGTGTTAGGTGCTGCCCATCATAAATGATTGTTTTTCCTATAACTCGACTATCGCTCTTCCGATCTTCACCATTCTTCCGGCGAAACGATAAATAATACTGATTACTAAATATGGCCATAAGGTAAGAACCTTCTATCTATTAAGCTGTGGGAGATGTGACTATTTCAGTTTCTAGGCTATCCCTCAATTTAAAAGCTATAAAAGCTATAAAAGCTAATTTGTCGGAACCGGCCGAATCGAATGACTATAGCATATAGCTGTCATAGGAACGATCGGTCGAACAACTAGTTTTAGTGAGAAAAACTTTTTTGTTTTCAATGGAAACGCCTCCAAACTTCGAATTTGTTAGTCTGCTAGGCTTTTCCACGATTCCGCTGAGTTTGTCGATATCGGACATGGATTGGGAAAGATCGGGTGATCTGTTGTCAAGCTATGAGCAAAACATTGTTCGCTGCTGCAGTGCAGTAACAGCGCTGCTTTCAGCTGCTACCGCAGCATCAAAAAGTATGCTGAGCATACACTTTCGTTGGCATAGAGTATGTTTAAGTCGGACTTGACCGACTTTCCTTTTTGTTTAGCTTTACGCTCTCCTGGTTTTGGTTTGAGCTCGGCATACCATTTCCAGTGGTCCCCAATTGAAATATTCTTAAGTTTTCCGGATTCTGAATGGAAAAGATATCTACGCACGGCTCCAGCTCAGGTGCAGTGTTCTCTAACGAGACGTTGCAGAAACAAATATATGCAGTGTGATTCCCGCTTTACGACTCCATTCTTTTTTCTGTTGGTGAACTGCTGCCAAACTCAAATTTCATGCCCACCGCTGATTTAGATCATACAGAGAATGACTTCTAGAATTTGCAAGTGGTACAAGGGTATCAGAAAGCATTAAATGTTAGCTTTTAATGTACCTTAGCTGGCTTCAATAACAGGAAATCCTAACATTTTTTTGATTTTTTCGGCGTATGTAAAATTTGGATTTTTCGTCGTTTAAAAAACGACGTTCGCCAAATCATACGCCATCTGCATTCCAAGCAGAGTCAATGACATCAACATCTATGTATACTGATGGCTCTATGCTAATCGATAAAGTAGAGTAAATTTGAACTTGTCGTTCCGCCTTCCTGATCACTGTAGCGTATACCAAGCGGAGGTGGTGGCCATCCAGGAAGCAGCCACCTACCTTAGCACGCTACCAATCAGAGAAGGAAACGTCTTCATATACTCAGATAGTCAAGCCGCCCTTAAAGCCATTGACTCACACACTAACAATACAAAAGCGCGTACTGAATGCCGCTCATCTCTAAATGAGATCGCACGAGGCTTCAGTATTCACCTTATATGGGTGTATATGGGTCAATCTCGGAGACATCTGAACTAGAGATCCCAGCTGTACTAAAATTCATTCTGCCCACACAATGTTTCAGTACCGAGGACCCCCCCTCATTAAGAGAAAAAGGGTTAACAGGGAACACATATGGCATCGCAATGGGCCCAAAGGGGCCCAAGTGGGAGGGCGACTTGTCGCTATCAGACATCGCAACCTAACCTAGCCTAACTATAATTTTAGAAGCTAACAGAAAGAACAGATGAAATACGAAAAGATATAAAATTTCCTATTTGTGTTAATCATTCTCAAAAGCTTTTAAGAGGACGATCTGTATTGATGCGTTGGTTCTTAGGTGGTTTGGAAAACGCATTATGGGTACGCACTCATAATGGGTATGCTTACATATAATAGACAATATCGCTCTCTTCCATTGAATATTATCATCAATATTATAACTACTTGCATAAGCAAGATATAAATCTATAATTACTTTGGCGATATCTTAGTCTGCATTGCATCGGATCTCATTGTTTTTTTCTCCACTCTTTTTCTTTGCAGTTACCAAGGCGATGAGGTGATTGATACAGATATACCCACCCTCTTGGAGGCCCGCCTATTTGACACCACATTTGGCAAATTCATGTGGGTGTGCCTACAGCCCTTTTTCTACATCTTCCGTCCCCTGGTTATTAATCCAAAGCCACCAACTCGACTGGAGATCATCAACACTATCATACAGCTGGCATTTAATGCGCTAATTGTTTACTTTATTGGCTGGAAATCGTTGGCATATCTATTGATTGGTTCGATATTAGCCATGGGTCTGCATCCTGTAGCCGGCCATTTTATATCCGAGCATTATATGTTTGCCAAGGGTTTCGAAACTTACTCATATTATGGTCCACTCAACTGGATTACGTTTAATGTGGGCTATCACAATGAACATCATGATTTTCCAGCCGTGCCGGGGTCCCGTTTGCCGGAAGTGAAGCGCATTGCAAAGGAGTTCTATGAGACAATGCCACAGCATACGAGTTGGACGCGTGTTTTGTATGATTTCATAATGGATCCTGCTGTGGGGCCATATGCACGAGTTAAGAGACGTCAGCGTGGCCTGGCCTCCTAAATTCTAAATTGATTTTACTTGCTCTTTCGTGGCTAAATGTAATCTCAAACTAAACAAATAAAAAACGGAAATCAAACCCAGCACTTCTACACCAAAAAGGCACTCTAATCTTTCCTGAAAGTCGATTAGATAAATGCGCCTGATTCAAACTATTTTGTAGTGCAAATACGTATAGAGAGGAAATATCTGGTATTAATGTTTGATGGTGAGCTTAGATTAAAAGTCACTTTCGAGCGCTTTAATTGATTATTACCTCATAAGTTCGAAAGCCTGTTAAATCTAGTGTGTAATCATTTTTGTCTTGTATACTAAAATATATTTTTAGTATTTTCTAGATATTTATTTTTCTGTCTATAAACAAACGAAAATTGTAAATGTCACGCGACGCGACACGTGTTGTGTTTGTGTTGTGTTTTGCTTCATGCAAATAGAACTAGACTATTTTTTATAAACTCTTGAAACTGTTGCCTAAGAATAATAAAAACCAAGAAACAACCCATAAACATAAAAGAACAACTGAAACAATGCTACTGTAACAAATAAAACAATTTCCCAAACTGTTTAAAACCAAAAACACATGAAATAATTTTCTTTCTATTTTAAATTGCCTGCGATCACGTCATGTGGAGTGGGGGTAGTGGAAAGATTACAGCCAAATGAACTGATAATTTCGATAAGTGGTCATCAAATAACATTTACGAATGTTCAGCAAATTGGTAACTCGACCTTGAATGGAACTAATCAAATACGATATAGTGAGCAATTTATACAACGGGGAGAGATTGAGAAACGGACCGGAGATATCTACGATAATAAAGATTTGACCATTTGAATCTGTTGAATTTAAATGAATAATGCTCCTAAAGTCTTTCAAAGAATAGACTGCAGACTGGCTAGCCATCTCTTAAGACAGCTACAAAGCTTTACCTGAGTCGATATAACCATGTCCGTCTGTTTCTATGATATCTCCTCCGTCAGTTTTAAAGCTATCGCGACCAAACTTTGCACGAAGTCTTCTGGTACAAATACGCTGCACATTTGTGGGCTCATAACTCCCATAGGAACAATCAGTCGGAAAACTTGTTTTAGTGAGAAAAACTTTTTTCTTTTCTTTCCATATTCGACGGACCCATCTGGCAACGCCATAACTTTTGACAGAGATGTCAGATCGCTAATGGCATACCGCGTTTGAAGCGTCAGTCCAAGCAGATTTTTACCATGGAACAATACACGCCACGCGAGCGCTCTGAAATAGTTGAAATTTACATTCAACAGAACAAGTCAATTGTGAAAACTCAACGTGCTTTTAAAAAATTAAAATTTCACATTGAATGGGACCGTAAATAAGCAAAATTGCCGTATTTACGCCACTGAAAATCCTCAGGAGATTCAAGAAGTGCCTCTTCATGACGAAAAAGTCACAGTTTGGTGCGGCGTTAGTGCGAAAACGGTCATTGGGCCGTTTTTCTTCCAAAATGAAAATGGCCATGCTGTTACCATCAACCAGGAGCGTTATCGCGACATGATGACCAATTTTGTGATGCCAATTATTCGTCGAAGGCGTATGAGGCAGTTCTGGTTTCAACAAGACGGCGCTCCACCGCACACAAGTCGCATAACAATCGATTTTCTGAAGAAATTGTTTCCGGGCCGTTTGATGTCGAAAAGTGGTGATTTGGACTGGCCACCGCGTTCGCCCGATTTGACGCCGCCTGACTTCTTCTTGTGGGGATATTTGAAGTCAAAGGTTTACGTTAACAAGCCAAGGACCGTAGAAGAGCTCAAGGACAACATTCGTGAAGAAATAGCCGCTATTCCGGCCGAAATGTTGGCGAAAACGATGGAAAATGCTGCAAAAAGGGCACAATACGCCATCAACGCCAGAGGCGGCCATTTGAGAGATATCATATTCAAAAATTGATGTAAACAAATCTACTTGGAACAAATTAAATGATTAAGATTGCCAACCGCTAAATTTTTATTTTTTTCTTTGATTTTTTTAAAAAAAAACATGGGTCCGTCGAATATGGGCAACCCTGTATACTTTTATATTCTAAAATTTTTTGTCGAAATCGGATGACCAGATCATATCCCATACGAACGATAGGTCGCGAGAAATGATAAGCGAGCACTTGCAAGGGTATAAAAGCTTCGGCACAGGCAAAGTAAACTCAGGTTTCGCTTTTTTTTTTCATTTTTGAAACAAAGTTTTGTTTATTTTATTTTTTAAATACTATATGTAGGTATTTGCTACACGATCCAAACTCAACAGATTCACCCTATTTCGGGTCATAAGAATCGAACTGCAACATTACTTTTTTGAGTTTATCGATTAAGATCGATTCGTAGGACTCAAATAGGGGGAGTCGTCAAGTTGAGTTTGCTCGTGGCTTTTTATACACTTGCAAAGGGTATTATAATTTTGCCCAGAAGTTTGCAACGCATAGAAATATTCATTTCCGACCCCATAAACTATATATATTCTTGATCAGGGTGACGAGCTGAGTCGATTGAGCTTTGTCCGTCCGTCTGTCCGTCTGTCTGTCTGTCTGTCTGTTTCTACGCGAACTAGTCTCTCTGTTTTAAAGCAATGAGCTGAAATTTTTGCACAGAGTCTTCTGTTTGCTGCACACTACTAATATGTCGGAACCGACCGGATTGGATGATAATATCTCATAGCTCCCAAATGAACAATCGGTCGGAAAATTAGTTTTAGTATGAAAAACTTTTTTCTTTTCAATGGAAACGTCTCCAAACTTTGTAATCGTAGGTTTTCTATGTTTTTGTATAATTCTACCAAGTTTTATTAAAATCGGACAACTATATGGTATAGCTGCCATACAAAAGATAGGTCTGAAAAACAGTCTTAGTTAGAAAAACCTTTTTGTTTTTAATGGTAGCATCCTGCAATTTTGTATTTGATTGTTTTACATGCTTTCCCATAATTTTACAAATTTTTGACGAAATCGAATGACTATATCATATAGCTCCCATACGAACGATCGGTCGGAAACGAGGAAAAAAAGTATTTTTTGAAAATATTTATGCGAGCACTTGCAATGGTATAAAAACTTCGGCATAGACGATGTTAGCTTAGCTTTCTCGTTTTTTCTTAATCTGTGATTATTTAATCTTGCCCGATTCGCAGGGAACAGTTATTATCGAATTACGCATACAAAAAACAATCTGAGCCCCGTTGTTATTTCCTTAAGACTTGTCTGCTATTAATCTTAGCAAAATTTATTTAGCCAGGTGTTACCGGTTAATTCTATTGGAATCGACACACTTTTGCTACATAGACAGTGTCTATAGACTATGACTAACGGTAACAGTCATTGCGATGGTGCACGTGCCAGTGAAGGTGTAGCTTGCCCATGCGAATGCCTCATTATTATCACTTTTAAAAACAGTCTACCTCCAATCTTATCTATATAAGGTAGCACTGAAAAAAATGTAAGATTTAGTCGAAACTTCACAAATAATTATTAATAATGAAATTTGTGAATTGGTTCTTCTCAATGCACAACTACAACACTTATTTTGGACAGTAGGAGAGTACTTCGACTAAGCTTATATCCCTTCAATTCAGCGGATAAAGTTCTGTTAACTAAATAAATGGCTTTGAACTTAAAATCTTCTTGAAATGGGCACAATTCAAATCAACTCAACCACCGCGCAGAAAATACCAGCATAATAAACTAACACGCCATTTCAATCGTTGTTCTCTGAGTGCAAAAGGTCTACACAGAAAAAAAAAATCTGAAATCAATTCAAAAAGGGATTGGAAACTGGAGTCCGGGATTTCCGGGATCAATTGATCCTGCTTTTTGGGATTAAAAAAAAATATGTATGAATTCAATCTCTTCCGGGATCGGATCAAGAATATCCAGGATTACCCTGTTTTCAAACCCGTTTCGGATTGATTTCTTTTTTCAGTGTAGTTTTTCTGAAACACTAAAATGTACCTAGGCATAAGGGGTGAGCTGTTTGCTAAAGTTGTTGTACATCAATGTCTCTGATGTTAAGAAAATAATATTGACCACCGACCAATTGAGATATGTGTGTCCCCCATTTAAGTCCCAGAATGTGACACCCATTTATAACCTGAACCAAACTCAAAAAATTGTACGCTGTTGAGTTTTAAAAATTCTTGAATGCCAAACGGTATCAACTCAAAACAAGTATGGCGTTGTTAAAAAACTGTTCTTAAAGTGAGAACATTGTACTACAAATATGAAATCCCGTTTTTACACTAAGATATTGAGAGAGGAGCTTGGCTAAGCCATTTGAGCTGTGTAAAGCCGAATATTTATTTAGTTTTATAATTATGCAAAATACCTTTGTATTAATGGTCCTGTTTCTTAATAATTTACTCGTTTACCACTCAAGCCAAACTTTAATATATTTATCAGGCACATTATCAGTGAATCGAGCCGGATTTAAGTTCATTGGATGGTTTTTTGAGCTAACAACTGCGGTTTCGGTTGGGTTCACTCGTTCACTCGGGCTTGACCGTCTTTCTTTCTTGTTTTTTCTAAAAAAAACTACTTCAGTTTTTAATATGCAACGAAAAAATGGAAGTGCTGTGATGTCGAGGAGAATGTTTTGCTTGACTTGTGGCCTAAAAAAAACCGTCAGATCTATGTGAATGTGAACTGCCACTTTTCAGACCGGAAAATGCCCATATGGGACCGTCATAACGTCATCGTCATCGAGAAAGTATCCAAAGGCTAGGGGGTTCCCGAGAATAAGAATTGTTACTAAAAAAATTAACTGTAACTGTTTAACATTTCTGATAACCTCCGCCTATCTTCTGCGGCCTCCTACTGTCAGGCTTAGGTTGGGGGCTGTTTCCTCTCGGTACGAGTGGGCCCTTCGGAAAATCCTTCATATGCTTCTTTTCCACATGCAATGATAAAGCTGAGCAGAACGCACACTTGATAATGGCATATGCATTTCGGGGAGAATTCTCAAGACCTTTCCCAATACGACTAAATATTTATTTTAAAATTTTTCTATGTTTTTCTACATGATGAAGGTTGAGCGCCCATTAGTGACTTTTCGCACACTTTCGAAACTGATTTCCTAGAAATCATTTAAGTAGCTCTAATATCCTCATAATTATAATAGCTCACAATTTTTAAATGTCGTAGATAAGTGAGAATATTGTCCCTTAAAGGAAAGCGGATAGGAATGTAATCTGATGAAAGGTATATTTAGAGGTCCGTGAACAATTCCAGGAGATGTACGGGATCACCTATTAAAAAATGGTGACAAGTCATTCTTAGAAGCTACATCAACTCGGTATCGCTAAGGATCATTTCGGTATATATGTAACTTTTTTAGGGCATTGATGAAAATTTCCAAAATTTGCAAGTATCGTTGTCTAAAGCTAAGCGGATTACGTCTTAAAACTTGTAAGCCGAACCCAACCTTTATGTGTTGAGGTATTTGGATTGGTTGACTGTTTTCAAAACGGCACCGGTTCAGTTTGTGGTTCGGAATTAGCGGTTCGTTTACTAACAAACATAGTGTCGAACATCCATGGGATTTCTTGCACCCAATTCATTAGCAGGTCCTTTCAATGGTGAGCTTAACGCTTCGGCTTACAACTATATATAGTATTCACTTCTTTGAAACGATGTTGAGCCAAAAAAACTGTGCTGTTTATAACCAACCCTACGTAGTAATCACTTCTGAGCTTTCTTTATCTGTCACAAGATCATTTTATTTAACATATTTAATTCGCAGTCAACCATATTTTTGTGTTTCTCTCGGCCTTACGCCGCTCACTTAATGCACGTCAACGTTGAAACAATGATGCTAAACCGCAGAATCTAACATTACAGTTCAGATCAGCAACATTGAAAGTTTCACAAAAAACCAACAGACACTAAATACTGCTCTATTACACATCTTTCACGTTATGGGTGCATTTAACTCTTAGTGCCTACTTGTGGGTTTTTAAAGCCCCAAACGAATACTCTTTAACATTTACATTTTACCACCAAGAACAACAATTTCGTATTCCATAATCTATTCCAAGGACTTCAGTTATTGAGCTAATTTTTTCCTAACAGATGTTCGATTCCGTTTAATAATTATGTTCAAATGTCAAATCAAATATTCCTGTTCGAGGTAATCGATGTGCACGACACATGTTGACCTTAACTTTGTTGGCCAAAACACCCACCGTGGCCTGCTAGTTCGTTGGAGCAACTGAAGAAGTCCACTGCTTTGTCTAATCTTTTTGTCTGCTTTGTTGTAGTCCATCTTGTTGGTCGGGTTTCCGCAATCGCGTTGATTAAAATATTAGTTGAAATGCCCGCATTTAAATTCTCCTTTTGGGTGAATACAAAAAGAAGCCACAAATATCTAAAATTGATGGTGCATCTAAAACGACATCCGGCATGAAAAAAAATACAGTTTTCTTTTAAATACTATTTATATATAATTTATTTATATAATAGAATTACATATTTGTTGAGGGAGAGGTCGCGTGGGGGTTAAGGTATTGAAATAAATCGTACATGTTCAGCTTACTATCAAATAAAATTGTTAGTCCTTACGTTCCTTAGGGGGAGTGGGTGTAGGTTACCTTTCTTGTTTTTGTATTTATACACATTTAAAAAATGATTTTACAAAGTGTTGTGGCATACTTCTAAGCATTATAATGTATTTTTTGTTTTCGTTTCTTTTTTTTTTTGCTGATTTTTTCGGTATTTTTTAGTGTGGCTGTTTGTTGCTTACTAGATTTTAAATTAAAAATTATACATTTTTTCTCTCAAGGTATAAACTTAGCTTTAGATGATCGTTTTGTAAATCAACAAGTTTTTTTTTGTTTTTTGTATTTTGTTTTTCCCAACTCGTTGGCATTTAAACAGAAATAAACATACAAAGGAGGCGCCACGCGTTCATCAATGGAAGATAATTATATATTAATAATAGAGTTTTATGCTTTTTGCTTGCGAAGTCAACAAAATAGAAAATGTACAAAGGTAAAATAAATCGTTTGCAAGTGGATGTAGAAGAAGGCGCAACACGAACGGTTGCAAATTTAAATTAACAAAAAAACTAAAAATAATGAACGTTTAACGAACGTAAAATGTTGATTTGTTTGTGATTTGGGGGAGGGGTGTGTGGGGGGAGGAGGGTTCGCTGCCTTAATACAAAAAAACAAATTAAACTTTTGCATTTTACAGTTGTCTCAATTACTTAATTGATATCAATTTCTCGTTTGTTTTTTAATGTGTGTGTGTGTGGGTCTGTTCTTGTTTACTTTTCTGTAATAAGTATTATAAGTAAATATATATATATCTATGTATATATATAATAATGTACTACAAAAACTTTTGAAGTGACTGTACTTAAACTTCTGCCTGCCTGTTTAAATCATCTCTATGTTTGATGCCGTTAGTCGGCCTGCGTGTGTGTGTGTCCGTGTGTATAAACTCAGGCTTAAAACATAAAACGGCTTTTCCAAGGACCAATCCAGTCTACCTCGCCGACTGGGCTGTCCTTTGACCTTTGCTGGGTGTTGTCGTCGTCGTGGCCGTAGGCGTTTCATTGGAGTCCCCGTTTGCGATCTTAGTGCAACGAATGCATATATAATCATCGTCGGCCTTGATTTGGCTGCGATTCAGACCCACACAATACATATGGAACCATTCATTACAGCCACCATCGCATTGTACCCAATCCACCTCGCGCCCCGTTGGCTTATGACAGTTCTCGGCCCGGCATTCCTCTTCGTCATCCTCTTGGGCTGCTTGCTGAGAGCGCTGGGCATGCTTCTTCTGGCCACCGCCTCCGACAGTTGGTGGGGCGGTACCTCCACCTGCTGGAGATGCAGCATTGCTATTGCTGGATGAGTTGTTGTTGTTGTTATTATTGTTGTTGTTGGTTGTGGAGGTGCGTTTGCGTTTCTTGTGGGCCGAGCCTGGCGTTGCACTCGTTCCCAATGTGTTTCCACCATTTGCCTGTTTATTCTCAGCATCAGCGTCTCCACCCGGTGAAGTAGTTTTGACCTCACTTTTTCTGCCTGCAGCTGTGGCTGCAGCGGCCGCTGCCCCCTTTTTCCCAGGTGTTTGTTTGGGGGTATTTTGTTTCTTGCGTGGCACGGCCGCATTTCCACCGCTTGCATCATTCGAGCGTCTCTTTTTATTGCGCCCAGTTCCTCCTGTGGCTGTTGCTCCCCCACTCTGGCTATTGGGACTATTCTGTACCAACAGACTATCGTTTGAATCCTCCTGACCTGAGTGTATACTGGAGGTGGCGGCGGCGGTGGTGGGCAAAGGCTGTGGTTGCTGTTGCCGTTGCCGTTGCATATGCTGAGCCACTCGTGTTATAGCATCTGCCTGGAGAAGAGTCGGAGGCATGGTCTCCAAAATGCGCCACAATTCCTGCGTCTCATCGAGCGACACCTCGAGCAGATCCCCCTCCATCATGAGCTCGAGCAGATTTTCAATTTCGCTATCGGATAGCAGCTTAAGGAGATCGGAGGCGGCGTGGGATTCGTTTGTGGTTGTGGGGGGGCGGGCGGATTCATCCTCATCATTACTGAAACCATCTTCGACAATGCGCAGGCGACATTCATCGTCGTCATCATCGTCATCGACATCGGATTCGGTGGAACCCTCCTGGCTGGTTTCTTTCACCAAGCTGCCACGACCACGCGGCTTGCGCGGACTGCTGATGTTGCCCACACCACCACCTCCTCCCTCAGAGCGTCGCTTCTGCTGCTGGGCGGCTAAGATGGCCTCCTGGGCAGCACTTACATCGGGACTGCTCAAGGCTTTTCGGGCACGATCCTGCCAATTCATGGCTCTCTCGGCCAGGCAACGCAAAGCTTCATCCTCGGGCAGGCGTATGGGAAGCTGTTGGAGTTGCACAAGTAGGGGAAGTATGGTCTCCAAGCGTGGGCGCTTCGAACGTACACAGCTGGGGCAAAGCCATTTGGGTCGATTGGCTGGACCACCACCTCCTCCTCCCCCTCCTCCACCATTCATCAAACCATTCGTGTTACCAAATGTGGCAGGAGGCACACAATCCTCGTGAAACCAATCACGACATAGCTGACAATTGTACATCAATCCCCGAAACTCAGACTTGCACAGACAAAACACATCTCTTAAGGGATTCTTGGTCATATTTTGTCTCCGCAAGTCACGCATATCCAACAGTTCCTGTTCTTCGGCATTCTTGAAGCTGGCCACAATTTCGGCCGGATTCTTTTCCTTAAGGAAATCATCTTGGAAACGTGGCTTGAGATCCGAATCAATATTGATGGCATCCGCGCGAGGCATCAGCACCTCTAGCAGGGTATAGAAGGTGCCCTTCTTCAAGAAAGCGCTGGCCGTATTATCCTTCCACTGATGGGCACTGTTTAGATGCCCCTGCATTCGACTTAGCTCCTCCAGTTGTATGGGTATACTTAATCCCCGTTCAATCATGGCCTCTAGGGTATGACAATAGGTCACATGATTATTTTGCTGCAACTGCTCTACCGATCGCAGCCATTCGCGAGCTTTGCGCAAAGCATCCTTGAGCAGGCCGTGGGATGGCACCTGTCCATTGATCTCGCTGGCTGATTTCAAAAACTGCTCAATCTCGGCCAGTTCATGCTGTTGCGTGAGTCGGCGAAAATACTTCAGCGCCTGTGATTCCCAGGCCTCAATGGCTGCCCCAATTTGCTGAAGTTTTCGCATCTCTTTGTCAACATACGGATCTGTGGGATCCAAGTCAGCAGCGGCCATGTGTAGTAGATTTTTTACATCCTGATACGTCAACTTGGAGCTAGTCTCACGCAATCCCTGTGAGCGTTTGTACCATTTGCATTGCTTGAGACGCTTCTGCAACATATCCAATTGTTGTAGCTCTATGCGAAGGGAGCTGCCCTCACTGATTAGAGTTTCCAGTTCGTTCTCCTCCAGGGCTTCCAGTGACAATTGCAATTGTCCTTCGGCCCGCTCAACAAACTGTTTGCCCAGCACCAGAAGTTCACGCACTGAGGCCCCCTCATCGATAATGCAGCATAGGTTATCAATTTCCTGCACAAATAGTTCCAGCTCCTCCATGGTGAGTTTGTATTGAGCCGCTTCCTGGTTATGATCCGAACGAGTGCGAACCTAGGGAAAATATGATGAGATGAGATTAATACATTAACACAGGACGAATTTAAAAGAGGAGGAAGTGGGAAGACCGAATGAAAGAAGAACTGAAAGAAACGCTGAAGGGGTTTGATCCACCTGAGGAGCAATACTATTGTTGTTCCAAGTCACGTTCTTACCTTATTAATGCCCAACTGCTGGATGACTGTGACGCATTTTTCCGCCTCAATGGCAGCCGCATTCAGTCTGTCAATGAGCAGCGATGAGGGAAACTTCTTGGTCTCTGCCTCTTTGCACAACTCCTGCAGTTCGGTCAGTGTCACCGATGTTGGAGTGTGTGCATCGACAATATCCCGACAGCGTGAGAGCCAACGCTCAAAGCTATGAGCCTTCACTTTCAATTTCTGCAACATTAGTGGCATCTCGTCCAATGTATAGCGATAGATGAGCGTATGCTTCTCTGGGGCACAACCGCACAGAACCGTATAATGCCGGAGACATACAATCAACTTCTCATTACATTCACAAGCCACGGCGGAAAGGAAGCAAGTGGTATTACATTCCTGACAATGACGTTCATCGTCGTTCACCAGCTCGAAGGCGCGTCGCTCGGCGCGTGTAACACCCCACTCCAGAAGAGACTTTCTCAACTTCTTCTCCGTGTCCACCATTTCTGCCATGTCAATGTAACAAGCAGTGGCTATGCCAAATGTAAGTTTAGCCGGCTCCAGGGCCATCTTGCAGACCAGCTCGTCATGCGAAAAGACACAGAAGCGTCGCAACATGGAATAATGATTGACACATTCTCGGCCCATCTTTAACCAATCGGCGGGGGCGAAATTAACGGCCTCGGCAAAGTTATAGCCCTGATTGAAGCCAGCGTGATAGGCTCGCGGGAAGGTAATAACAAACTCCCCAGCATGCTGATCGGTGCGATATACGGGCACACGATTATTCATCAAAATATTTGGATTCATTATGGTAACCAGTTGATGCAACAAATCTGGCTGCGACGAGAATAATTCCGGGGCTGCCTGCTTCATGGTTTCCTCGAATTGTTCAGCACATGAGCCTGGAACTCCATACCAAGTTTTGGGCTCACCCCAGTGCAAATAATTGATGGAATAACTCCAATGATCTTCGTTGTGCCAGCAGAAGGCGGCAAAGCACATGCCCACGTACATCCAAGGGGCATTCATGCCACTTATATCGGCATTGATGTGTCCCAAAATCGAATCCTCTAGCAGGGGGAGATTATTCAAATTCCAACTAGATTCGGCATACTCCTGATCCCCAGGCAAAAGATAAAGCGAACTCTTGGTGGGGAAACCAGAACCATGATCCATGGTATGCAAATCAGCTCCATATTCTACGGTGACATCCTCATCAATTGAGGAAACAATGCGCCAAAATTCACGTTCCACCATTTCAGTGGGCACCAGATGGACTGGCTTGCGGAAATATTCCTGTTTGAATTGATCGGCCATCTGCCCAAATTGCTGGAGCGTATACTCCCGTTCGGCCTGCTCAAAACCAAAGGCCTCCTGAGGCTTGCTCACCTCCTCGACTACGCAACGCGGGCAAAGCCATTCACCTATTGGGAGAAATTGAAGGGGAATACATGAGTGATGGTGTAAGGGATTAAACAAGTCTCAGATTGTAGCTAGATATGTGCATCAATAAAGTTGTTAAGGAGACAGTTCTGTTAATCTAAGCTTTCTTCACATTTTGGTTTAACCTGACTACCATCAATGTGGTTCATCGAGACCTTTACTCACCCTTGGGTATGCTGGTCAGTGGCGGCAATAGACAGAAAGTATGATAGCTATCGTCGCAACCATCGCAGAGTAGCATGGATTCCTCGACATCTCCACGATTGCAGATGTGGCAAATGTATTTCATAAGAGGATCAATCAGAGGAGCAGTGGATATAGCCGCGGCAGTTGCTGCAGGCGTTTCATTCGCCTTCTTTTGCGTTGCTCCACGTGTGTTTGGTGTGGCTGGATCCTTAGAATCCTTGCATTGGACAGCATTGAAACTACTCAACAAATCCCGTTTGAAATCCTCCTTGGTTTCGGTCTTAATAGCGACTGCTCCAGCTCCACAAGCAGCTCCGGGAGATGTCGTCCCCTTGCCAGAAATAGTCAAACCACAACTAGCATTCGAGTTGCCAAATCTCTTTGAGCGTCGTGTGCTCTGCTCGTTAGGTGGAGCTATCTGTTGACGTGTAGGTATCTCATGGACCTTGTAATCGGTGCCACCATCCTCAAGCTTTACAGGAGTGGGCGTGGGACCCAGTACCTTTCCAGAGGTGTACACCTCAAAGGGATGCAAAATACGTTCGTAGTGAGCCTTGAGAGTGGCTCCCACACTTTTACTTGACGGATATTGCATACGATTGGCCACCTTGGCCCATTTACGCTCTTTGGTGGTCTGCTCCATGCCACCCTCCTCCTGGACAATGCGATGCAATGTATATAAATCCAAAGCCTTACGCTCAACCATGGGAATTTTCAGCGACGAACCCTGCAGCTCCCAGAACTTGGCAATCTGATCAAGAAAGTTCAATTTCACGCGAGTTTTCGCCTCCAACTCGTTAAGTCGCTGAACTCGGGGAACAAAATGCAGCTTGTCCACATCCACAGCAAATGGTGGTGACCATTTCTCCGGCGGCAAAATTTTAGCAATGCCACATTTCTCTGCAATGGAACGAATTTTGCTGATATAGGCTAAGGGATTCTTGAACTCCTCAGGTGTGGGCCGGAATACGGGACATTCGGGTGGCGTATCGAAATGGAATTCCTCATTTTTATTCTGATCAAATTTATTTGTGCTATGCGGTTGTGTGTGCACCGTTTTCTTATGCATTGGCGTCGGGGGATGTGGGCAACTGTTGTGATATTTCCTACTGGCGGAGACACTGCTGCTGGCATGATTCATCGGCACGCTGGGCATGGCGCGCTCTGTAGCAGAAGGAGCTCCCGCATTTGGTGCAGTGCCGGAAGCAGATGACGACGCATTAACGGTTGTAATTGGATGGTGATGTTGATCATCATTTGATTGCGATTTCTTGGCCGATTCGCTGCCACTGGCGGTGCCGCTACCTGTAGAATTTCGTGTCCTTAGGCGACGTGCTGGCGTTGCTGTTCCATTGGAAGAGGATGCTCCACCTCCAGTACAGGCAGAACTGTTGGTGCCCGATGTGTTGTCCGCCTCCGTTTTGGCGGACATGACTTCGAAATCAGATTTCAATTATTTCTTTAACGAAAATTGTGGCTGGTACGTTCAGCTCTGGAAATTATGAAAAAATCAGAGAAAATTGTTTAGGTATTTTGTTAGTTAAGTTCACAATATTTATTTATTAATGCGTTTTCTTTATAAACTCTCAAAGCTTGAATATGTCGTCGCTTTAGACAATCGAAAAGTCAAACGATTTGAACTATAAACAATGCAATTTAGGATTTCATCTGCTAATAATGTTGCTCTTTTAAAACACCATCGAAAATATGCGCTTGTATTAGTTCAATTTGTTTCATTTTGCCAAGTTCAGACCAACCTCTTTGAGAGTCATGCGCAATATGTGTGAGTGGATTGGACATTATAGACTTTGATATAATTAATTTTACTTTTTGTACTAAAATAGGAAAGTCGATTGATGCTTTAAACGTTTTGACGTTCAATGAAGAGGCTTCATAACAATTGTTTAGGTTGAACAAGTAAGAAATTCGTTATATAATCTACTCTGTACCATCGGAATTGTGTGCTGAGCATAAAATTTGAAGCACTGCGCTACAGAAGCAATCATTCTTTTGCTCATAACTTGACTTTCGTTCATCCGATCTTTACTAATTCTTCGTTAGATTTATAAATAATCCTGATTACCTGAGCCTTCGATCTCTCTACATATATAAGAGTTTGTCCTGATTCACTGTTTTGCAATCATCGCACAGACTTAACGGTAAGAGATAGAGGGCGAAAATTTGGACAGGAGTTTCCTTATGTGGTGACAGTGAGAAGTAAGACTATTTTTTATCCAATGTACTTCAAATTCGACTTGTAAGGATGGTACGTGAAATAAATTGAGATGTCATTTTCCGATGTTGAAAAATTCGACAGTAGGGCCGGAATATTTATGGAAAACTCTGCATACAAATAACTATTTTCCACCCGATTTACTTCAAACTTGGTTTGTAAGGAAAGTAAGTAAAATAACTTGTAATGTGATTTTTCGATGTTGGAAAATTTGGCTACAGGGTTCGGTTTGTAAGGATAGTATGTGAAATAAATTGAGATGTGTATTTCCGATTTTGGATATTTGGCCTTAGTGTCGAAAAACTCTTCATACAATAAACTATATTTCGATTTAACGATAGCGACAATTAAAAACTCGGTTTGTAAACGATAACAATGACGATCAATCCCATAATGACAGCGGCAAAGCTTGCCGGGTTATAGGTTAAAGCTGTTGGAAATATGACTTATTTGCGGAGGCGGGAAGAGGAGTGTAAGAAATTGAAACTTAATCTGCCTGCAAGTTAAATGACGAACCTCCATCTCCGAGATCTGTGCTTTCATACGCACAGACAGACGGACGGACATTGCTATATCGACCCAGCTGTTGATGCTGACCAAGAAGATATATATTTTCTAGAGCCGGAGATTTTTTCTTCTGGCTGTTACATACTTTTGCACAAACTAAATATACTCTGTGTACCTCTGGTACAGAGTATAATAATAATAAAAATTAAAGGAATTGAACGGCTGCTAGGACGGTATAATTAAAAACTCAAGACTATTCCACAGACAATACATCAACCCGAAACCCAACTCACTCCTTATTGAATCTTTTTTAAAAAACATAGACATAATTAAATTTCCAAATTTGCATATAATCTAAATATTCTTGATTTCAAGATATAATATCCTTCATCATGTTTCTTTAAGTTACTCTCCAAGCATATAAATAAATAAATTAGCCCAAAGGTAATTCCTCGGATCTTGGATTATATATATAGCATGTGACCTATTGGAAGAACAAGTCTGCAATAAACATACAATTGGGGCACGAACTAGTCGCTGAAACCTCCCTCTTAGTTTAGGGACATGTTTCCGCGGGTCTCATTTTCAAAAGCAATAAGTCAAGACAAAAAGTAGGTAGGTAGGTAGTTCCGGCTGACCCTAGATGGGGTCACACATGAACTTAAGGTCCTTAATAAGGACAAAATTAAATTGAATCCCAAATCTTTATTTTAATATAGTTCCTATCCAACAATGGTACATCTTAAATAATCTTCTACAAATCTCATATACTAATTTCTAAACAATAAAATTAAATTTTGACCATTGTTAAAGGGTATTCCCATGTAAATAATAGTAGGAGTTAAACTTACTATTAAGGAATTTAAATCTTTTTCTGAACATTTTGTATAAACCAGGGATGCAAACCGGTTCTGAATCGAACCGAACCGATTATTCCAGTTGGTGAACCGAACCGCAAACCGAATCGGCTTCCTTTCAGAAATGCTGAACTGAGCCGCAAACCACTATAAAAAACGGTTCGGCTCAGTTAGTTTTTTGACGAGTTTTAATACGTGAATCGCTTTCCTCTAGGCAGTGATACTTATTAATTTGGGAATTTGGATCGTTTTTCTAGATAATATTTGTACGACATTTCGTTCGACACTCTACCATTCTTGACGAATCTATATAACCTTTATGGATGACTTGACACAAATTTTACAATATGTAATCCTGTAAGTTTTCTGCAATTGCTCCCCGATCTCTTAAAACCTGTCATGAATCTGCATTCTTTTCTTGAAAGTTGATAGCTGGTTTGTCGTCCTCTAGTGGACAATATTTTCGATTTTTTATAGTACTTTTTTACCTTAATTCAATATTAGCTAGGATAGTTTTTTCCAGGGAGGGAAACCGGTTCAAAACTGAACCTTCCTTCTTTCTGGCTGTTACATATTTTTGCACCATATAAATACACTCTTTGTTCCTCTGGTAAAGAGTATTTTGGAAAAATTTGGCAGTGAATGTGAATACAACTATGGTAACGACTGACACGTTAAGTTTGTACATGTTAATATTTTTCAACATTTATTCGGACGCATAAGTGTTTTTCTCAATTGTAATTGTTGTTTCTAAGTCATCGGCAGACAGATACATACAAATACACACACTCATCCCTCGGCCTAGCCTAGGCAAAAAAGCAGGTAAACAAACATTTTCAATTTATAGATGGAAAGTGTACAAGTTGGGGTTGTCCACAACACACACACACACTCACATAGACGCAAGTATGCACATACATACATATGTATGTGGCTGCATGCATTATGCTTGCAAGTAACCAACTTTAAAAGACACTTGATATTACATCACTTTAGTATGACCAAATTCTAAAACATGATCAAACAAAGAGTTAACGGGGGGGATGATTAGAATAAATAGAATTTGTTGCATAAAAAAGTGGAGCACCCTAACGCACACACTCTCATCGCGTGTGTATGTATCGCTTAGCGACCAATAAAACTTACAAAAACATATTCAATATGGTATACAGAGATTTAATAGATTTCACACAAAAAAATCTTCGGATAGGCAGCCATATTGAAAAATGGTTGGCCGGCTTCCATTACTTTAACTTCCGGTTTGGGTTTTAATTTTATTTTTTTTTCCGCTAGACAAAAGGAAGCCGCCGTTCCAAAGAGCTTTGCTTTGGTGGTTGTTGTAACGCACGCACACACTCACACATCTAGCAATGTGGGGCGCCCGTCACTACCACCACCCAAATATGCGAATAAAAAGGGAGTAAAAGTGGGTGGGGGAGTATGCAGTAGCAGCACACATAGTTTTTCCCCTCTCAAACAGCTTGATCGCTCTCCTATGAGCGATGAGCTGAGTACCGTTTGATTTTTTTTTGTGTATCAAGTGAGAGCACAAAGTACATGGGAAGACAGACGGCGACGTCAGCAGCGACGCCGCATGCTGCGTTTTTGTTGTTTTTGGCTGTTTAATAAAAGTTATTAACCTGAGGCGCGAATAAGGAATTTCATCAAGAATTCGCCGTTGGTTGCAACAAACTTGTTCTAAATTTGATTATTGATCGCTGTTGTAAAAAACTAAAGCCTAAGCCGAAAGCTTCTTTTATATAATTTCCACACTCACACATATACACGCACTTTAGCTTACACGGCCCATAGACAACATACATATGAAGGTTTTACATATATACATAGCCATGTATCCCAGGTACATACACACCTATGTACAAACATACATATGTATGTATGTATCAATATTTTAGTGTTCTCTTATTGTTTTTTAGCAAAATTAAAACACACACATACACATAGTCACGAAAATTCATTGCAGCTCAACACCAAATGTGCAATATGGCACTTGCTGATAGAAATTAACTTTGTCTGCTCGAAATAACTTTAACTTTAAATTCACAATTTATACAAAATTTTCTGTTCAATTTTCCGCCGACGTGTGCGTCGTGTGTGGATCACAATATTTTCATTTTCCAAAAAGGAGTTCGAGTGCTGCTGCTGCTGTCGCCGTCTCTGCCCGCGTCGACTGCAATGGCTACCCAAGGCAGCGACGCAACGCACTTTACAGTTTTTCCCCTCCTTTAAAATGTTTCATGGATACTCTTTATACACATTTTTCCTTCTTTAATCGCCATTATCCTGCTCTAAATGTATTTTGATTTAATTATTAACTCGGTTTTTTGCACTTTTATTACAATTTCGTTCATTCCCTCTGCAGCGCTCTGCCAACACATACAAACATTTTTTCTTTCATTCTTTGATTTAAGTGCGGGGGGTTGTTTCGGCTTTTCTCTCACTTTTTGTTCAGTTTCTAGCGAAGTTCTTCATTTCAATCAATGTGTAATTAGTCCAGATTTATTTTCCACTTTGTGGTATGTTTTTTTGTTGCTAATTAAACATTTTTCAGCCATCAGCAAATCTCATACACTCACACAATCTCACACTTGTACAGGCTGAAGAAAAACTCACTGTCGTCATGGGTAAGAACTACTATTAACTGGCATGCTCTGCCACTGCTTGCACTTGTAGGAAAAGTCTCATCAATTTAGAAAACGGAGCACTTGTTTGAAAATTTATTGAAAAATTATGTGTATTTATTTTTGTTAGGCTTGCGCTACATGTGTCCGATTGTTGGGTTTTGTGAATTTTCTTTTCTCTCCTCCCCATTATCGATGGTTCACACGCTTATCGATAGATCAATCGAAGTCGAGGGCAACGCTGCCCCACTTTATCGCTCCGTCTCAATGGAGTCTCATAGATTAGGCATCGTGGCAATATCTAGAGATGGTTAGTTTATTGGAATATAATTATATGTGTGTGGAGTTGTCGCAGTTTTTAATGCACTGTTGGTGACGATGGGGCTTATCATGCATTCGATGATATCGATAGTTGCAACAGCTATCGACTTAGTATTTTAATACTTATTCGTGGTGTTTTTCTGCTGGCATCGATTTGGTCACTTTGCTTGGTCCAATTGGATGGATAGCAGACTGAAGAGAATCTCGCAGGGAATTTCGACGTTTTTATTTTTATTTTTACCAGCTGTTGTCTAAAAAATGTGTCTTTCTTCTCTGGTTGGCATATTACACTGCATTTTTATAGGGGTTGTTTTACTCCGCTTAACAGCCTCTTTTTAAGTACCAGTAACAAACAATTGACTTTAAACCACAGCCCCAAAGCTACCAAAGTAGAGCTACTCTCAATCTATTGTATTGTGTGAATCTAATATTCCCACAAGAGAAAGGGACCTTCAGACCTACGGCCACAAAAAAGTAAGGATGAAAATGGCGCTTACAGAAATTCAAAGATTCCAATTATCACAGACAGCAATCGACTGCCAGTATTTTTAATACTACTTTGTGGCATATGTTAGCTTGCCTCGTCTGGCCACACTGTTTGGACCAATTGGTAGAAAAAGTTAACTGAAGAGATACTCGTAGAGTTTTAGTTTATATATTTTGATGTATTGTTTAGTTTGGGAAATCTTAAAGCCATGCCAGCTGTTCGCAAATATCGTCGCGAAACAAGTGAGATCAGCTGTTGCCTAAAATATTTACTCTTCCTCTCCAATGTTCTCCTGTGGATGGCTGCACTACTGGTCCTGGCTATTGGAATTTGGGCATGGAGTGAGAAGGATATGTTCAGGAATATTGCCAAATTGAGCTTTATAGCCTTGGATCCAGCATTTGTGTTGATTATATTAGGCGGGATATCATTCCTTCTGGGGTTTATGGGTTCCGTGGGGGCGCTTCGCGAAAACACTTGCCTCTTGGCTGCGGTGAGTAACAAATCAGGAATTCGTATATAGAAATTCAAGGATAACCAAGATTAACGAACGATTTTTCAGTATGCTATATTTTTGAGCATTTTGCTGCTGGCCGAGATTGGGTTTTGCGCTTTGGCTTTTGTACTCAAGGACAAAGGCTGGGTAAATGGGTGAAAGTGTTGACTGGAAATCTTAATATAATATGCTTTATTTACCAGATCAAAGATCAGGCCACTGAAGGACTGAAAGCCTTTATTCGTCACTATAGAGAAGATGCAGATCAACAGAACCTAATTGATTGGATCCAGGAGGATTGGCTGCAATGCTGCGGCATTGATGGACCCAAAGATTGGGATAGTAACAACTATTTTAATTGCTCCTCCATAGCCATTGGCAGTCGTGAGGCTTGCGGTGTGCCCTTCTCCTGCTGCCGTCGGCGTCCCATGGAGCTAATCAAGAATAAACAATGTGGCTACGATGTGCGGAAAGAGGGATATGTAAGTAATTGGCACTTTATTGGGATGGAATATAATTTACATTAAAAATGTGAACATAAATTGAATACAAGCAGCCTGTGGATAGGAATATACATGAACGTGGCTGCTTACGAGCAGGCGAGGATTGGTTGGAGACGCATTTGTTAAGTGTGGCAGCCACTTGTGTAGCCCTGCTGCTCATGCAGGTGCTGAAGAAAAGACTTAAACCAATTATAATTAAGCTACTGCAAATTGGATTAGGCTGCCTTTACACTGTTCGACACATGAGACATGATAATCTAGTAGGCCTGCGTTTTGCCATGTTTCGCCTATGAATTTGAAGAGATTTTTACATTTAAAACAACTAACATGCAAGCCTACTAGACTGTCATGTCTCATGAGTCGAACTGTGTAAAGACAGCCTTACAGTGGTCACTCACAAGTTAGAATATACGGCCAAAACGTTGCTCAGCTATGGGCATTACAAATGTTACAAATGAAGGCTTGTGAACTGGTCAAATTCGAGTGTTTTGTGTATCTAAGTGTTCACACAGATGGACGGACGGACCGACTTAGCTATACCGACTCGGCTGTTGATGCTAATCAAGCGTATAAATACTTTTTGGGATCAGAAATGCTGCCTTCTGCCTGCTACATACATTTGCAAAACTTTGGTGATTTATTGAAATACGAATTGAGAAAGACTCGCAACTGACTCGAATATGGTTCGAAGCTGTTTCTACCAGGGTCTTTCGGATTGGGCTGTTCAACAGTTCAACAGGACTTCTTGTTTTTGATTTCTCACTGCCCAGGTCTGTGGTTTTGTAGGCAGCAGTAGTGTTTAATGCAGCTCCGTACCGGTTCTAAGGGGTTCGGTTTTGGACCAGTTTGCATACTCTAAAAACACTTTCAGCTAACTTGAAAATGGTTAGTATCATTTATGATCAGAAAATGAGCTCATTTATGACAATTTTAATCAGTAGAAGGACTCGAAAAACACTCTAATGTGATCAAAAAATTCATAAAGTGTTTGCTGGGAATGATCATCCAAATCTTGGGTGGGTAGACTCTTCCGCGACTCTTCTTAAAGAGTTGTTTTTAACCCATTCTTCTGATCAGTTTCGACTCATTTTCGAGTCATTTGCGATTCCTTTAAGTGATTGGAAAAAGCTCTGCTACTAGGTCATTAGAAAAGATTACCGTACGAACTAAATATAATTGGTTTCAAACAGTCGGTAATTTTCGACGCCTGATCTTGTGATCACTTTTAATAGGCAAGCAGTTTCAGTTTGAAATTCAAACGCTGATCCGAAAATTACTATGTTCGATATAGAGCCAGTATAAGCTCTATAAGCGCTCTCATTCATTTCCACAGAGTTTCCTATAGCAGTACACTATATGAATGTGAAATCGTTGTACAGTCCTTCATTCATCTGAGCATATGTGATTGAATGTCTTGTTGCATAGTTTCTAACTTGTGAACGGGCACTGAAGTAAGATCCAATTTTTAATTTTACTTCATCTTTTTTTTGCTACAAAAATTCAGTTTTCTGATCCATCACGATTCCATTTTTCTAAAGATATATATTCTAATTTTGTAAATTTAAAGCCGCCATTCAGGGTTATTAGTTTGTTGGGAGCCACACTTAATTTTCAATTAGTTTTGGTAAGCAATTTTTACCACCTGCTTCCAATATTTTTTGTCTTTTTGAAATCGGAGAACCCGGGTTATTCAATAAACTGTCTCGTCACATTTAGCAGTGACATTTTTGACGGCAATTATTTAGTTTTTAATTAAAATAAGTTTTACTTAAAATATTTGGTTTACAGAAGTTTACAGATGGCTTGTGACACTTACACTTTTTTGTTTTATCCATTTGCCAGGGCCAGGAGCTGTCCAAGATTATTTATGAAAAAGGCTGTGTCCAGGCTGGCGAAGAATGGATTGAGCATAATTTGATTATTATTTCCACAGCGGCCATTGGTGTTATGTTTTTCCAGGTTTTAATTTTTGATTTACACTATTTCTTTTAAGGGAAGATCTTTTACTAATCCATCTCCTATTTTTTAGATCTTGGGCATATGTTTTGCTCAGAATCTACGCGCTGACATCTATACGCAAAAGTCCAAATGGCACTGACAAATGGCCCTTGGTGCCCCCACAGCACTTTAAAAGCGATCAATAGAATGGTTACACAAAATGGTAAGGTAAGGAACCCGAACAAACCCGAACAAAACGCACTTCAACAATACACAACTACAACAACCACTCATCTACGCTTCGGTTAGTTAACTATACTATAAATACCTAAACTATCCATAAGTACATAAGTTCTATATGTGTCTACAACTAAAAAAAAGCAAACGCATTCCGTCTTCGATGACTTAACTAGGTTGCCAAATTTTTTCGCTAATTTTTGCATACATTTTCTATACATTTTTACAATTGAAAAATAGAGAGAACGTGAAAGAGGCATAGGAAATCGAAAAATAACTTGAAATGCAGCTGTGATATATTTTTAATAAATGTATAGAGAAAAGACGACAAAAATTATATGCAAAACCACTTTTCCATTACTAAGAAAAACAAAAACAAAACAAACCTTACACATAAAATCTTATTTTTATAAAAACCTGAACGAAAACAATTTTATGTGGGGGCGCCGAAAAGCCCGAACGAACGAAACAAAAAAAAAAGTGAATAAAGCTTGCTAATTAATTTGTACGAGCTTAAACTAACTTAATGCAAACAAAGCAAAAAACGGAAAAAAAAATGATTATACTATACATACATATATATTTTTGCATAACTCAACTAATTGATCCTAATGAGTTTATTAATCTAATGTTTATAGTGCGCACTATAAACTTGAAGCTTAGCGTTGGTGTAAAAGAAAGGCTGCAACACCGAAATGTTTTTGTTAGTTCCAGACTTGTGAATATGGCAAGCGACGGTCGATGGGTATTACCTTAATGTAATTATACTTGCTACGGTTGACCTTGGTTTTCAAGTTCTCAAATGCTCTACCTATACTCTCGACCCCAGAAACTTCACAATGCCTAATAACATTCAATCCTTTATCATTTTTACTAGATGAAATTGTAGCAAAAATAAAGATCCTGAAAACAGTTACAAAACTTGCAAAGTTTTTGAACTTTCACCATAAGCAGAAGGTTCCGTTCCGTTTCGATCCGATTCTGAATCATTTTCGTTGGCAGCCTTTCTTGTATTCGTTTTAGTTTATTATCTTGAACCTTTACTCCAAAATCTTAGTTAAATTTTGGGAATTGTATTCGTTATAGATATGATGACTGTCCAAGCCGAACAAACCAAAATCTAACACTATTTATATAACTATACAAAATGTAGAACTACAGTCAAGATGTCTTTATCTACACAATCATTCCGGTTAGTAAAGAATCAGTATTTGATATAAAATTATTTCCTATCCAACACTGCCCTTTATAACAACTTTAGCCAAATAAGAGAGAACCTTAGAATGGATGAAGTTTTCTTTTTCTTTCTTTCTTTAATAATTGGAAAATATAGAACTGATCGACATAAAAATACTTTCTACTGGTCTAAATGCAGGATTACATTTTTTTTAAAACTTCATATATTTATCAACATAAGCCAATTGTGAAAATAGAGGAAAGTTAACTTTGGCTCGGCCGAAGTTTGTATACTTATTATGAGTGATTTCCCAAACTAACCAATTGATGGCGTCTTTCAATAATCAGATATATGATATATACATCCAGTTTTCATTAAATTGGGCAAATTTTGCTAATTCTGATAATATTAAGTTTTTCTTAGTATCCCTAACTAGTTCTTATCGACCGATGGTTCAAATTATACCAGCTATATGATATGTTCGTAAGATTTTGTCAAAACCTTGTAGAATTGTGTAAAATTATGTGAAACAAAGAAATGCCAGTTTATAGGACGATTCAATTTGAAACAAAAAAGGTTTCATACCTAGGCATTTTTCAAACTTACTTTTCTATGTCAGCTGAATTATACATAGTTGTCCAATTTCGATAAAAATTAGTGAAACCATTAAAAAGCATTTAAAACTAAAAAATACGACGATGGGATAGCCTAGAATCAAACGGACGCAGAGACGGGCAATTGCTGATCAATTTTATATACACTTTATGTGGTCGTAGATGCTTCCTACTGTGCGATATAAGCATCTGAACAATTGTAATATACCTCTGCACATGTAGATTAATCACAAGTCATGTTTTTATACCCTTGCAGCGTAAAGCATATAGCTGTCATGGGAAGGATTGGACGAAAACTAGTTTTAGTGAGAAAAACTTTTTTGGTTTTAACGAAAACGTCTTCAAACTTTGTATTTCCTACTTTGCTATGCTTTCCCATGATTTTTACTAAGTTTGATAGAAATCGGAAATCTATTTAGTATGGCTGCCATAGAAGAGTAGTCTGAAAAGTGGTCTTAGTGAGAAAAATTTGTAAGTTTTCAATGGAAATGTCCTTAAAATTGGCATTTATTTATTTGATATACTCTCAGACAATTCTATAAGTTTTTTTCAAAGTCGGCTGACTATAGCTACATATAGCTGCAGTACGAATGATCGGTCGAAAAAGAAGTTCTTTTGAGACTATTTTGTTTTAAATGGAATCGACTCAAAATTTCTGTTTTTGTTTTTTGGTAAGGGTTTTGCATGATTCCACTAAGTTGGGTCGAAGGCGGGCATCTATAAAGTATATCTCTCGTAGAAAAGTAAGGTCCGAAATATCGACTTAGTTAGAAAAACGTGCTGTATGGGTATACAATCTTTGGCCGACCCGAAGTTAACTTTTCTTAATTTTTCTAGTTTAATATCTGTTGAACAAATCGGTAAAAATGTCATTCTTTTCGGTTGAAAGTTTATCACACTTGACTTCTTCTAAACCAATTCTTGCTAGGCATGGAATGTGGCTCATTTAGGGTATTCATTGTTCCACGTTAAATGGTAAATCGTAAATGGTAAACTCAAAAAGCTTACGACACAAAAACAACATAATTTAGAATAGAATTGCAAATAAAAAATCTAAATTATCGACTTGATTTACTTCAAATCACTCGAAAGCCGCGGGTTTACTGCAACAAATTCAAAGATCTACCACAAAGGGTTGTTCAGTAGCTTGTCTGGTATTCACCATTTAACGAAGTCTAGTGAATATTCTTAATATTTAATATACAAATTGACAAAAGCATTTAAATTAATTGTCAAAAATATAAAAATTTATTTCAACATTTTTGAGAACTTTGTCGATGCAGGGCCCTTCTCTTTATTGTTCAGAATCTCATTGTTGAGAATCTCACTCACTCAAGTCTGTCGATCAGTGTAAGTATTACAACTCAAAAGAATGCTCAAAAACGTTAAAAAATATTAAATTGATGAATTCTCGCAGAATGGTTCACTGAAAAATATATACAACAAATTATTCTGAATCTCCATTTGCCAATGAAAATGTTAATTAAATATTAGAAACTCAAGTGTAAAGAATGCTGCGCAAATTGTGTAAATCTAAAGGAAATGAATCAATTATTAAAAGTAAAAGAATTTAAATAATAATGGAAAAAGTCAATTGAGAACAAGCTAAACTTAAGTAAAATAAGGCCAGTCAAGTCAAGCACTTTAACAATATTTTTTGTTCTAAGCAAAGTTTATTAATAGTAATACAAATAATAAGAGAATTATTGTAAGAATAATAGCTTATCAAAGGTTGTTGATGCACAAAAACGAATCAAAAACTGCTTCTCAATAAAAGAATTAATGAAACGCTTGTAACTAAATGGAATTTCACTTATTCTGAACATCGCCGGATTGACCATCCAATTGAGCTACTGCATCAAACTGTACAGCCGGCAACTCAGCGCCAAATGTGGTTTTATTGGCTCGCTGATACTCCAGTAAGACCACCGAGTTGTCACCTACTTTCAAAAGCTCATTGGGCACATAGAGTGTGATTTGAGGACCAGCCACCGGCCAATAGCGGCCCAAATTGAATCCATTAACATAGGCCACACCTTTGCCCCAGCCGGCCATATTGAGATAAGTATCACCCACTTCCTCTACCTTAAAGTTGCCTGTATACAATAGTGGTCCTCTGCGTAGTATTCGCTGACGAGCTATGAGAGGATCCAATTCTTTGTTGCTGCGCTGCCTTCGCCATGACTCCACAGCGGCCTCTTCCAAGGGAAATGCAGTGCTCTTCCAGTTTTCCAAAGGCAAAAAGCCGCCATTATGCAATTGTAGACTGACTTCCCCAAATATTCCCTTCGTGTCATTGAGCGCAGCGAAATTAACGCGTCCTTGATTCTCCACCAGCAGCTGCAGGGTGCTACCCCAACCCCTACTCAAGGGCAAAGATTGGATTCGGGCCTCTCGCGACAAAGTGCCTACCAGCTCCTGATCCACGAATACATGTGCACGATCACGTAGATGTTCTACCTTCAGTAATGCCGGATCCAAGTCCATAGCGGGCAAGGTGGTCTCGTATAATACCAAACCCGAATACAGGTCCAATTCCTCAAAACTTTTCGGCTTCTTTGCTTCGACAGGTGGTCCCTTGGCCAAAGCAGCACGTCCTTCCGCTGACAGCAGTTCCAATGACGGTGTCATCTCCACTTTGCCATAAGCCAAGCGCTTGGCTGGTTTGAGTGTAATCTCAGGCAGCGGCAGCACCGCACCAATTTCCCTTTTAACCAGTTCGTATTTGTCGGTTACACCACCAGCTTCATCCATCACAGCATCATAGTCATAGCTGGTGATATCAGCGGAGTAACCAACACTTCCGTCTAGATTCCAGTTGGCTCCTGCTGTGAATCCGAAATTCGTACCACCAAAGAACATATACAGATTAACGCTGGCACCATAGCTGAGAATGGTCCTGGATACCAAAAGAAGTTAGTAAATGAGTGAAGTTCAATGAATCTTCCAGGGGAACTTACTTTAAGGCGGCTGCCACCTCCTGACCACTGCGACGTTGATTCTCCTCTTGCCAGTGCGTTAACCAACCTGGATAAAACTCAGAGTTAACCAAAGGTCCCGTGGGCTGGAACTTGCGTAACAATGCCCAGATTTCGTCGATCTCATGAACTGCGTAAAAAATACAAATAAGGTTGGTGATTTTAAAAGCTTTTTCAAAGTTTTGTAAACCATCGACATGATTTAGTTGGTATTAAGAATAAATGTGGCACCGAAGATGGAATAAAAGTGGCGAAATTCTATCAGCACAAATTTGTAAAATATTCCGACATTGGAAGAGTTAGTAATTATGTGTGGCATTATTTCCACTACGCGAATATGCATCATCTTGTGAAACTCTGTGCACTCTGTGAACCACATTAAGCAATTGACTTGACTTTCTAGTCCGATATGCTGTCTGGCAGGCTTCTTTATTGATATACATCTTGGATGAAACTCCAAGGAACTTTTAAATCTTGATCGACAGACAGCCTGTCATTAAGGCTCTATCATCAAACGCCACCAAAAGCTACCTAGTCCGCAGCACGGCTACAGCACTGAACCTGAATATGAGAAAGCAGACTAGTGCGCAAGGAACGGTTTAATACTGGCAGCGACATAAGCGGCAACGGACATTCAAAGACCCTGCAGGACATCATGACAGAAGTACAGGAAGGCCAGAACTAGGGCAGAACGACAATTGGATCTCTCACCCGGATGTCACATTTCCCGATCACTCTGGCCATGAGACACACTCAAAAAACTTCCCAACTCCTACACTTTGGCTAGAACAGGATTATAACTATGATGGTAGTCTGTCGTAGCTGTGGGAATGAGGAGGAAGTAGAAAGCATTCAAGACCTTCTATGCAACTGCACTGCACCTCTAAGGAAACGCACCCAGCATCTGGGTAAACTATTCTTTGAAGACCTGGGCAGTGTGGCAAAAGTGCCCCGCCGAAAAGACCTGGCTCTTTTTGTAGATTCCTCTAAATGGTTTGAATAGAGAGATTTCGGAGAACCTGACCGTCGATTCCCACAATCCCCCCCTACATACTTTGGTATGTAGTCTCCGGAAAAACAAAAAAGGGTTTCTGGTTTAAAGAAGAAAAATCAAAGAAAATTGTATGCTTGCAATGAGGTTCAATCGGCTTCAGCATTTCTTACACCGGTCTGAGTCTGCGCAGTCTTCGATTTGGCCGATGGCCCAGCAAGTTTAGTTGTCATGCAAGTTCGTAATGAGTCCTCTGAGGTACCGAGCTCAAGCCGTAGACGGGGAAGGGTAAGATTAAATAAACAAATTTTATCAAGACCTCAGAATATTTAGTTAACATACTCCCACAGAAATGTAGCACGAATCGGCAAGCATGGAATCTGCTTCAATTGAGATTAGTATCTGCTTGATTTTTAAAGAGCGCTAGCCAAAAATGGGAACAATTCTCGCTTTATTTTGACTGAGCGCGTTGTGGCGGTGTCGGCTGCGATGTCGGTGACAGTGACTGCTTTGCACTCTTCGAGGTCGAGAGTTCAAGTCCCAGTTGAGGTAAGTAAAAAATAAAATTGTTCAAAGAGTGGCGTTGGATTGGGTTTTGGGGTGTGTGATAATATCACCCGTGCCACCGCTCCAAGGTTTTCAAATCAAATCTATTCTTGGAATCGAGAATTTGTATGCTGGCCACAAAGCCACCAATTTCTTGGATCCAAGACAATCTATTCTTGATATGAAGCAGACTTAATTTAAAACCAAGAATTTTCATTTCGAAAATCCATTCTTGATTTCAATATTTTTTACTTGGATATAAGCATATTCTGTCTTACCGTACTTTTGACATCAAAATCTGCTTAAAATCAAACACGATTGGCTTGACTTTTTCTCTGAGTGTAAAAAATAAGATATTTTCAACCTATTCATCTTTATCAAAGATGGTTGAATTTAGATTGAAATTGAGATTATAATCTTGGGTTGCGATTTTCTAGTCTCAGTGCAATTTTGGCACCGTTTCGTCGTGCTTTCGAGAATATAATCATGGTTTTAGATTAATTTTTGTGTCAGTCATGACTGACCCACTCAAGGGATATACTTTTCAATGAATTTTAGAGTCTGCCTAGTTCCCCGTGATTTAACTTAATGTGATTTTTCTTTATCTTATCAATCCATCAACCCATCGGTATGCATAGCAGTATAAAAGAAGCGCGATTAGATGATTATCATTATTGTCTTAGATATTAAACTCCTCATACTCACTGCGATCAATGCCAAAGTCGGTGGTTGCAAACACATTCTCAATTTTGCCGCAACTAAATCGATCATTGGGTATATCCACTGTAAAAAGTAAAGCATGTCCTTTCACATAGCTCTCGGTTTCATCTCGCAACCAATTCAAATAGTCATGATCACAGGCCTCGTAGTCGCCATACTCATTCTCCACTTGAACCATTATGATTTTGCCGCCATTGCCAATTAACAGATGTTGTACACGTGGCATTAGCTCGGCATACCATTTACGGACCTCGGCTAGATAGTTCGGATCACTGGTACGCATTTTGATATTTGGGTACTTGGTGAAAAGCCAGTGGGGAAGACCGCCCTGAGAATTGGAAAAACGATTATTGAATGCCCGGAACGGTTGTGGAAATTTCTATCTTACATTATCACGCTCAGCACAGATGTACGGACCAGGACGTAGCACTATATAGAAATCTTCTTCTTGAGCTATCTCTAAAAATTTGACCAAATCGGCTATGCCTTCCCAATTGTAGACGCCGTCATGAGGATTATGCAAGGACCATTCAACATAACTGAGAATTAAAATCAAAAATAATTTAAATAATTAATGAAAAGAACATAAATAAGATAACAAGGGAAAGGTAATCACATTTCTAGCTTAAAGTAAATATTTTCTTAATTTAAGAACGCTTCAGTCTTTTTATAAGAATTAGTTTTTCTTAAATATATGGTGAATTGCCTTTGACCCCTTTGTAGGGCAAATTTCTAAATTGTAGGGAGATGTTGGCTGATTTTTTGTTGAGTGTGGGTTTTCAAGCAAGAATTAGTAGATGGCATATCCAAGCTAGGGAGTCATAAATCGGAAAAGTCACTTCAGAAAGACAGCACCGAAACAGAGAGAAGCCCTATGTGTGTATGCCCCAATTGTCCACCGTATTAGTTTGAAATATTTATTAAAATTTGTACAAATACAAAAGGATTTAATTAAATGGTGTCCTTCATGTTGATAAATAAGCTTGGAGCTCTTATCCAGGGTAAAGCTTTATAATGGAAATATTTGTTTGGTAATTAAATTTCTCTAAATTGATTACCTAGAACTAGCCTTCTCGTGTTAGTTGTTTGTGCAGCTATATCTAGATGTATCATTTTTCCTGATTTCTTGTTTAGTTTATAATTTAAGTGTTGTTTTCGCATTACAACACCGCTATCAATCAGTAACCACTTCACATTAATCTTATATTCAGTACTTACGTATCCAAAGCATTCAGACCCGAAGCCCTCATAGTTTGCAATCTAGATCTCCAAGCCTCAGGAAGAGCACGAAAATAATGAAATGAACCGGAGACGTATCGGAATGGTTCACCATTTAGCAAAAATGTGTTGGCCTCATGATCTATGGTAAATGTGGGTGTGTCCTGTCCAAACATCGATGATACAAAACAAACAATTATAATTCAACGAAAACGTATTTCGTCTGTTTCCAAATATGGTCTTACCTCACGATTCCCCTCATCACCGCCACCAAGACCCACGACCAGACCAACGGTGAGGGCGATCACTATAATAATTATACATCCGCTCATGGCCAGTGTCAACTTTCGAGTGCAACGACAGCCGCCACTCATTCTCTGGCCGGGCTCAGAGAGTTCAACGATCACAAAAAAACAACAGACAGACCAAGCTTCCAAAAGCTCGCTCGCTCACTCAATCTCAGCAGCAACCTAACCAACCGTTCACTAGCGCTGACCGGAGCACAATGTCAAAGCGGATCCACTGCCTAATGGGTTTCGCTTAGTTAGTACTTTGGACACGACTTCCAAATGCCTTGATAATGTTAGTGTTCAATGGGTACTTGAACGCCTGATAAAGGCGGCACACTCTTCAACTTCGAGATCATAATTGTTTGTTAACATTATTATAAGAATAACAAATTTTCTACTGAGTCAGTTAAGTTTTAGATTATAATTGGGTGACCATAAAATCACCACCTAATAGCTAATCCTAACCATCGAAATCTGTAGATAATAATTGGGTTAATTCTTTCAGGGGGGGGCTTACTTATCACCAATCGAAAAAAAGGGCTGATATAAGAAGAGATAAGGAAAATTATATTAAGAACCGTATTCTTTTGCTCCTGTTTTGCCAAATCAAGGTGGAGTTGGTGAATTTGCACTGCAACTAGATTTGCAAAAACGGAAAAATAAGAAAAAGGAAATAGATTCTAGTATGCATTTACAGAAAAAAATAATTATATGATCTGGGGCTCAATAATATAGTTTCTCATATTAATATAAAGCCGATGTGGCATTTGAAAATGAGCTGTTCGAAAATTTCATTCTGATATGAGTATTTCCATTATTGTGATAAACGTGACTATCGTCCGAATTAACATTTAAAAAATACACAATTGAAAATAGGCATAGATTATAACTCTATATTACCCCTGCAGTTAGTGCGAAGGTTGATTTTGAACAATTTTCCGTTTTCAATATAATTGCAAAATACCAATTTCGTGAGCAACAACTCAAATGCCGATTTCTGTAAGTCCTGAGGCAATATTTATTTGCGACTTATTTTAGAATATTTTTCATTGATGTCCTGAAAAAAGGTTCTTGTCAAGTCTGTCATTAATATGCAATACTGCATATTTACTCAGATTGTTGGGTGTTCAACAAAATGTTGAGTTAAGTTATATACAATATATATATATTATCCTAAAACTATGATTTTCATATAACATAGCATACCTTAAACAGCATTAAGCATGATACATATATTTTGTGTGCATAAACATGATTTGAATATAGTAATGTTTGACAAAATATCAAATTAAACAGCCTATATCAAATTGATATTCATATTCGTATTTTTTCTGTGTATAAATATATTTGGACTTTAAATTTGGAGAAGTGCATCATAATAGCATCCCTCAGCTTTGGGTATTCAAAAGGTAACCAAAATTCGAATTCTTTTCATACTCACCTCGTATATTATCGGAAACGAATTGCTGGACTGTGCAGCCCACAAAACAGTCGGGCTTGATCGACTTGCTTACTTGTCCTTACTGCAATTATCTTGTCATTAAAGATAAGAAAAACTTAATTTAAGCACGTCAAGTCGACTTTTTTTCGATCAGTAATTTGTTGAACTCTGTTAGTAGCGTTGCTGATAAGCCCAGATTCAGACATTACAAAGTAATACTCTCCCATTATGATTCAGTAGTTGCTTTATTTTATGTTATTTCTTTGTTTGCCGTTTTATCACTTATAAAATTGCAAAAATTACGACATATATTAATCTGTATTTATATATGTATATATAATAATTGTGTTGTATAAGTGATGTTTTTGATTAATGTATGTATATTGTCCGATCTATAGTTATAATAAATTAGTTTTATTTGTTTTCCAATATAATATATATATATAGTAAGTATGCAGTACTAGACGTATAAATGCTTTTGGTAGTGCGTGAGTGGTTGACCCTCTTATAGAGCTCTGAGTCTCTACTAAAACAAATTTAGGTGTCTATTTTGATTTCCGTCCATATATTGAGTGTTTCATACATATACATATCTAAGTAGTACGCTTCACTAAAGAAATTATTTAAACATTTGAACTGTAACATAAAGTGCTTCTGTAAAATTATATATACTTATGTAGGCTGAGGTAGAACAGCACGAAATTCTAATTGGCGGAGGGTCTGAAGAAGTTAGAGAATGTCAAAGAGATAGAGAGAGCTGGAAACGTGGGTTGGGAATTGAGTAAGTATCATCGGCTTAGAAACTAAAGTTCGTATAATATCGTTATGTATATATTTATTTCTAGGCACTGACGCTACAAAATTTGTCCGCCATCAGTGTTAGCACCTTCTCCAGCTTGCCATGACGATCCTCGGGCTTAGCAGTGGCTCCCGAGCTGCCCCAAAGGAATTTCACATGGAATTCAGTGCTAAAAAATGTAGGTAGAACTATGAAGGATACTGCTTAGTCGGGCGACTACCACAAAGAACTTACCGAAAAGCATCAGCCAAGAGCTCGTCCAGCCTGGTGCTGGCTTCTTCCAAAATTATCTTTGCGTTTTTACGATATAAGTCCAAGTTCTTGAGAAAACCCCGCGAAGCATCTAAGTGCTGAAAATTAATGGACATGCCAAAATCATCAGCCTTTGATTCCCAGGGAGCTATGCAGGTGTTATATAAAGGCGGACGATCATCGATATTTGAATGATTTATAATATCCAAAACAGGCCGATCGATAAGTAGAGCATAGAGCAGGACATGGGGTACAGTGGTGTTCGGTGCCTGCGGGTTGGAGGCCTCGTTCATGCTAATCAAAGTTGGGCGCAGTTTGGCCTCGAAAGTGAAAGCACTGTCCGTATATTTTTGTCGCAGAATATGCCAGGCCTGGTCAAGTTTTTGAATCTGAATGAAAGGAAAGAAATTAGAAATCAATTTCTGAACAGTTGAATCGGTTTCTTAGACCCACCTGCTGCATACATAATCCCAACATTATTGCACAAAACCCAAAAAGATTACCCAACGCTGTCTTCGTCTCAACCGCAACCTGTATCCACTTGCTAAGCAATTGTGCTCGATCCAAATCCGTTTGACAGGTGAGTATGGTCACGGCCACCATAAGCTTAATGCATTGTGTCCTCTCTATGATATCCTCACGAAAGAGTTTACCGTGTGGTAAAGTCAACAGCTCCAAACCAGAACAACTGAGATAATAATCCACTTCGTTTGCTGGCTCATCCAAAAACAAGGTTATATCAATGCGTGTTATATGCTCGGCCAGTAATTTGGGGCCGGTCTCTAGGAGCATCATCTTAAACGTGTTCAAAGCATCACCGTCCAGTGGTTTATTCTCCACAGAGGGGAGAAGCAGAGTGCTAAAGTTCTCAAAGTCAAATTTGCTGGACTGAGGGAGAGAAAAGTGTGGATGTAATATTCAGAGCTAAAAAAGTTACACAACTTTTTTTTAATACTATGCATTACAGATAAAAAAGATGCATTGAAATTAATTAATCGGCAATGTTTCCAATACCCAGTCGATTTTATTGTAAACGTTGATTTTTCTAATTTAAAGCTCATAGTTCATCAATGTTTGGGATTACTAGATCAGGTCGTCTCTTGACAAATTGAATCCTCTTGGCATTGAGCTATCAGTTTCAAATGCTTAAGCAATTTTTATGATCAAGTAATCTTTTAAATGCTTGTCACCTTTCTTATAGCATTGTTTCGTTTAAGCTCTACATACCAACGTTTACAAGACACCCGACTCGGAATTCGGAACAGAGCCGAATATCCGTTTTTTGATACTATATCACTCTATTATAGCGTCTTTAAACTTGTGGGGTACTATTGATATGTCTGGAACTGGTAACACTAACGTGAATAGGTAAAATCTGATAATACAAAAATAATCGGTCTCACAACTTTTAAATGTACTAACGCTATTTATGTTGTTTAGAGTAAGCTTAAAAAATAAATTTGGCTTTAAAATTGAAAAGGACCATCAAAAAGCATTGCTGGTATAGTGAATTCAATCGAGGTCATAGTTCCCTTAGCGACAAGTTCCGTGAAGATCGTTCAAAATCGGTTGTAAGCCAGCAAACATCGATGCTGAATATCTTGCAGTAATAGAGGTTTGTTAGCGTTGGCTTCAGCATAGGTTGACAATCGTTCAAAAAATGGCTCGCGGTGAGATCGCGGTGCTTCAATTACGTTTATAAGATCTTCACAGGTGACGAATCATGGATATGAGCCGGAATCAAAACAGCAATCAACCGTGTGGGTGTTCCAAGACGAGCCAAATCCCTCAAAAAATTGTTAATGCATGAAGCACCGCGAAGCACTGTTCCGCTTGATCAACGTAGGGTTGTAAATTCTAAGAGGTACTCAACAATATGTTTGACGAAAGTCTTCAGAACAAGAAAGAAAGTCGGTCACGCCCGACTATAACATACTCTGTAACAAGAAAATTTGTCTTTTGATCATAACTCGAAGTCCGTTCATCCGATCTTCTTCATTCCTTTGGCGGATCGATAAGTTATCCTAATAACTAAATATGTCCAGAAGGAACAAGCCATCTATCTTCAAAACTGTGGGAGGTATGACGTTTTTTCTAAATTGCGGGGGCGGGAGGGGGCGTGGCCAAAATTGAAAATAAACTTGATCTGCCTGCAGACATAAGACGCATATGTCCCATACATGTCAAACCTCTATCTCTTACCATCTCTGAGATCTGTGCGTTCATACGGACAGACAGACAGACAGACGGACAGATGGATGGACGGACGGACGGACAGACGGACATGGCTATATCGACTCGGCTGTTGATGCTGATCAAGAATATATATACTTTATGGGGTCGGAGATGCTTCCTTCTGCCTGTTACATACTTTTGCACAATCTCATAATACTCTCTGTACCTACGGTACAGAGTATAAAAATTTCCAAAACCAACTGCGGAAGACGAATCATGGAGACATCATGACAATGACGGGCCAAAACAATGAATTGATGGTTCATCCGTCGTACGAAGCTGTTGATGCGTTTAAACTCCCTTGTTTTGTAGGTGCCTCACATAGTCGAAAAGTGCTTCGAAAATAAATTGGAAAATTATTGGGGCGAATGCAAAAGTGCACAAATTTTTCATGGAGAATGTTTTTAAAAACACTAACGCCATTTCCATCATCTTTGCTTGTCCCGAAATATTGATATATGTTATCTACTTCAGCATAATTTCGCAGATTTTGACAAAAATTTTAAGAATATATCAAATGGATGTCCTAGAAAACTATGGTCACAAAATAGGCTTCATCTATTGATCCGTTTGGAAAATCTCTCAGCTACCCAGAGGGAACAAGTAAGGGCGCTGTAGTCGAGTTTCCCGACCACAAAATACCCTGTTCATTTGTTTTCATTTATTTCTTTGTGACAAAATGTCATCCTAAATGTAGGCAACTCTTATCAGCTCAACTGTTTCGCTTATAACTCCGGTGTTTTTTGTCCGATCTGATTGTACTTTTCAGAATAGATAGATATTGGGCCTAGCTTGATGCATAATAAATTGTGGATCTGACGGTTGTTTAGGTCTAGAATTTCTAGAGGAGGTCTTGGTTTTCTGAGGATAAAAGGGGGATGGGTGGGAATTTTCCAAATCTGAAACAAACTTGATCTGCGTACAGCATAAATCTACCTTCGTGGCTCTATCTCTTATAGTCTCTGAGATCGACGCGTTCATACAGACAGACAGACGGACGGACGGACGGACGGACGGACAGACGGACAGACGGACGGACGGACGGACAGACGGACAGACGGACATGGCTATATCGACTCGGCTGTTCATGCTGATCAAGAATATATATACTTTATGTGGTCGGAAAATTTTCCTTCTTCCTGTTACATACATTCGCACAACTTCATGATTCCCCTTTTCCCATTTTCAATGGGAACACTGTATAAAAATAGAGAGAGCATTGGTGAATCGGTGTCAAAAACAGGCCATTAACGACTTATCTCACTTATAGTACAATATTCTTATTTCAATAACTTTTTTTTGAGAATGAAAATAAAATGATTTGAGTTAGAATGTTTTGTTTTTGAGAACATTTTATAACAAACTTTTTACAGAATTTGATTGAGTTTGGTTCAGGTTATAAATGGTTCTCGCATCCCGGAAATCTCCTTTTTTCGAATCGGTAGTCAATAACTTATTAACTTAAAAACTTATTTAACTTAATTTAAAGATATTTGCTCTCTCAAATTTGAGAGAACATTCTGTTCTTATTTTGAGTAGAAAAATTCTTATTAACTTAACAGGTTTTTCGCCTCTGTATGGCAGTCATCGAACCGATATCTAAATTGTTGTGTGAAAATCATTTAGTACCTTTTTTATGTCAACTATTTCAGCTGCAAGTGAATTTTTACTTTTAAATTTTAAAGGACAATGAATAATCTGATTTTTAAATATTTTAAGCTTACCAGAATCTAACGTCTAGTTTCTGTATCAGATTAGTCAGAGTAGTTTCTGTATCAGATTACTTAAAGATCACTTTTGCAATTTTTAAAAACGATGGTTCGTAATTACGAAAACAATTATCCTATCGAGCCAAGCGCTTTAGCTCTTTCTTGCTTTGGCTCAGACCCAAGAGCCGCAGATCAAAAGCTGGGAGAATGGCGCATACAAATGTGATTCGCGAGCCGAAAAGCGGCTGGTAGTTCTCGAACTGTGAGCCTTTCTTAGTTTCAGGCTCTCAAGCTCCGGGTCTAAGCTCTCAGCTTAGTGTACGGCAATATATTTATAACTTAACTTTTGATAAAAATCGTTTATAAGCATTTTTGTTTACCCTCTGGTAGCCATATTACATCAGAAATTAAAACATTTTGTCTGTTGCAAATCATAATTTATCTTAGATCTACTCACCACTCGAACCTCCTCAATGGCCAACGTGAACAGCTGCTCTTCTGCCGCCAAAGCATCAAACTCCGTAAAACTCTTCAACGTGCCATTAGACGCCGAGCTGCTCATAAATCTTGGATTCTTAATAATCACACCTCGTTGTATGCTTATCTCACTGACATCACCCAAAGCCGAATCCCCTGAACCGTTGCCCGAATCTGAACCGCTTGCCTGATAGGCCAGTACGGCTGCCATTGGTTCCTTTCGTGGCTTGGGTGGCGGACTGGGTGGCCTCGAGTCTGAGGGTGTATCCAAGCTGCAATTTCTGGCCAGGCTGGATATTCTGGCCGCTGCCTGTTGTCGCAAAGCCTGAGCTGCCGACGTACTCGGACGTGGCAACGAGTGTGTGGTAAATTTGTTCTCAAAAAGCGGCTGCAGATCGCTTGTGGGATTGCATCTGGCTATGGTCTGGAAGCGAGCCAGACCATTGCCATTGGACAATTCCTGCTGCTGCTGCTGGTGCTCCTGCTGCTTATTTATTGTATTGCTCACCACCATAGCCTGGGCCGGAGTCAGGCTCTGTGAACGCTGCTGCTTCTTGCCGGGCAGCCTTGGAGGTGGAGGAACTTCACGTCGTGCTCTTGGTGGTGAGCAATGTGGGCTAGCAGGTGAAGCCAAAGATGTTGCTGATTGCTGTGGCTGCTGTTGGGAATCCGACGTCAACTGACCAAAGCGAAAAATGGCAGAGCCACTTCCTCCCATTCCCCCATTGCTACCCATGGGCGAGCTTAATGGGCTTAGTCCACGTAATCCAGCCAGCATTTGAGTATGCAATTGATTCCCCACAATCTTGTGCCCATAGAAGGATAGTGGATATGTGCGATTGCATGGAAACTGAATTAAGGCTCCTGATGCTGCCGAAATGGGCTTACCGGAGCCCACATAAAATGTGATCAAATCGGGAACCGTGTCAAAAGCATCTTCTTCGAATTGATATTGGACACGCTCGTAAACCGTTTCCGGTTGCAAAACCAACTGAAAATTATAAAATTGTTTACATTAGGTTCGTATTAGGATTTGATGATTTTCTTTACCAAGGGTACAAAGGGAGTCATCCGTCTGTGCAAATATATGCAACAGACAGAACTGCAACCCTTTACACTAATACTATTTTTTGATCATTTTTCTAAAGATCTAACTAACTTGAATTCGCAAACGGAAAACCACTCTGAGCCATTATGGAAAGAATACTTCTAGGGGCATTTTTGTTAACTTGTTAACTCGTGGTGGTAAAAGTAGAAATTTCCGAAAGTATGGACTAAATACCAGATGGGTAACTCGCTGTTATCAACCATCTTGTTACATTTCTGTAACCATTGACTTTAATATACCAGATCCTGATCGTCGCTATCGGATAGTTTATATAAATTCATTAGCGATTTTTTCCAAGTAAAGTGAGCAAAATGAGCACAAAAGGGTTTTTGGGACATATTTTTAGATGTTGGGGGTCCGCGAGGAAATCCAAATATGAGGAAGTTCTATATGCAACCTACTCTACAGCATATGCTAGGTCATTTTCCAGGTTCTTGTCCGCTGTAGCAAGGTGTAATGTTACATAACATTGTTGTTAATGCTGTGATAAATAACAAAGGGGAAGGCTACAAAACACTTCTGACCACTGAATTAAAAAAAGATTTCAAGTTAATCAAAGATTATACTCAGTCATAGAATCTTTGCAATTATAAATAATTTCTTAGTAAATGTTCTTTATTAAACTAACAAAACATTTAATGGATTCGGAAGTCTAGTTCAATGCCTAGGGGAAACGCTGTGGTTTCGATCAAATTAAAGATTAAACAAGATTCTTAACCTTCAGTCTTCCAATAATTTTAAAAATTTGCTAATTTCAGTCGAACTTCTATAAGCAAACTTCTAAACTTCTATAAAACAAAAATAAACTTAGCTATATAAAAAATTCGTAATAAAGAATTGCTTGCATATTGAACAAAATTGCAATGTTCTGGAAACTAATTCACCATAAAGAAAGTTCGTTGAACAGGAGTTCGAAATAGAGAAGTTCGACTATATTATGAATTCGAGCACATTTTGAGGGGCGCAATCGAATTTGATTAGCCTATAAAAAAAAAGCTCCGGGTTTCTGATAACACATATTGTTAATATTTTCACAAAGTAAACGAGACAGCACAGTAATCATCGTCTGTGTCGAAGTTTTAATGCACGCGATCTTTTCTATGACAACTACAAGATATGGTAGTCCGATCCAGGGAGTTCCGGCATTTATCAGTGTGCAGTCCAAATAAAAATCCGTGCAAAATTTCTGCTCAATGGCTTTAAAACTAGTTTGCGTAGAAGCAGACAGACGAACGGAGGAAAAGATGGACGAATAAAGATTAATAGAATCTTAGCTCGCCATGCTGATCAATAACACAGTGTTACAGCGAAAATATACTTTAGAAATTGACCTATCGTACGCTGTCGGATCTTGTAATAAAAGTTAAAAGAAAATCGCATAGAATAAAATTGTAAAACCAGAGGAGGCCAAAGTAGGAACTTAAAAAAAAGTAGAAAATGCCAGATCTGCAAGCAGCATTTCTCAACCATCGAGTTAAGTCTATCAAGCCATTGAATATAATAATTTATATTACTCTCGTCCCCACCGGAATCGCCAAGGTTATACACAATCACAATCAGACGGTCTATGCTCGAATTATTTCAATTTAAACGATTAAAAAATATAAAAAAGCGGCTTTTGGGATTTTTGGGGGTGTTAGGAAGATCCAAGTATGAGGAAATGCTATACTCTACCTGACCAACAAAAGTATGATTCGATTTTAGTTTTTGAAACACAATGTAATACATATATGTATACTTCATGCGTTCCGAGATGATTCCTTCTAAGCGTTGCTAACTTTTGGGCTAAATTATAATACACGTTTTAAGTGTTTACAAAAAGCAGTACAAGATTTTGCTTAAAGCTTTCTATTCTGAGGCATTGAACAAATGTTATCGAAAATTACTTTTCCAAATGCAAAGCAGTGGAACCAAATCTATTTGTATATTAAATACTAGATAGTAGTGAAACGGCAAGGCTTGTCATGTGGCTAATAAATAAATAGTGGCCTTGAGGTCAAAGCTGATATAAATTCCAGGGCTGCAAACCGGCTTTTAGCTGAGCCTGTAATTCCGACATAATTTTCACTGTTAAACGAACCTTGAACCGAACCAAGTGTGTAATAATAATTAAGCCTGAACTTGTTCCGAGCCCAAGATTTCGGTTCGGCTTAACAAAAACTACACATTTAAAAATCTCACTTATTTCCTGGGTATAATATTGTAATTTGGTCTAAATACTGCCAAAGGGTCTCAAAATATTATTTAAATAATTATTTAAATTAACAATTAGTATATTGAGCTTACGAGTAAGTGCTGAATTCGGTGCACACATATAATCCGTGTTTTTCGATTCTTGATTCCAAAGATAATTGAATGATTCTGAAATAATTTTTTAAATTTGATTTCATTGCTCTCTCGGTCTTCGAATCGTCTTAATGATCATCGACTCACGTCTGAGTTGGAAAGACTTATCCAAATATGAGGCAAATTCGGAATATTATTCAGTGTATTTCATAAACCAATTGTTTAAGACGAAGCCGTTACGTTCGAACTAAATCCTTCACTCAAAATGCTTGAATCTCAATAAATCTCAATACCTTATATAAATTCTGTAACCAGCCCGTAAACTGGAGCTTCGGATAATATTAAACGGCTTGCAGCCCTTAAAAATTCTACAGTCAAATTTCTTTGGAAATAATCTAAAAACCACAACTCGCCAAATGATATTTTTCATTATATCAGCTTGTTTACCCACAAAAAAAAAGATTAAAGTGCGCACTATTTTTCAACTAACCTTATTCAGTACAAAATGCAACACCGACGCCTTGCTGCGACAACTGAGCACATAGTTATCTGGCTGTGAGGCACAATCTCTGACCAGAAAATCACCTTCCCGCTGTACAATCTCCTCGGCCCTTTGTCGGGGTAGAGCACCATGATACCAGGCATGTGAACGCAACTCTCGAGCGTCCAAACTCAGTTCCCATTCGAGCGCCTTTTTCAGGGCTATGGCCTCCTGTTGCTCATTAGGATTCGGCGTGGAGGCGGCATTAGGGGTTGAGGCGTTGCTACTACAATTGTTGTCCATCTCGCTATCAAGGTTGGCCCAATACGCACTGTTGCTCTTGGAGCGCGGTGGCCTTAGTTCCTCGTATCTGGAACCAAATTGAAAGTGCGAGAGAAGTAGAGATAATTTCACTTATTATGGGTAATTTCTTGCTATGAGTCAGGGCATTCCCCTTAAGCGGTTCTAGGTGGGAAATTTGCTCCCACAAGAATTGGTCCTTGGTGTATGAACAACTTTTTGTATGAAGTTCAAGTGCAAAAAAAATACAAAATTAATTTTAGTAGATTTTTCAAAGTGAAGTTGTGGGCACACAATAAACTGCACAGTCTTGAAGAGTGACTCAATTTAAATGTTGCTCGTTTTCGACTACCGCAATAACTTACATGCCACAGACATTTACAAAAATTTTACGGGACACGCCCCATAGAATTATTAATGCACTTTAGTTTATACTTTATGCAAGGTTCAAAAAAGTTTAATAAAACCAATCTCTTTTTGGATTAGTAAATGATTTTTAGTTTTTTATCACAGCCGCAGAACGAGGAAGAGACAATATTTTTAGTTTTAGGTTTTAGTTTTTCTAATCCTTGTCTGGACACTGCACGGGCCAACTTTGCTCTGCATCCCCTGACACAAGCTGTATGTCCTTGTGAGGGTTGGTTGGGTTGTTTTGGGTTTTGTTAAAAGACTTCTCCGGCGTTTTAAGCAAGTCCTTTTTAAGGGAAATTTTGAGAGCATGCGCAGAGATGTTGTTATTGAAATATTTTTCAGGAAATGCGCCTGAGGGAGAATAATTTGAATGTTATCCAGTGTTTGTGGATGGTGTGGAAACTATTTTGGCGGTACTAACTAACTAAAGCTATCGCTACCAAACTTTGCACGAAGTCTTCTGGTACATATGCGCTGCACATTTGTCGGAGCCGGCCGGATCGGATGACTACAACTTATGGCTGTCATAAGAACGATCGGTCGAAAAACTAGTTCTAGTGAGAAAAACTTTTTTGTTTTCAATGCAAACGTCTCCAAATTACGTATTCATTAGTTTTCTATGCTTCTCCATGATACTGCCAAGTTTGTTCAAAATCAGACATCGTTATAGTATAGCTGCCGTAGAAAAGTAAGGTTCGAAAAATAGTCTTAGTAAGAAAAACTTTTTTGTTTTCAATTTGAACCTCTTTAAAATTGGCATATATTTATTTAAAAAACCTTTAACCCAATTCTTCAAAGTTTTGTCAAAAGCCGATGACTATAGGTTATAGCTGCCATAGAAATGATCGGTGGAGAAACTAGTTTTAGCTATGCATTCCCGTGATTCCACTAAGTTTGGTCGAAATATGACACCTATATAGTATAGCTATCATACAAAAGTAGAGTCAGAAAAGTAGTCTTAGAGCCGATTTCACATCTTCTTCATAGCTGCCTATGTGTTAGATAAACTCAGATTTTGCTCTGTTATTTGTAGGTTTGTGTGACAGATAGCTCTATGTAGAAGATTAGAAAACGGCCCTTAGTGAGAAAAGCTGGTTTGTTTTCAGTGAAAATGTCCTTCAAATTAGTTAGAATTAGTTAGGATTCTAGTGAATGGCCAGCCCAGCTAACTTAAAAACTTTAATCGTTGCATACTTACATAGTTGTAGTCTCATCGAATGTCAATTGCTTCAGAACTTTTCCGCTTTTAGTGACAATCACGCTACCTCCTCCGCTATCACCACTTCCAGCCATATCAAAAGTACTTTCCTCTAGATAAACTAATGGACAGGAGTTCTTTCGGCGCGGCACCGAACGAGGTGCACTGTTCAGAGCTAGTACAGAATCGCTACATCATTTAGATCATATTACGTGCATAAATTTGTAGCTCACCATCTAGATTCATGGACTGTCTACGTTTGGCACGCACTCCCAGCAAACTGTTGAGCATTCTTTGACGATGAGTGGCATTGCGTATTCCAAAACGTTTCAAATCTTTATCAGTAATATCCACCACATCATCCACTGTGCTAAAAGCTTGTAGATTAGTTTCATATTGCTGCAGCTCCAAGAGATTTAACCACTCCTGAATGGTTAGACGTGAGTTGTGTACTATCACCGCTACATCTTCACGACGCCTCATGGAGCTGGGATATCGAAAGTTCCACAGGATACCTAAGTATTGTATGTGATGTGTAGAGTTTCCTAACTTCATTATTACGCTCAAATACTTACTGTTCCGTCGATTCCCCACATTGCGAGACTCTAATGGACGCGTTTGCAAGTTGCCCATTATGCTTGTGTTAATAATTTGCTGTTCTTAATTTTGTTAATTTCAGCAGTCCACATTTCTAGAACAAAAAAGTAAAAGTCAACCGAACAGTGCGCTTAGTTTCAAGCAACTGAAAAGTGAGCGTTAAAAGCAAATAAATATCATCTGGTGGAATTTGATAACTGACTCAGCGAAGTTTGCATGCTCTTACCGAGGCACTTTGAGAATTCCAAGTATTTTATGAAATCTTTTCAATTATGAAAAATTAGAACTTAAGAAAACGAGAGCGTTAGTTAATGTCGGCCTTGTCCGATTTCGATGTACCCGTTGCTTAGTGGAATTAATGTTTAATAGCCTTTTCTCGTGTTAATTAACAGAGCATTAATGTTAATATATCAACAGTATGATAGCAGATAGGACATGCTGCTCTTAAAAGTATACAACACTTTTGATAGCCTTTATAACTCTGCCGTATATTATTCGATCTTTATGAAAATTTTAAGATTCTAGATATTGGGTACATATAATGCAAAATATGAGATCAATATCTTAAAAATAGATTTGTAGAAGTTATTTAACATTCGCGACCAAAATTTATAACAAACTTGTTCTGCTTATAGACAACACTAGCCTACAACTAAAATTTTGACTGCTTTATTTCTGAATGAATTAAGTAATAAAGTAATGCAATTGTTTTATATTTGGTCATGAATAGTTCTCCTATGTACCTGGCGCGGTACACTTTTGTATTGGGCTTATGGAGCTTGGATAAATTGGTTAAAATGTACTTCAAGTTTCGCTTTTAAAATGTTGCCTTTAGTGTTTTATAACTGCTGAAAAATATTTTATTAAATATTTATTTTCTTTTCCACAAACCCCATTTAATAGTCCATATACTCATTGTTAAAATTTAGTAAGTGCCATTAATATTTCAATGTCGTTCATCAACAATTTACTCTCACTGTTCCCCTAATTACCTCTCTCTGTTCGCTTTGGCTTCCCCTTAACAAACCCGAACCTCCCACCCCCGCGCTTGACCAACTGTCGTCGTATCGGCTTTTATCGTTGTCTAGATTAGAAGGTCTTCTTCAACGTCGTCTGCTTCGTTGTCGTAGTTTCGAATTCTGCTGATCTGAGCGGTATTCCCTTAATTAAATTTTCGATGTTGTTGTTTGTTTGTGTGTAGAATATGAGAACGGCATTGCGTATTGTTTTTTGTTTAATTTCCATGCTGTTACGGAATTATACAAATTAAGTTCAATGTGCATTCTAGGTAGAGCAATAAGACGAACGTAAAGAGAATACCTTTGGAAAGTTTTTTGAATAAAATTTGATCAGGCTTTCACTCGGTTGCGGTATCAAACTGATTGAGTAAAATATTACCATTGATGTTGAATTCGTCGGACTAAAAACGATACCCTTAAAGTTTGATACCGATGCTAGAGGTCGAATGTTCGATCCAGCCTCGGGACATCTAATGATAAAGCTTTTTCTTTAAACACTTACACGACTGGTCACATTCAATAGCTGTTGGCGCCCGCTTTGAAGTAATTATTATATAAATGTACTTGAAAGCATTTCTTTTTGGTAATCGGTTCCGTATTGGTACATACATTTGGTTTTATTTCGGTGTATCAGGAAGTCGAAAAACATTTTAATTTAAAGATTTGATGGAGTTTGATGGAGGTATGAGCGTTGGTATGAGACTTTTTAACCGAACAAATTTACAAATTGCTCTTGCTTATTTAAAATGCTTATTTTTCATAAATTTATAATTCAGCCTGTAAATACAGTTAAGACAATCTAAGAAAATCGTGCAAAAACCAAAATTAACAGCTTTAAGTCATTTTCGATCCATTTTCCATTCAATAATATACTATCTAGGATCCAAAAATACAGCGTTTTGAATATAAGAATGGAAAAGGGTCCAAATAATTCATTTATTGAAAAATAGACTGTAGTTTTTGATTACTTTTGGTAATTGAAAATAATCTTGATTATTTTTATAATCCTTATCATTAGTGGACAGACATTTATATACCGGCGGATTATACAATCATTACAATTATCTTTAATAATAATTTAATTGATCGCAATCGCTTTCTAGCAGCTTTGTGTTTAGCTTGAAAAGCAACAAGAACTTTTAATAATTTATGGAAAAGCAACAAGAACTTTTAATATTTTATAGAATATTAAATAGTTCAAGATTATTTCCGATTTCGTTGGTTCCAAAAATTTCGGTTCTCAAGTACCGGTTCTAAAAAAGTTTCAAATATTGTTTTTTTCATTTTGTGCGGCAGCGCAAGTCGGTTGCTCATATCCGGATTTAGCAAGTCGCCAGCAGAACCGTAGGAATACAAACTGGTCGCAGCGCAGCCGACGACTTGCGCTTGTGAACCAAAGCAGCAGCTTCTACTTGAGATGCTGCCGCAGATCAGCAAATGTCAAAAATTGTACGCCGTCGACTGCAGCTTCGCTTTTCTTCTTCAAAACTTTTTTGCGTTCAATTCGAAGGCGAATTCTGATATTCTCAAAAGCAGAAACACAAAGAGTACAGAAGAAGAAGAGATTGCAGAGAAAAATAAGTCTTATAATATATAAGAAAACATACTCAATTTGGTTTGTCTATATCTCATAGGCAATATGGTGGTGTTGTGTGCTGTTTTGCGTTAAAATCATTAGAAATTATTTCTTTAAGAACTAAGGATTCCCCCCACAATGCCCAACTGACAGGACGCCGCTCAAAAATTGAAACTCTTGAAAGACTGCTGACAGTATAATCTTCTTTTGTTGTTCGATTTTTGGCACATTTTAACATTTATTTGTGTTATAATTTTTATAATTAATATATTTCAAATATTATTTTTAGCTTACTTTAATTTCAATAATTTAAATTCGTGTTCCACTTACTAATAATCTTCTTTCATGCTACAAGTATAACTGCACTTTGTATAGCCTACTCCACTACATCAATTTCAATGTTTTCATCATCATCAGCCTGCTCACTCAGTTCCACACTGGAACAGCTGTCCGAGCTGTAGTCCAGATTTTCATGAGGAGTCCCAGCTCTCAAAGCGGTTGTTTGTTTAGCCACTGCCACTGCCAGCTGCTGAGGTTGTGGAGGTTGCTTCTCCTGGCCACTTTTTAGATTTTCTCGAGTATGTCGCCATTTCATGCGTCGATTTTGGAACCACACCTTAACCTATACCAGCAAAAATGAAGAAAGATTATATGATCTGTCATTTGTTTTGAAATTTCTAACTTACCTGTGCATCCGTTAGATTCAGGCGTGCGGCAAGCTTACGTCTATCTGGTTTGGTTATATATTTCTGTTGCTGAAACTGTATTTCTAGACCTTTTCTCTGCAGATTTGTGAAGACGGCACGTGACCAAGATCGTTTCCGTTTCCCATTGTTATTGTTGCTGGCGCCAGTGCTATTGTTGCCATGGCTGAGATTGGTAGTGTGTGTATTGTGGCCGTTGTTGTTGTTAAGGGACGTCGATGAGGAACCAGTTGCTGCAGGAATGTCCAGTATCTGCTGTGGCGTTTTGCTTAAAAATCTTTGTTGCTGGGTCAATTGCAAGGACTTGAGACTGTGCAGAGGCGCTAATAATGCTGCTGCTGTCGGTGGCTTGTGTTGTTGTGGATGCGATTGGAGATGTTGCTGCTGTTGATGATGATGTTGCTGATGAAAACGTAGAAGTGCGTTTGTGGCCAGCGTGGGAAATGTGGTAGCTGTTGGTTTGATGAAAGTAAATTTGAGGTATATAGTGTGGAATTTGGATTATTGCTTTAAAAAGTTGTTTTCTAGGGTCCGGACAGAGTTATAAAGATTGGATCACACATTCTTATACGATATTCATTGAATTGTTGTTTAATTTTGATATTATGTGATTGAAACCAACCAAGCCGCGATCTAAGATTTAGTGGAAGTTTTTGGTCCACCCTGCATTACCTATACATCGTGTGCATATGTTTGTATCTACTGATAAATCTCATCAGTGCATCTTGCACATGGCTACTTAATAGATGATCACCCCCCTAGCCACCCCCTTTTGCCCTGCACTTGGAAATTCAGCCCCCATGTTTATGGCCCAAAAATATTTCGTAAAACTCACAAATACCCGCCTAACCATAAATATTGAAAACCTCTTGAAAAACTGTGCAAATAAATCGCAACAGTTTAAACGATGCCATAAATTTATGGCCCACAAACATATGCTTCAGATGCATCCGCATCCAATTGCCCATGCCTACAGTGAACTCAACTGAACTGATTTAAAATCGCGCCTTGAAAATTATCACAACTCATTAAGATATTTACCGGGGCTCAGATGCGATTGAGGCGCCCAATATTTACAAATGTATCTGAAATAGCAGCAATTAAAGAAGATCGCGCTGGGCCGAAGGCCCCCCGGAAGGTGTTGAAAATCGATGGGAAACTCATTATAACAAAAAGGCGGCGGTTGACACAAACCAAATGCCTTGCCCGTACCAATTAAGATACGACGGCGTGTGCTGTTGCAGTTGCAGATACATTTTGTATCTACAAGTACTGGCAGCGGTGCATTTCCGTTGAGTAAATAAAAAGGCTCCGTGGAAATAATTAGTGAGCACAACAATTTGTGCGCACACAGTCGATGAAAATCGAATAAAAGACGCATAAACTAGTTTAGAAGTGCGCGGAGGTATTTAAAAAACATTTAAACTACAAAAAAAAACCGAATTTCTTTCTCGTGCGCCCCATGTCGTGCTCGATTACCCCAAATAATTTTTGCGCTCACTACGAGATTTGATAATTGTTTTCGTTGTTGTTGTTTTGGGCGCTCCTGAATCTAGTTGGATAAACAATGCCTGATTATTTCCAATTAAGTGAAAATTTTATTATAAACAAACTCATTTAAATATTTCCCACATGCGTTCGTTTTTCCTCTCCCCTTGTTTCATTGGAAATAATTTACTCACAACAAATTGAATTTTAATAATTTTACTTTGCGGAATAATATTTTTCTTTTAGATTTTGTTTTTAAGGAAATGTGTAAATTGTATTGAAAAATATATTATTTCCCGCGGATATAAGAGGAAGAGCTATTGGCACGGGAAGAGGATGTGCGAACTAGGCATGTTAAAATAAATTAAAATATGTGAAACATGGTCAATTAAAAAAAAAAGCTCAAATTATTACTGGGAAGTAGGTGAAGGTGGGTAAGAATGAACCACACATTTCGGTAGGATAAATGTCTCATTTCTGATATAATGTTTTGTATATACTATATATGAGGATATTATATTTGATGAAGCTTATAAATTTCCACTAAAAACTCGGCTAAATTTTTGTACCCTTGCAAAGGGTATTATAATTTGCCCAGAGTTTACAACGAAGAAGTTTACGTCCCCATAAACTATATATATTCTTGATCAGGGTGACGAGCTGAGTCGATTGAGCCTTGTCCGTCCGTCTGTCTGTCTGTTTCTACGCGAACTAGTCTCTCAGTTTTAAGGCTATCGAGCTGAAATTTTGCAGAGTCTTCTTTTTGCTGCACACTACTAATATTTCGGAACCGACCGGTTCGGATGACTATATTTCATAGCTCCCATAGGAACAATCGGTCGGAAAACTAGTTTTAGTGAGAAAAACTTTTTTCTTTTCAATGGAAACGTCTCCAAACTTTGTAATCGCAAGTTTTCTATGTTATTTTATAATTCTACCAAGTTTTATTAAAATCGGACAACTATATGGTATAGCTGCCATACAAAAGATAGGTCTGAAAAACAGTCTTTGTTAGAAAAACCTTTTTGTTTTTAATGGTAGCATCCTGCAATTTTGTATTTGTATGTTTCACATGCTATCACATAATTTTAAAACTTTTTGCCCAAATCGGATGGCTGTATCATATAGCTCCCATTCGAACGATCGGTTTATATGTGAAACCGAATGTTTATATGTGTATCATAATTTCTATTTTTCAATAAATCACTTGACTTAGTATGAGCATGAGCATGAGCAGACTTATCTGTGGCATTTTCAAACCCTTGACAGCATAGTCTAATAGATCTGGCAGGCCGATTTCATCGGAGGTAAAATCTTTTTTTATGGAAAATATCCACCATCTTTCGATTTCTGAAATGAAGAAGTCCCCAAGTTGTATAAGTATTACACCAAATGGTACTCACTGTTGCCTCGATAACCTGGCACTTGCGTACTTCCAGTACTTGCTGCACTTAGCATATTTTACGATCTTTAAGCCGAACCATCTAAACTTAAGTCCTTTCCCACCTGTACCAGAATAGGAAATGATCAGTTTGGAAAAGTTTTCGGGTCAAAAAATTTTTCTTTTTGGGGGCAGAATCCTTTTTTTTTTACCAGAGGTACACAGAGTATATTAAGATTGTGCAAAAGTATGTAACAGGCAGAAGGAAGCATCTCCGACCCTATAAAGTTTATTCTAGATGAGTAACAACAGCCGAATCGATACAGCCATGTCCGTTTGCCTGTCCGTATAAACACACATTAACACATATTAACACGTTGGTACAGAGTATAATATATTCGGGCTTGACCGACTTTTTTTCTTGTTTTATCTGATATCTATGAAGAGTTCAAGAACGAAAATAAAGCAAAGGTTACCATAATGAAACATGGTCCATATTCGATAAAAATTCACTGAAAATAGAAGGAAAACACGTAAGCTACCTAACAAGCTATGAACTAAGGTTTGAACCAAAACCTTTGAAAATCTTTGGAATCAGACTACAAGCCAATTCACGAACAAGATATAGCCGCGCAAGTAGTACTATTGATAATATATATTTTCGACCCTCCATCTTGTATATAAAGCAGTTTTAGCTTGTGTCGATGAATTCATTTGTATGCTAAGAATTTTGATTCTAATCAGATGTCCAGCACACTCCTATATAAGGGCGCTTAGAGCCAAGGCTGCAAACCGGTTCGGAGTTAGACCACTCCAACCTAAGTCTATAACAAAAAGTCCAAAATCAATTTGTTTTTAAATTTTGTGTTCCAACTGTTTTAAAAGTTAATAGTGCTATTTTTCAATAAGCTTTTAAAATGCCAGTATACATTATACAGAAGCTTTACTTGGCCCTTTAGGGCTTTAAGCCAAACATTTGATATTTCGTTAATACAATTTTAATTTTTTGCTATGTTAAGCATTAAAATATAGTCTTAAGTTTAAAAATTCACTTGGTTCATGTTTAATATCTACAAATACTTACTTTTCATGTTTTTAAATTACAAAATCTATCTTTTTTATCAGGGGAGTGGATAATCCAAAATACTTTCACTACTAGAAACAGCTATTAACTTAATTAATTTAAATTAACTAGTCCCTTACACTCCTTAAACAATGCCAGCACATTCATAGATAATCAGTCCCTTCGACTATAATTTTGGCTAAACAGTTTTTAACGATCATCTTAAAATATAAGTGATTCCCTGCTGTTGGGAACTCTTTTATTATTATTATACATACATAAATAAAGTATGGCAAACATGGCTAGACAAAGCTAATCCTCCCATGTAAGCCATTGATCAGTAATCCCCATGAAACTGCATCTAACAATTGGATTAGCATATAAATTGTAAATTAATTAAGCAAGCGGCGCCATATAATGGCCTCAAAGCCCGCAGCCACAGAAACACACAAAGATCTTTAACAAATCCATCGATCGATCGATCGATCGCTCGCCTGCCAGGAAAAAAAGCACAAAACAATCAAACAAAAACTACTCAACACCCAAGCCAAGCAGGCCAGACAATCAGTAACAACAAATAGCCTCAAAATATGGGAGACGGAGATGATGGCAGAGAACCAAAAGAGAGAGATTTTATGATGTGCCATGTGATGCGATCAATCCATCACAAAATGTATGCGGAGAGGAAAACTTGTAGCAAAAATGGTAGAATAACTTTTCGGACACGGCAGGTAGCCTCCACAGTGGGTGGCTATGTAAATACTTGGCCTTTGCTGTGGCCCCTAAAAATACCGCATAGTTTCCAATCATTCAGTCAGTCAGTCATTAAGTTAAACGGCAGCTATGCTGGGTTGAGTCACAGTAGTTGGGCGCCCCATCCATCCAGAGATCATCAACCACTCCTGCCTCCCTTTGGACCAAAAATTTCAATTCTTTCTTCCTCTCACTGGCAGCGGAACAATTCATTATACTTGGCCACTTAGATGGATAGCTACAAGCGATGCCCCCCGAATGACGGGCCAATTGCTCAAGCAAATAAACAAATTTCCATTCTAAAATCATTCTGTATCTCCTCCAATTTTCAATTGCCTTTTGCAGGTGTAAGTTTATTTTTAAAGGTTGATTCTTAATTTGTTCATAAATTTGTGTTAATTTCGGGTTTTGTTCTTTTGAATTCAATTTATTTAATGTGAGTCCAGGATTGATGAAACATTTTAGGAGATCGTTTGTTTGGCTTCTGGGTTGTGTTGATTGAGGAAATGTCGAATTTAATGCCATGTACTAATGGGCTCTCCATTTTCACCTTCATTTATATTTCTTTGTGTTTGTTTTTTTAATTTTTCTTTTTGGCCAAATGTGTTTGAAAAGCGTTTAGTTTTGATGATAATTTTCATAAATTCGGGCAATGGGCAGAAAGGAAATTTATTTTAATGCGGCGCTAATTTGTTTTGGAAAACATAAAAAGACTTGAAGGTAAGTAATTTGCGGGGGTAAATGTTTTGCCATCGAAATGATATCATGCCTGAATGTTGCTGACGTAAATCAACACTTGGATGTACGATAATTGAATGATCACATTAGTTAGGGAGAGAAATTATAAGGCAAGGGGAGTGAGATAAAGAAACAGAGAGGAGAGCAAGTACATTTGAAAGAGAACAGCGGTGAACTTCCTTTGGGGAAGCCATCGAGCGGAGAGCGCAATCGATTTGAGCACTCATGTTGCTTTGAAATTCCCAACCAGTTATGGCATGAAGAGACAGCTGTTCGACTGACAGTTGACAAGCTGGTACTGCTTTGAAGTATTGTGTATTCCTCGACTCGTCTAAAACTTGCTACATGGTTTAACAATTAATTTTCTATGAAAAAATCTTGTACAAAATGCAAAAAAAACAGATTTCTGTGAAGCTCTTGATTTAAACGATCTTACTCTTGAATCTGATGAGCTCTTGATGGGTTTTGACAATGCTGTATGCTCTTGATTCAAGAATGAGCACTCTTAAATTTGATCACGAATTTTAATTTTTATCGAACTTCTGACATGGAACACTCTTGATCCAAGTATGAAATTCTCTATTTTTTCGCTGAGTGTACAGTCCTGACTATTGGTTAAGCTGATCTGATCTGATCTGCATAAGTGAGGATCCCTGTGTTAAGTTTTGGTGTTCGGATACTTCTAGGCATTTCTGAATTATTAAAGTTATTAAAAAATGTACATACAGATTTAAGTAAAGATCATTTTGTTCTCATTTAATGCAGGGCTGCATATAAGTTTGGATCCGGCTTGAACCTGGAATTCCGATATTTCATAAACTGTAGGCCGAACCACTAGCGAGGAAGTTGATAACCTTAACCTGTTCCGATACAGAATTTCCGATTCGGCTTGCCAAAATAGTCGATATTTTGAAATTCATTCCAAATTTTATTAGAGATTGATTTGATCAGAGATAGAGACCTGTTTGGGACAAAAAATTCTTATACTTGCAGGCAGATCAAGACGACTTGCAAACATTGCCACGCCCCCTCCCGGCACCGCAATTGGGAATAGTTTTTCACATATTTTAGGTTTTCAGCAATATTTATCGATCCGCCAAGGGATTGTTAAGGATCGGATAAACAGTAGGTGAACAGACCGAAAACAAAACAAAGCTTAAAAATCTTTCTACCAATTGTCCAACAAAAAAAAAACACACATTTCGGATTCTTGTGAAATCATCTCCAGAAACGATCAAACGATCACTTGAGGAAGTTTCCCCATTTGCCAATCAAAAGTTTCACACTCCCACAAAAACGCGCACCTCTTCGCCCCATGCTAATCATTATAAACTGCAAATTAAAAACGCACAAAAATGAAGAAAATTTACATTCCTGGAAGCAAGAAAAAAGAGTGAAAAACTTGAAACAAATGTTGCCCATAAATCGTTTGTTTTTATTGGAATTATTAGTTGATCTGTGGCCATATTGTGCAACAACTGTTTCAATGTTTCTTGACGAAAACAATTCGTTTGGTCGGTCTCTGTTTCGATATCTTTCGCTCCGGCTCCTTGTATTTACGTTACTTCCTGCTGTTCTTTATTTTTTTGTTTTGTGTATCAATGGGGACGCTGACGACGACGACTCATGGACTCTAGCGCTCGCCTGCCTGTGTGCACTTTGATCTTGTTTATATGAAAAATAGTGAGATATATATTTTGAATTGGAATTGTTTCATTGTTTAACACGCGGCGGTAAGAAATTTTCAATTTTGTCTGATTTGTTTTATATACAATTTTTATCAAGAGGGTGTTATATAGCCTGAGGACTTGAATGATTACCATTTGAAGGGGAGGGCAGGAAGTGTGTGGTAGCATATCGTCAAAGATTGTGTAAAGAGATAGAACGAACGGAACTAATTAAAAGAAAAATCAACATAAATACTTAAATGGTCACAGCACTTAACAAAAGGCCGGATTTTATGTATTCCGTTCTTGCTGTTGTAGTTTGACAAATTATTGGAATGGAGTAGAATGTTAAATGGTCGGCTGGTTGAATTTCAGAGTCATATTACTAAATAAAATCAGACACAAGTATTTTTTTTGATTGTCATTCTACATGTTGACTAGTAATATTATGGAGTCCCCACAGATTTCTAGTTTCGGTCAAGGCTCTTACATATACGTATATTGCAAATTTCTGTATATAGCAAAATATATCCGACATATTTGGGAAGTCGAAACCGAACCCAAACCGGACCAAATAATTTTAACCCGGCCGAACCTAAGCCTGAGCCGGAGAAAAAAAGCGTTTAGTTTGCAAGATTCGCACAGTTTTAAATCAACTTAAATTGGAAAATCCCAGCAAAGCAGTGCTTGCTTCTTCCCACCGATTTCTACTCAACTTGGTACTCTTGTCACATACAAGTTCTGCAGTCTTCTCCAAAACACAGTAGTTCCTTACAAGGCTGCAAACCGGTTCCAATCCGGAATTCTGAACTATATTTTACTGTGAGCTGAACCTATTTCGAATTAAAAGCTTAAGCCGAACATGATCCGAACCTAAAATAGCGGTTCAGTTCAACAAAAACAGTGGACATCAGAAAGTTTAACCTTCTGTCTAGCGATTCCATCTGGTTAGCTGGTTGGTTTTGAGCGACTGTGTCTTGAAATGGGCAGCAAAGTGAAGTTAAAAAAATAGAGGAAAGTTACCTTCGGCTCGGCAGAAGTTTGTATACCCTTGCACCACGGTTTTAACTAATTTGAAGGACATGTCCACTGATAAATAACAAGTTTTTCCCAATAAGACTACTTTTCTGGCTCTACTTCTGTATGACAGCTATACCATATAGATTTCCGATTTCGACCAAATTTGGCAGAATAATGGAGAGGCATTAAATACTAGTAAATACGGAGTTTGGAGAGGTTTGCATTAAAAACAAAAAAGTTTTTCTCACTAGAACTAGTTTTTTGACCTATCGTTCCTATGGCAGCTATATGTTATAGTCATCCGATCCGGCCGGTTCCGACAAATGTGCAGCGTATTTGGACCAGAAGACTTCGTGCAAAGTTTGGTGGCGATAGCTTTAAAACTGACGGAGAAGATAGCATAGAAACAGACGGACAGACGGACATGGCTATATCGACTCAGCTCGTCATGCTTATAGAAGGAACAAACATCTGGACAATTGCAATATACCCTCTGCAAGGGTATAAAAAACCTAGAATAGCATTCAGAACTACTTACAATATCCCCATCTGTAGTAGCCTGCGTTTTTTAAGATCCTTGACTCCAAAGCTTTTTCAATGGTTCATATGGCAAACATTTTCCTGCAAAAACTACGAAATGGTATTTTACTAAAAAGTAAATAGTTTTTTGAATATGCAATATATTAGTGTTCCACAAAACGATTTCGACTCAAAAACAACCCGATTCCCATACGATTTGGGTAGTTTATAGGTCGTAAGCGATTATATGAACACAAAGTATTAAATTTACTTCTAAAATTTTGTAATGTTTAGTCTCTAAATACATGAATTGCATTGATTTATATTAATATTGTGTCCAGGTTGGACTGAACCAAGGTTCGAACCAAAATCGTCTTCAAAAAACCTAGAACCGGAAATTTTTAAACATTGGTAAATTTTGGTTCGATCCAGCGTTCCGGAGATCCAAAATAATATATGCGTTTGCAGCCCTGGTGTTTCGTTATTCAAGTGTTTAGAAGTTTTCACAACTTAAATTTAATCCCCATTTTTACATATGATCGTTTTTAGATCTAAGAAACCAAATATTTTTGACCTTAGCACAACAACAGCTTACAAGGAAACAAAATTGTATAATCGCCAAAAGGAATTTATGAATGAAAATATAAATGATTCTTTACAATGTTTTCCTTCGATGAAGATGAAATGGAATCTCACGCTTAGGAGCTGGGAAGTATTGAAAAATGACCAACATGAAGTCTTGTAAAAACGTTTAGCAGAGAACTTAAAAACGCTGCATTAGATGTATTTCCTATTCCTGCAACACATATATTAGTCTACCGCGCTTATCCTACTCCTAAGTTTGTTTTATCATGCCAAAGAGGCAGTATCGATAAAAAATTACTGAAAGGCATGTTAATGATTAACTTTAACTAAGCTCAAGAGTCTAGACTTCTTTATATAAAATGTGAAATTACTTTTTAATTTACAAAAATGTTTTATAAACTAGCGAAAAAAGCAGGGATCCGCAAACCGGCTCTGAGCCGAGCCGAACCGCTTATTCCAGCTGGTGAACCGAACTGCAAACCAAACCGGCCTCCTTTCAGAAATGCCGAGCCGAACCGAAAAAGAAAAACGGTTCGGTTCAGTTCTCTCTGACGAGTTCTCAGACGGGAATCGCATTCTTCTAGCCAAATGATGCTTATTAGTTAGGGAATTTGAATCGTTGCCCTACTATTATCTTTAAACAGCATTTCGTTCGTAAGCGATGCCAGATCGATATAACCCCTAAGGATGACGACACAAATTCTAAACCTCTTCCGAAAAATCTGAAAAAAATCTCAAAAATATTTTACTCTATATGCTTGCAGAAAATGCTTAATGTAGTCCTGTAGCCCTTCTGCAATCGCCAGCCGATTTCTATAATATACCTATCATCAATCTGCATTCTTTTCTTGGAAGTTTATAATTCCTCTAGAGGGCAATATTTTATATTTTCTGTAGAACTTCTTTACTTTGAATCAAGCTTAGGGAGGAGAGTTTTTCTTATATTTATAATATAATAACTCGGGTGAGTATGATATTGTTTATAGCCGACATCCTCTGTTTTCGAAGGGCATTCCTCTAGGACTGCAACTGTCAACAGTCCTTTCTATTCGGCGATCGAGAAGTTAAAATCTAAGTGAACCTACTTCATAAGTATAAATCTCATTCTCTTAAGAGTCCCCAAAAGAAGAAAAATATATACTCGGTCCGCTTAACAATAAAAGTTTCTGCTCTAAAATGATGTTGTCCTACCATGCTCAGCACGAATGGGCGTTGGTCTCAGTACCGACTTGTAGTCCATATAGAAGCCAGGATAGAATTTATCCAATCCCGCGTAGGCATAGGAAAGCGTTGTGGCTACATTTCCGGGAGCGGTAGCCGCGATAGACTGCTTGGTAGTTTCAGTACTTGTCTGGCCATAACAGTGCGGAAAAGAGCAGCAGTCGTAGACATTACCCTCACAGCATTGCCTTGGGGTGTTTGGCTCCGAGCCCAGCAATCGATCAACACTGAAACTTAGTTTCACTTTGGTGGGCGGTGTATTCTTGGCAGGAGGAGGGCTGTGACTTGAGAGAGACTCTTTGGTTGACATATCACGATCATCGTCACCCGCCGTTGGATCGGTGGTCAACTTCATTTCACACTCGCTAAACACATGTGTGCAAAGATTCTCGGGCACACTTTGTTCCATGCTGGCGGCACTTTCGTGAAGTAACATTGCTTAGTTTGGTTGGTTATATCACTTCAATTCTTCACTAAGGAACACTGATCATGTCACTTCAACTCAAAAGAAATACCGTCGCAGTCGCTTTGAGTCCCCAGAGCACGATCGCTAAGGCATCAACAGCCGTGTACACACCGTTTAGTAAGACAACCCACACAGAACTGAAAAGAGGATGGAGGAACCGGCCGGGAGCGTATCCAACCAGCGATTGGCGTTGCCTCATACGAATTTGTATTGTGTGCGGTGTTAAAGTAAATCTTTGTGAGATGGTATATGTACAGTGGGGAAGTCACAGCGGGATTGTGGGTGTAAATATGTAAGAATATAAAAGGGGTACAAAGATTAGGGATATAGAATCTTTGTACATATTAATGTACTTCAAATATTTCTCTCACATGTGGAACATTCTTAACTCTTCCAACATAGGATAGATAAATGTCTCACCCTAATATATTTGTGATTCTACCTATGTGCACTGAAAGAGATTTTAACGCGGATTGCTTATTTGTTTCCGAGCTTAATCGAACACAATTTGCAAAAGTATCTTTTAGAGAATCAGTCTAAAATGGTTCAAATGATTTGTCATGAAGATAGATACTTGAAGATAAACATAAATTTGAGGTTAAGAATATAAAAATTAATTTCTGGAAAGGGGAACTATGGAGGTAAGCTCATTTATATCACCATAGCATAAAAGAGCAGTAATGATTCAAAAAATCGACCTATCAAAAGAAGGGCTTAACAATTGCTAGAATAAGTGGGAGTTTGAAAATTTTAAATTGGAAAATTTCTAATGTTATTTTCAAATTTTTTGACCTTAAAAATATCAAGAAAGTTCGACAATAAATTGAAGTTTTTTAAATTGCTTTGAAAAGCAATTCTTTCACATCAGATGCATTACTCAGTTTCTTCTGTTTCATCCCACTGTGCCCTCCACATGAATGAGAAACTTGTTATACGGTTTCGGTGTTTACACACAAACATGCCGCTGTGTCATTAGCTTCGTTGATCGCTGTTGAGATTTTGTTTACTGATTTCTCCATATGTTGCCGTACTTCCTATACACACACACACTCGCGTTGGTAGTTCTGTTGCGCCTACACTTGGAAGAGAGGCCATGGTGTGGGCTCCATATTAACCAATGCCAGCGCTTCATTCAGGTGGGCGGAGCATAAGACATGATCACATTGATATTGATGTTGTATCTCTTTTGCTCACATTGGAATGCCTTGGTTAATTGGCCTGTGAATTGAGTGATCTTTGTGGGAAATTCTTCACCTCTGCCGCTTTTTCCTGTTAACAAAGTGGGTAACGGTGTCGGGCGCCGTACTCTGAAATCTCAAATTTGGAAAAAAGTGGCAAAATAAACAAATCATTTAACTGCAATGCACGCTTCATATAACTTTTTGTGTGTCCCCCCAAATTATAGCTAGTTAACAATGTACCAACTCCAACCCAAACCAAAGAGAAAATGTGAAACTTGTGAAGCGAAATTCGCTGTGTTTGTATTATTATTATTATTAAAAGGAAATTCTGTCGTGACGTTACGTAGCATACAAACCGGCGCCAAACACCGGCGCCAAACACCGCCTGCTCCTGCCACGCGCTTAAACAAAACGAATATGCAAATGCAATCACGGGAAAAAGGAAATCAAAAAAAAAACGGAGCAAACTTTGTGTATAGACGACAAGTGTAATGCTCTCTTTGTGAACCATTTATTATTAAATCAATATATTTTGTGGAACTAGTTAGTTGGTATTGGAAGTTAATTAGAATACCAAAAGCAAATCTTTTATTATGCTTTAATTTTCACTTCTGTATTGTATTATTTGAGTATATTCAATGAATAGTGTTAAGTGTTAACAGGCTACATTTCAGGCTCAAATATATTTACCTTACCTAAAAATAACATTTGATTTTGTTTAGAATATGAACAGAAAATGAATCTTTGATGATTGTACTTAGTTGTTCCTTTGGAAGGATACAATACAATTCAGCAACATGTTTTTGGCAAATTTGTATGGTAAAATTTTGAAAACAGCTATAAAACCTTTCGAATCATATAATATATTGAAAAATTTTAAAATTAAAATTTAATGTTAAGGGAACAACCCATTAGAACCAGGGCTGCAAACCGATTTTAAGCCGAACTAGTTCGAACCCGGAATTTCGACTCTTAATTTACTGTGAGCCGTACCTCTTTAGAAATAAAAGCTGAGCCTGAACCTGTTCGGAACCTAAAAGTTCGGTTCGGCTTAGCAAATATGGACAAAAAAGTGTAATAAAAAACCTAGAATAGAATTAAGAACTACTTATAATACCCCCACCCATAATAGCTTCTGTTTTTAAAGATCCTTGACTCGAAAGCCTACACAAATTCTAACCTAAGTTATAACATAAGTAACATATAAATAAATTAAATGCCTAATGGAGGAAAAATATTCTAGCAGTTTTTTTTATGATCGATTTGTTGGAGTCGAAGTCAAAACGCAGCTAACGGGCAAGGAGCTAAAGTTTTACAGGGCTCTACATAAAGGTTCATGTTGGTTCGGGGAGTTTGGTGCTAAAATCTAAGACTACTACTTGGTATGTTAAAGCTGATCTGGCCTAACAAGAAAGGACAATCAATGCAACCTGACACAAAGTCATTCAAGATCATTATTGAAGCAATAGTTAGTTCTCCGATCTTCTAGGGTTGAGCAAAGTATCCGAATAGTTTAGCTGTAGAAGTTCGAATTTCATAAATTTTTTCTGCACCCTTTCGAGCATTTTTATGAACTATTCCAAATAAATGAAGCTTATTCCAGCTGGGAACGCACAAATGCTAAATGATTTTGCAAAACAAGCGACTATCATTTAAGTTTTTAATAGTTCGAAATATTTTAAGATCATCTGTATATAGCAGAAACCTTGAATCATGAATGTGCTTACAAATGTCATGTGGCGAGTCCAATAGAAGACACATATGGATTTTGTTGTATTAACTACATCACGACAGGAACACTGTAAAGCGCAGCTATAGTAGTATATCGTCTGCTTTAAAGGTGTGAAGTCTGGTTATAAAACCGAATGGAAAAGGACTAAATTGTTATACACCGACCTAACTTGTAAAACTTTAGTTTGCGTTCGTCCATTTTTTTTTGATATTATAAATAATTACAGATTTATATGTGTTTTACGATTTGTGACAGATTCAGGCCCGATATCAAAATATTTTTGAAGCCAAGTTTATTTAACTATTTACTATTTTCTTTTCACAATTTTTTCCACTCCATTAAATGGCTTTAGTTGCACAATCATTTGCAAATACCCAACGCCACATAGGGAACTTCCAATGTAAACAGACACGAACCACGAGTCCACACTCCTTAAGGGTAAACCGCAATCAAAAACGTTTTGGGCCAATTCAATTTGGGTTAGGGCATGCCACAACAGTACGTGCCATCCGCTTGAATGGAGTCGTTCTCAGGCTCGTCGTCCTCCACGATACCATCGCTCTTGCGGCGGAGTGACAGCGCCATGGAGTCCTTGTGCATCAGTGAACCAGCACATGATGGGGAGGAAGAGTCGGAGCAAGAGTTCAGTTTTCGCTATCCTAGTTATATGTTTCCCGATGTGGACTATGACAAAGAAGATGTTCCTTTGACCTTTAAGGCTACACCGGATTCGTTGTTTAATTTGTGTGCAGCTGTGGTAGACTCTCAGGCCAGAACCGAGGTTTTCAAGTGGAGCATTAATGATGTGGCCGATTGGCTAAGAAATTTTGGTTATCCCGAATATGAGGTGAGAGTCCCGTTCACGTGTTGTTTATTAAACTAAAAATGCAAAATTTTAAATTTTTTTGTGATAGCAAACTTTTCGAGAGAATTACATTGATGGGCATAAGTTGCTCAATCTTGATGCCATTGCCCTAGTGGCCCTAAATATACGAGACTTTGAGCACATACGTCATCTGGGCAGAGGGATACGGGCTTTGTATCGCAAGGAATTGCAAACTGCGACTGAAACCAAACATCAGAGCGAAGTCTACAAATCTTTTCGAGCACGCACTGGCCGCAAATACGAGGGATTGCGTGAAACGGAACTGCTGGGGCGCATGCATATGCTGCGCTCGGTCTTCCAAGACATTAACGATTGGGAGCTAATGGAACTGCATATGGCTCGAACACCAGTGAGGCGCTATCGTGAGGTCATTGCTGGGTCCAGGCGTTATAATTTATATGGACCATTAACGGCACGCAGAGAACCCATTATGGTGGATGATGTGGATACCGCATCTTGGTTTAACTTTGGCGATTGTTATGAGTGATGATGAAGTGTAAATGGAAACACCCACCCAAATAACACTTAAGCTTAAGTACAGAAAATTTGAGTAGCTCCATTGTTTAATTCGCACTTGGTTCATCAAACCGATTTCAAATAAGAATCAGTTTACAAAATCTAATCGTTATAGTTTTCTAGCAAGGATTGAGTATATTGTTTGAGTTTTACGGGTTGGAAAGTGTTGTCATTTGGTCTTTGACATGGAAAGCAATGGCACACACAGCAAAAATATATATTAGTGCAAAGTTTGTTCTGCAGACTTCAAACAATCACAGCACACTCATGTAAAATCAAAGGTCCACATTAAAATTTCACCGTGCCATTTACCTGTGTCGCCCTTTTTACTCTTTGTGAGTTCTAGGTCTTTGCTACAAGGTAGCGCAACTGCAAGTGCCTTTTTGAATGCATGAGAATGTATCGAACCCCAGGGCTGAAACAGACACAAAAGCCATCTTTGCATCTCGGCACCAGGTGATTAAAAACGAGCATGCTCGATATACCAAACGATATGGCATGTTCCGGCTTTTTCTTTCGTGAACTCGAATTTGGTACAGAAATCACTTTCTGGTAAATAATATGCATCAGATTTAAAGATTGTACTTCTTTTTAAATCGATGGACTTAATTTGAAGGGTTTTGTGCAAACGTACTAAATTAATTTTATGCATGGAATTTGGCAAGATGTGTTGAAAATGGAAACCGGAACAGGCCTGTTGAGTTTTTAATCATCGAACCAAAACCGACTGAGAGCATCGAAGCAGAGCAGTGCGCTATATTGCAGTTATTGTATCAAGTTGCTATGATCATTTTGGAAGCATAGCACACAAAGCTAATTCGATGCCGTGAAAGTTTAGTAGCACAGCATACTCCACCGCCGGCTGGTTCACAACCGGCAATATTTTCTGATCTACATAAATATACTGTGAATATCACGTAAAGAACGGCAAATGGGTTCGAAGTTGAACCGCTCCGTTTTCAGAGACTTTGGGATTTTTGGGAAGTCATAGCTGAACCTGAAACCGAAGCGAAGAAAATAACGTACAGGGTTTTATTCAAAAAAAGTTGTCTATTAAATTTATTTGCTGCTATTAATATTTATTTTTCCATTTTTCAATATACGTAATATTTACGATTGAATGTTCGTTTTTGACTTTTTACAAATTAATTCATTCAAATGTTGACAGCGACTACGCTAAAAGGTGCTCCTTACGAAAGATTCAATTATCAGTTTTCTTTCTGGCACTTCTACCGGAATCTCAAGAATTAAGCGGTTATTGTAAGTCCTGAATCGTAGCTGGCTTATCGACAAAGAATTTTGATTTTACATAGAGCCAGAGAAAACAAGTAAGAAAGTCGGTGAAGCCGCCTGTGCTGCCCAACATAAATGTTTGTTTTCCGTATAACTAGACTACTTGATCTGCCAGCAAATTTAAGAAGTTTTTGTCCCATATACGTCGAGCCTCTACCTCCTACTATCAGTTAAATTGCGATATATTCATTAGGATTACTTATCGATTCTTCAAAGAAATGGTGAAGACCAAATTTCCTAATTTCGTTAGTTCTTTCTTATTTTAAATGAAATGGCATTTACGGCTGTTTCGGATCTAGCAGGAAAAAATAAAGAAGTTTTCAAAAAACAGTTGTTTAATTAGAGTTACATCACTTAAGACACATGGCTTCTTGATAAGAGTTTCTTAAAGTTCTTGTTAGATTTATTTTTTGCAATTCGCTTTGTGCGTAAAAAATACGACGACCCTACAGGGTCTTCATTAAATACTGAACTTTTTTACAGAGCCAATATTTACTGGCCTTGATTGGATTTTGTAATTGCTTTTCTTAGCTTAAGATTCAATGGACAATTTCTGAACATTATGGCTGTAGAGGATTTCATTCTAGAATATCCTATCAAGCAAACAGTTAAAAATTAGAGAAATCTGCGAAAATGTATGAGGGCCACTTTTTAAATTAGTTCAGTCGAAGTAGCAAAAATCCCAATGTTTTTCTTTTCAATGAAACGATCACAAAGAAATCAAAATTTTAACTGAAAGCGTATTGCATCAATATACTGGGCTGTCGGGGCTTAGGGTTCAAAAGTTGGATCAAGAAATTTTGCTCTTGAAATCAAATTTGTATTATTGCTGTATTTTTGACATCAAACATTGCTGATTCAAGCTTGAACTTATATATATATATTCTCTGTTCTTAAACACCAATAAATAATCATTTTTTATTCTAAGATTGTTTGCTTGAGATTCTATAGAAAGGAAATAATTATTGCTTTCAGATCATTCCCTAATTGTTTAGCATGCAATCGTTCGCTATTAAATACTTATTAATTGAACCAAAACCAACATTAATATCCAAATTTTTCCCCCTCCCTCAGCTTGTGTTTTATTTTTGCTGCCCAATCAGTCGACAACTGCACATTGATCACTTATCGCTCTGCTGTTCCTCTGGTTTTTGTTGTTGCTTTTGCTGTTCGCCGTCCACATTCGCCTTCGCTCACGTGTTCAAATTTATTGATTGTTCTGCTCACAAGACACGGCGTTTGTGTTCGCTGGTCTTGGTCGGATCTCGTCGTCATCGACTCTTATGATGTCCTGCTGTGCAGCATGGGAGACGTACGTGTGGTCGTTTTATGTTATATTTTTCGACATCTTGTGTGTCCGATCAACCTGGACCCCGAGCCGTTGGGCCTAGATGCAACCTTAGACGCTGCCCATGCAAATCGTCTTCGCATCCCAGACCTCACTCCCTCCCTCTGCGTCTCTGCAGGCTTTATTAACTTATGCGCATTCAGATTACCTTAATAACTCGTTCCGTTAACACTTTATTATGTTCAAGGCTCATAAATCGTTCCATCACCCCAGACACGGTTGCGAGAGGGTTTCCGAGTTCCCCTTCCCTGTGCCCGGGCCCAACTGCAGACATCCAGACGTTGGCGATTATGATTTATCGCATTTTAATCAATTTAAAATGTTTAAAAACGATACAAATCGGAAGAAATTATGAATGTGTTGCTGTCTTTAGGCTCCACAGTAGGCCAACAACAACAACAACAGTCTCGACGACGACGACGACGACTACAAGCCAAAAGCCGAAGATGATCGTCAGCATGCGTTATCCAACGCGTACCTCGTTTGTATTTCACTCCAAGCTTACAAAGACTCTCCGATTACGCCCAGGGACTGTGGTCGCTGCGGAAATTTACGCGCACCACATTAGCCGGTGCAACAGGGACGGACTCTTCAGCCAGACGCTGTATTCGATTTTTTAGACTTTTTCCAGCACATTGAAGAGTTGGTATTGATTCTAGATGATTTCCGAGTGCTGAACACGGACCTCCACCTTTCCGAAAACAGATGCCTGTTCAGCAAACGAAAGTAATTTTGGATCACCATTAACCCTTCAATACAGTGGACCTTATTGCCTACAGTAATCGGCTCTCACAAACGGTTTTAGTTTTGTGTGGCCAGGCTTGGAGGATAATTTGATATTTACCATCATTTTGGACTCTTTTCATTCTCTTTACCAAAGATTAATGAGTGTGAGTTTGTGGTCACGTATGTAGTTTTCAGGCCTACAAATCAGCTTTTAACCGAACCGGTTGGAACACGGAATTGCGACTATCAATTAACTGTGAACCGAGCCTTGAACCGAACCTCTTAAGGTATAAAATCTGAACTTTTTCGAACCTAAAATTTCGGTTCATGGCTATATCGAATACTCTATTGATGCTGATCTGGAATATATTTACATTTTGGGGTCGGGAAAAATATTATGGAATCAAAATTTCAATTTTCTGTTCCGTCCCTGCTTAAAACCCACAACCAAAAATATTTTTTCGATCGCGTGCTGTGTGGAGGCCTGGTTACTGGGTAAGCCTCTCTCTGGGTTGTGCGTGGCGACGACACGGCACAGGCAACGATTATGATGATTAAAATTGATAAGCGAAATATTTTTATCATTTCTCAAATTAACATAAACCAAATGCGATTATCACACAATAAGCTCAGCGGTTGCTGTTGTTGGTGTTTCTTTTCTCCCTTTCTTGTTGTTTGCTTTTTATGCGCTTTTATGGCCGCCTCCGCGACTCTTTCTGTGCATTTAAGTTATGACTGGAACAGGATTTTTGTGGTGTCAATGGCAGATTGCAGCGTAGGAAGGGGTAAAGGTAAATTTATGTGGATTTGCCCGTTGGGTCAAGTCACGTTAAGGAAGTTTTATTAAAGCCAAACTTAACCTATGGTTTCGATGCGAACTAAAATGGTCTGAAGCGACGCGATTGCTTGAGCAGTTCAATTTTTCGTTTGTCTTCTTCGAATTTTTGCCGCATCTCGACAATATTTTGCATTTTACTTTCCCGAATTTGAAAGGTATAAAAATTCTTGAGTTCCTTGGACTTTTTGCTGTTGGCCAGTTTGTTTTCGAGGCGACCAATGACGGATTCCTTTTGCTCGAAGCCCGAGTTGCGTCCCTCCTTGCCCACAGTGACCCATCCATCAGCATCGGCTTCGCTTGTTTTGGCAGCCTCCAGAGCTGCCAACTCTCTTCTATCGTAGTCAGCCATATAGCTGGCAATCTCCTTTTTTGTGCTTTCCGGGTCTAACAAGAATTTTTGTTCATATTCCTCATGCCACAGCTCCATGCCCAGCTTAATAAGGCACTCCTGGCTGCTGCTGTCGAATAAATCCAAACTTTCGATAGACAAGGCCTTGCCTATGCTGCTGTTCTTCTGGAAAACCACGTAGGCCACCTTGAACATAAAAGGTGTCCGCGTATGGGAGTAGGGTACATTGGTACCTTCATACCATTGAATGGTCTCCTCCTTTCCCGGCTTGGCGGCAAATTGAACACTCTCTACATTTCCCGCTTTGCTAAAGAATGTCTCCAAGCTGGCCTCTGTTACATAGGGTGGTACATTGAGCAGGAACAGTGTGCGGCCCTTGGGTTTGTTTGGGTCCATGAGGCGGATGAAGTGTTCCCGCATGTAAATGCTGTGGCAGTTTTTGGCCTCGGGTGACATCCGTAGTGGCACGACTGGAGAAACGAAAACGTATGCTTTAAGTTGTGGACAAATATTATATAGTGATAATCACCTTTGTAGCCTTCAATTTCCACCATTTTATTAGTTTATTGTTAATTTATAATATTTCTGAATGTAAACACGTTTCGATACAATAGATACTATCGATGGGAGTTATTATCGCAACGTAAACGCAATAAAGGAACGTAAGACGTAAGCAAGTCATGTTTTTTATAAGTCTGGCAGCACTGTTTCTGATTTGAATTCGGCGCTACTTTTGAAAAATTGATTTAAAATAGATTAAAAGTATATAAGCAGGTAAAGATTTATTTACATTTATTTACGCTACAAAACTTTTGGATTTGCTTGGAACCTAAAAGTACTTTCATAATTATTAGATATAGCTTCATTTCATGAGTGATTCCAGTATTGTTTCACCGAAATAAAAGAAGAGCACTCATGTTTTTAGTAACAGCTCTTCCAAAGGGCGGCTACTTTAATTACTACTTTGGCATTAAGCACCCCTGACGCTTTCTGTTTTCTTTGGGCAGACGAAGCTGATCAAAAACAACGCTGCTCCGTGGAATGTAGCTTAAGACGTTAAATGCTGGATGATGGATTGTACTTAAATTGCTTCGGTTCAGGTTCGGCTCGGCTGCGAAAAATAGAACAAAAAACCCAGAGATTTCGACACCAGAGCCACTTTTATACCATTTGTAATGGTAAGTTTTAGCTTTCGCATCTTGAAAGGAACCGAGGCAAACTAAACCGTACAGCTGGTTTGTGTTCGTAAGCCAAACCACGAACTGAACCAGTTTATATATTAAAATACAAAGCCGAGCTGAAAACCGCCGAAGATATTAGTTTGGTTTATTTTATCGACCAGTTTGATAACGAAGAAGCTACACTCACAAAAAAAACTGGCGAAATCTACCAAAAATTTAGATATTCGTTTTTATAGGGGGGTCACCATATTTTAGAAAAATATTATCTTAAAATAGGACTGAGACTTGCTAAAATAAAATAACATTTTCTAAGTCATGAAATTTTTTTCTTAAAATCAAAATATTCTTTCTCTGGCAGAAATTCAAGCTCCACACAACCAAATAAATATCTACATGGACAGCCAAGCAGCAATCAAGGCAACGCAAGGACACTCCATCAACTCCAGAAATGTCCTGGCGAGCAGGGAAGCACTAGATTCCCCCAGCATCTCCAGAAAGGCGCAAAATTCTGGATTCCCAGCCATCGGGGCATCGATGGAAACGAGATGGCAGACAGTCTTTCAAATGCCGGAGTCTTACTATGACAAGGAGAAACACTAAACATACCTATCTCCATACAGACGCTAAACAGCAAGATGGAGGAGATAGCAGAGAAAGAATCAGAGGTAAGGTGGGAAAACACCAGCGGATGCAGAATCTCTTAAATAATATGCAAGATAAGAGACGAAAAACTCACTCACTGTCTGCTAACTGCACTATCGGCCACTCAAGTGCACCTTTAAACTTCATTAACTAGTACAGGGCATCAGAAAGTCAACTGTTTGCTTATTTAAATTGCATATCTATTTTTATTATAATTTGCTTTAACTTTTCACACCTACGCGCCAGCTAAGCGAACATTTTTAATGAATCCCCCACAACTGGCAAACAAAATGCTTACATTCGGTGGCTGAAACGAAATGTTGACACCCAGTTTGATACTCACATTTGTGTAAGCTGCTTGGAAGTTCATAAATCTGTTTTTTGCTGCGGCTTAGGGGTTGCACCACAGCATGTACACTAATTAGTCAAGGATCCGGCATTAAATAAGAAATTCTCCAACCGGCAACCTCAATAAAATGTGAAGCACGTGCCGCGCTGTGTCTTATTTAAAAATTTCAAAAAATGTTCACCCACATTATAGGCCTACATAAAAAAGAGAATTCCAAATTATGCTCACGTACTCCCAGCGAAAAGTTCAGGAAATATTTCATATTTGGGGTTCAACTAGTAGGTCCTCAGGCAAATTGTCAAAGCTTTGTCCGTTTCGCATTCCAAAATTGTTTATCAAATTAACTTGTGCTTTTAGCACAAAATTTGCACATTTAATTACACTTGAGATTTGCTGCACAAAATCAAACCGCATTCAAATTGCAAAATGGGTGGGTGGGGGAGTTTGGCCGGCAATCAAGGAGACTAGGTTGATTAATGATTTACATTGTATTTGCAATGTGTTTATTCCTTGTAACGAATTTTCATAATACCCAGAACAATTTCACCTAAAACAATAAAAATTGCAGATTTCAATTAATTAGCATCTATTCGCAGGTCACAGGACGTCGCAGAACAACTTCCGCTAGGGTGGCCATTAAATCAACGCAGCGCCAGAATGTTGGTTCGGTTGCACTTGCGGCCAGTGGGTAGCAGTTTTAGTTTTCGGTCCATTTGACGGGCACACACACACACACACACACACGTCACATACGAGAGGGCACGATCCAACCGCTGGACAGAGCAAAACAAAATCGTATGAAAACTAAAATACGTGCAAAGTTTACAAAAAACATTTTGGTTTTCGGCTTCGCCCGATGCCGCTTCCTGCCTCTGTTCCTGTTGTTTAATTATTTGCCGTTTAGCCATTCTGTTCTAGTTGAAAGAAGAACAAAAACTTTTTCACAATTTGATTTCAGCTCATGTGATTTTCTTGGTGGTTTGACTGCATCTGGCATTGGAAATGTCATTGGACTTTTTGATGTTTGGAAAACTTGGACTATAAATGCAACTCATGAATACTACATCTTAATTTGACAAGATTTTGTGAATTTTCGTATTTCTAAGCAAAAAATAACCGCCCTGTGAAGCGAAACTTCACTTTAACGACATGTTCGAACCTTCGAATCCGGACCAAAACTTCCTCAGAGCTTCTATGGTTTGCAGTCTTGCTTGAAATCAAGACTTTATGCCAGTCCTAAACCGAAGCCCAGAGAACCACTTCGGTACGTTTTTTTTGGTCACCCACAACCAGACCTTGAACCGAACCTTTTACAGTTATGATTTCCCGACCCGGACCTCCTCTGTGTGGAAAAAAGTCGAATGGTTCTTGTGGCCCCTGTTCCGCTTGAGCAACGTAGGACGGTCAACTCGGAGAGGTACACAACAATTTAATTTGACGGAAGTCGGACGGAAAACGAATCTTTCTAAATCAGGAAAGTCCGAGCTGTTATACATTACGTCACACAAGGTACATTCTGCCGTTCAGCCCCGATTTAGCACCTACACTCAGAACAAAATTAGCCTTGAATTTTAGAATTCGCCTTTTTTTAAATTTGTCCTGGTATTTAGAAAAATTGTCTTATAAGCAAAAACTTTGAAAAATATGTCATAAACTAGAAATTATTTTTCTTAAATTTAGAGTTAATAGCCCAAGGAGAATTTCTAATTTTCAGGGCGAATTTAAGCTTTTTTTTATAAGTTTAGTGACTTCTTTTTATTTCCAACCATCGAAAATAAACTGCGGCGCATAAATTTTCTTAATAAGGAAAACTAGCTGAGTGGATGCAGCTTTTGTCCTTCTGTCTGATTTAAGGCAAAACAGTATGAAGTTTGGAAGCTATCGAACTGAAGTTTTGCACAGATTCTTTTTTTTATCATACAATTTTTTGTCAGCCTTCAGAACAATAAGTTATGTTTGTTTATAAATTGTAGAAACAAGCCACACACATGTGCAAAGGGGAGGCTGATCGACTGTAAAGCGGCTCCCGGTTAAATCTTCAGCAGAGTTCGCCTATCTTCTTCAAGTCGGCATAGGCCCATCTCATGCAGGCATTGCTAAGATATCTGAAAACGGGTTGGACCACCAGGAAGGAATCTTTTGAACAATTTTAGAGGCTTGCGTCCTTGATTTTTTGATGGAAATGGCCTTCAACTGCAGAAACCATCAAGATAATATGTATCTATCCATACGTATGGAATTATTCCTTATAAATAGTCAAAAGTAATATCGAATGTTATTCTGAACTAAGTTTCTGTAGAAGTGTTCGTATAGACAGACAGACAGAGCAACCATAGATCAAAACGGAATCAAAATGTGTCCTTCTGCCTGTTATATACATATGCACATGCACTTACCACAATTTTAAAAATATTTTTTGACCATCATAACATTGGAGCCAATTGTAATTCCCGAAAAACTCAGAACATCTTGGTGCACACAACTTATCTATATTTACAGTATTTATAAAGTATCGCAACATAATAGTCACTTAATCAAGAAGCGGAAGGAAACAATATCTCCAATAGAGTGGCCTTCCCTTTGAACATCCATTATCGTTATAAACATCCATCGAAATCTGCAAAAGAAAAGAACAAAACCATTATGTTTAATCAAAAATGTCATCTTCTGCCTATCCACCTAATGTATGCATGTTTAAATCTCTATAACTGAAACTAACTTTTAAAGCCAATCATCTCTAATTCATTGGCCTGCTCTCAGTTTTCTATTTTTACCTGTTTCCATGCGGTCAAGTTTCAGCTTTAGCTTCTTTTTTTTAGCCAATTGTGCGTAAAAACTTTCCCAGTGATTTTTGTCGCATGCGTGATTTATGTGCGTCTGCGTCCACATTTGTGGCACGCCATTGTGGCACACACAAGCCAAAGCCAAAGTCCGGCGAATCAAGCAAATGTATTGTGCAATGGGTTGAATTCACAAACCCATTTCCATTTAAGGCGTCACGTGCCACAAATTTATTTGATTGCCACAATTTGTCAGAGTTCTCAAATTGTGGGTTGTAATTGGTAAATTAAGAGCTTAAAAGATTGTTGCGGAATATTTTTTAGGATCTGGAAAAGCTTTTTAGCCTGGATATAGCATAGTTTCAGCAACTGAATTTCCCGAAATTCCCAACGAGAATTTCAAACTCTCAATGACAACAAATGCCGCTGCACTCACCCAAACCTCAGCTAAACAAACAACCACAGCAGCTAACATTAAACGCATAGAGCGCATCTCTAAGCGGCTACACCACATCATTGCCCTCCTCCTGTTATCCTTGGTTATTGTTGTTGTTCATTATGGTAGATTTAAGTTCGACCAAAAAATGAATGCCAAATGTTTGGCATTCAAAACGTGACCCAAACATACCGCGATTTGATTTGGGCAGCGGAAAAACAACGCAGACCCCATAAACATTCTCCGTGTTGCCCATGATTAATCGGTCAAACACTTTTGTCTAACGTTATTTTCATTAATTATGCCTTGATTTGTTGATGGGGAGAAAGGGAGGAAGGGAGGCAGACGATATGAAACTTTTCGTCTGGTCCGCGCTTTGCTTCTCATTAGTGTCGTTGACATGCCACGCCCACTTAGATGGCGTTGCGGCGATAAGCTGCCCCAATCTTGTCGACAATAGAACCTTGGAGCTGCTTGCACAAAACTTGCACAAAAGGTTAAAAACTTTTCTCATTAATTATGGAAAGCAACCAACAATACAAAAAAAAATTATTTGGTCAAAGAAAATTTGTCAAGAGCCTTCGTCTTGATGGGTTCTTCTATTGGCTATTTGTAATTTATGCGGCATTAATTTTTATTTACCAATTTATTAACCCCGAAACAGCAGCGATGGCATTAGCGATAAGAGTGACATTTTTTTGGGTGGGTCTGCTAGGTGGCGGTAAAAAAAACGGAAAATGCTGGAAAAACCACACACCGAAGTGGCATTATGCTCTTTGCCAACTGTTTACAGTTTAGGGTGTAAAAGGCAGAAAACATTACGGTATCAAAAGGTAGCGTTGATGAGAGACCAAAAAGAAAACAAGAGATAAAAATATCTACGCAGAGGAAAAAATTTAAGAATATTGGACTCAAAATGAGTACAAACATTGTCATAAGCAGTTGAGTTGAAAGGTTATAAATGGATCTCATTTAATCGGATCGAAAGTCAATATCATTTACAAGCCGCTGAAGATGTGCAGCTGCTGCTCCTTGCTCTCCCTTATTCCTAAGAATCTGATTCATCGCTTTTACGTACAATAACTTCAGCGACAACCCCACTCAACCACGCCACCAGGGTCCATTTTATAGAGATTTTTATAGAGTCCATCCCCAGAACTTTTGCACTCTTAGCTTACTGTGAAATTGCACACACTTGTAGACGATGTATCTGAGTTTAATTGAGCTCACTTTAAGACCATTTGGAAAACTTTTTCTCTCAAAAACAGAGAATATTCTGTTTTTATTTTAAGTTGAACAATTCAGTCTTTCTAAAAAGGGGTTTCCCTCTGAAAGACAGAGACAATTAGAAAAGCAAACGTCGCAGGGGCAGGTACAGAGTTTATTGAAGTCGGATTTGACCGTCTATTTTAATTGTTAATTCGAGAATTATTTGCTATTTGGATGCCGGCATCTTTATTTTTTCCCAATTTTTCTTCAGATTGACATTCAAGAGGAATGCCCTTCGAAAGCAGAGAATGTCGGCTAGAAAAGAGTACGTATTATGCATCTTACACACCCATTTTATCATATTAAATAAGAAAAAAAACTCTCCTAGCTTAGATTGAATTAAGGTAAAGAAGTACGTGAGAAAATTTAAAATATTGTCAACTAGAGGAAAAAATGCAGATAGATGACAGGTATATTCAGAGATCTTATATGTTTGCGGGCAACTGTATACAACGCTCAGAATGTAGAGGGTCAAACAAAATGTGGTATAAAAATTATCTTTCGGAATCACTTTAAATTCCCAAATTAAGAAGTATCACTGGCTAGAGGAGAGCGATTCACGTCTTAAAACTCGTTTTTCTTTGTGGTTTTCGGTTGGGTTAAGTATTTCTGAAAGAAAGGAATAAGCGGTTCGGTTCGGTTCGGTTCAGAACCGGTTGGTATCCCTGCTTTAAATTGTATTCTTTGAAATTTATACAATCGTCAATGCAATTTTTTGCCAAATGATTATCTCCTTTTGATCAAACTTTGTAGATTTAGGGTGCGCTCAGACACACTGCAAGGCTGTTAGGTTTTCTAAAGCTGTATTATCACTTGTGTGATATCTCATAAAAGTTTCTTAAATATGAAATCAGACAAGTTTAATAGTCAATCTGAGAAACTCAAAAGTATATGAAAAGATGCATGAGAAGTAAGCTATCTGAGCTCTCTTAAACTAAGGTATTTTACACCATTCTCATATGAGATCTTGACAAGTGAAAATATATATAATTTATATTAAATACGGGCACCTACAAATAGGAAAACCTGGACAGTGTGCCAGAACGCACCTTTATGCGAAAGCAACTCAAATAATTATATAAGAAGTTTAAAGACGATCGCATTGATAACAAGAAAGATTTTTTAACTATTAGTCTTGGCACACTTAATACATCATAGAGCAGAGGTGCCCTGGAGCACCTAATGCTCGCGTAGTCACCAACACAAATAAAAAAAATGTTCAGATTAACGCCAAATCACAACGGCAGAGTTTGAGAAGCTTTTTCGTGGCTAGGTACTTCGCAGCTGGCGCCAACAGGTAAATTTGCCTGGTTGTATAAGTGATAAACTAATTGTCACAAAAATGGGTATAAAAAAATTACAAAGCTAGTTGATCTTTAAAACATCGCCACAATTCCACTGGCGACACTGATTTTCGCTCTCCATATCACAAGAATTTCGATGAACCCCTCCTTAGCAAGGGTATCCAAACAAAAAGCAAAACGTCTCCCAGTCATTTATCACTGATAATTCGTATAAGGAAATGGAAACCCAATGTCAGAAAAAACCAATTTAAAGTAAATTAGCGCAATGCCAATGCTTGTTAAACTCGATAGAGGGGGGTGAAACCACAGCAGGTTGTGAGGAGAAGTCAACAGAAGCAGGTGCGTGTCCTTTAGGCCAAACAAATGTGTGGAACAGTCGACTTGGCCAACTTCACACACACCCACCCACGAGCACACACACACACACATATATGTATGTGGTGGCCTTTCATTTCCTATCAGATCACGTACGGGCGCGTGTTTAGCAGCGAGAAGAGAGAAGTCTTGAGGCTCAGCCAACATAGTGCAGACGTTGCGCCTTGGAATTTATTGCACGTGGTAAGTTGGTTAGACTCTGACTGGGGATGGGGCTTGGACTGCAGATTAGACGCCCTGATAGACACAAAATGGTTTTTTCCTCGAGTTGAACTTTAGACATGGACAAAAATTTATTGCAAGGAAAGAAAGAAAAGAAGGATTGTGTGTAGAAGTGTGAGTGGGACTGCCTCGTTTTGTTTGAATGAAGTTGCCTACTTTGAGGCGTAGTAACTTGATCTGAATCTGAGATAGTTTGTGGCTGGCAAATGGCTTCATGCAGTTGCAAATTCAAAGTAGTTTTGATTGATGCATGAATGAATGAAAAAGAGGCATGGGTTTTTAAATGTGAGATTGAGCAATGGAGTTTCAAAATGTTTGCTCCAAAAAAGCTCTAAAGGTAAATCAACCGAAGGATGATGCCCTGCAAACATTTTGTTGTGACTCTTTTCTCTCTCGGGAAGAAGAGTGCTTGACTAGAGTTTTAGGTGAGAGTTTGGGCATAGTTTGGCGACTTACAAAGACAAAATATATTAGAATTGGCAATTTTAACTTGTAAGCAAAAACTTGTAACTTTTTTTGTGGGTTTCGGTTTCAGGTTATATTTGAAACTTAACAGAAAAAATGTACTCGCAATGTGTTTACTAAAAACAAGTAAGAATGATTATTGGCGATGCTCCGACTATTAAATACCCAGTAAATTAAAAACTTCGGTCTTTTTAGACAATGTCGAAAAAAATTATTTTTTCTCAACCTTCGGATTGAAATTCCAAGCAAAAGTCGTACTAGATCCGAGATATCCGAGATCAAGTCAATCCTATTCCAACTTGAAAGAAAAACCGGTATCGACCGACTTCTGACAAAGTTTGAGACTGATTTGATTCTTTATATCCCGGATTTCTTCTGTTTAATCTTCTAGTTGAAATTTAAAAATCCGCACTTATAACACAGTAGCACGAAATGAATCTTTTTGAAAAAACCCGGGAGGAGACCTTTAAATTCTGAAAGAAAGGACTGCTGTAAGCATCACCTCATACTCAGTTTCTCAACTGTACCCTAGGTTCGCTCTCTATGGGTACAACACACAGCGAAAACGATTAAAACTTAATTGTTAATGGTTCATGATAAAAATCTACAAAATTCGGCAAACACAACTAGGGTCATTGGGAACATAATATCAAAAATTCGCGTTATTCGTACAATTGATTAAGATACCTCCAGAACAGGTCAAAATTAATAAACTTTTATGCTGAGCGAATATTTTCGTTGGTACAAAGTATGTTATAGTCGGGCTTGACCGACTTTCTTCTCGTTTAATGTGATGCTTTCAAAATTCATGGAGCTGATCAGATAAAGAGCAAAAGAGTTTCATATTTCATTATTGAACTTTGTGGTTAGAGATTTGAAAAATGTACTGTGACTTATTCCGTACTTTTTTTAATGTAGCCCCGAAAATCAGTTTGGAGTTAATCGCTAGGAACTAAACTTCTATACAATCTTGACAACCAATATTTCACCCATGGATATTTCGAAAGAATAGTAATCTGTCATTGTTGAATTTTCATTTTGCTTACAAACCTAGTTTTAAGTTAATCGAATAAAGAAAACAATTTTTCTGTCGCTTTTCCGGTAATGTTTCGACCCTACGGTAAACTTTTCCAACATCGAAAAGTGACATCTCAATTTATTTGAATTAAATTTCAAGTCAATCGGATGATAAATAGTTTTTAGCATGCAGAATTTTTCATGGATTTTCTCTTAATGATTGTATGAGCCTTTAACATTGTTATAGAGTATTGGAAAAAACTATTCCGCGTGCAGACCAAGAAAGACTACACATCAAGCATAAACTATTCCTATAAGAAAGGAAAGAGTATTAACTCTGGGAAGTAAGAGCATTTAACAGTATGTTTGAGAAACTCAGTCACCCATTCTATTTAAATTTTAGTTCTATTAGATTCCCATAATTTTAAACACTCTTGTCCGAACTTTCTTCCTTCATCCAGCTCCATTCCTATGTGAGCGCTTGGCAATGCATAATTCAAACACAAAACTAAAACAATTGGCACAAAATTCATGCGGGAACTGAAAGGCAAAGTTGAGACCTAACACGAAACACAAGTCAAGTCACAAGCTGTTTCAGAAATCTCCTAGGATTTTTATTGGCAAGTTGTGTTGAGAAATCTTTTTAAACAATTTCATCTCATGCTTCATTTTGTAGCTTAAGGGGGCGGTTGCTTAAATTTTCTTATGGTTTAACTTTGCGATGTTTGGAGTAAGATTAGCAGATGTGCTGCTTCGCCTCAAACTAACAGTTGGACCTTTACTGACGTGACATTGTTCAGTATAATCTACTTTCAAGTAGCCACAAGCAACACCCTGGTCCCTGTAATCTCAGCTATGAGTGTGTGTGTTTGTCCCGGCAAAGGACAAACTGTAATTTTATGCAAAAGAAAATGCTGCATGGTAAGCTTTTTCTTTCAAGATAATGTGCACAATTTTTGACATTTTCTCAGAATTACTTTATGTATGTATTTTGGCAAATGAAAAAGTCACAAAAACAGAGCTGAAAACTTTTGACAGCACGGGGGAAGGGAAGATTTAAAACAGCTTAAAACCAAATTTTATTACAATTTTATAGTTTTTCGAACGGACCATTAAATTAACTAACCGGTGTAAATAAATAAACAAGATAAATGCCAATCAATTTCACCTTTACTTTTTTATCTCAGTCATAAAAGGGAGCAATTTTTATGGGAAAGTTTTGGTATAAAACCAGAGAAAATTTTTCAATTTTTCGGCAGTTGTAAAAGATGAAGTTGGCTGTCGTTCTCGTTTGTTTGGGTAAGCTGAAAACATCAAGTTGAATACTGAATTAATCCCCGTCCTCAGGTTTTGCGCTGGCCCTCGCATGGAGTCCAAGTGATCCCATGCCCTCGTTACTCTCTTATATCTTCAAAAATCAAAAGCAACGCAATTTGGCTAAGATTCAGCTTCCACCTCAAACAGTGAACTTTGTGGGACCACGACATGCCAATGCCATACATGAAGAGGAGTACGATGGCTATAATGATGACTACAATGAGTATGCAGATGATTCCTACGAATGGCGATGATACAAACATAGATACACATGCACACTCTCTAGCGTTTATTTAAATGCAAGCTGTTAATTAAATTTGTATTTTTTTTAAATTCAACTTGTCGCAGTGTCGCCTCGGCATGCGGCTTTTACTTTGGCTTGGTATTCATTGAAAAATCCGCAACTAATTAGGACACGAGGCAAGCAGAGCGAGGCGAGTTGCACGTAACTGTGGTCCGTGCTTGGCTTTGGGGCCTGGCCTCAACGAGATAAGCTGAATGGATGGAGGAAAGGAGAGAGGATGCCTTCCAGACAGCAGGCACGAGACTAAATAAACAGCCAGACACATGAGCAAATTAACAGTATTGCATTCATTTCAAGGAAAACACATTTCCACATAAGATGAGTAGCAAAGGATTAAATGTTGAAAACGAGATGATATTTAAAGCAGGTGGATTGAAACAGTGAATTATTTTTCAAATTGTGAGATGTAATGAACTGAAATGTTTTGTTGCGATAAACTAAGAAATACAAAGTTTGAAGGCGTATCTTTGAAAACCAAAAGTTTCCAAAACTAGTTTCTCGACCGATCATTCCTATGGCAGCTATAACCTATAGTCATCCGATTTTGACAAAACTTTGAAGAACTATGTGAAAGCTTAGAAAGAGGCTTACATTCAAAACAAAAAAGTTTTTCTTACTAAGACTATTTTTCTAACCGAACTTTTCTATGGCAGCTATACTATATAGAAGTCAGATTTCGACCAAAGTTGGCAGAATCATGGAGAAGTATAGAAAAAAGCTTTTATCACTTGAAATTGTTTATCGACCGATCGATCCTAAATCAACTAAGCTCGTCATGCTGATAAAGAATATATTTTCTTTATGTTGTCGGAAATGCTTCCTTCTATGCGTTACAAACATCTGGACAATTTCAATATACCCTCTGCACGGGTATAAAAACAGAGTAAATTGTAAGTTTATCTGATACATAACAGTTATCACTCAGAAAAAACGCAAGAACTTTGTACTTCAATTAAATACAAATGGTGTCAATAGTACGGTAAGTTCGAAATACTTGATACCAAAATACTTGAACTTAATACATTTTTTTTGAGATATTAGGTATATTTTACATAATTCTAGAATCTTTATGATCATACTTTTAGCTTATAATGGTCTTACGTCAAGCCCGATTGCCTCTCAAAATAAGTTCAAAACGTTCGTTCTTAAAGTCCAGTAATTTTTAATGCCAGTCCAAAAACATTATAGAAAAAAAAAAGAGTATTTCAAACAAGTAAAACATGTTCTTGGTTTAAGCCCAAGCAATTCGAAAGCTATTCCCACTCTGATTTTAAACGTAGTCTCCGTATTGAACTAAAGAAATGTCCATGGGCCATAACCAAAGGGCAAGTTAGAGCTACTGAAGTCAAGAAACTTACCATCACTCCATAACCAAAGAGTTAGAAACAGTTGGGAATTTAAAGAATCAACTCGCTTAAAAATAGTTTGCATTTATGATTCTATTATGAGTCTATTTTGCACTCAATCTAACATTGTTTTGTACTATAACTAAGCACTCGCTATTCTTTAATTCTTTATCACACTGTCAGTACGAAATATTTTTGAGTCAAGAAGGTTCGTTCTCATTTCAATAATGTTACCAGTCGAATTTTGGTTTTAGAATGCTTTGTACTCAATTTAAGTTCACCCAAGAACGAGTCATACTTAAAATTTTTAGTACAAAACGGTTTGAAATCTATCCCGTTTGGTCTAGAGCGCCGGTAGCCTTTTTTTGTCTGAGTGTATATGATGGAAAAACGACCCTTAGAATATTAATTCAAAATGAGAAAAAAATATTAAAATTAAAAATATCAAATATCTTTTCTTATAAAATCGATTTGATAGAGCAATTTCGAATAGAGATTTGTATTTGTGTTGAAAATCCAAGTCGAACGGCTTTGGTTTGCTGTTCTGTAGTGCCGTGTATTTCATAGGTGAATAGGTTTGTAAGCAATTAGTAAAATAAAGCTGAACAACAACAAAAAATTGCACTTACTTTCGACTCACAATTGCATTGGTTTATTCTTAGATTAACCTAATTCGCTAGTTAAATATTTAAAGACATTTTCCTCTTAGACCTTTCGCAGCTCAGACGTTGAACAAAATATTTTCACTAACTCATTAAATAATTTAAGAACAACACCACAACGAACAAAACCATCGAACCACAAAACAATTACAACTGTCAACATTCTCTCCGACTAAACTGACACATTGTTTTCACCTATTTAGTCACGAGTGGTGGGCGTGGACACTTGCGAAAACTATTGATTAGTATTTGAATAATAGATGCACTTGGTAAATTATAGTAGGAGGGGGCAGGGGAAGGCATACATAAATGAAACAGGTTACGTTGGCAATCGCAGGACTAGTTGGTTAGAACGAACGCTTTGTTTGTTTATCTCCAAAGATACTTCAAGTGAGAGGAGGGCCAAAACCCCGCCGCTCCACCCTCCATGGCTAACCACTCGAAAAATGCACTCAAGCGTAAACTGTTGATGCCCCTAGAATGGTGAAGCATTCGTTGATTTTGGTCTCTGCTGCTCGTTTAAAATTTACATTTAATGAGGTTTAAGTAAGTGCAAGGTGCGAAAAAGTCGCAAGAGGAAAGTGAAATAATATGATGAGGACTGTTTAGAAATGCTGAAAGTGATATGAATGGTAGATTGAGGATTTTCGAGTGTCACCAAATATAAATTGAATGAGTGTTTTATGCACGAGAGTTGAAAAGGTGGTTAAAAGAATTAAAAAGGAAAGGAATATAAGAAGCAATTAAGACAAATGAACTTTTATGATAGACCATTCAGCAATGTACTATTATATTAATTGGTAAAACTTACAAAAATGATTTGAGAGTCTTTTAAAAGGTATAATTGTTCTTGTCAAATCTTAGTAGCGGTTAGAAGCCAGCGACTTCTGTTCTTACTCAGCAAATCGAGTTAATAGAGCGAAATTAAAGTATGTTAGAACTGAATCAACCCTTTACTGCTGTAGCAGCAACAGAAAACAGCGCTACTGCTGCGCTGCGGCAGCGAACTTTCTTTTGCTTACATCTTCTATAGCTACACTCAGAAAACAAAGTTTCTAAAACGAGTCAAAATTGGATTAAAATGAAAAAATCAGGTTTAAAATTTGGTCAAAGGCTGAGAGTTAACATTTTTAGAAATTTACTTTGCTGAAATACATCTAGGGTATTCACGAAACCCGCCAAAAGTCAAAAATAAAAAAAATAAAACAAGACAATTATCCAGGCATATTTCCTCAATTCAACAATTCTGTAGCTCAAATGAGGATCGCGATTTTCCTCTCCTAGTTTTCGACTTGTAAATAAGTTAAAATTTTCTCAATTCAACAACTTCACAGCTCAACTGGAGGGTCGTGAACCCCCTTATTGTACACAGAAAAAAAAATCTAGATATCCGGGACTAAATCAATCCCAAACGTTTTCAGAAGTCGATCAATCCCGGATTTTCTCATTTCAAGTACGAATAGGATTTGATTTGACCTCGGATATCTCGGATTTAGTTCGACTTTTGTTTAAAATTTTAATCCGAAGTTCGAGATACAATCAATTTGTTTGAGCTTGATTTTATCTTCCCATTTTTTTTCTGTGTATTGTTTCTATTATCTGGAAACTTAAGGGTCATATCATAGAATTAAGAAAATAAATTAAAATAAAATTAAATAAATATATTGCGTATCAGCGCACACCCACTGAACAAATATATGCAGTGTGTGTCTGGTTTGCCGACTCGAGCCTTCTAATAAGGGCGTCGCGATGTTCCTATGCACACGTGCATGGGGCCTCTGCAGCGGCCGACTGCACAAATCACACGTACGCTATAAGCATTGCTTGTATGCATGCTTGTATGCGTGTGAAAAGTGTGACGATATGTGTTCATGCCCATCTCTGTTTTATACCCTTGCAAAGGGTAATTTTGCTCAAAAGTTTGCAACGCATAGAAATATTCATTGCCGACCCAATAAATTATATATAATCTTGATCGAGGTGACGAGCTGAATCGATTGAGCTTTGTCCGTTCGTCTGTCTGTCTGTCTGTTTCTACGCAAAACTAGTCTCTCAGATTTTAAGCTATTGAGCTGAAATTTTAGCACAGAGTCTTCTTTTTGCTGCACGCTACTAATATGTGAGAACCGACCGGATCGGATGACTATATCTAATAGCTTCCATAGGAATAATTGATCTTAAAACTTGTTTTAGTGAGACAAACTTTTTTCTTTTCAATGGAAGCGACTTCAAACTTTGTATTCTTAGGTTTTCTATGCTTTTTTTTAGAATTCAACCAAGTTTTATTAAAATCGGACAACTATATGGAATAGCTGCCATACAAAAGATAGGTCTGAAAAACAGTCTTAGTTAGAAAAACTTTTTTGCTTTTAATGGTAGCATCCGACAATGTTGTATTTGTTTTACATGCTTTCACCTAACTCTCCAAATTTTTGTCCAAATTGGATAACTAAATCATAAAAAAGAAGAAAATAGATTATTTTTGAAAATATTTAAGCGAACACTTGCAAGGGTGTAAAAACTGCGGCACAGACGAAGTTAGCTTAGCATTCTCGTTTTTCCTGCTGTTATTGTTGTTGGACTTCTCCCAAACTCAAATTTCGGGCCCACCACTGCTTAAGACTGTTGGATATAGTCAAATCAGCATATGAAACAGCAAAATATGAACCCTAATATTCTAGGTATGCAGTATATTTGTTTCTTCGTTGTTTTCCAAATAATCTAGAAAACTGTTTTGATATTTTAAGGGGACAGCTTTATTTGGGGTTGGTGTTTTTCATTTCCAAGACTAAAATCCTATTCATAATAGAAAATTTTCCAAATTTTGGTGAAATTTTTGGGCTAACCCTCAAAAATTCCTCCCGGGTATCCATAGCATAGTTTTTACTCCACGAAAAGCGGGAAAAACAGCTTTTAGAAGACTATGTTCTTCTATTACGACTCTTACTACTATTTTTGAATTTACACACCCTCATCAATTTAAAGCATACTTTTCTGGGCACAAAACAAAAATCGAAATACTTATTAACTGTGTCTCACAGCCCAAAGTTAATCACATTTTAATCATTAAAAGCATCGACCAATTGCAATCTCAAAATTGACAAAACAAACCTCATTTGTCAGACAATCCCCAAGAAAACTGACTTTCGTGAAACCCTACCCAAATACTTTTAGCCTCATCCATGGGTCGTGAACGCAAACTTGCAACCACATTTGAGCATTTTCACTAATTAAACTGACATGAAAGCCACAACACAACTCAGTTTCAGGCAGCACTGCTCGTCCCCAATCCTAACGCGACACCTGGAAAAAGTTTTCTTTTTTTTTTAATGCTGTAGAAAATTAAAATTTGTGTGCTTGGCAGGCGCTGATGTAGATTGGTTTCTGGGACGGGTTGCGGTGACAACTTTTTATTCCAACTGTCATTTGCCAGACGACCCCTCGAAGTAAGATTTAATTTGTTGCTTTTTAATTTCGACACTCACCTGACAATGCGGATGAATTTAGAGATCCAGATGCTTGCCCGTCGTCTCCAGACCCGTTGCCATTATGGGTAACTGCAGCAGGCCATGATGCATTTTTAGTGCAGCCCCAGCCTGGTTCTTACCATTGGCAGGGCGTAGACTCTCATTGCGCCAGGAGCCACCCAGCCATCTTCTATACGTCTGCTCCGGTCGGGTATTCGAGAATTTGTGAAATGAAATGGGTAAATGATGTAACAGCAACTCTTGTGAATAGTCCTGCGGCCTGGCCTGGTGCAGACCCAGCGCTGGCACAGCCCACACACCAAGAGTCTGCAAGCAATAGCCGAGTATCATGTCGTCAGGAGCATTGGCCGTAGGACAGCTGCACTGTTCCACAATGAGCTTGACGAGCGGCAGGCTGAAAACAATACCAGCTCCACCTGTATGATAGTTGAAGCCATCGGGCGCATACAAACGGTAGCCATAGCGCTCACCCACATATATGTGCTCAGTGTGATTGTAGCGGCTCAACAGGGCAGTCAATCGAGGCACACTATGGAGTGGAGAGGGGAAATAACAATTGCAGGATGAGAGCGATTTATCAATAAAAATATTTTTAATTGAATGCACCGTCATGCGTTAAAGCCGGAACAATGCAAAAAATTGGCATTGGAATTATTGGGTACAAAAGGGGCTCGACTACTTGTGCAGCCACCCAATCATACCATATGTAATAAGCTGTATTCAGACAGGCTAAATATTTTAAACGGCTTTACAATGGCATCGTCAAGTAAAGTTTACTTTCTAGCAACCAGCGGCGGAAATTAATATAAGAAATCATCAACAGGGTCCAAACAAGACTGGGATGAAAATCATAGGAAATTTGTATCAAAAATTATCTCCCCTAAGAAATATTTATTTATCTTCTCAATTCATTAACAAAACGGACATTACTGTGTGAAAATAAGTAATATATTTTGTATAATAAAGTAGGAAAAAATAAAGAAAATCAAAGTTAATTTTGTAGAGCAATTGAGTGTACGATATTTTTTATAAGTCCGTCTTTCGCCATCACAAATAAGCTCGATGGTTTGCCCACGCGAGAACACGCCACATATAACTGTCCGTGTGAAAAACATGGTGTGCCCAAATCCGTTTGGTCTGTCGACTTATTGTCACTGCGAATGCCAATCTAATAGGAAATCGGATTCGTTTGAATTCAATTGGGACGTCTGCAGAAAACGTTGGAATTCGTGGCAGCATAATATTTTCGGATCGGAATTTTACGTTCAATATGGTGGCTTCGAAAATGTTTTTTATCAATCTTTGAATGACCGATCGCGTGCCATAGCACAGCGGCGGTGTGCTCAAATTCCGAAGCAAACTAACCGGATATCCAACTTTCAGTCGTAGAAGGTGTGGTGACGTGCATGACAAGTCCATGGGCATGAACTGGAACTTTTCCTTCGCCGATATTAATTTACCAAATCACAATTATAGAACACAAGGTGACAGATATGAGCAGCCTGCTGCGTCCTCAATTCAAATAAATGTTCTGCAGAGGGGCACCCAAATCACCTGGCATTTCGAAATATAGTGAAAAACCTGTTCTACCAAAACGAGAGCGTAAGTTAAAGTCGGCCCTGCCCGACTTCGGAATACCCGTTACTCAGCTCAGCTCGGATAAGTATGCAACATTTTTTTAACTCTGCCATTTATTATCCGATCCTTTAGTTTAGAAAATTTGTGAGATTGTAGATATTAGCCCCATAGACTACACTGCAAAATCTGAGCACGATATCTTAAAAATTGTGGGAGTTATTCAATATTTTTTATTGCGGGGGCGGGAGGGGGCGTGGCCAAAATTTGAAACAAACTTGATCTGCCTACAGACAGTACTAGCTTACGTATAAAATTTGGTTGCTCTAGCTCTTCTAGTCTCTGAGATCTAGGTGTTCAAACAGACGGACGGACGGACGGACGGACAGACGGACATGGCTATATCGACTCGGCTGTTGATGCTGATAAAGAATATATATACTTTATGATATCGGAGATGCATCCTTCTGCCTGTTACATACATTTGCACGACTTTAGTATACCCTTTTTACTCTACGAGTAACAGGTATAAAAATTAAGGAAAACTAACTTCGGCTCGATCCGAAGTTAGTATACCCTTGCAGCACGTTTTTCTAACTAATTTTAAGGACATTTCCACTGAAATCAAACAAGTTTTTTGACCCTTGTAGAGGGTATATTGAAATTGTCCAGGATGTTTGTAACGCATAGAAGGAAGCATTTCCGACCACATAAAGTATATATATTCTTGATCAGCATGACGAGCTGAGCCGATATAGCCATGTCCGTCTGTACGTCTGACCGTCTGTTTCTATGCTTTCTCCTCCGTCAGTTTTAAAGCTATCGCCACCAAACTTTGCACGAAGTCTTCTGGTCCAAATAGGCTGCACATTTTTCGGAACCGGCTGGATCGGATGACTATAACATACAGCTGGCATAGGAACGATCGGCCGAAAAACTAGTTCTAGTGAGAAAAACTTTTTTTAATGCAAACGTCTCCAAACTACGTATTTACTAGTTGTGAATGCTTCTTCATAATTCTGCCAAATTTGGTCGAAATCGGACATCTATACTGTATAGCTGTTATACAAAAGTAGAGTCAGAAGAAGTAGTCTTATTGGGAAAAACTTGTTTGTTATCAGTGGACATGTCCTTCAAATTAGTTAGAAAACGTGCTGCAAGGGTATACAAACTTTGGCAGAGCCGAAGTTAACTATCCTCTATTTTTTTCACTAAAACTACTTTTCTGACTCTACTTTTCTATGACAGCTATACTAAAAAGATGTTCGATTTCGACCAAACTTGATGGAATCATGGAAATGCATAGCAAACTAAGAAATACAAAGTTTGAAGGCGTTTTCTTTGAACACAAAAAAGTTTTTCTCACTAAAACTAGTTTTTCTACCGATCGTTTCTATGTTCTTAGATTGTTATAGTTTAAAAGATGAGGAGCGTTAGGAGATCCTAAATCAAGAAATCAAGAACTCAATATGGGATTAATATGGATTCGGTGAATTTTCATTTTTTGGTACGCCCCCTCCCACGCCCGCAATTTAGAAAAAAAGTCATATCTCTCACCGTTTTAAAGATAGATGGTTCGTACCTTCTGGACATATTTAGTAATCAGGACTATTTACCGATCTGCCAAAGGTTTGGGAACACTCATTACCGTATTGGTATTTCAGTGGCACAGTGTCTGTGTATCGATATTTCGTTCGTATGCTACTTTCTAACCCAGTAAGTATGTGTGAAAGGTCCATTGTTAATTTCGATAATATTTTTCCTTAAATCAAAAATGGTGAATCAAAAATCTGTGCAGTTTGAAAGTTATGCAAATAGCCCAAACGTTATCCGGCTCCCCCCGAATTCACTTACCTCAGCAGCGTATCATCATCGACAAGCATCAACCAGCGTATGTTCATTTGTTCATGTTCGTTGATATCCTTGAGGGATAACTGTAAAATTGCCAGAGTTTTGGCACAATGGCCAGACGGTACATTGGGTATCCCAGTGCTGATTGTCGGTATGCCCGAGTCTGTTGCGGTTTAGAGAGGAAGAGAGAGAGAGAGAAGTACAAAGTCAAATCAATGAATATTCAATAAGTTGAACTAGCCGATGAACCAACTGGGAACGAGGAGAGGCACACATCCATGTGTTTTGTTTGCCCTATCACTCCGCCTCATCGTGTTTTTGTTAATGCGCTCTGCACAGAAACAACACACAAGACACCATCTCCCCCCTCCACACCACTCATTGGCTTTAATTGCACTCATTGTCGTCTTCATCATCATCCTCTTACCTGCCACATCGCTGTAGTATCTACGGTTCATGGCATCTAATGCCCAGGTACGTTCGATGATTGGTATACGCTCCTTATGGAATTTTGCACAAGTTTTGATTGCAAAATAGATATGCGAGCCTGTTGTGTGCACCTGTGGGTGGGGCAGTGATAGGAGCAGAGGAATAAGACAATTGAGTTGAAGCTGATAGAGAATTTATGGTTATAGGTTTCAAATGCTAATTGCTTGAGTGGTGACTGATAGTCGTGCTGTACCTTAAAGCTCACTCAAAATTTTCAAATATTGACAGGAAGGATATTTTGAAGGATATCTAAAGTTAGTTAAGAAGAACTAATGTTGGCTTTTAATAATAAAAGCCCAAATAGTATTAAATAAAAATCATTAAATGGAACTGTTATCTTTAACAACTTATAAAAATATGGCTTTCAAATAAATTACAATACTTTTATGTGAAAATCATAGCTTTTTGCTAAACAAATAAACAGTCTCGGTCCCCGCTCTTAAGGTATATCCACATAATTCTCATATCACATTACAAAAACTGCTACAAACCCATAAATAAACTTACACATTTCACTGGACTCCCTGAAGCAGTAGTCATGGGCAGCATAGACCATGTCTCGGGTTTTGCATGCATCACACAAGGCACTGGCATCTTTTGCCTCCCCAATGACTCCGACGACATGAGTGGCGACGACAAGCCCGGCGAGAGACAAATGTAGGCAGCACTTTTCAAAATTATTTTGCGCTGTAACATGTCGCCATGCTGCTGCTGCTCGTCCTCTCCCTCCTGGATGTAAAAGCCATCATCGTTTGGCGCGTCAGGTGCTAAATTATCGAAAATGAATCGGGCCAACTCGTGTGAAGCATCTATGGAGAATTCACTGTGCCGTGTGGCATTCGGGGCATTAAGAGCAACAAGTTCGGCCAGACTGTAAATGCATGTTTCATTATAAGTTATGAGCAGATGCAGCAGCTAGTCGAAGGAGGACTCACCTACGTAGCAAGACACCTGTAAAAACTAAGCCAGCACTAAGCATGGGATATGGGAACCATGTGGGATTCTTGTAGTGAGCAAAATGATGTACTATTGTGGCCTCTGAGTCATATAAGGCATGACCATAGTAGGCAAACTGAAAGATGCGAGGTGGGTAAGATTTAAGGTTATATATATTTATATGCTTAATACTAGAGTTGTGGCGACTTTATTGATCGATTGCCATACGAAAAGGTAGGTAGGTCCGAACCCGAAAATTTCGCGAACCGAAGCTCCCACATTTCTTTTAAGCTTGCAGCTCTCTTTTTACCATAATGAAATTGGCATAAATACTGCACTCTAAGAAAAAATAGAGAATTTCATACTTAGATCAAGAAGGTTCGATAAGAATGAAAATTCTTGGTCCAAGAGTGAAATTCTTGGTCCGAGTATGAATTTTTTAAACCGTTTTTCAGGATCCAAGAGCTTTAATACTTAATCCAAGTACGAATCATTCAGAGAATAGTCAAACAGAATAGTTCTTGAATCAAGTGCTAAACATACTTAAATTCAAAATTGCTCATTCTTAAGTCAAGAGCAAACAGCATTGTAAAAAACCGAGAATGTTGTTTCTATTATCAAGAGCTCATCAGATTTAAGAGTAAGATCGTTTACTTTTAAATAAAGAACTTCACATATTCCAATCATACCACAATTTAAAATCAGTTGTTTTATCCATTTTGTTTAAATTTATTTCATAGAAAATTTATTGTCAAATCATAAAGCAAGCTTTAGCCGGCTCGAGGAATACACAAAATCTCAAAGCAGCATCAGTCTTTGCCTGTCAACTCTCAGTCGAACAGCCGTCTCTTCATGCCCGCAATGCCATAACTGATTGGGAATTCCAAAACAACATGAATGCAAAAATCGATTGCTCTCTTCGTTGGATGGCTTCCCCATACACCCTTCTACCATTAAAAACCAAACTGACAAAGCACTACTGAGAACGAATTAAGCTAGATTTAATGAACAGAATTCTTGAAAATTCAAGACCATATGCTTTGATCCCACTTAGCTATTTTTAATATGCGTTAAACGTTCCCGTCTTAATAATACTATAGCTTATGAAAAACTAGTAAGGGCGCTGTAGTCGAGTGCCCCGATTCCTAAATTCATGAATTTTCTAGTACGTAGACGAACAACTTCGTATGTGCCTGTCTTCTCTTTCTCTCCTATGGCTATATTGAAAACAGCAACAATTTGTATGCGACCTGTCTTCAGCGTTGATTTTGTTGTTGCCGTGTGCTTCAGACAGCCGCAAACACACAAACATGTTTTCTCTCTCGACTTCTTGTGATTGTTGTTGCTACAAACCTATGTGTTTTATTTGTGTTAGTGCCTGCGCTTGCATTAGGTGCTGTTGGGCACCACTGATCTGGATATACGAATACATGCTTTAAAAACAAAATTTCGTACTGTTTCGGACAAGAAATCAATTTTTCGAATAGCTTTTCTTGTTGTATTTAAACTATTACCTAGATTGAAGACAGTGCTTTGCTTGACTTTAGTAAATTTAACAACATTTCGAATCATACCTAGCTTGATTTTGTAAATGAGATATGACTAGACAACGGATTTTGCATATTTTTAAACCGATTTTAGTCCTAGCATACTAGGGCAAGTGTTTACTTAACAAGTTTTCCCACAGCATTTTGTGTTTTGCTGTCGTTTCAATTCATTAAATAATTATATAAGTTATCTTGAAATTGAATGCAGATTCTTAGGTATTTTATTACCGTAATGAGACAGCATATTATATAGTGTTGTGCACATTTGCTTCGGCTTACTAGGATATAAATCTGTCTGGATATGACTTGAGCTGCCCTTACACTTGTCATATATCTCTAAGTAGTTGGCCAAATGATTTAAAGAGAAACTCTTATCAAATAGAACCTGTCCTATTTCATCCAAGAAGGAAAAATTTGCAAAATACTAAGAGATTTTAGCTTTGCTATTACACTATTTTTAGAGACTCTCTTTAGAAATATACGACAAGAGTAAGTGCTGTTTTGAAATATTAAAGTACCCACTGAAAGAATTTTAAAAATATTAAAAAAATATTTTTAAAAAAAGGTTAAGGTATATAATATTTTTAAGCTCAGCATTCAAAACTACCTTTAAAAAATGTAGTACACATTGGTCATTCACTAAAAAAAACTACATTTCTAATCAATTTCATTTCTAGTTGACGCACTTAAGTTTACTATTCTCGAAATTGTAAAACAAACACTTAAAAATACATTTAAAATTGGTCAAGAAATCCTTTTCCAAAGACAATTTTTGTGCGCTTTGCCTCAGGTCTAGGAACAATACTAAGAGCGATTATCTGCCATGAAAAGTTTTGTTCAAGTAATGTCTACTTTATTCAATCTCAACAGTTTTTAGCCAAGTTTTAATCTAACTCACTTCTTGGGCATCCTGGTTGTGCAGTTGCTTAAGCAGTCCACGCAATGAGGACACATGTGTGTTGTACTGACACCAAATAATCCATTCCGTGTCAGGACTTAGCAAACGTGCCTGGCCTTGCAAATGCGGCAATGAATCCAATAATGTCCAATAATTGAATAGCTCATGCATTATATGAACTTTGATAACATAATCCCCTGGGATAGCACCAGCTAGTTGTCGTTGTTGCTCTCGCAGGCTCTCGTGCAGGTACAAACAACTCTCTCGATTCTCTGAAGGATGCGGTGGACAGGAAATGACCACCAGCACTTCCCCGGCCTCCTTGTGGCTTATAAAACATATTAACCAAAAAGCACACATTAATCTAGGCTTCCAAAGCATAATTCTGATTTTCATTAAAACAACTATTCGAACATTTTTTACATTAACCCGAATTTTATAAACATTTTCAACGATTGATGCGTCGGGACCAAACACGTCTGTCCTAATGAACATGCGAAAACGTACTGAGGAGGCTACTGTGATTTTAATTTTGGCGCTAAAGACAACGGACTAACCAAATTGTTGGGTGAGTGGGTAAACTCCTTGTGCGTACATAGCAAGGCGCAGGCGCTGGCAAGCGGCCAAATTTTATGAATGAAATCTGAAAGTGCATGCAACTAGTTGGCAACTTAATTATCAACCTGTTGAATGATTGTTCAAGGTTTAGTGGAACACCCTATGGCGATGCCCTCTGGGAACATAACTTAGTTAAATTCTAACCCATTTTTGTCGCGGCAGGTTATTGTTATCTTGAGCTCGGCTAGACAAGTTAGTCTTCGAACACAAGCAGAGAACATTATGATTCGCAGATTTTGGTCTATTCCGCCAATCACTTTAAGTGATTTCAGTAATGTTTAATAATTATACTCTGTGCCAATGGTACACAAAAGGTAAGTTTGTTCAAATATATGTTACATACAGAAAGAAGCACCTCCGACCCTACAAATAATACATGTTCTTGATCAGCATCAACGGCTTGACTTCATTATACGCTTCTGAATTGAGACGTGGCTTCAAGTGTTTGTGTACCTGCACAGAAAAAAATAAGTTTTTTACAAAATGTACATTGGATGATTTCAGTATCCATTTGGAATCGGCATTTTTAAATATCCCTTTAAAATATCAAATTAACATTAAATAGATCTTTAATTTTCATCCAAATGGATATTTTAATATTAAAAAGAAGGATACTAAAAGCTATCCATTACAATTGAATCTTTTTGGATCTCATTTTTTCTGAGCACCGAATACAAATTTTAAAAATTCACATAACAGAACGTCTTTTATGAACCGAAAGAACCGACTTTTAATTTAAGCATTCCAAAACTACACTCAGAAATAGTTAATAAAAATGGGTCTTTTTGGCTTCGATCTAGTGATATCAAATAACCTTACGAAAATGACATAAATACTTTCCGAATTGGTCTACAAATGGAGCGAACGAGTTCCGCCAGATACTCCGGACTTAGCTGTTTGAGACAATTTTATTATTCCAAGTCAAAAAATAATTCTCTAGTGATGAATGTGTCCGATAATAAGAAACCCTCAATTAATTCAGGAGAAACCTCTCTACGACCAACGCATAACTTTTTGGGCTGGAGTTTCTGAGGAAAGGTTCATAATCTGCATAATCTGTGTATGCAATTCAAAGTTTTCGTACTTTGACGAATGCTTAAATTCATTCGTATTTTTCAATCGGGATGAAGCTTTACTTTAGGGATGGGTTTTCCTCCATAAAACTTATAATAAGTTAATCGTGAATCACCGAACCTAAATCTCGGCTCAGTTAACTCCAGAAAATATGTAACGAACCGAAACACAGGTTTCGAAAACTTCAAGCTTCCTTATCTCCTAAAAAGTCTCTCAAATCTCCAAGACCAAGTATTCTAAATAGGTTTGATTTTAGCTAGCAATAAATGATCGGGGCATCAGTAAGCCCGTCTTTTTCAAGGCAGGATTTTGCTGTTAGTACGAAGACTTACAGAGACCATTACCTTCCTCTGCTTTAAAAACTTATTGTTAAGCATCATGCATATGACAAATCGGTCTTTCAAATAAAAAATAAAGTTATTTATTACCACAGGGTTGGTAATGTTCAGATAAACGGCAGAATATTCGCTGCAGCAGCGCTGTTTTCTGCTAAAACTATTGTATCAAAAATTTCGTTGAGACAGAAATCGGCTTGACCGATTTATTTTCTTGTTATACCCTTGGAGAAAGTTTATTGAAGTTATCCAGTTGTTTGTATCGCATAGAATGAAGCATTTCCGACCACATAAAGGATATATATTCTTCATCAACATGACGAGCTTAGGTGGTTTAGCTTATCTGTCAGTAAAGACGCGAAGTGCACTATTGTGAACTATTCAGAGCCCAAAAACTGAGGCAAAATGTTTGATTTTTCTTTTTAGAACTTTCATAATATTGTTTACTTATTTTGGTTATTTTTGGAATAGGTTTCCTAGGTCACATCGAATACATATTTGTAATATTTAAAAAAAAGAAAAATACTTTTGATTTTAGTGCATGGGCGAGGCCAGTCGCGTTGTGGTTTGCATATTATTGCTTCGATTATTCGACTTTAAACGCAATTCATTAACATGCTTAAACAGTTGATCCTGCTTTGAGAGCAATTCCCGAGTTCGTTGACAGCCATGCTGAGGTGCACACAAGCCGGGGTTCCAACGGCAATAGAGACCTTTCCACAAACGAACAGCCCGCACACTAGCAATGGGTCGCAACACCAGTTCAGCGCCGTGAGTAAAGGAAGGAAATAATGGATTTAGATACTGATCCAAAGAAGAGTTGATATGGGTCCACAATGATGTGGTTTTGTGCTTGAGATCTGAAAACTATAATATTCAGAAAAGATCATTTGGTAGAAATGAGTTTACATACCTTCCGCCACTCTTTCAGCTTCGGTATTGCAGAGGAAGGTGCCAAAACGACACGAATACAAATGATCCACAATGGTGATGAGAAAATGTTCGTTGAATTCAAACGCATTTGTGAATTGTTGACTGACTTGCCACACGCTATCGATGAATTGCAAGAAGACAGGTGATCGATCCGCATCGGAGTGTTTGTTATCACCATGACCAATGCGCTGCTGGAACTTGTGGCCAAACGAGAGCCATTCCTTTTCAATCAACACTTCAAAACCGCGAACAGTGCGGTAATGAGGATCTAGCAAGAGCATCGAAAGAGCCGTTAATTGAGCCGTCCGATCCCAACCATCCGAGCAGTGAACTACCACCGAAGTGCTCATGGTCTCCACTTTATCTACTATACGAACAGCTCCAGCTAAGACGCACCTGATGTGCTTGAGCCACAAGGTGCTATCGATGGCTGTTTGCCATTTGGAGTCGTCGGTGGTGGGATAACACGCCTCCTTGACCTTTCGCAGACTCTCCCGCATTACATGGATATTGTGGATGTCCAGAAAATTGATTTCCACATTTTTATAAGCATCCTCCGATTCATAGCCACCGCCCTTGGCTTTGTTAGCAATGGCATTCGCACTGGGCCGGGCATCCATGATGGTTAATTTATCCGATTGAGCATTGGCCTCCATGATATAACTCAAATACAACTCATCGTCAGCATTCCTTTTGCCACTCACGCCCACCAAAGGCTGAGAGCAACGGGTTATGGTGGCCTGAGTGCGTGGATTCATCCAGGATAGCACGGGCAGACGGCAACGCGATCGAAATTGCGCCACGCGACGTAGAAAGTCATCCGAAGCTGCCTTAGGCACAGCCCATACAGCGGGATAGCTATCGCAAATTCCATAGGATTCATTTAATTTCGTCGCCCGCCACATGTCATTGGGTACGCCCAAGCGTCGCAGCTCGGCTAACGGTTCATATACCGCCCAGCCATCCCAACCCCCTGCTGCAGCACCACCGCCAGCCGCTGCATGTGCAAAGGCAAACAGACGACCACTGTACGACAATGGAAAAGCATTTGCTTGCAGCTTCTCGAACACTGTTCGCCTCGAATGATTCTGTTGCTTGTGAGCAAATCGTAAATTTCTCATATCCTTGCAAAATATCTCAATGCCGTAGGAATTCTCTCCCCTCGAAGTGGCTCCACCGATTTTCTCCACCCGCGCTATTACTCCCAGTGGCACATCAACAACGGCAGGCGGCTCCTGATCCCTCAATGGCAACGAACGGAAATACAAGCGATAATTGGTTATGGTCAATGCTCCAAATACCGGCCCCCGATACGGGCACACATATGTGACATCGTTCTTCTGATCCTGATCTTCCTCACCGTCCAAATAGGCAAAGGGCGTGTCTCTCAGAACGCCATTTTCAGCGCCGCCCTTGGAGCCCAACGAACTGGACTTGGAGCTGCTGTCCAGCGAATTGCTGCTAGCTGTCTTCGATGCCAACTTGTCGGCCAGGCTCGATGAGGGATCCATTGTGTTAAATGGAATTTCTTTGCCTTGGTATTGGCTTTGTTTTTAGTTGTTGCACTTGTTGGAATTGATAGAGATAGAGGAAAGTAATCAGTAAATCGGGGCTGCCAACTTGTGTTAAGCAGAAATGGACAACTCAATGTGACCGCATTAGGCTTATTTTCCTTATTTGCAAGCCCAAAATATAATTAAACAATACAATAAAAATAGTTTTGGTAATAATTTAAAAATTTACGCAGTCCTCAAACTATTAAGCAACATATTCTGATTAGCTTTTTCCATCAACTTTTGGCTCTTAAATACTGTCAGCACTGTGGCTCAAGCTAAATCGACAACACTGAAGCTCACTTCACTTTACATTCAAATGGCATCTCCTTCGACTGCACCGCTGCAAAACCAAGTTCAAGTTCTTCAGGTTGGTTACTCTCGTGAAGATGATCACATTCCCAATGCCATGAGAGCAAATTGCTCTTGCACTCTAATTCGTTGCCGAGATGCCACCAATGTAATTGTGGACACTTTAACAGCTTGGGACGGTGAGCACTTGAAATCATTGCTGGCCCAGCAGGGATTGCGTTTGGAGGACATACACGTGGTAGTGTGCACCCACGGGCATTCGGATCACATTGGATGCAATTACCTGTTTCAAAATGCTCGTCTCCACCTAGTCGGCGCCTGTGCCTCACACCGCGATCTCTATTTGGAGCACTTTGCTGGCGGCGATGGGGATCAACTGCAACTGGACAAACATGGTGAAGTGGTTGTCCTAAGAACGCCAGGTCATACCATGAGCTGTGTCTCTGTAATTGTGGACAACACGCAGCTGGGCGGCAGGGTGGGAATCACTGGTGATCTCTTCGAACGATGCGAGGATGTGGAGGATGCAACCATATGGCAGCAGGCGGGCAGCGAAGACGAGAAACGACAGCGCTTAGAGCGTTGTAAAATTGCAGATATGTGTGATTTTATAGTGCCTGGACATGGTCCATTATTTGCGTTGGATGCGGCAAAGCGATTAAAGCTAAAATCAGATGCAAAAGAGTAATACATATGTTTATTTTGAATTTTTGAGCTAAGTATACAACATTTTGATGCTGTTGTTGCAGTTGATAGCAGCTCTGCGAAAAATCTTTTGCTCATAACTTGACTACTGTTCATCCGATCTTTACCAATCTGTTGGCTGGTATATATATAGTATACACTCCTGATTACTAAATGTGTCCAAATGTTAGGAACCTTCCATCTGTGGGATATATAACACAGTACGACAAAATCAAACTTTTGGATAAACCCTTAAATTCTGATAGAAGGGACTAATGTAAGCATCGCCGCGTACCCTGCTTATCAACTGTACAGTAGGTTCGCGTTCTATGGATCTTTTGTACATGCTTTTGTACTAGAAATAGTAAGAAGTAGTAAGATTCACCCACGTCTTAAAACTAAAGACATAACCGCGAATGGACCATCTTATTGATAATAACATAATAAGTTAGAGGCTTAAGCTAATTGCAGCGCAACCATCCAGGAACCCATTCAATTGCATCACAAGCCGATCAGCCGTTATTTAGTATCTCGGCTTAGCCTTTTTTATATATCTAGCCATTTATTGACTAATCAAAAGTTGGCAGCTCTGTTTTGCGACTGTTTACAGAGATCAGCTGCTTGCACAATTCACGTTTGGTTCTTGTGCGTCGCAAATTGTTATTTAATGTTTTACAAGAATTTTCTAAATAAAAAAAGTGCACATTGACATGTATTTCAACTATTTGTCTCGTGGACGATGGAAATATTTGCAATATTTAATGCAGATACGACAACTACAGCTGCTGCGTAGGCAGGCTAATTTGGGACCGCCCATTTTACCGGCACAGGGAAGGCGCTTCTATGGCCAGGAACAGTATCTGCCTGAACTCGTACAAAGCCTACCCACCCTTTGGATGAAATATCAAAGTCTGGAAGAGTCCGAAAAATCCGTTTTAAGAAACAAAATGGTCCAAACTGGGCTGCCTTTGTTGGACCATGTTGGCGATATGAGCTTGGATGATTTGAGCTCTTGTTACTTGTACCTCCGCAAAATAAAAATACCTAATAGTGAAGGCACACTAGAAAGGATCCTATCTAGAGCACTCCATCTTATCGAAGAGGGCTTGGAGAGTGGAAAACTAATACCGCTTTCAGCTCTCTCGCGGCTGTCAGTGGCCATAAATCTAGAGCGCGATTTTTTCACGCCCATGGTGTGCAGAAACTTTATACCTTTTCTCGAGAGGCATATCCAGCTGTGTCAAAGCGAAGAGCAAGTGCGCCAACTTGCCACTTGTCTGTTCCAGCTTCATCCACTGATTGACCAAGAGATGCTGAAAGCATATCAAGAAAAAGTGACTCAAAATATGGAACAGGGTATCTTGAGTGCCGCAACGCCCAAAGCTCTGATAAAAGTGCTGCATGTTCTCAGTCTTTCCCGGTGGTCGCAAAGTCAAACGCCTCTTATAAGAGAGATCATGTTGAGCCTAAAACCCTGCCTAATGGAACTCGAGGCGGAAGAGCTTAAAAATGTATGCCGCACATTTCTATATCATCAAGAACCCGCCGAATTGATGCAGCCCCTTAAGATTGCCACGGAGAGACTACTACAAAACGAACTAACACCTGATAATCTGTCCTGTGCCGTGCCCTTTACCACACCGCAGCAAAGAGAGAAATACTTGACACAATTTCATCAGCTACTCTACTCCTCATCCTCCTGGTTGTTACCTAATTCCAGTGGCCACCTTTTTAGCGTATTACGAGCCTTAAAAATTTCGGATTTAAATTATTGCAATTCCTATTGGTCGGCTGTGGTGCAGGAATTGGACTCTTCTCCGGAAGAACAAAACCATCTTCGATTCCTGCGACACTGTCAACGTTACATGAACTTCAATAACAATCTAGGTGGCACCTATCGTCATCTGGAACTAGAACGTAAACTGAGTAGGATGTGCATGCTAGCGATTGAGTGTGATATTGCTGGACGACAGCCCAACAAATTTTCCCGTCTAGCTGCATTTGTCCTTGCCTATGGACATACACATTTGGCCTGGAAAAAGTTTCCTAATGTTTTGCTAAGCAAAATGCTGGCCATGTCAGAACAGTTTGATATCGCAGATTGTTTCTTGCTTAGCCGAGGCATGCAAATTGCAAGTGACTTAAGATTTCGGCAACATGTTCCTTCACTCATTGCCATGCAATTGAGCACTATGGATACGATACTTATCGGAAGCGCGGAAAGACATTTGGCAAATGCCGAAGAGCAACCATTAAAGGCTAGTGATTTGAGTGTCATTGTTAGAACGCTCAGCCATCGAAAGAGTAAGTGAAACTTGAAATACCAAGGGCCGTATTGTCCAAATCAGGAACATGATAAAACGGCCCTTGTTCTTTTTACGTTAATTTGCATCTTTTTAAGTTCACTAGGGAATAATAGCACTCGCATCGATCATTTTTTGTTTTCTTGAAAAAATAATATCTGTGGAAAAACAGCAGAAATATTGTCAAACATTATGTTGGCTTTTGTAATATTTTGCATATATTTTATACTCTTTGAGTGAGATGAGAATGTGTCTTTAAATCATGTTCCAGCAAGAGCTGATTTTTGAAAAATTTTGTTAGAGCATCACATTTACGAATTTTTGTCACTAGATGGACTTAAAACTAAAAGAACTAATTTCGTTGGGTAAAATCCATTTAGAACTTTGAACGAGATTTTCACAAAATGGTTTGTTTTGACAATGGTTGTTATGACAGTCTTGAAATACATAAATGTGGTATTGGAAAATAGGGTTCTGGTCGTAAAGAGACACATTTTTATAGGTTAGTAGCGTATTGCTTCAAGTATATAAGTCTTGAAAAAATCATGCTGTTACTCTCGTAGTATTTCTTACAGACCTAAATTTATTAAGAATCGCTAATGTTTAATACCTTTGTAACCAAACATCCGATTAGTGTAAAATTGTAACACACTATAGAATTCAAATCATGCTGTCTATTGGTGTGAAAATCATTATTTTGATATAGGAACGATCGGTCTAAAAATAGATTTAAAGAGAACGCTTTTTTGTTTTCTGTCTTAGTTTTCTATGAAATCGGACAACTATGTATATAGTCAAGCTGCAGTAGAAAAGTTAGGTCTGAATAATAGTCCAAGGGCCGTTTTCTTATCTACTACATAGAGCTAACTGTCACATAAAACTATATGGAATCGACCTTAAATTGTCATTTCTTTATTCTATTTGATTATGCATAATTCTACAAAGTTTAAGCCAAATCGGATATCATATGGCTGCCTTGTGAGCTATGAACGAAATACTAGTTCAGTTTGCATTCCTGAGTAGGACTCAAATCACTAAAAGATTCCTTTATTAATAGTTTATCTAAAAATATAAATATTACAAGAAGAAGGTCATATTACACAAGGCAAAAATTTAAGTTTATGGAAGAGGTGGTATTGATTTTCATGTGCAGAACACGAATCTGTTTTTTTAAATGGACCATCACGTCTGAATTTTGTGCTATTGCTTAAAAAATCATAGAAATTGGTGGATAGTTTACTTTAAAGTAAAAAAATAGCTGTTTACGATAAAATCAAATCAAATGAAAGATTTCCCTCAAAACGAGCCGAAAATGAATCAAAATAAATATTTTTATCACCTTTTATTTGTGCAAGAACACCTAGTCTTACCGACTAGGCACAACTACCGAGCTTCGTTCAGAGAGGACCACTAAAGGAATGCCTATGGCTTCACAAAAAAACTAAAACACTAATGTCGGAAAAACCTTGCCTCAAGTGCGGTAGCGAGACTTACGTGGCCAGCATTCGACCTTAAAAGTACGAAAACACTTTTACGTTACAGAAGGGAACACCTATCACTTCTGGTAGGGGCTCTGACGGGTCATTGTCAGACAATTGCAGATTTAAGGAAGAGAAGAAAACGATACGGCACGTTCTGTGTCATTGCCCCGCTCTAAGTAGGAGGAGACTTAGGTTTTTTCTTCAACCCCTCCTACTCAACCTATCGGAAACATTCGACATAGAGTTCCCAGCTCTACCTAATTACATACTATCCACACAATGGTTCTGTATTGAAGACCACCCTGAAGTTTAAACGGGTTTAACAGGAAATATATGGCATCGCAAAGGGCCCAAGAGGGCTAAGTGGTAGAGCGACTCGTTCCTCGCAGTCATTGCAACCTAACCTAACCTAGCACCTTTAAGCTAAAATTAAAAAAAAAATGCCAGTTTTGATGGAGCATTTACCAAGTCGGATTCGACTACACGAAAATCTTATAGACTCAGCACCACCAATAAACTGGATCTTAATGCCTAGTATTATTTTTATACATCCATTAAAAATAAAATGCAAATAGATACAAACAGCAAAGCGGGAGATGCATTTGCATTGCTAGCTAATTTACAGCTAGCGCCAAAAGATAGTGAAGGTGACCGGGTGTGTAAGTTTTTATACTCTGTACCGAAGGTACATAGAGTATTATAAGTTTGTGCAAAAGTATGTAACATCCAGAAGGAAGCATCTCCGACCCCATAAAGTATATATATTCTTGATCAGCATCAACAGCCGAGTCGATATAGCCATGTCCGTCTGTCCGTCCGTCCGTCTGTCTGTCCGTATGAACGCACAGATCTCAGAGATGGTAAGAGATAGAGGTTTGACATGTATGGGACTGTATGGGACTTATGTCTGCAGGCAGATCAAGATTATTTTCAATTTTGGCCACGCCCCCTCCCGCCCCCGCAATTTAGAAAAAACGTTATATCTCCCACAGTTTTGAAGATATATGGCTTGTTCCTTCTGGACATATTTAGTTATTAGGATAACTTATCGATCCGCCAAAGAAATGAAGAAGATCGGATGAACGGTTTTCGAGTTATGATCAAAAGACAAATTTTCTTGGTACAGAGTATGTTATAGTCGGGCTTGACCGACTTTCTTTCTTGTTTTTAAAGAAAAAACATTTTTAAGTAAAAATAAATGTTCCAGTCTTTTTCTTTCACTCAATTTTCCTTTACTTTACCTTTCATAAAGAGTATCAAAATGTAATACTTCCACTTCTCCATTCCATCCACAGCTTTAAAGAACACCTTGGTCTATAATCAAGCTCTCGCACTGTATAAAACCCTGCATTGTAATGATCTCAGCTCTAGGGTGGTACGGGATATGGCATACAACTTCAATGCCTCACATTTTTACATACCCGAAATGTTAGAGTCCATGTTTGGTTACATAGCACAACATCATCAGCACATTACAGGCGATACGATGGAGAAAGTGTTGACCTGTTCATACAATTTGGGATATACACCCGAAACGCCTAAAGTCTTGGAGTTTATAGCCAACGGGTTGTTAAGGTAATTGAGTGAAATATTTCTAAATCATCAATTAATTTTCTATACTTTGCAGGGACTTTGATCAAATGAGTGGTCTCTCCCTTGTTCAGGCCTGTCTGGCCCTGTGCTTCTACAAAACTATACCGGAACAATTAATCAATCAAGTGTTTTGTGTCAAATTCATACAAAGGGTTGAGGATGAGATACAGATCTGTTATTCAAAGGCCACCTATCCAGAACGTGTGCTCAATCAGCTTATGCAATTGAATCGCACTGTGTGTCTAGACTTGCCCGAGGCTAATGTGCCTTGGTTCCAACAGAATTACGTGGAGGCGCAGTTGAGCAAAAGTAAATGGAACAAAATGTATTCTTTACACTTCTCAATTAAGTCTCGTTTTATTTTCGACAGAACCAATTCGGAACAGTGTTTTTAGTCAAAATGTCAAACTCTTCCTGCAGGATTTACTCAAAGATGAGAACCATTTTCGCTGTAATCATACCACACCGTATGGCTATCATATAGATTTTGTCATTCACTTTGATAGAGATAAGAAGCCCTTGCCAGCGACACCAGTAGAGGCCACAATGCTGGATCGTATAACGAAGTGGGTGCTTTTTCGAAAAGATGAATCATTTAATTATTTTTTGGATTACTTTTCAGGGTGGCAATATTATTGCTCAAGCTGGACTCTTTCTGCGAGAATGATTTGACTGCAATGCGTGGTCCCGAGTCACTAAAGATTAAACATCTGGAAATGATGGGCTATAAGGTGCTGCACATTAATGAGCATGACTGGAATTCAAAATATATGAAAGCTCCGGGCGCCAAGGCAAACTATTTAAAATGCTTGCTGCAAATATCGCACTGACTGAGGAATATTAAGGCTATTTTTAAGAAACAAACAAAGATATTTCCAAAAATTAGGTAAGGAAATCGCCAAGACGATTTGATTGTGATCAGTTGAAAGGTTGAGTTTCAGAGACATAAATATGGATATGGACTAAATGTTTAGTTTTTTTCAGCGATAAAATCGGGTCTGAACCTCAACTAAGCCGCATCAAACCTCAAATTCGTGCTATTAAACCGATGTCCTTTCGAAAATACTAAACTGTTTAAATTCATCAACAAGTTTGCTGCTGCTATGCGCCTACCCTAAGTAAACGATATGATGAAAATCGATGAATTTGTCGCAAGGCTGCAAACCTTTGAAATTATACAGAAGTTTCGTTCCGGAGATTCGAACCCGTTGTAATGTCTCAGGTTGGGTTGCAGATAAAAATTGCCACGAAGAGAGACGGACAGTGACGCAAAACGTGAGATACCGGATAGGACCCCAGCCTCCGGAACGGGTGATCGGGACAAGTAAGAGTAAAGAGGAAAATAGCTTGGTTGGGTCTAATCAGGGTTTCCCCACTCCGTGTAACAAATGTTGAGCTATAGAAAGATCCCAGAAGAGTAGCAAACGGAAATGAGAAAGAACGGCTCACGGCAAACTCTAAACTGAGCTTCAAATGAACTTTGCTTGTGTTCGGACTTGCTTTCAATAGTGTTATCAGAGAATTCCACGAATCCCTCGCATAAAAATACTTTATAAACTTTACTTTGCACTGTTTCTCTTTTTGAAAAAAAATTACCAGAGTTCCGTGTCAATGCACCGATCCAGTACTATAAAGATAAAACTATTTGTTTAACCAAACCTTAATCCTATATAAGGTCCAGTGGCTATGCCAGAGGTCGTGGGTTCAATTCCACCTCGGGACATCTGATGAATAAGTTTTTTTTTTCAAAACTTACACACCCGGTCACCTTCATCAGTTGTTGGCGTCAGCTGTGAAGTAACCAGCCATGGAAAAGCTTCTCAAGCTCTGCCGTTCGGATTCCCCTTTGGAGGCTGTGTATAGTCAATTATTTAGTTCGAAGTTAGTTAAGACATAATGTTGATACATTTATGTTAATGTTAATGCTCTGTTAATTAACATAGGGAATGGGCTTTAGTCATTAATTCCACTGAGTAACGGGTACATCGTAGTCGGGCAGAGCTTAATAAAAACTTCTCGTTGTATATTCTTAATATAGTTTAATGAATTTGTTCATACACGGATTTGAAAAAGAGTTTGAAAAGTTCACACAGAAAATATCCTTGAAAACCGAATCTTAGTAATTTCATAAGATCAAACTAGTGTGATAAATTCAGCTTCCTTTCTCTTAGGGGTTGGGTGGTCCCAAGTCTGACCCTGCGTCAGTCAATTAGTCAGGTTAAACTCTTTTGAAATATATAAATAACACAGGTTGAAACAACTGAATGGATTTTAAAAAGTGTTAAAGCAAATTACTTTTAAATCTATTAGTTTTAATAAATTGTTTGTAACAAAATTGTGTATAAAAGTTTGTAGGTATAAAAAATGTTTTGTATAAAAATCTATGAATATGGAGTGCGATTCTCTAAATTCTTTAATCGTGTAACTGGGCACACCAATTGTAGGCATTGTTGAACATCATTTGCCAAGGACTTTCCGTTTGCGTAACTGGGACCTCAAAACCAGGTGGCACGTAGGGCCACTGATACATGGCACTGCAACGTTCGGGATGTGGCATTAAGGCCAAATGGCGCCCATCTGGCGAGCACAGACCAGCAATACCCTGAGGACTGCCATTTGGATTCATTGGATAGTGTTCAGTGGCGGCTCCTAAATCATCCACATACTCCAAGGTGATCAATTCTTCTGATTTCAGTTCTTCTATAAGTTTCTCGTCGCGGAAGGCAAAGCGTCCTTCACCATGAGCCACCCAACAGCCCAGTACGAGTTCGTGCATGTTTTTTAACATAATGGAACGATTCGGGGGAATTCGCACAGTAGACCAGCGACACTCAAAACGCTGTGAGCGGTTGTGGAGCAGGGCCACTTGGGGACTTGCAGCTGTGTTGGGACCCACAAAGCCTATGAGGGTCATCAATTGGCAGCCATTACAAATGCCCAAGGAAAAGACATCGGTACGCTGCTTGAATGCCTCAAATTGTGGCTGGAGTTGGGGACTGTGCAGAATATTGGCAGCCCAACCCTTTGCAGAGCCCAAGGTATCGGCATAGCTGAAACCGCCGGGGAAAATCAACCCACGAAACTGGGATAAGCTGGTGGAACCTGGAAGGGCAAGAGTTATCAACTCGCGTTTAAAAGCTGTCTGCAAATTTTGTACTTGCCCTCTATTAAATCCGACATGGTCACATCGTGAACCTCAAAACTGGCTCTCATAAGGCTGGCCATCATTTCACGTTCACTGTTGACGCCTTCCTCACGAAGTACAGCCACTCGTATGGTCTGTGAAGAGCGCATCAGCGCAAGTTCAGACTGCAGACTGGCAGGCCCCTTGTATTGAGGAGCTTGTCGATAGTCCAAACTATCATATTCCGCCTGGGCGCATTCGGGACGAGCTTGAAGCTTCTCCAACTCAAAGCTGGTACGTTCCCACTGCTTGTAGAGCAGACGTAGTGGTTGCTGAAGCAAAATGGAAGATCCTTGCCTGATCAACACCGGAGAGTCCAGTCCCAGGCCCCTGGTAACACCCAAATAATAGTTGGGCACACCTGCTTCCTGGTAGATGGCACGTACACGCTCCAAATCGGTCTCGAGCAGCTCCAAAACCCAACCACATTCCTCAGCAAAGAGCAAGGCCAGCTCCGGACGCTGAATGTTTAAGGCGGCGTTATCGTATAGCTGGAATTTCTGGAGCGGTTCACTCAAGTCCACCTCCAAGCCACTCAAGCCTCCTATGGCCATCTCTAAGAGGCATACCAGTAGACCTCCATCACTTATATCGTGGCCCGCAAGTAACAGTTGCTTTCCCAGCAAAGTCTGGGTGACTGCAAAAGCCTGCGCAAGCACATCACTCCTGGCCAGATTAGGCGATTCCTTGCCTTGCTGGGCATAGGCCTGAGCCAAGGCCGAACCGCCCAATCTCAGACTGTTCTCTATGCTAATCCAGAGCAGGACAGTCTTGGAACCCGAAGCAGGACCCTTCACATCCGGGGTGACTCTCACTTTAACATCCGGACAGGGTGCATAAGTGGATATGACCAAGGTTCCCGGAGATTTTATGGTGTCTCCCTCCACTTTGGCCGCCATGGATAGGGAATCCTTGCCACCATCTACAGCTATGTGGAGCTCTTCCAGAATCTGGCACAGCTCCTGGCAGGCGTCGAACATTTTGGCTCCCTCGCCCGGCAGTTTGGCCGCCCACATCCAGTTTCCTGAGCACTTAACATCGGCCAGTTCGCTGATCTTGACGAACACGAGATTACTCAAAGCCTCAGCCACACTCATTCTGGCCATTGCAGCCGGACTTAGGAGACCCTTTATGGGTTGGCTGCCAATGGAAGTGGCTATGCCGGAATTACTAAAATGGGATACCGTGGTCAAGGCATAATCGGCCAGTGGCGCCTGCAGGGGACCCACACATTGCTGTTGAGCTATTAAGCCGCCCACACAGCGGTCCACTTTGTTGGTGAGAAAGCGTTTACTGCCCACTGCTACCAGGCTCAACACTCTTTCCAAGGCATCGTCCAGACGCAGATCATGTGGCAGCTCCAAATCTTTCAAAGCATTCACCTCTCGACTTATTTCATAGATTCTCTTGGGCATATCACCCAGCACATATTTCAATTCCAAATCAAAAGGATTTGCTCCTTTGCTCTTGAAACTCAACGCCTTCTCCAAATCCTTGGGTGCCTTTTCCTCCACCAATCGGACACGACCATCTCCAGTCACCACGCCCACAAAACTGATGGGACATCTCTCGCGTCTACAAATCTTCTCCAACAGCTCACGGTGTTCCGCCTTGCAGAGTATGGCATTATTCTCTTGATACTCTGCCCCCCAAAGTTCCAGGGCCGTGATGGTGGGGTCGCCGAGCATAAACTCCTTGGAGAAAATGATGGCTCCGGCAAAGCCCGGTTCCACCAGCTCTTTCAATACATTTCCATTGCCGCCCGCTCCCTGGTCATGTATAGCCAGAATGGGATTACGTTCGCCCATTTCCAGACAAGCACGAACCACACGATTCAGTTTGTTCTCCATTTCCGCATCACCTCGTTGCACTGCATTGAAATCCAGTTCAGCATCTCCCGAGCCCTGAACCTCCACAGAACTGGCTGCGCCACCGCCAACGCCTATCCTATAGACGGGTCCACCAATCTTTGCCAGCAATTGGCCGCGAGACGGAGGCAGCTTCTCACGCATTGAGGCGGGCATGGTGCCCAATCCACCACTAAACATAATGGGCTTCACGTACTCATCTCGTATGCTGGGAGTGGCAGCGTAGTTTAGGCCATATGAAATAGCAAATCCAGAAATGACAGGCTCACCAAACTTATTACCATAATCGGAGGCCCCGTTACTGGCCTCGATGAGAACTTGCAGCGGTGGGGCAAAGGAGCTGGGATACTTATATGTTGTGGGCTCGTACGGCTGCGCATAACCTGAAGTGGATACGATTGAAATTAATCTACAATTGAAGAAGGAAGACTGCCAACTCACCTGGTATATGCAAAGCACCCACACAATAGCCTGCAGTACCAGCTATGGTGTGGCCACCACGACCCACACCCTGGACATCACGCAAACGTCCGCCCGTTCCAGTTGTTGCGCCACTAAACGGAGCTACCGCAGTGGGCATATTATGTGTTTCGGCTGTAAAAATCAAATCCGAGTCCACACGTTCCAGACGAACTGCGCACGGTGCGCCCACCACAGCTGGCTGCAGTGCATCATGCTGATATCCTCGTATGGCACTGCTATTATCACTAAACTTGATGGTGTTATTCGAGTTTGAGTGCTTTTGGGTATCCATAATCATTCGTATCAGCGACTTCGGCTGCTCCTGGCCATCGATGATCATGCGCCCGCGGAAAAACCAATGTCTCGAATGTTCACTGTTGCTCTGAGCACAATCAAACAGCTCCACTGTGGTGGGATTTCGCTTGAGGGTTTGACTAAACAGCTGATAATAGAAATCCAAGTCGTAATCACTGAAGGCCAGACCGAGTTCCTGATTAATAAGCTCCAGAGCCACCTTTCCTTGCTCTAGCAGTGGAACAAAATGCCAAGGCGCCTGCTGAGGGGGCAGCTGTTCATCAAAGCTCTCCTTGGGCGTATTCCCATCCGTGTACAGACACTGAGTCATCCGATCTCCCAGAAGAGCGACAAAGCGAGACAATTCTCTGGTGACTCCATTCTTAAAGGTCAGCAAATATCGCGTAGAAGTCTCCATACGTTTCACTTCTGTATAGCCTAGATTGTGAAAGATATTCACACAATTGGTGGAGTATGGCGTGGAGAAATTGAAACGCGGCCCAATCTCTAAGAGCAGTTCCAGATTGCCCTCGGCCTTGAGAGTTGGCTGCCTGGTCAGTTCTTCTCCACTTTCCATGGGCTGTTTGACCAGCCAAATAAGTAACTGCTCTAAGCTCAGCGAATGTTTCACCTCCTTGCTGTACTCCAGATGGTAGCAGCGTTCCATTTTCAACGAATCGAGTTGCGAATCTTCAACCTGAAGCCGCTTTAGCACCCTCTGCTGTTCGGCTTCTTCAAAGGCCTTCACATCGTAGTAGCGTAGGATGGCCATGTCGTTTTGGGCTAGAAAAGAATTATTAAAATTGATTTAATCCTCTCCAGAAACTGAGGGTAGACAAGCTTAAGCTTTGATTGGCTTCAATTGACTGAATCGGATCATCATTGCAGTTGACAACCAGGCCAGTGCCTACGCTGATCTGCTGGGGGTTATCAACTGACACTGACGCGACGCCTCCAGTTGCAGATCAGGTTACAGCAATTGGAAATCGCCAGTCGTTGCACTGCTGCCGTCACAGATTGTTTTGGTTATTGTTGTTGCCCTTGCTCAACTGATAAGCGGGGCGTAAACACATTTTTCACAATATTTTCCACCTCAGCTAAAATTAACACTTAATTCTTAACTAACCCAAATTGAAGTACAATAACAATTAAGCTTTGTGGGCACGTGCATGAGCTGCCGCTGAGAGCCAGAGACACAGAGAGAGAGTGAGAGAGTAAGAGATCAAATGTTAACTTTCTGTGCCGGGCAGCCGAGTTGGCAGCTCAGAAGCTTTTGTACCTAACAGTTTTAAAACGTTGCACAGTGGTGCAAGCATTATATTCTATCAATCTCAGCGCGTACAACATATTTCATTTACTTTCTTTTCGGCTTCAATCTCACCTTTTACACCGCTCTCACTATTGTTTGAATATGGTTGCTTCAAAAAATAAGTTATAAATTGTTCTACCATAAATTGTACGAAAACAACCGCCCTCCTCATCCATGGGTTGCTCGTCGATATACTGATCAGACAAATATTTCAAGAAATAAAATGGAGCATCCAAAAATCCATAAAACGATCCTCCCATTTTTTATTTTTTTTTTAATTTAATGTGGGAGCATCTCTATTCCAGTCGAAAAAATATTGCTAGAAATGTAGAGGACCCAAAAATACTGTTATTTGTTAGTTTATGTGACAGGTAGCTTAAAATGAGCACCTAGATTCGCAAGAACAGCAACATGAGAAAAAGGACCCTATAAATATTGTTGAGCCTGTTCCAGGTAAGGGGGCGTCAGTGTGAGTTCTCTGTGAGTTCAGTGCTCGGCGTACTTTTGTAGCGTAAGCTTTTGGCAAAAGAACGCATAACACTGACACCGCCCCACTTGTATTGTTGCATCATGGCCTGTACCATAATACAACAATAAAGGTAGCGTGCGCACTCAGAAAAGTAATTCAAACGTTCAGAGTATCTTGAAGCGAAAAAAAATTTGCGCCTTACCTTCTTTGTTGTATCATGGCCAGTTCTGTTACCTTGCTCTTGAACTTTGCCCATGGTCCATATACATACATACATATGTACATATGTAAAAGTGATCGAAACTCTCTCGCTATCGCTCTCTCTCACTTTTTCTGCTTGACATCAAGCCAAAACACTTGCGGAAAGCTTTCCACTACATTCCTATTGTTGCTGTCTGGCCGCTTTTATCAGCACGTGGGCTTTTTGATTGACGCGCTTCTGACGTATAGCAACAGCAACCATTAAGGTATCGATGAATATGTATGTAAATTACAGCGACGTCACAGAACGCACTTTTAACTTGGTATGCAGATAAACAAAAGTAAGAGTGTCAAAAAAAAATCAAGGTAAACGTAACATAAAAGCAGCCTAAGCGTGTGACCATTTTAAAGCAATTGCCAAGAACGCCATAAAACAATGAAAGTGAATTTGTAGGCACGTTTTTGTTGTTTTCTTTAATTGCTTCATTTCGTGGCGTTTTACAAAGGTTATTTTAATGACTATGTACTTGTGTTATATATTTATAGGTAAATAAATAAGTTTTCACTACAATGGCATTCTTATAAAAAATGCCAAACTTCCAGCCGTGACTGATAAAACCAGAGGGAAATTAAATTTTTGTTATAAAATATATATCGAATGAGGAAATTTTTGAAGCATGAGCTGATCAATTTGTTGAATTGTTTATAATATTGTAGCAGTTGTTGTTTTTGTTGTACCTAGGCGATTGCTAACCCCCGTTGTGTGAATGGGCCCCCCTTTGAGGATTAATCCTTCTCTATGTGATGTGCATTGCTTTTGCCGCTTTGGTTGCCTGCGCACTAATCTCATCCATACTTTTGCGTGCACTCTCCGTCACCTCGTCAATGGAACGCCGCGTGGTGTGTATAAGCTCATCCGTTCCCCGCACGGCTGTTTCCGCAATACCCTTGACCTCCGTATTGATCAGTCCAATGACCCATTCCAGGCCCTGACGTCCCTTGCCCGCATTCGACGAGATCGTTGAGGTCAGCAAATCTTCCATGTAGTGTGACAGCGGCACACCATAGACAGTTACTGTGGCCTCCTGCTTGAGCAGCGTTTTGCTCGCATCTCCCGGATGGGGTTCATAGTAGAGCACCTCGTCCACACTGATGTTCCTACAGAATGTGAGATTGTTTGTTTTCAGGACCATTTGTTTGCGCTCCGGATCCACAGTGGAACGCTCGCTGGCAAAGCATGTTTTGGCCGTGCCTATCAACGCATGAGTCCACTTGGGGAAATACCATTTGGACTGCACCAAGCGGTGCGTGTGTAAGACTCCATCGACAACGCGACGCTCCACCACGTCCGTCCCAATAATGGACGGCGTCATGGGATTGGGATATTTGCGCCATGCCGCCTGTGTAACCGTCTCCCATGGATGATTGAATATATGCTCCGAAGTCCAGATTTTCATTATGCAAGCGTCACGTCGTTGTCTTGTTGAGGGTGGGGGCAGATGGGGGCAACACACTCTCTTTCTCTTTCACTCACTCTTACGGTGTTTCGCAACTGAGCGCTAGGCTTGAATGCCTAGAGATAAAACAAGTCGAAAGAAAATGCGTTAGGTACGTTCGTTGAACAAGCCCGAATTTTGATAAATAAAACTACTTTGTTGATTGTAAATTATTTCGAGATGTGATGATTAATTACAAGCGAGAGAGCAGCTGACTGACCTTTCCTTGTGTGTGGTGCGCTGGTGAGTGCCACACGAACCGAAGTAATCGGTAATCGAAACTAGTGATGCAAGTGAATGTTTATGAATCACGAAGTGATTTATAAAGTCACAGTTATCAGATGTCAAATAATTTGTATGGCAGGACATATTCGAACAAGAACAGACATTCCATGTCAAATAGGCTATTCATATGTTTATTCATAATGTTTAAGGCCGATTTCACATCACCTTAATAGCTGTTATGTGTCAGATAAACTAAGATTTTGCTCCGTTATATGTAGGTTTATGTCACAGTTAGCTCTATGTAGTAGATTAGAAAACGGCCCTAAGACCTACATCTTTAAATTGTTGGTTTGTCAAATTATTTAGTGGGTTCAGATATGGCCGGGTCAGTATTTATGACTCATGAAGTTGGATGTGCGCAGTGTGAATAGCCTATAAAGTATGCCAGCAGGGAAAATTACATTAATTTGATAATTGCAACATGTTATTTTCCAAGCGCCCATCTCTAAGTAAATCGACATGGCTCGGGGGTTACTCTGTTGGTTTATTGACTTCTTATTCTAAGAGAAAGGCGTCTCGTAACTTAATATAATACTGATGTGCTATTCGGATGTGCCAAAAGTTCGCAAATATTTCTCATATGGTCGCTTGTCAATGCGCCGCAGACGATCCTCCAGAAATTCACGAAACTTTTGCATTTCTTCGGCATCCTCCAATATTTTCTTGTTCTCCTCCTTAATGCACTCCACCATGTTGAAGTCGGCACCCGGGCTTTCCATGGCCTTCTCCAGGCGTTTTGTGATTTGACAGCAAATCTTTTCGCTCTCGTAGTCCATAATTTTGGACAGAGCGCGCGCCGGTGTGCGCCGTGGATTAATTGAACTACTTGCCAGCGGAGGGGCTGAGATTTCTGTTGCGGGATCGCTGTTGCTCGTGCTGGGTTCGGGATCCTCAATATGACCATTTTGTGATGGTGTCGGCTCTGTTACCTCCGAATCATTTTCTTCGATGAAGTCCTTTAGAGACGGCTCGTCGGGGTGAGATTCGGCGTGGGCGGTGTTACTTTGAAAGTTTGTCAGATGGAAAATTCCATTCGTATCGTAGAATTTGTAGCCCAGCATTTCCAAAGCAATTTCCGTAAGTAAGTAAGACATTTTGGCGCTCCTTCTCCTCTTCCTTCTGAATTAAGTTTGTTAACTGCGAAAGCAAAATAGCATTTTACAGCGGCAGAAAGTAGTTGGCTGTTATCGATAACCAAAAGGGGTCACACTGGTCGCTTAGAGAAGAACGGAAAACTGTGACTGCAATGTCACGGTGACTAATTAGTATAGAAGGAATGAAACGTTGTATATGTTTATGCTTGCAAAAAACCATGGTTTCAGATCATGATTTTTCCAAAAAAATACAAGCACAAACACAAAATCATGATTTTTTGCTACACACAAATTTTGACTATGGTTTTTGAGAAAAACCATGATTTCTTACATAGGTGGCATCTTTCTGTAGAAATATCGTGTTTTTTATATGACAGCATAAACAGGCGCATTTTTAAAAGCGTGATTTTAAAAAACCGTGATATTGCTATCATAAACCTAGCAATAGTTATCGGAGAAAATGTCAATAAATTTCCTAAATTCGTATATGCTGAAAGCTAGGAATTTTCCAGCAGAAAATAGCAGCTTAAGTAACGTGATCGCAAAACTTTTGCGGATGAGCAGAGAAGAAAATTTGAAATTATGAATTTCGCAAAGCTTTGTCAGAGTTAAATATTCTTTAAAAAGACTTAATAGCTAGAAAAGAAAGAGCTTTAATAAAATTTAATTTCTCGTGACAAACAACCAATTCGGTGACAACTAGTGAAACACTCAAAACTTTGCTCATCTCTATTGCCTGTAATCAGCTGTTTTGCGAAAGCGTCATTTTCTACCTGCTGAATTGCCAGCAACAACAACAATAAAAAAAGGGCTCTAGTTAATCTTTTCTGCATGTTTCTGTTAAATACAAATTCCCAGAGTGTCCATCATGAAGATCAATGAGAAAAATCTGTATGTGTTTGCCAAGACGCCGCCATACGATATGGAAGGTAAGATAGTACCCCCGAAATTTTCGCTTGTTCTTGAATTAATCATCTGAAAATCTATTTGCAGGCTTCCTCAACAAACGGGGCGAGGTCAATAAAGCGTTTCAGCGACGGTATTTCATACTGAAGGGCAATCTCTTATTTTATTATGAGACGCGTCTGGACAAGGAGCCACTTGGATTGATTATTGTAGAGGGATGCACCATCGAGCTGTCCAATGAGGTTGAAACCTATTGCTTTGAAATTGCATTTAATGGGAATCGTACGTATATTTTGGCCGCCGATAATCAGGAGAGCATGGAGAAATGGATGAAGGCTCTGACATGTGCGGGGTATGAATATAAAAGGATCATAGTGGCAGAGTTGCAAAGACAATTGCAGGAGATCGAAGAGGCCCGAAATAGTAGGATTTGAGAAAAGTATTTGTAAGAATTTATGTCACTATGGAATTTATTTTGTTGTAGAAATGTTGGGTCAGCCTGATGATACAGGCAGCAAACCTAAACCTCCGCCCAGGCGTACCAATCCGTTCAATCGTCCAGCTCCACCCCCGCCTGATGCGGCTGGCGTTCATAGTCAACTACGTGGCGGTGTGGTCATGTCTCCCATGCCTTTTATCAATGGCTATTTTGGCTCTAGCAATGCGAAAATGCAGCAGGAACATCAGCAGCAGCAGCTACAGCAGCAACTCATGGTTAGGCAAGGTGAGCAGCTGTTTTTGCGAGGTTACCGTTATACTGACAAAGCAAGAGATAAGAACTGAAGTAAAAGCTCGATTCAGTCGTCATTCAGAGCTTATCGGGTTCAAGTCGTCACTTTCTTTCTGTGTCAGATCTTGCTTATTGTGTCTGAGAATCGAATATATATAAAAAATGCCCTTAGACGAATTGATGACCAAAATTTGCTGCATTTTCCCCACACAAGGTTATAAACTTTTAACCCTTGCAGATGGCAACGGCAATGCGGCACCCAAACGATCCCCCGTGCCAACACATCCCAGTTCGAATGCCACCAAACCTACAGTATTACCTCGCAACAACACCAGCAGCAACAACAATTGTTTGGAGCAACAGCAACGACGAGCCAAAGCCGTTGAGGATTTCAATAGCAATCATGAACGTTACCGTCGCGAGCTCATGCCCGATATTGAGGCATACCGCCAACGTCGAGGACAGCCTCTCATACAGTTTTGATGATGCAACCAAAGCAGTTGCAGCTCAGAGAAAGAGGGGAAGCGGATAAGGAGAAGTGATACAAACTAAAAGGCGCCAATTACACTTGTATTATCCAATTTGTGCTAAAATTGAAACTATTTACGTTTGGAAAATTGTGTATTTCTAATTATGTACGATTTCAATATTTATGTTAAAAATATATACATTATGTATTCTGTATACAAATCTTTAGGATGACGAATGCATAGGGGATTTATGTTGAGGAGGAAATCCACAAGTCTAATTTTGGAGTGTCTGGAATACCTGTTTATTATATTTGTTAGTTCGCGGCCCTAAAGTATTAAGTCGGAAATTGTCTTCTCTACAACGAGTAAGTTTTGGGTTGCTTAATTTTTGAATGCAACGGCATGAAGTAAGCACCGAATTCCGTTGACCATATTTGTTGATAGCTAAAAAGTATCCTAAAAATAACTAAACGTACAATTACGCATTATCGCGAAACGATAACCGAATAAGCCGCTTGGAAACTAGAGCTGTGGCCGCATCTAAAGAAGGCTTGCAGAGCAAAGAGAGCTGCTGTTGAAAACAGTTCTTTTTGAAGATAGAGAAGGTCCGCTGTATGGAGCTGGCATCGCCGACTAAGATGTGTAAGTATATAATATCTGTAATATTTTTGGTTAGCTTCAAAACCATTTTTTCGGACTGCCAAGCCACTTTTTTGTTTTGATGAATCAAAATGCAATCGAAGCAGAATTGACATCAGTCTCGAAATGCATATTTAGATTTTTGATTTATGTATTTCTTTTTTGAAAAAAATTACTTTAAACTTTAAAAGGATTTATCTCGAAACTACGTTTTTCGAACTGGCGGGCATGATATCTCTAGTTGCACTGAACCGATTTAGATGAAACTACTTTAAATCGACGAAGAATTGTCACCATTTTGATCTGAACAAACAATCATAATTTTAAAAATATTTTACTTTTTATTTTTTACACTATAACAAAGTGCCCAAAATCGATTTTTCATTTTTCAATGGCTGTCATTTTGTTAAAAAAAATCACAAAATTTCGAGGTTCAGACCAGATTGACATACTGATATATTGAATATAGCCACGTCTTTACTTTTCGTTTTAGACAACCTGGAGTCGAGAAATCGTGGCCGCCAGCACTATACCTATTCTTTTGACCTCGCCACTTCGACGGCAGAGATCTTTTTGAACAGTCTTCATAACGAAGCAATAAAATTTTTTTGTTTACTTTAATCTGTGTGTAACACAATACAAACAAGAAAGCTAAGCTAACTTCGTCTGTGCCGAAGTTGTTATACCCTTGCAAGTGCTCGCTTAAATATTTCTAAAAATAGTTTTTTTCCCACAACGACCCATTTTCCGACCGATCGGTTGTATGGGAGCTATATGATATAGCCAATTATGTGAAAGCATGTAAAACAGGATGCTACCATTAAAAACCAAAAAGTTTTTCTAACTAAGACTGTTTTTAGAACTATCTGTTGTAGGGCAGCTATACTCTATAGTTGTCCGATTTTTATCAAACTTGGCAGAATTATAAAAAGCATAGAAAATGAATACAAAGTTTGAAGACGTTTCCATTGAAAAGAAAAAGGGTTTTCCCACTAAAACCCCTAAAACTCCTATGAGATATAGTCATCCGATCCGGTCGGTTCCGACATATTAGTAGCGTGCAGCAAAAAGAAGACTTTGTGCAAAATTTCAGCATGATAGCTTCAAATCTGAGAAACTAGTTTTGCGTAGGAACAGACGGACGGACAAAGCTCAATCGACTCAGCTCGTCACCCTGATCAAGAATATATATAGGTTATTTCAATGCGTTGCAAACTTCCGGGCAAAATTATAACACCCTTTGCAAGGGGAAAAAACAACCTCGACATGAAATATCCCCCCTTAAGGCTCATGTCTATAGCGACAAGCCCGTTGACGCACTGAAAGCCAATATTGCAGAATTTATTCGTAACATACCGAACGATATGTTGGCGAGAGTACCCCAAAACTGGACCCAGTGTATGAACCATTTGGGGCGCAGACGCGGTCAACATTTACATAAAATCAATCCAGCCTTAAATTATATAAATCGTTCCTTCGACTCGGATAAATATTTTATACATTTTCTGAATTTTATGCTTTTTTTTTATCGAATTCGAAAGCTGTCGAAAGATTTTTAAACAAGCAATTCATTTTCAAGGCTAGCATTAAAAGCTTTGCAGATGAGCACATCCTCAGAATAATAGTTTTTGGCAGGAATTGCCAAAACGTAGAATCGTTGGCCGTGTTCAGCAGCAAGATGACAAATAGTCGATCGATCTAGTTCGATTTTGATGAATAAGTCTTCACCACAAAAATTTGATGACAAGTAAATTGAGCGATCAAAATGAGTTTGATTATTTAAACTGAAGCAAGTGCAAGACTTTGGATTCTGTCCAGGCAATGGACAACAACTAATCAGCCAGAAGCTTAGGGGCATACCAGGTATTAAAGATGCCATTGATGGCTGTGATATACCTATGAAGCAGCCATCCGGAAATGCTTACGATTTCTATAAGTGAAAACAAGTGCACTATTTCTTTTTGCAGGATGCAGGATGCGACGATGCATTATGCTCGAGTGTTTAACACAAGTCCCTAATATCCAAGACTTTCAAATGAATCGAATTTATTTAATAATAAGGAATGGCATTGAATTGGCGACACAGCATACCCATTGAGCATCTATTTGCTAACGCCTTATAAGGTATAGGAAGTAGCTTTGGGAATCAAAATATATCAAAAGAAGTGCGCTCGAAGCATCAAGAAAGCGAGATGCTGTACAAAATATGTTGAAAGTCTGCTATAATTAACGATTTCTAAGATAATGACATTTCTCTTGTTTAATTTATAAATAAAATATTTATTTAATATCTATCCCTCTTCTGCCTGGACTAGATGTTTGTAAAATTTTGTTTTGTTTTTTTAAGTAAACCTGCAGTCAAAAGCGTTCAGCAGAAGTCAATCATATTTTTTAGATAAATGATATGTGATGATGTATACTGTATGCTGCTGAACAAGGTCGTTGCTTCTCAAAGTTTTTAAGCAATTGTTTTTATTGTGTAGATCAAAGTGAATTTACTTACAAGGTGACTTACTCCGAAGAGTTGAAGGGCCTTAATTGTTTCACCTAGCTGTCTGATTCATTCTCAGAGCACCCTACGTTTGCTGTGGGGTATACGTCACGTTAGATTGTTTCAGAGTGACCGAAAGCGTTCGGACGACAAACAAAAACACTTTTTTTTGTTACTTTTTGTAATACTAACATTCTCTTTATTTAAATATTTTGTTGTATATGATTAAAATGCATGATGTACTTGTAATAGTTGCAACTTGAATTGGATTGTATTCCATGGTATACTTTTTTTTGTTTTGTTTTTCTTTATATATATGCAATATGTAACCTAATTTAAGATGATTTTGTAGTTTGTTTTTCTTTGCTTGTTTCACTCGGTTCAAAAAAAATGAATGCAAAATACTGTTAGCTTAAACACAAACAGAATGGGACAATAATTGAATAGAATTGTGTATAATTATTATTTTTTTGATTAGCCTAAATGCTAGGGGCGGCAATAAATTAGAGATAGGGGAACAGAAGTGTACAATTAAACGAAAATAAATAAATGTATATTGAGAAAATTGTGTGGGTAGGGTTGGATATTTGAGATATAAAAAATGTAGGATGCAGTGATTCAGTGAGTAGTTTACGAACATTAAACTTATAGCATAAATTTGTTTTTGTTGTTCACTTCGACTTCTTCAGTAAGTAGCAGCAGCGTTTCGTTGATCAGTTCTCTGGGGATTGTGTTTAGTTTATTTGTAGTAACCTAAATGGAGCAGTATTATTTTAGTTGGCAGCGGGTGGTGTATACACTTCAATGTTCTTTTTGTTGTGGCGTTGGATTGCTTTTCTTTTCGCTGGAAAACTTCTTTCGTTCTGTTCTTTTGTGTTGCCCCTTTAATCATCAATGGTGTACTCTGGCATTTTCTCGTATTTCTGCTTGGTGGCCTCGTGTGTGGTATCCACCAGCAGAGCGGTGTGTGAGTAACCCATGGTCACTTGAGGTATTTTAATGCCATCCATTTTGGGCACTTCCTTGGGCACCGTCGACGATTTCTGGAACTCGCCAATGCCCAGCTCACCATAAGTCGGGGAAGGACCCCATGCTATTAGGGTATCATCTGCTGATATCATAATTGATGTATTGGCACAGCCAATTGCGGTGATGTTCCAGCCTGGAGAACGGGGCAAAGGTTTAATTTTCTTATTCAGTCAAATCAAATCAAGTTCTTATTACCTGACAAATCCTGCACAGGCTTTGGATACATATTAGCCTCACCCGTCTTCTTATTCTGACCAAAGAGGTAAAGCAGACCCAATTCGTTAACAATTAAGCTGAATGTCGATCCACAATACACACTGCGTCCACCACGACCCTGAACTTCAAAGAACTTCATCAGACGTGGCACCATCTCATCTTTGGGCTCGGCATGGCCGAGACGCCCAAAACCGCCAAAGCCCCAGCTGTACACACGCTTTTTGGAATCGATGGCCACCTGTTAAACACAGAGTTGACATTAGATAATCGTTTACTCCGAACATTTCATTCCCCCAACCCTTTCATACCGTATGATTGTTGCCACAGGCAAAGTCCACGATCTGCACACCATCCACTGGAGTCACATGACCCTCCTTGCTCTTCTCAATATACAGCACAACCTTCTTGGGTGAGGTCTCAAAATGGAATGATAGTTTATTGGCATTCACAAAATACTTGGCATCCGTGTTGTGACCCAATTGTCCGTACTCGGGCAGACCAAATGTGTGCAAATTCCCCTTGATGTCCAAAATGACTGAGAACTCAGCTCCACAACCAATCCGAACGATTGGCGGACCACGATAGTTGATCAGTGTGGGTTGGAAAATATTGGCATGTGCATTGCCAACACCACATTGTCCGGATTTATTCTCGCCACAGGCATACACACTGCCAGTGTCCGTCAGGAAGAGCGTATGATGGCGGCCCACTGCTGCCTGGACAATATTCAAATGCTCCAGAGCGGTGATTGGTGTGGGCTTCTCCACCAGCTTCATTTCCTGGCTGAGACCCAACTGGCCGCTGGGATTACGACCAAAACTAAGAGGCTTGCGATCCATATTGACAAGTATGGTGTGGGCAGCCGTGGGACCACTGGCAACATAGCGATACTGTAAATGACAAATATGAATAAATCGTTGGATTGAATTCAGAAATAAATAAACAAAATGATAATAAAAATAAAAAAACTATATTATTCACTCTAATTTTAAATATTATGTATAAAAATCGCGAAAATACACAAGGAAATAAAATATTATCAGAAGAGTCAATCGAGAACAAAGGATAGTATGCGTATGAAAGGGACTAAACTCGAAGGAAATACTAATTTCGGATATGGTTATTACAAATTGGTTTTGGGTACGGGTTTATTTCACAACTGATATGACGGTTCTGTTCAGTTCTTTGTCTAGTTCTAGAGTCTAGACAATGATACTTATTAACTTGGGAATTTTAATCGTTTCCCTAAGTTAATTTTTATACATTTCGATCGACCCTCTACATTCTTGGCGGATCGATATAAACTTTAAGGATGGCTTGACACACATTTTACAACATGTAATCCTGTAAGCCTTTTGCAATTGCTCGCCAATCTCTTAATCTGCATTTGTTTCTTGAAAATTGATCATTTATTTGTCGTCCACTAGTGGACAATATTTTAAATTTTCGGTAACATTTCTTTACCCCTTAATTCAATCTTAGCCAGGAGAGGGTTTTCTCATGTAATATTATAAACGGGGTGTGTAAGATGCATGCCAGGTATTGCATGGTACGCAATACTTTCTCTTTCCTCTGCGAACTTATAGGCGAATCCTGCAAATCCGATATCATATATTTTATACATTCTTCGAAGGATTTTTCATTCATGGTTTAAATGGTTCGTATTTTTAATTGCTTTGCATCCCTGATATATTTATTAATTAATGAAGCCTGCAGTCTATGCCGGCTTGACGTCATCCTATTCTTTTAAAAAATAAATAAAATTAAAACAAAAACTCTTAAAAAATCGGGGTTTTCACATCGCTTGAATGTTGCTGTGGCCGACTGTGATCAAACTGTTTTTTAAAGGATATTCTACATATAACCATATACGTACCTAAGGAATTTTGGCGATTATTTGCAACAACAAAAATATTTGAGTTTACATGAAAATGCTCAAAAATGATATCCGTGGTACAACATTGGAAAAATTTATATTACATAAGGACTTTACCAAAATGGCGGCAATTTTTTTTCGAGAAATTGATATAAAGTATATTTGTTTTAGCTCAGATCCAATATTTTCCGGCAAACGAAAACTGTTGGAAAACCAATTGAATCGCTTACCAGCTGAGGCGCTGACTCTATTATAGTCTGTAGAACAGTATGAGACGAAGTCGGACAACATTATTTGGGGTACAATTAATAACGGAATTTTTGTACTTTATCTTTTACTTAATGTTTTTTTTTTTTTTTGATAAACTTTTATTTTTCGATTTTTTTTTCTAAGCCACAAATCAAATTTCTCATGGGTCATTTAGACCTATCATTCGTATGCCAGCTGTAAGATATAGTAGTCTGATTTTAATCCGACACATAATCCCACACCTCTGTGATGAGTTTGCTAAATATATCTTCAGAAAAATAAAACAAGTTTTCACCACCGTTCGTTCCTATGATAGCTATAAGATATGGACACGTACCAGAAACAGGAAAAATGTTACTGGATAACCAGGCTCACGTAAAGTTCCTAATAATACTTGTCCGTTTTACCAAATAGTCGTAGTAGGATCGGATCCTTTCAGTTTTCTTAAATACACGCGAATGGTACAGAAGCAATTTGTCATGTTTGCCTTAGGTGGATTACAATGTTTGCCCATTGACAGTTATTACCAAATTCTGTTAAACTACGGTTTGATCTACCTTCGCAAAATTAAAATTACTTAGTTTGCTAATGTTAGTTACCTTCTCATCTGTAAACCGATGAAAGCTGTACAGATTCGGACGAACTTTGGTGACATTTTTGCGATCACGCTTGCCCGTTAAATCCCATGTAACCATGCCGGCCAGCAGCAACTGACCAGGTGTCTTCTCCATTGTGGCTAGCAAGTCTTCTGGCAATTTACTGGGCGGATCGAGTTCATCGTGGGAAATGAGCACCTCCATTTGTTGGGCTGCCGCTTGTTGTTGTTGTTGCTGCTGCTGACGATCCTCTTCGGACTCATCGCTGAATTCATCTTCATAATCGGATTCCTTCTTCTTGGGACGACGCTTGTTAGGACCGGCTCCGTTGCCACCTGCCTTGCGTTTAGCTGACATTTTGTTCTTTTCTTTGCTTTGCTCAAAAAATAGCTGTAACAGAAGTGGCAGAAAAACAAAAGGAAGCGGTAAGTATGCAGCAGAGCGTAACCAGAGACTAAAACAGTGAGTGCAAAAAGTTAGGTACCATTTGTATTAACCACTTGAAACATAACAAAAAATAATAAAGTTAGTTAAGCACTTTAAATAATTAACCATTTCGTTAATAAAGCTAATAATAATTAATAGTATTTTTAATTCTTAATTAAGTGGGTCTCAACAATTTGGACTCACTGTTTGTTTGCATGTGTGAGTATGGTGGTTTTTTTTTTTGCAAGAAAACAAAATGACGCCGACAGCAACTCCCAAAGTTTGCTTTTAACTAAAGTATTTAAACTTAACAACTAACAAATGTTTCCTTCTCGTTGAATCACTCGGCGGCTATTAACTATAATAGACAAAAACGTTTGAGTTGTGAGAGGCGGCTAAAAAACACTTTTCAAATGTTGGCGTCACTTTGCAAACACAAACAAAGACAAATGAATTTGCGATTTTTGCTCAATTGCTGCACAAATTTGAATCAAATTAAAGTTGTGGGCTTGCTTAAAGATATTAATAGGGCTTGCACTTGAACTTACAATTCAAATTAAGATAGTTTTAAACAATTTTCTGGAGCAATGAAACAACAAACAACGCTACGGCTCAGGGCTGGACAGCATTGACGAACTATCGAAAATCTGCCAGTGATGGCCAAATTGGGTTTCTTTTGCTTAGTACAAGTACCGATATACAGCAAGTGCCGGCTATAGTGCACGAAATAAAACAGCCACTCAAACTTTTTTTTGCATTCATGATCTAAGGCCATAAATCAATCAGTAAAAACACAATTTAAAGACTTTAGTCATATTTTTAATATTAATTGAGTTAGGCTAGATGCTTATAATTTTTGAACGTATTCTGAACTTTTTTTTCACATCATGATTAATGCCCCTACAAGTAGCCCAACTTTATTTCTTTAAATAATTTTCAGTTAAGATGAGTAATTGGGAGTCAGTTAAACCAGCTTTATAAATAATCCACACCGTAAATTCACTCAGATTGTTGGACCAGTTGAAGGTTTCCAAAATATATTAATGGTAATTTGTTTATGTTCAACACAATTCATTTGAGTGCAAATGTTATTAAACAATAAAGTTTAAAAATTGATTATGTTTAGTTTTAAGTTGGTTCACTTATATGAGAGTACAGTGATGAGTCAGTGGCTAAAAAAAAGCTAATTTGGATGCGTCTTCGATTTTTCAGAACCTAGTGTGAAACTAGCTGTACTGGCAGCACCGCTCATGCAGACTATCGATAGAAGTGCATTTGCTATGAGTTGTTTATATTTTGGCTAGTAATTATAAAACTGAATGGACGACGAGGCAGGCACTACAACCACCACATACTATTTGGAATGTGAGGCCGAAGGCAATGTCGAGGAATGGCATTGGACTAATAAGACAACCAGATTGCTAGTCGAGCTATATATGGCCAGACGCCAGCGATTCAGGGATCCAAAGATTCGCAAGCGAGCACTGTGGACGGAAATCGTCGAGGAAATGGAACGGGCGGGCCACAAAGGCATCAACGAGGATATCTGTGATCGCAAGTGGCGCAATATGAAGAAAACGTATCGCACCTGTGGCGAAGCTATGCGCAAAAATGGGCGCAAACGAACTGCATGGGAATACTATGAAGCATTCGATATGTTGTATCAGCATGAGATCGAGACCAAGGAACACGGAGCGGTGAAGGTAGAGCAGGATGCCACCCTACAGGAGGTAAGCATGGAGGACGACCGTGACTATATGGAGGAACGGGAACCAAGTCAAATGTTCCTGCTGGAGCGGAGTCGGATAGCCGCTATTAGAGAGCTCAGCAGGCGCATCGAAGAATCCAACGAAATACAACGTGAGCGAAATGAGCTATTAAGGGAATTTCTTAATCAATTATAATTATCTAATAATAATCTTAGTTTAATTTTTATATATAAAACTGGCCACCAACGTGTTTCGTTTTCTTTCCGCCTCCGCCGTGTACTCCCAGTCCAGCAGGTCATGCTCTTCGAACATGATGTTGATATGATACTCCGGCAACATATCGAAGTTCAAAATTGAATCTTCAATATTTTCGCCACAATCTAGAATGAAATTGTGCAACATGCAGCAGGCCGAGATGACCATGCGACCCACCTCCACGCTGGCCACATCCAGGCACTGCAATCGCTTGAAGCGCGAAAGGAGGGCGGCAAAGGCTCTCTCAGCCGGAGCGCTCCACATATGTACAGCTCGATTGTAAGACAAATGGCAGGGTGTCAGTTTATCCACCTCCGGAAAGGGTGTCATCAGATTCAATAGCAAGGGATAGGTCATCTCACCCACCAAATGCTTACTCTTACTCATTAAAGGTTCGGCCACAGAAATCAGTCTTTCATACAGTGGACTTTTGAGCAGCAGACATTGATTTTCATTGGGAACATCCGGATAAATGTCCAGAAAGCGGCTTTGCTTGTCACACACAGCCTGGAGTGCCAAATGTTTACACTTGGGACCGTTCTGCTCTATACGTATGGCTGCTTTTAGGGGTATATGGCACTCATCAATCACTCCCACCACACCACACAGTTCACCTGGTCCTGCTCCTCCATCACCGTCACTCTCTGGCCATTTAACATAAATTGGCATCAGAGTTGACAAGGCAGCCGTGATCCACTTGAAGATCTCATGGCCGGAACTATTGGATATGCCAAACGATTCACCCGCTTCGCGAAAACCAATGCTTCCGCTGAGCAGGGTTAGAGTGTACAACAATTTCTCTGCCATCGGAATCCGCGAAATCGGCTCATATTGTTCTCCTCCCGCCAGTACTCCACCCATTAGGTTTAACAGTTTCTGAAAAAGGACAGGGATTAGGTTAATAAACCAAGCAGAGGATGCACCAACCTCAAAGCTGCTGCGTTCCATGCGAAATTGTTCCTTGAACTGTTCATCCAGCATATCAATGTCAAAGCTGGAACTTTGCTTATAATCACTTTCCCTTTTGACGGATATGCTGGGTTCGGTGGCCACCACCAGCTGAGCAGCTTGGGCCAGGAGATCGGGTTCCAAGCCGTCATCTAGGAAAAAATTCAACAGAGCGGCTTTTTTGCGAACGCTCATGACCAAAACAAGCGAGAGCAAATGTAACAGCCGGCTTTGCTCGACTGACAAATACCCTGTACTCAGGGTGTGAAATATTTATATATCAAATTCATAAACATAAATGTTAATACATTAATATTTGGTAATCAGTCAGCGCTCGGCTATTATGTCTGATCAAGAACACGTTACGTTAAAGTGCGGGGATGCTTCCTTTTGTCCGTAACAACCACATTTTCATGATCTTAATATACCCTTTCTTACTCTACGGGTAACAGGTATGAAATCAGTGTGTACACATGGCTTGTGGTCAGCGATGCCAAGCTAGCTAATTTCCCGCCTCATCTAAAGCTTTTAAGCTGGCCCCCTTAATCATGGATTTTGCTTAGGAAAATTCACGGTTTTATTTATTTTTTTATTTTTCCGAAATTGTTTGGAAAATCGTTTCTCATTTTATATCGAAAACATCTATATTTATTTATTTAATGTTATAATTTATCATTAAAAGACTTTTTAAGAAACATTACTAAATATCCTGTTCGGAACAGGTTCACGATCAGCTTTACCGGTCGTACCGGACCCAGAATAACCTTGCAACTCAGTAACAGCTTGTTCCTGGAGTTAATGACCACCCCACGTGCCGTGGAAGCCACCGCCTGCGCTGTCCATATGTCAGCCTTCTAAACAGTATGGCCCCAAAATATTTATAGGTAAGACTTATTTTTTGGAAAAATATGTGAAAAATGTGCACAGAAAAATAAAAGATCCAAAAAAGATTAATTTGGAAGGGATATGTCTTTAATATCCTTTTAATCCCCAAGCGAAACTGCAAAATCATCCGAATTTCATGATATTTAGTTCCGTTGGATTATTAAAAGGATATTGAAGACCAGGGCTGCAAACCTACAAAAATATTCGAGTCTCCTGTTTACTGGTTCGAATCCAAATTAACCAATGGTTAAAGTTCGGAAATTCAAGGTTCAAGGTTTTTAGGAAAAGGTTTTGGTTCGAACCTTGGTTCAGTCCATGCTTTGTGTTCTAAAAATCGCATTAGACCTGAAAACTACACAAATGGTATGGAAATCGCGTAGATTTTAGGTTGGAATGGAAATATTCACTATATTATAGCCTATTTCCACTAAAGAAATGAAACATTATTTCTTGAAATGACAAGAAATGAAGGAAATTATATCATTTCTGCCATACGTTTCTCCATTTTCATTACCTTTCATTTCGTGTCGTTTCATAAAAATGATGAAAATCGCCCCGAGTGGATTTGGTATTTTTCCCGACATTCTCTCTATGCCATTAGTGTCATCAGAAAATCCAAAATATCAGAGAGGTAAGTAATTTGTTTGTTTACAGATGAGCCCCCGGAAAACCCCAAGAACTTGTAAGGAAATCCAGTTGACTGCGAGGTTTTTTATGGAGACATTCCACGTTCGTCCATGAGAGCATTAAGCGAGACGCCTAATCGCGCCCTTAACTATCCAGCATGGGGTGAGCGAGTAACTTTCGTTGGATGAGGAACCGACATCGTTGCGGCCAAGAATTTAGCGCAGAAAAACTACCCAACAGCTTCCACCTTTAAAGGAAGCTGTATTGGCAGCTTCAAAGAAGAGGACGGAGGGGCCTAAGCGCAGCCGAGCGGCTTGAAGTCTTGGTGTGTCCAATAGATTTATTTTGTGCATTATATGTGGGGTTATTAAAAATTAAGTGAAATAATTAGCCTTATTTTAATTGTGTTGTTCAGTCTTAAGGTACGATATATGGCGCGACTTATTAATTCAGGAGGGTTATCAAAATCATTGGAGACATTGGTGCCCTCGGGTTGTGGACCTCATTTTTCTGCTCTACGATTGTCTTTGATTATCTAAAAGCAATTTCCACTACTCTCCTTACCTTTGACAATTCGTAGTTAAGTGTTAGTTAAGTTAAAATCTTTATTGAATTGAAGGTTTTGTCTAACTAGCTTGCTCATTACTGCATTGCAGCATTTATTTTAATATAGCCAACACAATAAAAAATCCTTTAGCCAAATCAACAAAATCAAAACATCGGCTGTTTTTGTCCACGTATCGTTGTGAATGTCAACAAAATGATGTTTTGTCAATGGAAACGACAAAATTTTCCAGAAGTGAAAATGATAGAAATGATGCTCAGTGGAAAGAGGCTATAACTTACTGTTAAGTAAAATTGCATTTCGTAGAAAAATATTTCAAATGTAATGATAGACTTTTGCTTTTGAGATCTATTTATAATGCTATAGAGACGAGGAGCTTAAAAATCAGAGGGTTATTATGGGTGGGGATTTTATAAGTCATTCTAAACGTTTTTCTAGATTTTTGATTCCACTCTCCTGCCTAGTTTAGAAGTCAGAAGCTCAAATTTCTTATGTCTATCATTTTTGTTGAACCGAACTGAAATTTTAGGTTCGGAACAGGGTTCAGCTTTTAAATCTAAAGAGGTTCGGTTCAAGACTCGGTTCACAGTAAAATAAAAGTCGGAATTCCGGGTTCGAACCGGTTCGGTTTAAAACTATCAAGACTATCTTGAAGAGTAATAAAGGCTTTCTTTTGCCTGATATGTTGCTTGATTGTCTGTACTGAAACTTTTCCGAAACGAGATCCAGTTTTGTGCTCAGTACTCACTTCAATAAATCCACTCTCACAATAATATTAAAAATAATACTTAGCATTTTAAAACATCGCCAATTGCTAAGTTTCAATTTCAAACCAAATTCGTTGAAATATGACTTGTTGATGTTCCAATCCTGCCGCTAAAAGCAACAGCAAACTGTTCAATGAAAGCGAAAGTCAAGCTGCAAAAAAGCTTTTGGCAAAAAAGCACTCTCCTACTTTTTCTCTGTTTTACTTTTTTTTTCTTTTGGGATACGACGACTCTTGACTCCGACTTCGGTCGGCTCCGGCTGCGGTTTGCTGTAAGTTGCTTTGGCCAAAAATTTTCAGTGGCACAGTCTTCCGCCGTAGTCCTTTCGAGTAATGTGCGCTGTTAAGGAACAATTTTTGCACTCGGCACTTTGAGTTTTTTTTATTTTAGTTTCTTTTTTCCCACCAACACTAACAACACACACACACACACACACACACACTCACACACCAACTCTACACGCGCACATAAAACAGCACAAAAGAGCGCGTAACATTTTTTAAACAATTTTATAACAAAATACAAAAAAATATTTGCTAAAAGTGTATTTGATAAAAAAACCAACAAACAAATCTGACGGCGCCTGGCAGACAGCAATAACAACAACAAAAATCAGCAACAAAATAGTTCTAGCTGTAAATTACAGTGCCTTCGATAAAGTAAATAGCAGCAGCATTCGCTACACACCAAAAGCAAAGCACAACAACCGAATTTCGATTAACAAATAACGGTAGGTTATTACCGTATCCGCAATGTGGGACCCGCCATGTCTTTGTGTGTGTGTGTGCGTGTGTATGTGTGCGTTAGTGTTGCCGCCTCCTGATGCTACACTAATTGGTATGCAGCATTCTCGTTTTTCTCTTCCTTTTCTGTCATGCCACGCATTTTTATGGTTAGTAATTATGGTGTCGTTTTTTACATGGCCAATGTGATGATGAGTAGTTGTGTGTGTCTGTGTGTGTGTGTGTGTGGGTATGCTCCTTTCCCGGGCCCAACCCACGCAGTTCTTCATTGTTCGGCAGAAAGTTGCCGAAAAAGGTTCGCTTTTTTGTATGTTGGCTTTAAGCTGAACAGCAAACGAAGACAACGAGCGGTACGCACACACACATACATACATATTTGCCCAGATACAAATTAGAGATGGAAGCGTGGGTGGAAATGGTGATTGATTAAACGTGAGAGAAAACTATTAAAACAAGACAAGGCTGAGTTGATGAGAATGCTATTTGTTGGCTTCTCAATTCTGTGGTGAGAAGATTCTGTTGCCACAGGTACCAGGCTCGGCGTTTCATGCTTCAGCCGCAATGGAAGCTGATCTACCGTTTAAGGTGGCAAAATCCATTTGTATTCTCTGTACCAAAGGTACACAGAGAAGCAGCCAGAAGGCATCTGCGACCCTATAAAGTGTATATATTCTTGCACAGCATCCAACGCCATCCCCTTGAACGCACAGATCTCAGAGATGGTAAGAGATAGAGCTTCGACATGTATGGGACAAAAACTTCAGATATCTGCAGCCAGATCAAGTTTATTTTAGAAAAAGGCGAGATATCTCCCACAATTTTATAGATAGAAGAATCATACCTTCTGGACGTATTAAGTAATCAGTATTAGTTATTCATCCGCCAAAGGGTTCATATAGATCGGATTGCCATTTTAGTAGCAACGCCGCTTTTAAATCTGTATACTGTGCATACACTTTCATTCACATAGCAAATATGACGTTCAAAAATCGTCACCAAATAATTATGATTTTGGTCTGTTTTTTCCGTTCACAAAAAATGAATGTATACAAATGAAAATATTTTATTACTTTCAATACTATTATTTCTTTATTTATTCCATTTAAGCGAAGAATCAAAACACCAGAGGGGAAAGGGGAGGGCTAAAATGTTTATGACATATCGTGAAAAAATATTTATGAATTTAGCAGGCTATCGTGACTATAATGTCTTGATTTTGGTACATTTAGAAGGGATTTTTTATACCCTGTTCCCATTGAAAATGGGAAAAGGGGGATCATGAAGTTGTGCGAATGTATGTAACAGGGAGAAGGAAAATTTTTCGACCTCATAAAGTATATATATTCTTGATCAGCATGAACAGCCGAGTCGATATAGCCATGTCCGTCTGTCCGTCTGTCCGTCTGTCCGTCCGTCCGTCTGTCCGTCTGTCTGTCTGTATGAACGCGTCGATCTCAGAGACTATAAGAGATAGCGCCAACATTTTTGCACGAAGGTAGATTTCTGCTGTACGCAGATCAAGTTTGTTTCAGATTTGAAAAATTCCACCCCGTCCCCATTTTATCCCCAAAAAACCTAGACCTCCTCTAGAAATCCTAGACCTAAAAAGCCGTCAGATCCACAATTTTCAAGTTAGAGCCTCGTGGTTTAGTATACATCAAGCTAGGCCTAATATCTACCCTTCAGTTCGGCTCAGACCTGAATCATAACTGAATCAGCCCTGAAATGGAAGGGCTGGTCATGAATTCAGGCCTGCCCTTATATGAGTTTCAGCCATGAATTTAACACAGGCATGTCCTACTACGTCATGACCTCTGCTGATTTTAGGCATGATTTCAGGGCTGAATTCATGGGTGAGTTTCATGAGAAGTACTGAAACATGCCTGAATTCAGGCATGAAATTCAGCTATTCCTACTGCTCAGGCCTGAATCAGCCCTGACAAATTCAGTACTGAAACGTAGAACTGCAGGGTATCTATTCTGAAAAGTACAATCAGATCGGACCAAAAACACCGGAGTTATAAGCGAAACAGTTGAGCTGATAAGAGCACCCCCCCCCCCAGTTGTTGATCAGGACTAGAAAAGTGTTGCCTACATTTAGGATGACATCTTCAAAAATTCAGAAACAAATAAATGAAAGCAAATGAACAGGGTATTTTGTGGTCGGGAAACTCGACTGCAGCGCCCTTACTTGTTTTTCTCTGTGCTGGTATAGTCGAGATTGGCAGACTGTCTTACTTAAGTTCTTAACATTATGGCATACCATTTATGACTTCTATTTCAAATTAGCTTAAAACAGTACGATTTTGTCGAAATGCTGGCCCCCACTGCAACCCAACATTTTACAATGAACCGAGCCGAACCAATATATTTGATTATTTTCGGATTCGCTCAGCACTTTCTAACATAAATGGGTTCGATAGCGGTTCGGTGCCAATCAGCAGAGGACAGGGCCGACCGTACTTGTAATGTACACAGTTTTGAGTCTTTTGGGTAACCTCGTGGTGAGCAAATTCTGAGAAGGTGAATCAATTAGCCATAGGTAGAGATTTCTCTACCTCTCCCTGGAGCTTGATTAACAGAGGGCGAGGATTTTAAGATGTCACTCCTCTCACCAGGATAGGGGAATAGTGTCTTTTAGCAAACGGCACCCATGAATAACCGCAAAGGCTCCTCCTTTGAAACAAAAAATCGTTTCTCTGGGCTTAAAAATAAATATGTATTCCCAATTGATTGTAACGCTTATATCATGGGGCCGCATTTTAAAATTTAAGAAACTAATATGTATAGGACCATTAAACCATTTAATCAGGACTGCAGACCGGCTGAGTCGGAGACTCGATGAATTTCTTGAAGTCGGAACCGAACCCGATCTGGAGCTAATAATTTATTCCCAGCCGAACATAAACCTAAGCCGGAGCAAAAAAAAATTAAAAAAGGTTCGGTGCAAAAAAAACAAAACTAGCGATTACTTATTTTGAAAAAGTTTTGTATTAAAAGCTCTGCAGATATAAAAGAGTTAGATTTAAAGTCATCAGAGTGGGATAGGGCTGACTCCCAAACCTCTTCCCAGCGATTTTTACTCAACTTGATACACAGAATTGAACTATCCCAGGGCTGGAAGCCAAAAAAATATTCGGATCTCCGGTTCACTGGTTCGAACCACTTCTAACCAATGGTTAAGGTTCGGAAATTTAAGCTGAAGGTTAACCTTAACGCACTCCACCTAAAAACTACACAAATCGAAATGTAATCGCGTGGTTCTTGGGTCGGATTCGGCTAGTAGAACGAATGGGAATTATCAATATATATTTTACTATTAAGTAAAATTCCATTTCGTAGTTTTCGTCGAAAAATATTACCAATATAAAGTTAGACTCTTTCTTTAGAGAATTAGTTAAAAAGCTTAAAATTCGAAGAGCTTAAAAAACAGCGCGTGTTATGGCTGGGGATTTTATAAGTAATTCTTACTCTTCTGCCCATTTTAGGAGTCAGTCGCACTAAAGCAACTATATAATAAATGAAGTTGCCAGGCAAAAGGTCGAATTTCTGATGTCTATCAGTTTTGTTGAACCGAACAGAAATGTTAGGATTGGGCTCAGCTTTTATTTCTAAAGAGGTTCGGTTCAAGGTTCGGTTAAAGGTTCGGTTCACTGTTAAATAAAAGTCGGAGTTACGGGCTCGCACCAGTCGGTTCAAAACCGGTTTGATCCTGATTACCGCCAAATGAAATACATGAATGAGAGTATAAAAGATTCTTTACCATGTTGAGCATCTGATGAAGATGAAATGAAATCTTTAGCTAAAAAGCTAGAAAATGTTGATAAATGCCGAAAATAAAGGCGACAGTAAGCGACTTTTTTGCTACTTTTTGCGGAATTCAAAGATTGATTCAAAATTTTGGGCAAACTATCACTATAAAGGACTTACAAATGTTGCATTTGCTGTATAAGCAGTATCAGTCGACCGATTTGTTCTTCTCTTAAGTTGGTTTTTCTTTCAATTTACCGTTTTCTAAATTAGCGCAAAACAAAAACAATGACTAAACCCCGGTTCACACATGAACCCGCTCCGTGAATCCGAATCGAAATAAATTGCCGCGAGTTCGAGCCGATTTTTAGGAGGTTTACAGCCCTGCATAAAGTTAGTCTCACTCGGTATGAAAATAGGCTTATCCCGGATCCTACCCGATTAAATCTTACAAAAAAAAGGGATCCAGAGGTTATTGTATAAGACTTAAATTAAGCCCAATACTTCAACTTAATTAACCCCAACGCAGGATCATTTTAGAACAATTTGAGCCCTCCATTTAATATCGATTTGATGCTGAAAAGAGCCAGGGAAATCCATTAAGCTTGGTATTCGGGTGCAAAACCAAATAAAGATACAAAACAAAATATGGCTGTAAAGTTAGTCCAGCTAAGTGGTGCTTGCTCAAGAACTCGTCCAGAATCCGCCTTTTCATTTTGGATTTTGAAATTGTATGACTCACGCGCCCATAACACTCACTCCAAAAACAAGAACAAAAATTGCTTGTTTTGTTTGCCATTGTGGCAGTCACGAAGAAGCTAACAGACGCTTGGACATACCCAACACGCGTTCTGCTCCCAAACTCGCACACTCTCCGTACCGCTCCTCCGTTTCACCACCCGCCGTAATACATATATAAGCTGCCGAAATCAATAAGGACAGACAAAAAGCAGCGGGCAAGCCCCAGAAGCCGACCATGGCGACGATGTCGGCCCGCTTCGCTGTGTATATTCTGGCCAGGGACTTTGTGGAGTGTATCCGGTATCTGTGCTGTGTGTGATTGTGTGTGTGTGTGTTATATTAACTCACCTGTGGCTGACACTTTTCATATTAGCAGCAATAACAACAAGAACAAGCGCAGAAACAGGAGAGCAAATCTCATCATCATCGCTGTGCTCTCTCCCTGCCTCTGGCCTTTCGGTGTGTTTATTCCTTTTTATCTCATTGGCTTTTCTTATGGCCATTCTTTGGGAGGCTGCCAGCTTCTTTTGTCACCTTTTGTGCTTGTTGCTGACGTTTGAGTGACGTAAATTAATACATACATATTCAATAGGCATCCCGCCACGTAATCAAGTTGCCGCCTAACAAGAAGGTATACAGGATTTTGATGGATATCACAAAATATTCATGACTATTCAATAACACTCAAATTTTATGCGAATCATAAATTCTGATACTTATACCAAAAATTTTTTTTTAATAGTGTCTAGGGTGGTGTTTAATGCGCTCGGCCTCATCTAAAATTTATTTTGAAATATTTAAGGGTAAAATTGTTATCCATAATTTTATAAGGACATTACATTACAGAACATTTTTTAACGTTTTTAGCAGATAAGACTTAAATGGTTTAATGTTTTTGAATTAAATGTTTGTTTAACTCTACAATAGATCGGACATCAAAACAGCAAAATGGAAAAACGAGGGCCTCAACAAAGGCTTTGGCCTTTGTAGCCCCTTTCCACTGGCTTCATTGCTTGAAAATTGTTTTTCTTTTTTTCCAGAAATGAAGCTTCATTTCAAATAGCAAAATTGTAAAGGATAATAGACAAATCTTTAGTACATTTCAATCTGTGTCATCTTTTTAAATTAAGAAAGGTAACTACATTTCCTTAAAACGAGCTTACTGAGCCCAACTTTTGGATAAGAAGCAATTTTTTCGAGTTATTGACAGAACTTTAACTATAAAGTTATTTATTTAATAAAGTTTATTTTACTGTGAATCGAACCTTGAGCCGAACCTCTTGAGAAATAAAAGCAGAGCCCGGCCTGTTCCGAACCTAAAATTTCGGATGACCTTCTGTGTAGCGACTTCATCTGTTATAAGTGTTTGGTTTAGTGCGACTGATTCCTAAAATGGGCTGGAAAGTGTAGTAGAAAATCTAGAAAAACACTTGAGATTACTTTAAAAATCTCCACCCTTGATGGCCTCTGATTTTTAAGCTTCTCGACTTTTAAGCTTCTTAAATAATTCTCAAAAACAAGAGTCTATTATTACATTGGTTTTATTTTTCTACGAAATGGAATTTTACTTAACCGTTGAATATTACCAACCAATTTCGACCCAAAAAATTGACCCAGATTTAGAACACATAAATTATTATTATTTTATTAAGCATGGACTGAACCAAGGCTCGAACCATTACCTTCTACCGAAAACCTCGAACCTTAAATTTCCGAACCTTAACCATCTGTTAATTTTGGCTTGAACCAGTCAACCAGAGATCTGAGTATTTTTTGAGTATTTATTTTTTTTTGGTTTGCAGCCCCGATCAAGATATCATTATACAGAATCAATTTCACATTCCAGCAAAAGCGACATATCTCAGTTATGCAGCAGTCGATATGATGCGAAGACCTTATTGGTTTTTCGTAAAAACATAATATGTATTTAGAATATTCGAAAAATGATTTACTAGACTGACTCAAAGCTAAGAACTAGGTAGGTTCATCAAACCATCCCAGAAGCACCGCAGAAGACCACTCTCATGTAACTCTAAGCGACAACAATCGAAAGAATCGTCGAAGGCTCTGAAGCACAAGCGGATTTGACCAGAAGAACTTCAGGCTAGCTTAGCCACGAAGCCGGAGAAGCTTTTAAGACAAATAGACAACAAAAAGGAGCTCTCTTTCGAAACACTCCGTTTTTCGAATATAATAGACTTCCAGAAATGACATTTTGGTTTTACCAGATCGTATTAGATTAAGTTTTTTTTTATCACTCATACGCAGTGTTGATTTTTATGTAACAATTTCGTTTTTTATCAGTTGGTGATGATTTATTTTCCGATTGACCATTGAAATTGGAATTGACTCCTAAGATTTGCAATGAGATCAGGTTTATTTTGAGTTTTTGCCATGCTTTTTGAAAATAATGTCATATCTTCCACAACGTCGTAGGTAAATTGTTCGAGCTTAGATATATTTTTAAACGTAGTCGGTATAATTTATCGACCCTGAGTTTTAAGCAATTCAATATAAGGAGGGACATCGCTACCTGCGATGAAAAAACCCTCACACAGTTCTAGATCATCAGTTATTTTGAAAGTTAGTCGGTGCAGCCCGGTGACTACTCCCTCGGCTAACGTTCATCCGATCTTTACCAAAGAGAACTTAACTTAACACATTTGTCAGGATATTCCCGGTATATCTTGGACAGTGGAGTCATATTATGTTTAAAATTTCGCTGAAGCCCCCCCCCCCCAGAGCCCAATTGTGCAAGTTCACCAACTATATACAAAGCCGCCTTTCTAGACGAGGCAATAATGCGCGCGAATGGATTCCTATCTAAACAATCTCATACGAAATGTAAATAAAGACTTATACTATATAACACCAATAAATAAACATGACTCGTTTTAAAAAAAAATTTTCTTGGGTACATAATTTTCTATTTGGTACACAGAGGGAAAAAACCAAGAACATTGGACTCAAAGTGAGAACATTCGGTGTCAAAAACTAATCATGACCGGATTTTCTCACTTCAAGAACAATTTCTCACTTCGAGAACTTGTTTTTGAGAACGCAAAATCTTGATGTGAGTTGAAATGTTCAGTTGTTAAGAACATTTTAAACTCAAAAAAAATTTCAGGTCCAGGGTCCAAGATCCAGTCCACGACCAGAGATCCAGGGGGTCCAGCCAGATCCAATTCCAGGTCTAATTCCAAGTCCAATTTCTGGTCCAATTCCAGGTCTGGGTCCGATTCCAGCAACAAGTCCGCAGAGACATCGCCTTGAACAACACCCCACCTGCCTTAGTTAATTAAATTAAGGATGAAAAATTGTTCGGACTTACTGGGAGTAGAGCCCAAGACGCCCCGCGCGCAACGACGCGACGGCGGACGTGTTAGCTCGTTAGGCTATTGCCCACTTCTGCAGCCGCACGTCTGAATGGCTACTTATTCTTTTCGGTGCTGAGCTGAATTATGCTCATTTCAAGAACATTCTGTGCTTCTTTTGAGATGAAAAAATCTTATTTTCTGAACATGGTTTTTCCCTCTATGTGGTTTTAATATTTTCGAAATAAAATACCAAGATGATGTAATAAGTTCGAGGCTCGATTGTATCTTGTTACGGATTTGCTTGACTCCAACTACTCTTGATTGGTATATATAACTTGTCTAAATCTGTAGCTTAATAATTACACACAATTTTCAACTTTTAACAAAAAAGCTTTGTACATCTAAATCGATTTAAAGTTACTTGTGTCTCTCTATTAATAATGCCAGCAAAAGCTTAACCCAAAGAAACAAATGGACAGCAACAGCAAACTTGAGAAAATTCAACAGGTTATTGACATCTGGCAGGCAGCCCAGAAAAAAACACATGCAAAATCAAGGGCTAACCGTTGAAAGGACCAAATCAACAATAGCAACGCACGCTCACATGCACACGATTAAATTAAGGCAAATTAAGCAGATTAAGCAAACGTCAGTCACATCATCGCAGGCCGCAGAACAATGAGCAGGAAAAAACCACAGCAAAAGGCAAAAAACCGTTGACATCACACACGGACACACGTGCACATACACATAGACAGTGCGCAGGACAATGGCTGCAACCTTGCCCCGACCCACCCCCCGCCCCAAGCAAAATTGATACACACTACTGCTGGAGCACACAAAGGCTGACGCAGGCAGCAACAATGCTGACGCCAACGCCACCCACACTCACAAAGCACGCTGTCTGCCAAAGCTTTTCGTCGACCGCGCAGCTTTTTGCCATTTAATCAGAGTAGTACACAGGGGGGAAAAATAGGTTGCTTGTTGATGGTTGTTTCGTTAATCAGGCAAAATTTATTTTCCCCAGTTGACTATTAGTTGCTCTTGAAAACTCGATTTAATTATTTGCATACTCAAAAAAACACATTGAGCTTAAATGTTTTCATCTTACGTTTTTTCCCTCGGTGTAGCTTCTTCGCTGTAGCAACATCCATGCGACACACACGACACACGTCATTAGGGTGACTCAGAAGTGCATAAAACGGGAAATTCATTTTAATGGGCTTGCAAGTTTGTGTGGTCAAAAAGGATATAATTTTAATTGATTTTTGTAGTTAAAAACTGACGGCTTTTATGTCCCCAAAAAGTATGCTATAACATTTTGTAAACAATAAAATTGAGTTTTGACGAATTGTAGATTATCTGATGAGGTCTTAATTGGAATTTCATCACGGCATTATGGTCTTAAAGTAGTTAAGAAATTTGCAAGATATTGTAAGTTTACGACTTGCCAATGGGCTGGTGAATAAAGTTTATTGTAGGCAATAGTTTGCATTGTTGAAAAACTGTTGTAGGTCGCTTAGGTCAAGAGTTTGAGTACAGCGTGGCTTGAGCATTTAGGCGTTGGAAAGCGACACTGTCTTAACTCTAATATACACCTCATTTTCTATGGGTTATGTCCTGTACTCACTGCAGCGCAATCTTGCATGACTGCATTCTTGTGTTAAGGACTGATTTCCTGCCTTGACTTTTCGTTCATTGCCTCGACAACGTTCAATCTCTGTAAGACTTGGCCATTGCATTTCGGTCAAGTGGGTACTCCCATTTTTTCCGTTTTCAAGGTCATATTGAAATAAACAAAGGGCAATGTGCAACGTCTAATCTTTGCTGTCTTTAATACATAAGGACAGTTATAAGTCCTAAAAAGTACGTCATTGCATTTACAGCTAAAATATTTACTTCAATTAGAGCGTTATGACGTCTTTTTGGGACCGAAACGTCCATCAGTGAAAATGTGGACACGAATTTAAACACGATAGCACGCACAACCTGACGGTTGAGAAGATTAATACGGCCGATTATTATAATCACTCTGTAGGTTGGGACTCAGTGTTTAGGTAGTAGTTTCTAATAATTTCTCAACGTTGCTGGTTCGTGAACTTTAACATGGTGAAAGTGTTGAATTTAACTAAAGATTTAGCATTGACAATTCAATAAAAAAGCTAAAGGGTGCGTTTATATAAAGATTCAAAATTCTTAATTAAATAAAATATTCTGGAAAAAATGAATTATTTATCATTCTACAAGTTACAATCAATCTAGATAAAACTGTAGAAATAAAATCTCAAAAATAAAACATTGTGTTTTGTCAGGAGACTTTCATCTTGCATTAGAAAAGTTCAAAAATTAGTTTAGAGCACAAGTATGGGATCGAGAAGGCCAAACTAACTTCAAATATAGAAGATTTTATAAAAAAATAGAGGAAAGTTAACTTCGGCTCGACCGAAGTTTTTATACTCTTGCATCACGCTTTTCTAACTAATTTGAAGGACATTTCCACCGAAAACAAAAAAGTTTTTCTCACTAAAACTCATTTTCTGACTCTACTTTTCTATGACAGCTATACTATATAGATGTCAGACTTCGACCAAACTTAGTGGAATCATAGGAAAGCATAGCAAACTAAGTTTGCAACGTTTGGAAGCATTTCCATTGAAAACAAAAAAGGTTTTCTCACTTAAACCAGTTTTTCGACTGATCGTTCCCAGGACAGCTATATGCTATGGTCATCCGATTCGGCCGGTTCCGACATATGTGCAGCGTATTTGTACCAGAAGAATTCGTTCAAATTTTGGTGAAGATAGCTTTCAAACTGACGGAGAAGATAGCATAGAAACAGACGGACATAGCTAAACACAGCTCAGCTCGTTTTTCTGATCCAGAATACATATACTTTGTGCTACCTTCTTTGCGTTACAAACATCTGTGCGATCTTAATATACTTTCTGCAAGGGCATAAGAAGTGTTTTTGATCTATTTTTCGACCGATCAGCCCTATGGCAGCCCTAGGTAAAGTTTAGGCAACGGTCCTCGAATCGAACATTTAACTTTACGAGGGGTTTAAACCTGCCGACCGAACCTGTTGTCAAGTTTGTTTGTAATAAACGAGGAGTGTGAGAAGAAGTAACTCAACGGAAATAAGTTGGGAAATGAATTGTCAAAAACTCATACTTGAACTATGAAGTTCGCTCTTGTATAAAGAATTTTCTAGCTTAACCTTAGTACGGTGGGGGTCAAATTAATCTTAAACGAGCGTTGGTTTTGTTAATCAGATACCCTTCCAGTCTAGTCTCAAAGGCATTCCGAAACACTTTGGTAAATGCGATGTTTAATTGCCTCCAACTTTGATCACAAAGATCCTCTTCCTTACGAAACCAATAAATGAATGCTGAATATAATTCACACCATCTATTGATATGGATTTTTTGAACTTCATTTTAAACATTGGTTTACATTCTGAGTACCAATCACCAAAACCGGATATGAAAAAATGCCTCAAGTAATTTTTGTTGTTGTTGTATTTAATTTGACGATCGATCTCTGAACTAAGCTTTAGCAAATTTCTAACACTATTACTTGCTACAGCATTATTGTAGAATTGAAATTAAACTATTCCCACCTATTTTTAAGGATCGCACTACCACTCCTAGCAGCCACCACTTCTATCACAGTCACTCCCATGCAGATGGTATACTATTTGGTTTGATGGTTGATTGAAAATTTGATATAAATATCCAAGTTGTCTTTTCTTATTGTTCCAATGTTCAATATTTTAGCATAAGCACTTAAGCTGTCATCAACTCAAGCGGTTAAATTCTGTTGCAGTTAGCCTTAACTGTTAATAAAAAAAACTGTCCGGAAAGTTATTTGAGTTTTGGGTCACCCTAGCACCCAACTTTCGATTAATAAGTTTTCGCTTGTTTTCAATAAAAAATTTCAATTAAAGTTTTTAATAGCCGAGCGCTTTGCTGAGGCTTGCCAGTAGTTTTTTGCTCTGGCATCTGCAATGCCATTTAAATTTCTTGCTCTCTTGTGTTGTGCTTTAACATGCAATTAAGTGCCATAGGTCCGCCCGCACATTTCCTTGATGGGGCTTAAACGTCAACGAATCAGATAGAATGCAGCGGCAACGGCAGCAGCCAGCCCGAGACGGCGACAGGAGACAGGGAGGCGGCAAAGGCAAACCTTGTGGTTGTTTGTCGAGGGCACAAAGTGCAAGGTTGCCATATTCATTTGGCCCAGCGAACAGAGACGGAAGCAGGGGCGGACGACAGGAAGGAAGAGCAGCACTAATCTCTGAGTGCGAGCCCTGTGTTCGCATATTGCATAAGTGTCAGTTGGGCACTGCAAAAAACTATTTAGTATTTGAACACTAATTGAAAATTTATGGTCATGTAAATTTACAAATATACAAAAAAACAAAAAATTAGTTTAAAAATATAAGTTTTAAGGGGCGCGCGATTAAAATCTCAGAAATCTCTAGAGATTTTCGTATAAACGCTTTCATTTCGAGGTAAAGCTGGTTTAAATTTATTGCGTACAGGTTTCCTTCTCTATAATCTAGTAGCCTGCAACGTTTCTATCACTTTGCATCTAAAGTTCTCCTAATTTAGTTAAAAATTTAATCGTTTATACGAAAATCTCTAGAGATATCTTGGACACCCCCTTTTTTTTTATAATTGGCGTTGATTTCAAATAAAAATGCTTCCATTCTTTCAAAAGGATACCTTAGTTTAACCTATTCTTTGCAAATCATGGAAATATACCTAATGAAATAATTTAGACCCACCAAAATAATTAGCAAAACGGTTGTAGACTTGGTTTGAAACATGTTTCAAAGCGCGCAAAGATATCTTGGTGAATTAAGCACACAATTCCAAAAATTAATCGACCAAATACTAAGACCAAAATTGTTTTGAAAACAGCCCATTTTATGGGCATTTCGATAATAAATAACCAGCATCTGGAGAGAGAGGCTTAGATATGGTAGAGATGACATTTGCTCAATATGATAGACCGCCCATGGGTTTATTATATGAGCCTTCATCTCCGCAAACTATACACCCCTTTATGGAGGGGCCTCTGGCAATGATTATGTCGCAGCAGTAGCTTTACAAGCTTCTCATTGAAAAAGCTTGAATGTTCGTAACGAATTTCAAATTTTGAAGCGCAGGCTTGCTGGAGGCTTCAGAAAATCAGCAATTAATACTCCAAATTTCTAAAACTGTCAATATTTTGGAAACGGAAACTAAGATATCACCGTGACGTGTCAACTCGTGTTCAGCATGGCGCTATCTAAGTGAATTAGTTAAAGATGCTCGAGACACATTGTACTGTAGAACTGTGTAATTTGCATAGTTTAAACTCGGTTCAGATTGATCATCCGTCAAATGCTTAAACCAGAGATTGGTATTGCTAGCTCTCGAGGTCTGCCCCTTTTTTTTGATTTCGCTTAAAGCTGCGAGCTTCAACACAAGAGCTGGAAGCAAAGCGAGAATTTGAACCTTGGCTCGTGTTTAAGGACCCACAAAAATCTTCTAGTTAAGTTGATTTTTATCCAAAAATCTATAATAAATGTGAGCTATTTATTTTTACATTTTTGCAGAGGGTATACATTGAAATTGTCCAGATGTTTATAACGCATAGAAGGAAGACTACATAAAGTATATATATTCTTGATCAGCATGAGAGCTGAGTTGATTTAGCCATGTCCGTCTGTCCGTCTGTCTATCTCCTCCGTCAGTTTTAAAGCTATCGCCACCAAACTTTGCACGAAGTCTTCTGCTACAATGACTATATGACTATAACATATAGCTGCCATAGGAACAATCGGACGAAAAACTAGTTCTAGTGAGAATTTTTTTTTTGTTTTTAATGCAAACGTCTACAAACTCCGTATGTTCTAGTTTGTAATCCTTCTTCACGATTCTGCAAAGCTTGGTCAAAATCTGACTTATATAAGATAGTCTTAGTAAGAAAAACTTTTTTGTGTTCAATGTTATCCTCTTTAAAATTGACATACATTTATTTTAAAAGCCCTCGCCCAATTCTTCAAAGTTTTGTCAAAATCGGTTGAGGTTATAGCTGCCATAGGAATGATCGGTCGAGAAACTAGTTTTTGTAAGAAAAAACTTTTTTGTTTTCAAAGAAAACGCCTCCAAACTATGTATTTTTTAGTTTGCTTTGCATTCCCATGATTCCAATAAGTTTGGTCAAAATCGGACATCTTTATAATATAGCTGTCATAGAAAACTGGTGTCAGAAAAGTAGTCTTAATAAGAAAAACTTGTTCGTTTTCAATGGAAATGTCCTTCAAATTAGTTAGTTAACTTTTCTCTATTTTCGAACTTAAATTAAGTTCGAGTTAGCTTAAATATGAGTCAGATAGGACATATTCCATCAATAATATGAAGAAGCAATGTCTGGTAAATGTAGAGAGTGGGCTAATACATTCAAGATAAGAGTTTTAAATTGGATTATGATGTCGCGACACCAGCAAAAAGGCTGCAGAAAATATTACAAGCGCTGCCAAAAGTATTTGATGACTCTCAAACCTCGCAAAGCTTGCATTTATCACACAGAGTGTTCAGGTGTGTAAAGTGCTGCCCATTGCTGTTTCAGCTGGTGCTGCCCAGCATAAATGTTTGATTTCCCTTTAACTAGACTATAGTTCATCCGATCTTCACCATTTTTTTGGCGGATCGATAAATAATATCGATTTCACAATATGTCCAGAAGTAAGAACTTTCTTTATATAATAATGCCTTCAAGTATAAGAAACTTTTGTCCCATATACGTCGAACCTCTATCTCTCAGCATCATTGAGATCTGTTTGTTTATTCTATATCCACTCGGCTGTTGATGCTGATCAAGAATATATTTTCTTTTTGTTTTCTCAGATGCTTCCTTCTAGCTGGTTGCACACTTGCAAGCCGAATCCCGAGGTTGAATCGATTACAAATGACATTCGGCACAGTCGATGTTAGCTTAGCCCAATAAAATTGCTTTAAAAATTATTAATATTTCTGAAAATTTTTTTATTCATTTCCTTTTAGTTTTTCAAACTAGAACTAAATTTAATTGGTTTTTGGATTCTGTTTTTGGTACACAGAAAATAAATTGTTGGTTTATAGGCTCCTTATATATTTTCTCAGTGTCTGTGTGGTGGAGTGGGTGTGTGTGTGTGTGTGTGTGTGTGTGTGTCTGTCTCTGTCCTGTCTGAGTGAGTGCATTCATACAAACATTTGTGCATGTCCTTGCTGAAAGAGGAAAACAAAAAAGACTGATGATGATGGCATTTTGTGTTACATTGGGACACCTTTTTTTTATCCCCAGCACCTTTAGTATGAAATGAGGCGGCCAGACAAACGCACCATCAAAGACATCGACATCGGAGATCGTCAAATACGGTTACGGTTAGCGGTGGAGGAGCAACAGCAGCAGCAGGAGCAGCAGGAAGAGCAATGAATAGCAACAATCTGCAGCAATGGTGGGAAAACACTTACCGGCGCCATCAGCCCAGCGATAGCGACACCACTGAATTGTATTACTCACTCCTCGAGCAGAACAATTATGGCGGCCGTGGCGCGGCTATGTCTGCCAATGCTGCAGATGGAGCTGGTGACTTTGACTATGGCAATTTCACGATAATCAATCCGTATGATCTGGACGCTGCTGGCGGCGATTCAGAGCATGCTATATCCTCTCTAACCCTTCTGCTGCTGGCCATTAGCTATGGCCTGGTGGTTTTTGGCGGTGTCGTGGGCAATTCCACGCTGGTTCTAACACTCTGTTCGGCTTCATCGGTACGTTTGCGAAATCCCTTGCTGCTGGCAGTTTGCATTGCGGACTTACTGGTTACGGGTATATCAGCGCCGGTTACGCTTTTGAACTTGGCCATGAATCGGAGGACGAGATCGCTGCCTTTGTTGCTCTGCAAGTTTATACACTACATACAGGTGAGTAGCAGTTGGGTGGGAGGAATAAACACATCCCAAATAAAAGCAAGGGAAATTGAAACCAACTAAGTGACGCTTTCTCCGCAGCCGAGAAACTCAAGCGAGATTCTATAGCTTATGTTTCCTTTAATTTCTACTACTTAAAAAAACTTTATGAAGTTTAGTTCGTTGTTTCAAGAAACTTTTGCCAGTAGAGCAGAGGTGTGGAGGGGCGAGCGACAACACTGCACCGCTTTTCTTCAAACGAAAGCTTTTAATCCAGTCGTATACGGTTTTTACACGGTGAAGCATGCTTTATGAAGTTCTTGAAAAAGCGCTTGCTTGTAGGAAACGAAAAATGGTTAAGATTTGGTGGAATACAGGACGATCCAAGCACAGAAAGAAGCTTTTGACATAATTTCGAAGTTATGTATATGACTTCCGTGCATATTTAAGGGTAAATCGCAACGATATACTTAAGGAAGAGTTTTAAGAGTTGAGATAATGTAAAACAAAGATCGATCCAGAACATAATTGAGTTTTTTATACCCTTGCACATTAGGCTGAAAAGCCAAATTTTTGGCATAAAGTCGAAAAATGCAGCCATAGAGTTGAAACTTGGTGATTTTGAGAACAACAACCAGAATATCCTACCACGACTAACTCACCGCCCATATGGCGGATGGCGGATACGAAATATAATTTTTTTTTTTTTGTTTTTAATTAGTTTTCGCATGTTTTATACTATTTTTTGTTTTGGAGCTTGCGATTTGCATGTTAATTTGTTTAAAAATCCCTTTAAAAGTACTCGACTATTGATCTGCCTCACATTGAAAATACGTCCTATGCTGAGCTTAATCTTTCCTAAAAGTCGGAGAACGGGCAAAATCGGGCAAAAAGTGTTGATAACAAGTGAGAATGCATACTTTGAAGAACACTTTAATATAAAAACATTTTGGCCGAAAGTGGGATAAACTTAGTTTTAAGTCCACATGGGAAAGGTGGTTTGAGTAAGTTTTCTTAGACTAAGGACGTATCTGGAAACATATTAATGTTTCATATTTCACACATTGTATTTGTTCCCTAGCAGAAATTGTCTCTTGTAGCAAAGATGACATACATTTTCCTGGTCTTTTATGTAATCAAACAGGCAAGCAAACATCAGACTTTGCAGGCCTGTTAAAATATCACTCATGCCCTCCGACTGCTCTTATTTTTGGAATTGTTATATATGATGTATCCTCTTTTAGAATAAATGACAAACATCATAAAACATAGTCATTAAAAAATTCGATTTGATGCCAAAAATCTGGCCATTCAGCCCAGTGTGCCCTGCAAAGGGTATTATAAAATTGCCCAGAAGTTTGCAACGCAAAGAAATATTCATTTCCGAACCAATAACCCATATATATTCTTGATCATGGTGACGAGCTGAGTCGATTGAGCTTTGTCCGTCTGTCTGTCCGTCTGTCTCTTTCTACCCAAAACTAGTCTCTCAGTTTTGAAGCTATCGAGCTGAAATTTTGGACAGAGTCTTCTTTTTGCTGCACGCACTAATACGTCGGAACCGACGTGAGATAACTATATCTCATAGCTTCCATAGAAACAATCGGTCGGACAACTAGTCTTAGTGAGAAAAACTTGTTCTTTTTAATGGAAACGTCTTCAAACTTTGTACTCATATGGTTTCTATGCTTTTTTATAATTCTGCCAAGTTTGGTGAGAATCGGACAAAACGGATACAAAAGATAGGTCTGAAAAGCAGTCTTGTTGAAAAAACTTTTTTGTTGTTAATGGTAGCATCCTGAAATTTTGTATTGGTTTGTTTCACATGCTTTCACCTAATTCTACAAAAAGGGTATAAAAACTAAAATAGATTTTTAGTCCAAACAACGCCGACTATTTATAAATGAAACAAATTTTATAAAAACCAACACTGCGTATAAGTGATTCCAGAAAATTTTGGATTTTGGATTTCATACTCCTCCTGAGTATGATTTCATACTCCTCCTGAAAGAAATCGGCTTTCACTTTGTGAAAGAAGAAGAACTAATAATAATTTTATATTTTGATTGTCATCCTCAACTCCAGGTCATGCCTGTGGCAGCGAGTACCATTTCGTTTTTCATGCTTTCTCTGGATCGCTATGCCACCGTTAAACATCCCCGTTTGGCACAACTGCGGCAGCGTCGCTATCTTCATGTCTCACTGGCCATGCTCTCTTGGCTGGCCTCGGCGGCAATAAGTACACCATTTCTGTTCGCCTACAAGATCATAGCAAAGTCGGTGATAATCAAGGGGTCGTCATCAGGTGCCAGTACCACACCACCGAATCTAGTTAGCATTAGTTGCACCTCCGACTTGGGTGCCAATGCCATGTTCATGTCGTTCATCATCTTTCATACGATTGCGGTGTTCGTGCTGCCTGGACTGGGAGTGCTTATCAATCACTATGGTGTGCGGCGCAAGTTATGCGCCCTGTCGCTGACTGCACGTGCGGCACACGGTGAACTGCCACTCCCCATGCCCATTTTGCGACGTCAGACGCACATGGTCATTGTGACTGGGTGTGCCAACGCACAGCAGGTGGGCTGTGGTGGAGCTACAACAGCGGATGATACCTCGAACGGAAATGGTAATGGAGATGGCGGACCGATGGCAGTCAGTCCCGGGGATATACAATTACACAATCTCCAGCCGCGATTGCCAAGCTCGGGAGCAGTCCTTGAACCGGGCTCCTATCGTTCCAGCAATCCCATTTCTCCCAGGTAATGGAAAATTCAAAGAATTTTGTACTAAAATGAAAATCAATCAAAATATTTTGCAGAGCCATGCGTGAGATTCGCGCCCACTCACAGCGTCAACGCATCCATCGTTCTGGACGTGGTCCAGCCACACCCGGCATACCACTGCCACAGACATCGACTTTGCGCTCGCGTCGCCATTTGGCCAACATGCTAATAGCCTCAGCCTTAATCTTCATCGTGTGCTGGGCACCACATGTCTTTTGCATATTCTATAAGAATTTCGGATATAAGCAATATTGCAGCAAAACGTCGGTATATTTCAGTCTGTTGTTGGGTAAGTTGGCCAATAAATTGCACACATTTTACTACAGCTTTTTATGAAACTGTTTTTACGCAAAACGGCAAATGGTTATTAATAATACACAGTCGAGATAATGATATATATTTAAAACCGGTCCTAAGTGGCAGTCTTGGGCGTCGAATACAAGAGCCAATTGCCGCCTTTGGCGCCGCAGCAATTTCTTAAGTGACTCAATGATTTCGAAACGCCTCCACTGTAAAATGCTAAGGCAAGTGATGTAGCCATTTAGAAGAGTTAACTGCGTATTATGATGCGGATATTGATTCACAAAGAATCTAATGCTCACTGCTGAGTTTGCCATCAACAACTATAAACTTTCTGTTATATCTTAAAAATGAAGGGCGCAGTAAAAAGAAGAATCTGTGCACGATAGCCTCAAAGCTGTAAGACTAGTTGATGTAGAATCAGACTGACTCATGGCCAAAGCTCAATCAGATCAGAAATAATAGTCGTTATAAGTACTATATTTAACATCTACGGGGTTCTAAATCAGGGATGCAAACTGATCGGAAATATGGAATGGCTAACATAGTTTTTGAACCACCAGTTCAGTTAATAAGATTGTTCAGTTAACAGCGGTTCGGTTCTGTTTTAATTTATTATATATTTTATGAAGGCCTACTAAAGTTTTCGCAGAAAATGTTGAACTTCCCTTCAATCTGCGCGGAAATGTATTTATTCAACCTTTCGAAACCGTTCCAAAACCTCAAGTATGTTCCTGGATCGCCCGTAATTTCAACCTATCTCAACTCTTAAAGTATTTCGTCGCGACTTACCCTTAAATATGCTCGAAAAGTCTTAAAGTTAAATTCGAAATGATGTCAAAACTTTATTCTGCTCTGGGATCGCCCTTTACACTATCGAACCATGTGGAAAATTGGATTTGAACACATTATAATTCGTTAGATCTGGTTATTAGAGAAATTAATAAGGGCTGCAAGCCGGTTTCGAGCCGAACCGGTTCGAACCCATGAATTCCGACATAAATTTCACTACGGACCTTGAACCGAAACAAGTGTGTAACAATAATTGAACCAGAACCTGTTCCGAACCCAAGATTTCGGTACGATTCAACAGAAATTACACATTTAAAAATCTGAGCTATTTCCTGGGATAATCCCCAGTGTGAAAGAGTCTAAAAACTTTCTCGCTTAAACTATTATTAAAATAAACAATTAGTAGATAGAGCTAAAGAGTTTCCAGTGTTTATAGATACTTGATTCCAAAGTTTTTTTGAATGATTCCAAAATAAGTTTTCTTAAATACGTTGTCATCGCTCTTCTAATCTTCTGAGTGTTCATTGACTTAAGTCTAAGTTGGAAAGTCTTAACCAAATATTGAGCAATTCGGAATAATATTTAATGTATTTTAGAAATCAATTGGTTTTTTACATCAATTTGTTAAAAACGTGAGCCGAACCAAGGTTCGAACCATAACCTTCACTTAAAAACCTTGAACTTCAAGTTTTTGAACATTAACCTCAGCCAAGTTGGGACCCGGGTTTGCAGCTTTCATATAATATAATTAATACTATTAAACCCCGGGCTTTTGTTTGAACCAACTCTTTTTGGTCAAGCTAACTCTTAAAATATTGAACATTTTGTCAGAGAAAGCTATCTAAAACCAAAAAACTTTTTAAAAAGTTGTCAAATCTCACCAAAAGTGTCTCCTCCTCGAACTTTTGAAACACACGTTTGAAATATAATATAATATATAAAGGGAATTTCTCTAGAGCATTTGAATACTTCATAAAGATTTTACTTTGAAAGCAGAGCTGCTGGCTAATGCTGGATTAAGGTGAAGTAGCAAGACAGAATAATAAGTACATCGTGCCGTAAAGGAAATGGGAGCCGAACAGAAATCGTTTTGCAACTTCCAAAGAAGTAATATTGACTGAGGACTGGTGGTCAATTGCCGCAAATGTACGGGATTATATGATTTAATATGGTAGACGGCCACATATATCCATCGATAACGACTTAAAGAACGAAAACAATTCAAGTTCCCATCCTGAACCGAACCGTTTGCTTTGTGGTTTTCGGTTCGGTTCGAAGGTAATTTTTGAGGGTTGTCAGCTGAAACTAGCGATTCGTATTGCATCCCTGTTTAAAGTGGTTTTACTTAACATGTTTTAAGGACTATTTCAAATTCAATAAGGATCGCTTGCGGAAATATTTTGAATTTGTAAGGTGATTCTTTTATATGCGAAGTCCCGAATTGTTTTCTGGTCTTTCAAATGAATAGTACGGTGCAAACTGCACGAGATAGCTTAGATAGCGCATGCCGCAAATGTTTCACAATGCAAAGAAGCTCTTAGACAACAAATCCATATTATACAAAACAAGTCAAGAAAAATGTTTGAAGCTTGTAAAAAATCGAAAATATTTCCTAGTTTTAAGTATAAGTAGTAAAGCTTTCAAATCTGTTACATTTTCTGCTTTATCTTTCTTTCAGGCTACTTCTATTCGGCCATAAGTCCGGTCATCTATTGGGCGCTCAATCACAATTCGCTTCGACAATCGCCTTGTGCGCCCATCATACGCCTACGCTCCATGCAAAATTTCCTGCGATCGCGCTTTCGCTCGCATACCGTACCGCCGCCGCCCTCATCGACGAACGAAGCGGCGCTGGGTGCTTTCAATCCCAAATTGATAAAGCTAACACCGAAACAGTATAGAGCTCAGGCTTCTTCGCATTATCTCTACTAGTGTGTGATACTAAACTAAACATAAAAAACTTGATATACATATATATATATATATATATACATACATGCATATATTTTTTACTTCCGGACCTCCCTGAAAGAAAACTCTCTCACTTCCCCTATACCCTCTCCCAGAAAACTATCTAGATGTCTTTTACTTCTAAATAAAAAAAAAATAACTAAAGAAAACAGAAGCACTATACAATTAGTGGGCAGATAAACATACTAACAATATACATACATACATAGTACATAGCAGTGTTAGTTAACGCTTATTTACACTACCATGTTATGCGCCTAAAGCTATGCAATAAAAACCGAAAAAAACTCATCTAGTGACTTGTTCGAAATGTTGTTTAGTCTTTTAAGCTAACAAAAAGAGTAAGAAGAATTAATATTGTACTATGTTCCTTCTCATAGATAAGCAATAAAAGAACGCTTTAAGCCGGAAAACTAATCAAACTAAACTCTAAAAACGAAAACAATTAAATCAACTTAATAACTGTATATAAATGTGTGGAAAAAATTGATCAAACGATAAAAAAAATTAGTATTGTATACATATTTCTATGACTTATTTCTTTATACAAAAACAACTTTTTCTAAACCAATTTTTTAACATACGGTTCAGTAAACTGAACACCCTGTATAGTGCAATTCCCAAGCAGAGCGTTTCAAGTTAGTTTCAGGCTCGGGATTCGTTTAGACGCATCTTCATTTTAGCCACTTAAATTGACTTACTAAGTCGGAAATAGTCCTCGAATTTCATGTGCTTATCGGTAGCTTTAAAACTGTTTTCACTTTTCCATAAGCATCTATCTCTATCTCTCTGTATTTCCTGAACACCACCTTTTTTCAGTTCCACTGCATAAATGTTAGCATCTTCTGTTTATGTTAAGTGACTTTAATTCTATAGCTAACTTTAAATAGTATCATTTTGTACTTTAACTATAAATCTTCATCGAAAAAAAACTATAAATATGCTACATACTAAAAAAGATAAATTGTGGTTTTTGTTTCATTTGCACATACATGTGAGTAAGTAATTAATATACTTGTTTATGTCTCCGCCCAATGCCATTTAGCAACATTGTGCTACAAAATCGAGTAAGACACATAACAATATCTGCATGATAGCAGTTGAGTTTCAATACCGAAAAGGTTAAACCATGCGATGGATACAACGGAACAGGTTACATGTTTCTGAATAAGTTCAGTGAGCTGAGAAATTAAGGGTATTCATTCGTTAATAATACACTTACAAAATTGTTCTGCCAAACTTTAGAAAATGGTGAATCTAAAACGCATATATGGACTATAATTTAAAAATTTGGGTAGTTGTTTACCTAAACAGCACAAATGTGGATTATAACGTTAAAACAAGAAAGAAAGTCGGTCAAGCCCGACTATAACATACTCTGTACCAAGAAAATTTGTCTTTTGATCATAACTCGAAAACCGTTCATCCGATCTTCTTCATTCCTTTGGCGGATCGATAAGTTATCCTAATAACTAAATATGTCCAGAAGGAACAAGCCATCTATCTTCAAAACTGTGGGAGATATGACGTTTTTTCTAAATTGCGGGGGCGGGAGTTGGCGTGGCCAAAATTGAAAATAAACTTGATCTGCCTGCAGACATAAGAAGCATATGTCCCATACATGTCAAACCTCTATCTCTTACCATCTCTGAGATCTGTGCGTTCATACGGACAGACGGACGGACAGACGGACATGACGGACATGTTTCGGCTGTTGATGCTGATCAAGAATATATATACTTTATGGGGTCGGTGATGCTTCCTTCTGCCTGTTACATACTTTTGCACAAACTTATAATACTCTATGTACCTACGGTACAGAGTATAAAAAGTACGTTCACATAATCTATAACAAACCTGTGAATTTTCGAAATGCATTGACAGTTCTTGCAATGCATCTAGCTGCTTTTCAAAAACGGCAATTTTGTTGTTTTTTACGCATCCAATCAACCAGAAATGAGCTCCGTCGATAAACACAATTCACCGATAAAAAAGGGGATCTTCATCCAACTATGCCAGGGCCCATTCACCAACAGTACGCCGTTGTGGTATTGTGGGGTTGTACCCAAATCATTCCTCAAAATATTCCATATGTGATTTCCTCTATCTGCACTCTAAGTATGCGTGTTAGTGGTTTAATATCCAACAATGTAAATATGTTACAAAACTTGGTCACAAGATTTCGAATAGCCGCCTCACAAGGTCGCCCAAACTGACCATAAAATGAAAGAAGTGCATGATGCACTTTCCTAACCGAGCATGCATTTTGATTTTGATGATAATGATGATGCCATAATCTGACCCAAGCTGAACATGTTTGACAGTAACATGTAACACGAAAATAGCTCAGCTGTCAAAAACAGTGTTGCCAAAGAGAAAGCTGCTGGCGATTTTTAGGCTCAGATTTAGACTAGTCAAATTTTTTAATGTCTCTATGTCTTGGTTCAATATTACTTATAAGTGCTAAAGAAAAAATTGTAAGTTCTTCAACTTCAGCTACGACCCACCCACCTGCCTTGGTTCATTTTGTAACGAAAGAACAATATTTGAAAGAAAAAGGTAGCCAGTTCTTAATATTATACCTTTACGGAACCTTTGCGGAAGTCACTTTTCTTATTTGTAGTCAGATACTGTCAGATGTGTTAGATGTGCATCATTTATTTATATTATACCTATTCACTTTCCATAGAAGATACATCTAAAAACAAGAAAGAAAGTCGGTCAAGCCCGACTATAACATACTCTGTACCAAGAAAATTTGTCTTGTGATCATAACTCGAAAACCGTTCATCCGATCTTCTTCATTTCTTTGGCGGATCGATAAGTTATCCTAATAACTAAATATGTCCAGAAGGAACAAGCCATCTATCTTCAAAACTGTGGGAGATATGACGTTTTTTCTAAATTGCGGGGGCGGGAGGGGGCGTGGCCAAAATTGAAAATAAACTTGATCTGCCTGCAGACATAAGAAGCATATGTCCCATACATGTCAAACCTCTATCTCTTACCATCTCTGAGATCTGTGCGTTCATACGGACAGACAGACAGACGGACAGACGGACAGACGGACGGACGGACAGACGGACAGACGGACATGGCTATATCGACTCGGCTGTTGATGCTGATCAAGAATATATATACTTTATGGGGTCGGAGATGCTTCCTTCTGGATGTTACATACTTTTGCACAAACTTATAATACTCTATGTACCTACGGTACAGAGTATAATTAACCGACCTTACCAAAACTCGGCCAGAAAGTTATGCTCCACATAAGACTAGAGTATTCCAAATATGTCCAAATCGGCATAGTTTTAGGACTACCCATGTGGAATTTTTTGGTGGGTTGCTTATCGACGCTTTGAACTAAAATATATATTGCCAAAATTAAAATAATATCACCAAAAAACCAAGGAATCGATACTGATTTTTTTTTTGATTTTACATCTTTCCCACTCCATAAATTAATCGAAACAAGAAAGAAAGTCGGTCAAGCCCGACTATAACATACTCTGTACCAAGAAAATTTGTCTTTTGATCATAACTCGAAAACCGTTCATCCGATCTTCTTCATTCCTTTGGCGGATCGATAAGTTATCCTAATAACTAAATATGTCCAGAAGGAACAAGCCATCTATCTTCAAAACTGTGGGAGATATTGCGGGGGCGGGAGGGGGCGTGGCCAAAATTGAAAATAAACTTGATCTGCCTGCAGACATAAGAAGCATATGTCCCATACATGTCAAACCTCTATCTCTTACCATCTCTGAGATCTGTGCGTTCATACGGACAGACGGACATGGCTATATCGACTCGGCTGTTGATGCTGATCAAGAATATATATACTTTATGGGGTCGGAGATGCTTCCTTCTGGATGTTACATACTTTTGCACAAACTTATAATACTCTTTGTACCTACGGTACAGAGTATAAAAATATTGACAGAAATGAGATCGGAGAACCCGAAACCTATGAAACGATACCCCATTTGGTTTCTGACTGTGGGTTTAGCGACCTGGTTTGATTTTAGTCAAAGTGGATGCTGGCTGGCTCAAGGTCGGGTTAATTATAATTCAATAACTAACAGAAATCAACAAAGATGGTTTCTTAAAATATATGTTATATTATATTTTATTTTATATCACTCCCTTCCCCGTATCAAAAAAATCCGGACAGAAATAAGCTCGGAATCTGGTGCTCTTACTTTTCTTATTTATTATAGCAAACAGCATATCTAAAATTTCATTAAACAGCTCTTCATTGTTTGTTGTCCAGTGTAATCGAGAGAAAGAAATTAAAATGATGACAATGGAATTTTGATGCATTAATAATTCATAAGTTCTTAAAGCCGTTATTTAAATTACCTGTACAAAAAAAAACACATCCAGGTATTGCCTAAGATTTGCATAGACAATTAGCCGGCTTTTATAGGAACAGCAGTGTTCTTAAAAAATTCGAATTTTACAGCAAATCACAGTCGTTGATGAGACGTTAAAGGCCAAACAAGCAAGCAAGCCAGCGAAAAAATTTATTCAACATGTTTGTCAGATTGATATGTATTGTATTGATATTATGTATTGTGCTGATGATGCTCCTCCAGCCCAGTCTAGCCAGACAGTAAGTTCGCTTATGCATTCTATGGCACTTGCATTTGCTTATTGAAAACTATTTTCCACAGATATCAGTTTATACCCGCTCGCTGTGTCGATCATCCTGGTGCGGAGCAACAAATTGGGGGCCCCTTGAGCCTGTGCAGTTTTCCTCCCAAGTATCAAACAGCCGATGCCGAGGATATTCAGGCAGTCATAAAGCATATACAGGGATTAAATCTAAATTGATAGAGTAATAGTACACCACTTTATTATTGTATCGTAAACAAGCGAATAAAATTAGCTATAACATCATATTTAATTGCTGGCGCGCTTGGTTGTCAGCTGCGCTGCATGTTGCTGCATACGACTCTCGATTACGGGCCTGAAGTGACGAATTAGTCCTTGCACGGGCCAGGCAGCACCATCGCCCAACGCACAAATGGTATGACCCTCAATTTGTTTGGAAATCTCCCACAGCATATCAATCTCAGCGGGTTGGGCATCACCCTTGACAAAGCTAGGAAAACGGAAGCGAAAGTAAACGAGATTATATTGTATATTAATTTTGAGTTTGATGAGTAGTTTCTGGAAATTTGGTTTGTTATATTGAAACATTAAACAAACTATTAAGCCAGTTGAAGGTTTTGTTTTATAGAAGATTATACCGCACTTATGAACTGCATAAATTGAAGATCGACAAAGAAAAAGCTGGTTTGAATGAATGAATTCTGAATGAATCCTCTGTTTCCGTCTTATACCCTATTATTGCTAGATACATATATATATATACCCGACGCCGCATATGGCTCTGAGCCACTTTCGGTTCAATCGGGATGAGAAGCGGCCTTGAACCAGTAAAAAATCTAAATCGTAATGAACAACTCTGACCTATGAATCGAAAATAACTTTAAACCTTATTTTATGCCGCTTCGAGCTAGTTCACACCCTTGGGACAATCTCTAACAGTGTAAGTTCAAAAGGATCACTTTAATATATATGTTAGGAGTGTTCCATATATAAATATGGAATGTCTGTCTATGTCTAGGTTTTATATTTACTTTATTTTTGAATGCTCTGTACCACAGGTACACGGAGTATATTTAGCTTGTGCAGACCCTAGGAAGTATAATTCGCTCTTATGTTAGTGTGACACAACTAAAAAGTACCGATTTTTCACATAATGATGCCGTAATCTCCCTGCAGTACAAGAGGTGGCGATAGCTGCCTGTACTACTTACATTGGCTACTTATTGGAGGCCATCGCTAGCTTATCGCTTTACAAGTAAGTACGGCAGTAAGTACCTACGGTTGGGTACCGACAGAAGTACCCTTTTTGGTAAAGCAGCGCCCGTAAAAAACTAATCGGAGTTTACAGTTTTGCAGTTACAAAGTACAGATTTTAGTACTTACTCCACTACTTACATGTAAAGCGAAGAGATGGCAATTGGTTACACCCTAGAACACGCCCAGCAAAATGAAAGCACTTAAATGCTTTGCTGGTGGGTTGGGCTGTAAGTACTTCTGCTTACTAGTAAGTAGCTAATTCAGCGCTCATGTGTTAGTGCAGCGTACTGAAGGGATTGCCAAATTTTTATTCAATTTGAGATCTTTAGAAATATAACTACAGAAATATATCAGAATATATCACCATATATCCAATATAGCTATCATTTTCGCTTGTAACTCAGTACAAGGGTTAGCCCAATGTAATCCATAAGCGTTAAATAATAATACAGGGTGCGCCATATAAAGTGTCGGTATGGCAACACTGAATAAATATAAAAACAAACAACCGATTGCTATATGTTGATCTTGTTCCTTTAATTTGGTCCTGTACAATTTATTTCGACTACTTTTTGAACACAACATCAATCAAGTGGCCGCCTTTATTGGCCACAACAAAATGTGCCCTTTTTGCGGCATTTTGGTTTTGGCGCAAACGCCGGCCCAAACAGTCACTTTATGGTCGTGTAAAGGTATTTCATGGATGCGGTGTGGATTTTCCGTGCCCCATATGCGACAATTTTGCTTATTAACAACACCAGAAAGCGTGAAATGGGCCTCATCGGTCATCAAAATTTGTTTCCAAAAATCTGGTTCAGTGTCGGCGTCGGCGTAGTGAACAGCGTCACTATTTCGGCACGTTGTTTTGGTGTGAAGCGTTCCATGGTCAAAATTGTACTAGATTGATGTTTCCAAAACATGTCTAACAAAAGCAATCGGTTGGTAAATGTCAAAGTTATTCAGTGTTGCCATACCGACACTTTATATGGCGCACCCTGTATTTAAGAGCAAACTACATACTACATACATACGATATACTGATTTGTTAGTCACGGAAAATGGTTTGGAACATTCTTTATGATATTGGCAATATATTTTTTACCATACATCATCTATGTTTTTTCCCCATCACGGATTAGAAATTTTATAAGCATGGCAGTGTCTTAACACATAGTTTTCAAAACATTTTTGGATTCAAAAAGAAAACTAATTTAAAATTAACTAATTTAGGTCCGAATTTTCATCCTTTAAATAGATGATATTTGGCAGATTCACTTAGGGCCGATTTAACATCTTTTACATAGTTGCTATTTGTCAGATAAACTAAGATTTTGCTGTGTTATTCAAAGGTTTATGTGACAGATAGCTCTATGTAGTAGATTAGAAATCGGCCCTAAAGAACGTTTATTAAAATTTGGCGCACTCAAAGAATAAGGACGAAATTTTGAATATATCTTATTCGTGGTGTGTTTCTATCATAGCACTTAAATGGCTCTCATTCCATGTATTCAGTCCGCAGTCTGAAAAAATTTAAAAAAAACGGTCTCGGTCCCGATTGTGTCTGTTGAGTCGGTGTGGTTGGTCTGCCTGTAACCCAATAACAGTCCCGATTAGCCAAGCGATCCCTAAGTGTGTCTTGTAAGAAGACCAAATGGTAAAAATCCCTCCAGAGAAACTGTCAACTAGTAACAAAACAACTAGTTGTAAAGCATCCAGAATTGAACTGGTAGCAAATAGTTGGCCAACTGCGCAGCGGCAGATGGCATAGCTTTTGGTGTTTATTTTCAAATTTATCATTGACCTGCCCAACTGCAATCGCTAAAGTAAAAGCCTACAGAAGGCGGACAAAATAAGAAGTGAAGATTAATACCAAGTGTAGAAAAACAAGGATTAAGTCAATGTCAATGCAGTTAATGTGATTAGGCGAATGTTAGTATCAAGCGACAATGAATGTTGTTTAAATTGTGGTTGTGTAAAGATTTGTGAAATAAAATATGTATAGCGTAAAGTACAGTACATACAGAACTGCCAACTGGTATTAAACTGGTTGGAAATGTCTGCTGCATGGGACAAGTGGCATTAAACTAGTTGCGGGGGTCAATTGTCCGCTGCCTATGATGCCTGTGCATAATGGACGACTTTAATACATTCATTTGGATACGAAGTGCAGCCAGTTGCGAGTTTTTAGAGACTGGTATTCTTTCTTATATTAAACTAGACACTTTCTCTGCAGGGTTGTTTCCAAAAAGTGAAGGTAATACTGATAGGATCTCAAGAATCAACATGGTTTCTGAACCCAACGTGGCGTTGTTGTCCAAAAACCAACAAAACTATATACTGCATGTAAATTCAGATATTTTTAGCGTCGCTACATTAGAATGCTTTCTTTTTATACTCTAAAAAATCCAACAAAACTTATTGAATTTTGTCAAGTATTAAAGGAATTGCGTTAAAAATGTAACCCATGTATTTTCACCCATTCATTTTTCTACTCACCGGGTCATTATCTTATTCATCCAGCCAATACCCTCACGACATGGCGTGCACTGTCCACAGCTCTCGTGCTTGTAGAATGAAATCAAACGGGCTATAGCTTTGATCACATCTGTTGACTTATCCATTACAATGATGGCCGCTGTGCCCAATGAAGTTTGTGCCGCAATTAGGCCATCAAAATCCATGATCACATCATCGCAAACATTTTTGGGAATAATGGGTGTCGACGATCCGCCTGGAATGACACCCAATAGGTTATCCCAACCGCCAGTCACACCGCCACAATGACGTTCAATCAGCTCCTTTAGCGGTATGGACATTTCTTCCTCCACAGTGCAAGGGTTGTTGACATGACCCGAAATATTAAACAATTTCGTGCCCGAATTACGTGTTCGACCAAAACTGGCAAACCAGGGTCCACCACGACGACAGATGCTGGGGGCCACCGCCACAGTTTCCACATTAGTCACAGTTGTGGGGCAACCGAAGACGCCCACATCAGCGGGGAATGGAGGCTTCAAGCGGGGCTTGCCCTGTTTTCCCTCCAGCGACTCAATGAGAGCGGTCTCCTCGCCACAAATGTAGGCGCCAGCGCCACGATGCATAAAGATATCAAAGTCATAGCCAGTGCCGCAGGAATTCTTGCCAATCAAACCCGCCTGATAGGCCTCAGCAATCGCCAATTGCATGTTGGAAGCCTCGTTATAGAACTCCCCACGGATATAGATGTAGGCAGCCTGGGCGCCCATGGCACGGCCTGCAATCAGACAACCCTCCACCAGCTTGTGGGGATCATGACGCATGATCTCGCGATCCTTGCAGGTGCCCGGTTCACCTTAAATGGATGAGAGATTGCAATCAACAGCCTCAAACTGAACTTCTGCAGCCTCACCCTCATCTGCATTTACGACCAAATATTTGGGACGACCATCGCCTGGTTTGTTCATGAAAGACCATTTCATGCCACTGGGGAAACCAGCTCCTCCACGTCCACGCAAGCCCGATGTCTTGATCTCATTGATAATCCAGTCGGGACCCTTTAGAACAATCTCCTTGGTCTTGTACCAATCGCCACGCTTCAGTGCACCCTTCAAGCGCCAATCATGCCGTCCATACAGATTGGTAAAGATGCGATCTTCGTCAGCCAACGGGCCAAATTTGGTCTTCGTTTGTGGTGGCGGCGTGCCTGGAGGGGGTGCCGCCTGGGTGCTCTGTAGTCGCGTCAAAGCCGCAACTGACATACAAGAGACGGAATGATTATTATATATACGCTTATTTAACCATTTTTCCCCTTTATTTTGCTTTTGCGCAAAACTTATGTAATTTGTTTGTTAATTGAAATTATTGATTTTTCCCTCTTATATAGCTGTTTGTCAGTTGATTTATAGGCAGAGAGTAAGCTATGGGCCCAGTGTATATTGTCCAATGTAAATTTTGGTCACTTATTTACCATTTTGCGGTTTTGTTAACAAATTAAATCGCACAATTGCAGCCATCCTTGAGGTACGTACGACTGACAGTTCTTTTGACAGATTTAGTGCTGACCAACTAGCCGTTTTTTCAATAATTTTTAGTAACGAGTCAGAGAAACGGGTACTTAGGGTCATCTCTGTGGCTGGCAGATAAGATTCCACGAAATGATTTTTCATTCGAATTTTTCGGATTTATTTTAGATACCTGTGTCATCCCTAAGACTCTTAACTCATCACTGTTTTTCGAATTTGGTTTGTTAATTACACAGGCTTACATAAGATATTTTTGAAAAAATTGGTTAACTTGAAAAAAAAAAAACAGATTTCTTTTCAGAAGCTGAAACAATTATATTCTGCAGCCCTGTGCTAACAAGTGGATCAAAATAGTGTTTTTCAGACAGAGATAGTTTAATAGCTCTAATAAAAAATCACAATCGGCCGTTTTTATACTTAGCCGATTTATGGCTATATCACAGCTGTCTTATTGAAATCTGGTCACATTGAGTTCGGACAAAATCTGTTGTGCTGTGTCTGTGCCTCGAGCTAAATAAAAAACTTAATAATGGCCCAAAAACAGCAAACTGAGTCTGCTAATAGCACCACAACAGCAACAGTTGACGAATTGGATGCCAATCAGCAGGCGCACACCTCACACAGTGCCCCAACACTTATACTGCGTCTACAGCCGAGAGAAAGAGATGATCGCCGGGTGGTCTTTCATAGCGGTGTTGTGGACAATGAGCACATGAATCGCAAGAAATCCAAATGTAATATCACCATTGAACCCTTTGAAACTCTGTTCTTTAATGATAAACTTAAATACGTTCCAGGTTGCTGCATCTATAAGAAACCCTTGGCCTTTGGTGAAAGTTCCTCGGAAGATGATGATGAGTGTGAGCATTGTTTTGGGCATCCCGAGAGGCGCAAAAAGAATGCCAAACACGATCATGAACACGGCAATGAATCGTGTCCTTTAATGAGACCAACGGAAGAACCTTCCACGTCCGTACAGGTATCAGACCCTCCAGCCACAGTCAACGATTTACCACCAAACCCCACTAAGCCACAACCGTCTGATGATTTTGAGCAGCCACATACGACTTAGGACGAAACATCTTTAAATTACAGTTTAATATTTTAAAACGTTAACAATTTTTAAACAATTATTGCTTAATACACTAGGAAGAAGAAAAGAACGAGATGTATATTTCTTGGGCAGTACCACTGAGAAAAGTATAAAATAAGATTTGTAAATATGATTTAAGGTGGGCAGGCACATTGGTTGAACATTCAAATCTTGGGTTTCAATTCAAACGATTCGCTTACATTCAAAGGGATTTTCAAGGCCAAAGCCTTGGCCCTCGAGCGCCAAACCTGAAAAAATAAAGCAAGAATTTTGTTATGACTCATTGATTTTGATATCTAATCTATTTTTTAATCTTATTTATTTACATTTCTCTACTAGATGTATTAGATTAAGATAAAAAATTAAGTGAGTTAAAAACCGAAATTCATTTCTCCCAAGGAAATTACTGTTCAAGTCTGCAACATATTTATATTGTTTAAAAGAATGTTTAGAATTCGAAGTGGAATTTGACATTAGAGCTTAGAATATGTGGGATCGTAATAGAAAATTTGTGCAATTAAAAACCCAAGTACCTAAACTAATTAGCTTATAACCAGGGCTGCAAACCCAAAAAATTGTTTGGATCTCCGGCTCGCAGGTTCGAACCAAAATTTACCAATGGTTCAGAATTTAAAAGGATCAAGGTTTTTGGGCCAAGGTTTTGGTTCGAACCTTGGTTCAGACCATGCTTTATAAACGTTTATTTGGTAATCGACCTAAAACGGACATAAACTGTTAGGTAATTTTCTCGATTTTGGGTTGGGATGGGATTTCACAATACTTACTATAAATAGAAACACTTTATACAGCTTATGACCATTAAAGCAATGACATTTAAAGTATTGTGACGAAATAAAAACTTCGAGTGCTGGATACAGCCATTAAAGTAAAATGCAATTTCGTAGTCCACATACGAAAAGTGTTTCCACAGTAATGTGGATAATTCCATCAAGATAACAGAAGAAGTCACTGGGAAAGAGTTCAAATCTATAACTTTTGTTGAACCGAACCGAAATTTTAGGTTCGGAACGGGTTCAGGTTCAGCTTTAATACCTTAAGAGGTTCGGTTCAAGCTTCGGTTCACAGTAATCTGAATATCGGACTTCCGGGTTCGAGCCGGTTCGGTTCAAAGCCGGCTTGCAGCCCTGCTTATAACTCTACAAAATGTTTCAGTTTTGCTTGACATGCTTCTCATTAAGTTGAACGCCACTGGTCTTGACAATATTGACCGGAGGTTTTTAAAAACACTCCTTCATAAAACTTATCCCTATATAACGCACATAATTAACACGATAGATGTTTCGTTCCTTCCAGACATATTTAGATCAGGATCAGGATTACTTATCGATCCGCCAAAGGAATGATGAAGATCGGATGAACGGTTGTCGAGTTATGATCAAAAGACTGTTCGCTGCTGCAGCGCAGTAGCAGCGCTGCTTTCAGCTGCTACTGCAGCATTAAAATTTATGCTGAGCGTATAATTTCGATGGTACAGAGTATGTTACAGTCGGGATTGACCGACTTTCTTTCTTGTTTAAGTTTGAGGTCTCTAAGAGAAATAACCTAAAAATGTACACCTAGGATTTGAGCAAATGGGGAAGATGTTAGTTCTCTAAAGATGTTTAGAGAATCAATAGAGGGAACATTCAACCCGAAAAGCCAAGATGCAGCAATCAGTTTAATTTCAACTGCTCTTAAACCTCAAAGCACACTATTAAAATGTTAAAATTGTTTAAGTTTCAATAGTTTGATTCCTCACCTTGATGGTATAGTCATCACTGGTCGTCACAAGCATTTCCGAATCTCTGGGATTAAAGGCAACACTATTGACCACATCCGTATGCTTAAATTTGGCCAAACTTATGCCATAATAACGATCCCAGAGATAGGCATGCTGATCTTCAGCACCGCTGGCCACATACTCCTCACAGCAATCCAGAAAGATGAAAAAACACTCGGTACTCGGTGTATAGGCTTTGTGTGCTCGCAGCATATTTCCCACCCTCTTCAGGGTCATCAAGTCAATGACATGTATATCAATCTCTTGGGCTATGGGTGGTGGCTCTAAGGGATTCGTTATGACATAATTCTTGGGCCATGGCCGCGTATTCACATAGAGATATCGATGATCTGGACTCAGTGCCATGCCAATGATATGACCATGAAGATCGATAACTTTATCCACTTGATCGAATCTATCCTTAACCGATTCATAGTCCCACCAGTCGGGATCAGTTCGTGGAGTCTGCTGTTGTTGCTGTTCGGCTAGCCTTTTGGCCGCAATACGTTCCTTGAGCGTGGGGCCAGGATCCAGTTTTTTGGGAAAGTAAACATTGCGTATGCGCTTGAAGCCAATCTGATGTGGGGTAAAAGTCTTGGAGCCGGTCGAGAAGATGAGATATTTAGGTATGGTGTTTTCCATTTCATCATACTCCTCATGCACGTCCATCGATTCATTATCATCATCTTCCTCTTCGTTGGCATCATCCTCTTGGGAGGTTACAGCTTTCCTGTATTCCTCAAGATAATGAATAGTGGCATCTCCTGATCCCGGACTTCGCCGCGACTTTCTCTCCTTGATGTCAGGTAAGAAGTTCTCCTCGGGTGTCATGCTTCTTGTGCGTCTCAGGCTGGCGGCATGGGATAAGGGATTGCCAGCGGATGTAGAAGCCTGCTCTTCATTGGGCCTCTCTTTTTGTCTATCTTCCTCTTCTAATAACCCACGCAAGGGGTCATTGCTCTCATCCAGCCAAGGGCAACGGGCCACCATAATGGCTCTCACCGAGCTGGCATTGCGATTGTAGAACTTATACAGCTGGCTCATAATGGGCACATGCTCCGAGTCAATTTCCTGATTCGCCTTGTTCAGCCATAGCACCGAAGTGCTTACCAAATGAGCCAACCAATGCAGATCTCCTGAGATCAAATATTGATCAGTAAACCAATTGCCAAAAATATCATAGGGCCTGTTGACAACTCGACAGCGTAAATGGGATTCGGTGGCGCCCAAATAGAAAACGGCAATCTCTCCGGACGTGGATTGAGGCGAACCGAAATGTACACCAGAGACGAGTAGCAATGTATCGCTCTGATTGAATTGCGAATACTGGGTGTACTTCCAGCTGAATTGTTTCATATTGTGCGCATACTTCTCCCGACAAGGATGATCAGCGTGCCAGACCTTAAAGCAAAGATGTCAACGGAAGATTAATATTTTGTTAATGTTTCTAAACTAATTTTTGCCAAGCAAAGCCCACGATCCGTAAAAGGTACTAATAAATACAAGATAATAGCTACAAGCCGTGATTCAAAATATTTAAGAATTTCCTGGGGCACTTTTTCCAGGCTTCATCGGCTATGGCCTTTTTACAGCTCTGAAAAATTTTCTGAGCCGTATCCCAGTTGGTAATAATTATAAATAAATATTTCACCTTGAACCGATTTAAAAGTAGTTCAGGTGCAAATCAATACTTAGGTTGATTCTTAATGGATTATAAATTAATTGTGAGTTCTTCAAGCTAACTATTAAAATCAGAATTTATATAGTTCTATAAATTTAATCAAGTTATGCGGACATTACATTAAGCATTCATAATACCGTAAATACTCACTATTACATAGCCATCTTTGGAACAGGTGGCAAACATTTCCCCATTGTGAGCAAAGCTCACATGCAGCACCTGATGCGTGTGGCCATGATTGTGCTCAATTGTCGGCTCCAGACGCTGTGCCTGAACAAATGGGATATGTGTAGATAGTCGCAAGAATTCCGAGCGCCAGCTCTCCGCCCCCGGTTTCAAGGGTATGCTGGGCGAGGCACGAAAGTGTTCATGAAACTTTTGACGCCACAACAGATCATCATTAGCAATGCTGTGCCATCTCCGGCAGGTGAGACTCGCCTGAAGCAAATCATAGACACTCAAACGTTCGAAGATTTGTAGCAAGGCAGGCTCTGGTAAAGTCCACCAGCCATATAGATTGGTGTGTGCTTCGGCAGTGAGTTCTGTTTCTTCATTTTCATTTGGCTTATGTACCAGTCGTGCCTTTTTGAAGGTCACTTCCATTTGGAATTTTCAAATTTAACGTCTGAGCTTAAAAGTTTCTGGCGAATCTATGGCCAAACGTCGGCTATCTGTTGAGTAACAACAGGTCTGAATTAAATAAAGTTTTCGAATTGAAGGTAACTTTCTCCGTTATTGTTATTGTTTTTTTTTTTGTTAGCTGAGAGCAACAGCTGTTGCAGGCAGCTGTGATTGTGTGTGTGTGCGTGGTGCCGATAACTTGATTTTATTGGCCGATAACAGTTTATACGAACCGAAAGCGCACTTTTGATGTAATCATGATCTTCTCACTCTTTCGTTTATGATGGGCGGTCTCTCAGAAATCTTTACAGATTTAGTTGTTCAGTTGTTCACGAGCCAATGTGAATTGGAATGAAAGACATACTTAACTACTGAATTTAATCTTTAATAATGATTACAACAAAACATATTGTTATGTAAAAACAAGATATTCCACTGTTCTTGGTTTTGTGATATGTGATATGGTGATATGGTTTCAAATATAGCTGTGCTTTCTGGCCAAAAACACTCTGAATAACAAGAAAGAAAGTCGGTCAAGCCCGACTGTAACATACTCTGTACCAAGAAAATTATACTCTCAGCATAAATTTTGATGCAGCAGTAGCAGCGAACAGTCTTTTGATCATAACTCGAAAACCGTTCATCCGATCTTTTCCATTCCTTTGGCGGATCGATAAGTTATCCTGCTAACTAAATATGTCCAGAAGGAACAAGCCATCTATCAAAACTGTGGGAGATATAACGTTTTTTCTAAATTGCGGGGGCGGGAGGGGGCGTGGCCAAAATTGAAAATAAACTTGATCTGCCTGCAGACATAAGAAGCATATGTCCCATACATGTCAAACCTCTATCTCTTACCATCTCTGAGATCTGTGCGTTCATACGGACAGACAGACGGTCGGACGGACAGACGGACATGACGGACATGTCTCGGCTGTTGATGCTGATCAAGAATATATATACTTTATAGGGTCGGAGATGATTCCTTCTCGATGTTACATACTTTTGCACAAACTTATAATACTCTGTGTACCTACGGTACAGAGTATAAAAACAACGGACAAGACGGCCACACCAGAAGGTTGCTTAACACAGACTTCCCACACAGTCACGAACTAAGTGAACAGTCACTGATCAACTCATTGAACAGTTCACTGAACTAGTAACTGAACAACTTTTAGAACAAATCTAGATACTGAACAATACACAGAGCAAGAGAAACAAAACAAGAGCAACTGAACAGCTCTGGCAAAAAAAAAATTTATGAAGAACATGTTCTATTGCTCAGTTTAGTGAACAACTGAATTTGGTTCACTCACTCACTCAACAAAATTGTCATACTGTAATAGTTTCATTTCTTTGATGATCGTATAAACTTCCGCATAATCGCTCCTGGCAACGTCGATAGTCTATGTCTATCGATATTGCTATCGACTTGGAAATCCAAACTGAATAACAGTAAAGCAACGAATTATAGAATGAACACTTTTTGATACAAGATACACTAGCAAAAAAGGAAATCCAAATTGGTGACAATGACAGTGCTGCGCTTGCCAAGCCCAAAACGGTAAGTAGTTTTAGTTTCCTATTTCGCCCTCATCCAAATGCTTTTGAATCTTTGTAGCTATTGGCGCATCTTACTCCGCCACTGTAGCAACCAATCAAATTCCCCAGCAAATGTGGTTATAGCGGCAGCTGTGCGTACTCCAAACACACCGTTCCGAGATGAGCAGAAGCTAGCGGGTCTGGTTATTGATGAGCTGGTCAAGCGTACGTTAGTGCCGCGAGAGGAGTACAAAAAGCTGATCATGTGCACCTCTTCCCAGTTAGCTGACGGAGACGATGAGAGTTTAACTCAAATGGCCAAAACACTGGGTCTGAAGAGCTGTCGGGCGCATGTTGTTCAAGATGATGTCTGTTCGGTTAAGGGCCTCCAGTTGACGCTGGAGTTGCTGCAGCAGACTGAGCAGGAACAATGCGTCATATTGGGCGACTCACGTTGTCAACTTGTACAGCCGGATAAGGGAGTCTTAGCCAGTGAACTGATGTCGGTAACTGGGCCGCGCAACAAAAAACTCGTGGACTTACCGAGTGCTACAACTGCCCCCAACATTGAGGCTGCAGCTTTGGCCTGGACTACAACAAAGACAGCCGAACGTCTTAAACTTCAACCCCTGGCCTTGGTACGCGAGTTTGTGGTGGAACAAAGTTATGAGCAGGCCTTGAAGCGCCTCTCCAACCGCAATCCAAATCAACTCGGAGAAGTTCAACAATGGAATATGGTTTCCTCAGCGCACTTCGAGCCCTTGCTTCGCCATCTAAAAAAAGATCAAGTGTCCGTGCATGATGTGAAGCACATGACTGCAAGTCATCTTTTGACCCATCTGGTACATTCCCTGCCATCTGGAGGCTTGGGATGCGCCATTATGGATGCTTTAGATGGGCGTTGTCTGGTTTTGGTTTTGGAAAAATTGTGGGTACCCAGTCAAACAAAAAATGTCAGTTTCCTAAAAGTCCTTCTTCCAGGGTCTCCTCTCAGGTTGAGAGCCTTCCGCAGCTTACTCTTTACACCAAGGAGCCGTGCCCCCTCTGTGATGAATTGGTTGCCCAGCTAGAGAAAAATTTCGCTGGACAATTTCAACTCAAAAAGGTTTTCATCGACCGGAAGGAGAACATACGCTATCTACGCCTCTTCCGCTACGATATTCCAGTTGTGTTCCTCAATGGACAATTTCTGTGCATGCATAGGCTCAATGAAGAGGCGCTAAGGGAGCGCCTGGCTGCGCTGAAAAGTGCCACAGCAACTGCATCATCGACACCGTAAACGATTATTTTTAGAATAATTTTTATTTGGCATAGATTAAAATTTCAGTTGAAGTATCAGAAAATTTCGCCCATGGGCTTAATGGTAATGTCGTGAATCTGTACATGAGGCGGAGTACGTAGGGCATACAGCACCGCATCCGCTATATTCGCTGGCTCCAGCCTAGCCATATCCTTGACATAGAAATGTATTTCTTCGGGAAAGATATTTGTGTTCACCGCACCCGGACAAATCCCTGTAACCCGTACCTTGCTCTTATGCAGTTGAAACTCCTGGCGGTACGTTTCCGTAATGGCTGTTATGGCAAACTTTGTGGCAGGGTAAATGTTGAATGAGGGCAACACATCAATGAAATTAAGCACTTGCTGTCCAGCAATGCTATTGATGATCAGCACATGACCCTCGACATCTCTTTTGAGCATATTATTGAAGGCGGCTCGGGTACACCAAATCACTCCCATTACATTCGTATCAATAACCTCGCGCAGTTTTTGTGTATTCCCTGGGGTAACCAATTCCGTTTCTCGTGTAATTCCCGCATTGTTTAGCAAAACATCGGGGCCCTCCAGTTCCCTTTCGATCCAATCGAAGGAACTTTGCACCTGATCCTCTTTGGATATATCACAGCGACGTGGTATGAAATTGGCTTGCAAATCGACAGGCAGACTTTCCTTTAGCTCTTTCAGTTTTGCCTCCCGTCTGGCCAGGCCCACAACTCGCAGTCCAGCTGCTATCATGGCCCGGGCGCAGGCTGCTCCAATACCGCCACTCGCTCCAGTGACCACAGCAAGTTTATTGTGCCAACGCTCCATGTCAACGATTCAAACTGAATGAAAGTCGGTTGTAATTTGTCCACTGGTGGCGGCTGACAAAGAGCAGTTGAGGGGTTTCTTTTCAGAAATATGGGCTAATACAGGATAATCTTCGACACTGTCAAAGCTGGAAAAGGTTTGACTATTTCAGCTGTGCGTGACTTCATCTTCAGCCTTTGGCTGGACAGCTATTTTTGTCGGAATCGGTTGGTCGGAATCAAATGACAGACTTTGGACATAAGCTTTGTGTTAATTATAAAGATAAGTTTTTTGTAAAAATTGTTATATTTATGAAAAAACCCAATTGAAAAAAAGGTGGCTCAAATACTTCATTTTTTTAAGATTAATTCGATCAAACTTAGGTATTTTACATGTATTTAAGGTTGTAAAATAAAATAAAGATGTTTCATTACTTCAGAATCAATAATAACATTTAGCCTAATCTTTAAAAATGTTTGATAATGAGAAATAAAGTTCTCTTCAACAAACTATGTAAAATTTGCACACTTCACTTTTCCAAAATTCGATCTTTTATGTTTATAGTAAACTTTTCGGAGGCCTGTAAATTCTTATATAATCGAATACTTGGACTTCGTTTATAACAATTTATCACCATAACAGTGCATTATTTAATTGAATTGACTTTAATAAGAGGAAAATAATCTGCTGGGGTAAGTTTAGTATTAACCAGGGCTGCAAACCTATACATTTTTTGGATCTCTGGACCAAAATTTGCCAATGGTTAGAGTTCAGAAATTTCAAGTTCGCGGTTTTTGGAAGTAGGTTTTGGTTGGGACCTTGGTTCAGTCCTTGCTGGACACAATACTAATATAAACCGAGAAAGCTAAGCCAACTTCGTCTGTGTCGAAGTTTTTATACCCTTGCAAGTGCTCGTGCTATTTAATATTTCAAAAATAATCTTTTTCCACAACGACACATTTCCGACCGATCGTTAGTATGGAAACTATATGATATAGTCATCCGACTTGTACTAAAATTTTTTTAATTAGGTGAAAGAATGTGAAACAAACAAATACAACATTTCAGGATGCAACCATTTAAAACAAAAAAGTTTTTCTAACTAAGGCTGTTTTTCAGACCTATCTTTTGTATGGCAGCTTTACCATATAGTTGTCCGATTTTAACAAAACTTGGTAGAATTATAAAAAAAACATAGGAAACCTAGGATTACAAAGTTTGGAGACGTTTCCATTTCACTAAGACTAGTTTTCCGACCGATTGTTCCCATGGGAGCTATGAGATGTAATCATCCGATCCGGTCGGTTTCGGCATATTAGTGGCGTGCAGCAAAAAGAAGACTCTGTGAAAAATTTCAGCTCGATAGCTTCAAAACTGAGAGACTTGTTTGCCTAGAAACAGACAGACAGACAGATGGACGGACGGACAAAGCTCAATCGACTCAGCTCGTCACCCTGATCAAGAATGTATATAGTTTATGGTGTCGGAAATAAATATTTCCATGCTTTGCAAGCTTCTGGGCTAAATTTTAATACCCTTTTGATTTAGGTTAGGAACAGGTTCGGTCTCAGCTTTAAATTGTAAAAAAGTTCGGTTCACAGTAAAATAAAATTCTGAGATCTGGGTTCGAGCCGGTTCGGTTCAAAACCGGTTTGCAGCAATGGTATTAGCTGCAACATAGAAAATGCCACAAAAAAAAACTCCTGGTAAAAAAAATAACAAAAACCATTTCATTTGTCGCACTCTTTGTTGACAATCCTTACTCGCAGCAGAAGGTGTCAAGTAAAGACCACAAACATACTAGATTGGATTTCTCTGCGTGGGTGTCGATAGCTAAAGAAAGATTTGTTCTTATTAGTTTCAAGAGTTATTGCACACCGCAAAAAAAAAGTTTATAACAATTTTTTTTTTTTTTGCTTTATCGCTATGTTATCGATGGGGGTTGGTCGTTTTTTCAAACAGTGACCAGGTACTGATATCGAATGTGCGCGCGACACAATCAATTGGTATTCAAAAGTTTTAGTGTTTAATGTGACTAACACGTTATTGTTCTCGACAATAAGGAGTAGTTTAAGCATGAATGGTTTTAAAGGACTGTTCGATGATTGTTTTTTATATTTTTAGACTTCGATGTAGACACAGTTTTTAGATTAAAAACGGAAAACGCGTGCCTTGAAAAAGGCTGAACGCGCGAAACACGTGCCTTAACAAAGGCAACGTGGAGTCCATGATGCAACTATATAAGGTGAGGCCAAGCCAGTGTGAGTTCTCTGCAAAGTACCTCCACGTTCAGTGCTGCGCGTACTTTTGTAGCGTAAGCTTTTGGCAAAAGTACGCATCACACTGGCTTGGCCTCACCTTATATAGTTGCATCATGGTGGAGTCCCTCCTCCGAACGAAGTGCAATGGACGAAGCTTCCAATGAGACTGAAGTTTATAACATGAGCACAAGATATCGATGTGAATAAGAATCGATTGTTGTGGAACCTTGCGGATAAATGTCACAGCTATTTTGTATTCTAGAAAAGTTCATAATTCATTAGTATTATTTATTTTTAAGCAGTCACAATCTTGACCAGAAAGTGATCCTGTTTCGTGGGAACTCATTAGCACACTTAAGCAAAATGTCTGAGTATAGGAATTAAATTAAAAAGGAAGACTGAAGGTTCTTTTCACCCGCACTGAACCTTTAAGCTAACCTAAATTAAGATTCTATCACCGATTCTAGTGTTAGAAAAATTGAGTTTTCTCAGAATTTTGGTACTTTGTACACGCTTTGCATTAGAGATGAACCTGTGATTGAAAGTTCAACCGACTTATTGAGGTCTATCGACACCCGCTTTTGTCAAATATGGTCCCACTAATCGAATAAATAATCAACTGTGGTCTCACATATCGATATATATAGTGTATTAATGAATTAAACCACTAAACACACATGCTCTATAACTGGCAGGTCCCAAAACTTAAGAATGGACGATGATTGTGCGTTGTCCGCCAGTACCTTGGCTATTTTAAATGAATTTCTGGCCGAGCGCTCCAAGCGGGAAGCCGATGAGGGGGAACTGCTAAAGAACAAGACCGGAAAGGATGCGGAATTCGAAGAGAACTGGGTATGTTTCCTCACAACAATATCTAAATGTTACTTGGTTACTTAATATTATTAAATCACTTGCAGCAACTTAGCCAGTTTTGGTATAGCAACCAGACAAAACACACTCTCCGTGAGGTTGTCCGACATCTGCTCGAAGAGCGGAATGAAAGGCAGCCCGGTGAGGCGTTCCACATAGCATTGCTGTCTTGTCCCTCGCTGTATAAGAATATGAAGGAAATACACGAGCAGGGTAAGAGCTGGAGAGAGCAAATGGATCACTTGAAATTAAATTATATACTCATTTCTTAGTTCACATTTTCGAGTACGACCAACGATTCGAGGCTTATGGACCGGATTTTGTGCACTATGATTTCAATGGCATTGAACAGAATCCCGACTACCTCGCAGATCACCACCGCAGCTATGATCTAATCATAGCTGATCCACCTTTTCTAAGCCAAGAGTGCATGTCCAAGATGTCTCAGATTATACTTAAGCTGCTGCGCGATCCCCAAGAATCAAAGATCATCTTCTGTTCGGGTGAAGTGGTGGAACCCTGGCTAACCGCCGCTTTGCCCGTACTACACAAATGCATTTGGCGTCCCGAGCATGAACGCAATTTGGGTAATGAATTTGTTAGTTATGCCAATTTCGATTTAGACAAATTTACTTTGTAAAATAAATAACGCAAATAGTAATGAGGAAAATGTAGATGGAGCTCTATTTCGTGATGGCATCGGCTTCCTTGCGCTGTTGCACCAGCTCACGGAGACCATCCTCCTGATCTTTGAGGGACTTTTGCAGGAATTCTTTTTTCTTTTCAAGAAGTTCAATGGCCTTGTCGCATTTCTCCTGCTTGCCCTTGAGTTCGTCGCGCATATTTTGCACATCTGTTAGCAGGAACATGCGGCCCACCGACAAATAGACTCTACAAGAAATTTTAGACATTAGTTTTACCTCTTGGAACCACTTTTGAAACACCCCCTCACCTGGTTTCTTCGGCTAAATTGTTGGTGCCCTTTTCCGTCAGCTGATATTTGTGTTTACCCGTCTTGACCATATCACATTTCATATCAATCATGTTGATCTTTTTGGTTGTTTCCAATTTGTTGATCTGCATCTCAGTAAAGGCCTAAAGAGAATAGCGAGGGATGGGTGAGGTTGGGGGTGGAGCAGTTGAAATGAATAACCACGCGTTCTGTGCCGGCTGCCAGGTCTGTTTTGGCGGTCTTCTGCTTGCTTACCTTCTTCAATTCCATATCCATTTGTGCCATTTCGAATGTTGATTGCCTGTATCTAATTGATTTGAGTTAACTTCAAATATTTTTATACGAATTTCGAACAAAACTCAACACCTGCGTGCTATTGCTTATTTTTCCTACCAGTGATGCTAGTCTTGGGCTGATTAATGTTATCGATAGTCAGGGACAGCAAATAGCTATTTTCTAGCCAAATCTGTTCTTGTGTTGTAAAATGGTGAGGCATTTGATTTAAGGACGAAATAAGATAAGATCTCTTATGAAACAAGCCGTGTAAATTAAAGTTGAGATTTCTTTAAACTGAGTCCTCAAATTTCTTAAATATAACAAAAAAACTAGATTGATTTTGGATAGGACACAATATGTTTGACACATGGGTACTTTCAAGAAATCCATGAAACTCGCTATGAAACTACAATTAAATTAAGTCTAAATTATTTTTCCCGCGCAAGAAATTTAAAACATGGAGCTCATATGTTGCAGCCAAATCGCCGATAATTCAATCATTATCTGCTCTATTGTTTTTCTATCGCCATACACTCGATAACAAGCATTTTTCGGTATTAATGATAGTTTGACAACTCTGGCAGCTACAACAACACAGAGACGTACATCATTTACGTGCAACGAAACCCAAAATTGTTTTCAGTTTTCACTCGTTAACCAACCAGCAGATCAACACAGCGCTGTGCATTTGATTAGAAAACAAGTAAGTAAACATTTATAGAAACATAACAAATTATGTGTTCCCTGCCAGTTGTCGCTGGTCGGACTACCTGGAGGTACCACTTTCTTGATGCAGCGGCCCAAATTGAATAAAAAGCCACAGCCAGCAACGAGGCGACTTATTAACCTAATTTGCCAGACGAGTCCAAAAATATGCAGGTCTTGCCGGCCCATGAGCTAAGAGATGTAGAGAGAGAGAGCGAGAGGAAGCCATCATCAATTCCAATTCAGTTCCCGAATCTCGGTTTAATTTTCCATAGAAGGGCTCTCTGGCTTCACTGCACTTTGAGCGGCCGCTCATCATTTAGTTTTTGCTGTGTCACTTTTGTACATATGTGATTTTCTGATATCAAATTGAAAAGTTCAGCCAATTCAGTTCAGGGCAATTTAGCGTGCTGTTCTCACATGTGTCTACCTCTGACGTGGTCATACGTGGTATGTAGGTATGTACGTATGTACATATTTCATCATGAACCAATTTCAATTATAATTACTTGTAGCAGTTGGGCGGGGAAAGGACCTGCCCTGCCCATTAAAATCAATATTTCTTTCATAGAGCTGCAGTGCCCACCTCTATCTGTCCATATAAATGTTATCTTGCATTTTAAATGACGCCTTAATGACCCACCTTATCATTTCCTACAGTAGAAGGAGTAGAGGAAACCCACGTAAATATGAACAGAAGTATGAATTGCCAGCTGCGCCGTCGCACTCTTTTGTTTGTCTCTCTCACACTCTCTCTGCCTCTCTTTGGGTGCCACCTGTTTGTCTTAGACAGTTATGACGGGTATTTCGTAACCCCCTATGCACGTTTCGTTACTCAATGGCGGCTTCTCGCTCCACGTAATTGTAGTTGCGGGTCTTTAATGGCTCTTTACACATACAAATGTAGTCAGTCACAGCCATTCGTAGTACATTTGGTTGATTTTATTTATTTTGGAAACTCCCTTTAATTGTTGTGCTTCATAAACTGTAGTTAATGCTTGTTTTTACTGTGCGGGTCAAACGGAACCAAATAGGCTGCACAGTAGGCAACAGAACTTTGTATTTCATTTCCGATCCCACTCCGACTGTTTAGAAATATCGTACATTCCTACCGGTTTCAATTCTGATCACACATTTGTGATTTAATACGCGGTCGTAGCTCAATCCTGTCCCGATCCCGCAGTTTATTTCGGGTACCGTCGGAAACTTGACTTTGGGTTTTTTATATATTTATCAATTGCCATCTATGTAAGAAATCCTCATGGAAATCTTCACCAGGGGTTCCCAACAGCTGAGTAACACAAACAAAAAATTTTTTTGGAAGCAACAACAACCACAAGAAAACAAAAGAGAAAGCTGCACAGAGGAAAAAAAACGAGAACATTGGTTTCAATATGAGCACATTCGTAGTCAAAATCTAATCATGAACGTATTTTCTCACTTCAAGAAATTTATTCTTGAGAAAGCAAAATCTTGTGAATTGAAATGTTCCGTTTTTAAGAAAATTTGATATTAAAAAGAAAAAGGTCCCATTTCAGGTGCGTTAGGCTATTGTCCACTTCTAAAGCCGCATTCTGTTCTGATTTTGTCATAAAATAATCTTATTTTCTGAACACGAGCTTTCCCTCTGTGTGGATATGGCCTAATGCTGTTTATGTATGTGTGCCTGTGGCTCTCTGAAGCACACGACAAAAACCAAATCCACGCTACAGACAGCGCGTATACATGTTGTCTTTGCCTTCAATCTCGCCAAAGACTTGAATCCAACTCATTGTTATAGCCGCAGCATATCCAAATAAAGATGCAGTCGATGAACTCGCCGTCAGCATTTTAACAGAAAGCGTTGCAAAACTCACGACACCCACTTACTAAGTGCCTCAGCAGTTTCCCAGCAACATTTTGCTGGATAGGGTACCATATATACACGATTGTTGTGAAATATACTTAGTCTGAGCCCGAGAAGCAACATTTAACTTGATTATTCGGGGAGAAAACTCCATGACACCATCCACAACGTTATCTATTTTCGAGGGCCACTCGAACCATTTCCTGGAATGTGTACCCGTGTGAAGGATCACACTGTAAAGCGGCCACACAGGTGTCTTCATAGTAATTTCAACTAATATGAAAATAGAGTCCCTTAAGCGAGTTTTTTAAATATTCAATCTATGCCTCCTATTCCCGCGCTTACAGTTGTTGACTACTATATCTTTTTCAAAAACAAAACTTATATGGGAATTTCGCATATTCTTACACCATCCCGTCTTTTTACCACAATTTTCAAGATAATCAGAACTTAAATCGACTTTTTTTTTTACAATTCGGTCCCAATTTGCCGCTACTGTGCCGTCTGTTCAGCAACAGCCAAAAAGATAATTAAATAGCCCATTTTAATTCGGGTTATCTACAAAATTTCAAATTCAAATCCGTTTTACCATTTCTGTGAGATTGATTTTCAATCACAGAAACTGTCACATTTATAATACATATTAGTAAGATAAGACTTAATTATATTGCTTGGTTTATATTATTTTGATAATATGGCCGATTTTGAACCAATTCTTAACTGGCCTAAAACCATTTTCGAATCGAAAAAAAACAAATGTCAAGTTTAAAGAGTGAATAATTTTACAGAAATTTTACTGAATCACTTTCAAATCGTTGTGGTTTTCTCATGTTTCCCTGAAAGGCAGGCAAACATCAAATAAATGTGCCTATTTTTGGTCAACCCTTACTCAAAACTGGACTTCAAAAATTTCATATTCTTTGTAAAATGTGTTAACTGGATGGAAGGTAAAAATCAGATATTTAAAAAAAAATTTTATTTTAATCTTATCAATTTTTTATAGAGAATTGTAATATTCGTGATAGGAAATTTCTTGTGGTTATGCAAAAAACTTTGGTATGTGATTGCACACAGACAAGTCATCTTAGTCAGAGTCAGACACCGACACTAAGCGAACATAAAGACGCCTCTTTAACAACTCTTGAACACGCCTTCTCTTGTTTCAACTGAATGGCATTTACAACTTTCCTTTTGACCGGTTTAATAACTGAATATGAGTACAAAAGTTTCAATTAAACGCAAAACTCGTGCCATTATATTAGCCCTCAAAAAAAAAAACAAAACAAGTAAGAAAGTTGGCCAAGAAGTATTTAAGAAGATCATGTTGAACCTCTATCTCTTAACATCGCTGAGGTTTGATTACTTGGCTGTTGAGGCATACATTTGCACAAACTTAATATGCTCTATTGACCTTTGGTAGACTGTATAAAGATTTTCATGTCCAAAATCAATTATTTAAGCAAAAGACTTAAAAATGTTACATTTTTTATGAAAATGTATGCAAACCTCAAATATCCCACTAAAGAAAACGTTTATATTTTTTAGTTGTGCAGTCGGGAGTGAGCTTATCAGTACAAATTAAGTCATTAAATGTCGGCAAGATAAGCACATTCCCTAGCACGATAAGGATTGTAAAAGTTAACCTAGGAATAATATTTGTATTTTTCTTTTAAAACTTACAGTAAGATCATCAACATGAGTACGGCCACGGATCAGCCCCCACGCTTTGATAATGCCAATGAGGACACCTCAGAGAACAAATCCCAACAGCAACAACAGCAGCAGCAGGGACAGCAACAACAACAGCCAACACAAAATCGATTTAAAAAATTGTTACAACATTTCCAAACAAATCGCATCGATTCAGCTCTGTGGGCTCTACGATTGGTGGTGATCTTCTTTACCGTCAGCTATGTTTTGCCCATATTTACGTAAGTTAAGGAATGCGTTAAGATGGGGAAAATGAAAATGAATCGGTTTGGTTTAATAAGACTTATACATTTAACAAGAAAGAAAGTTGGCGGTTCCATAAATAACCTTGATTACTAAATATGATCAGAATCTTTCATCTAAATTTTTCAAATTGGATGGGATTTCTTCCAACATTTGAAAGAACATTTTAACAAAACTCACCCTGTTGAGTCTTTTACGAGCCCTTTTGATGATTAAAAAAAAAACACTATGGTGTGCTATTAAAAAAAGACTCGAAAAGGGTCCATGCATATGCTTAAAATGTGATTTATTTTAATCCGACTCAGAAATGAGTGGATACTGATCAGAAAAACGGTTAAAAACGACTCTTCAAGAAGAGTAGCGGCTATGATACCATTTTTTCCTGACAGGATCACAAAGCAAGCGCTTAAACGGTTTTGAACCGAACCTGATCGAACTAGGAATTCCGACCTTAATTTTACGGTGAACCAAACCTTAAAACGCACTTTTAAGGGAGAAGGCTGAACCTGATCCTGTTCCGAACCCAAAATATCGGCTCGGTTTAATAAAAATTATAGACAAGAAAAAATTTGACCTACTGCCTAGTGTCTTCTTCTGTTATCCTAACGGTTTTGGGCAAGTGGGTCTTACAATCGTCAGGAAAGTTTGATAAATAAATCGATAAAAATGTTTTAAAATCCCCACCCATATCAGCCCCTGTTTTTTAAGATATTCGACTCCAAAGATGATTAAATTACTCAAAAAATAGAAGCTGCGCATTAATTTGAAATATTTTTTTTGTCTACGAATGGAAACTTAAGTATAAATTATATTTTGAAAAGTCCCACGTGGAATTTATTCTACAAATCACTTTCGACCCAATATTTACTCAATTCCCATAAAATTTGTGTCTAACCGGACAAAAAATTATTTTACATTGCTGAATCGTAGCACCATCAGATAGGCCAGCTTCTATTTAAAAATCAAGGCAATTTTATAAGCCGTAATAGAAAAGTTTTCTTAATAATACCTCTAATGAATGAGGTCCATTCGGGTAGTGGTTAATGTTATGAATGGCTTCCCTAGCTGAATGCTTCCTTATCATCAAATATAAAATCTTATACTTTTACAATAAATTCAAATACTCTTTTATATCTAAGATTCCGTGAACTGAGCTTCGAACTAAAACCTTTGGTATGGGAAGTAAAGAAACCCCAGGACCAAACCTTTTCCAGAATTTGATTTTTTGAAGTGTTTTGGAGCTTTGATCTCCAGTCAAATAAATATAAAATAGCCTGAATGATCCAACTATTCTAAAGAAATTGTAATTTTTGAAAATATCAATATTTTCGAAACTTTTCGAACTAGTTAGCGGTTCAGTTTGATTTGGTTCAGTACCGGCTTTCACTGTGAAAAGTTGCCAACTGCCCTGAACTTTTGAGAAAACGCCTCTAGAATCTAAGGAAATCGTTCTTCGAGGATCCTGGTAGCCTAAATATTTAAGATGGTTTAACATTCACAAAAGAGTGTTTACTACAGTTGAGGATTAAATAAAATTTCTCAACAGTTAACTTGGTTACCCATGTAGAAGTGAAAACCCACTGTAATTATTGTGCACGGCGGATAAAATGTATTTTACAGTCTTATTAGCAGCATTTGTTTTTCAAGACTTTGTTTAACATTTATCTTATATGATTTTCCTCACTTTTTACATTTACAGCTCCCAACAGAGCTCCTTTAGCAAGGTTCTGCTGGCCAATGCGGCCATCTCTGCATTGCGTCTGCACCAACGTGTTCCTACACTCTCGTTTAGCCGGGAATTTCTGGGTCGCTTGTTTACCGAGGACTCGTGTCATTATATGATGTACTCGTTGATCTTCTTTAACATTCGTCCCTCGTTCTTGGTTCTCATCCCAGTGGTACTCTACTCTGTGCTACATGCGTCTAGCTATTCGCTCAAGCTGTTGGATGTAAGTCTAAAAATATAAAATTTTATGATCTGTGATGCCATAATTCTTCCTGTTATCCTTTTACAGATCCTTGGTCAAAACTCTTGGTGGGGAGCTCGTTTCATCATCTCAATTGTGGAGTTCCAGGCGGCTAATATATTGAAAGCTACCGCCTTTTGCGAGATTTTCATTATGCCCTTTTCCATTGTGCTGATATTTATGTAAGTTTCCCTGGGAGTGGTTTTTGTGATTTACGACATTTGGCCAACTATCCATTATTCTCGCATTTCTCTTAGGAGCCACGCTGGTCTGATGACACCCATTATCTACTACCATTATCTGGTGATGCGTTATAGCTCACGTCGCAATCCCTACCCACGTACCGCCTTTGCTGAGCTGCGTATTACGTTTGAGACGCTGGCCGCTCGCTCCCCGCCCGCTGTGGGCAAAATCATACACGGCGGCATTGGATTTATCAACCGTCTGGCGCCACAGCTTCAGCCAACTCCCCCCACGCAGCAGCCACAGCAGTAAAGAGAAAACTAAATTGATCAACAACAATCAAATGACAACTAAATAAGTTTATTTAAATATCACATGCATGAATTAAGGGTCCACCAGTTCTTTGTTAGTCCATTTTTTTGTTGCATGATTTTGTTTTGGTATGTATTTTGTTTTCACTCTCCACCCAAGCGTTTCCTTGGCATTTCGTTTTTTTATCACTCAATTAAATGCGCTGCACACAAAGTGTGCAACAATTTCTAGTTTACACGTGCGTATTATTAACATTTAATTCAAATCAAATAGTTTAATTTGTATTTTATCTATTGTAATTTTTTTTGCAACTGAACATAATATTGTAAACTTACACGATGCCTGGGCAAACTACTGAACAAGATTTACATATATCGTACATATATTTTTATTAATGTGTAAAGTGAAAGCAAACAAGGGCAAAAACAGAAAAGAGTAAATTAAACTTTAATAAAACTGTTCAAGATGGATTTTGAATTGTTGAAAGATTCGAGGGTAGTTTATTAAGTCCTTCCTTAACATCTAGGAAAAATATTCTTAAACTTTTAATAGAGTTGTTTCGGTCAGGCGCGACTGTATTTATTCACTGTACTAGCCAAAATTTATTTATACTTTACCAACTGTGTAACGTTCTGTCCCTCACCTTTTTGGGTCTATGTGTACTTGAGCTAGTAAAACGTATAATTTAACGAATGAAAAATATATGTACAACTAATTTGATTAATTATAAGGATGGTTGGCCTCCTCTTGCATTATTCTATGTCCCCATTGGATACGCCAGGCCTGACCTCACTCGAATCTGAATGTATCTCCTGGACCTGCGGCTGAGCACCACTGACATCTGGTGGCCCCGGATTGTTTTCGTCGCTCTTCTTCGGGCTCTTCAACTAAAACCACCGGTTTACCCTGTGATTTGGCCATATTCAGATATTTCAGGTTCTCTTCCTCGCTGAAGGTCATGAATTGCTCGTTCTTGCCCACAATTGCCACATTAATTTTCAAACTGTCACTCGTCTCAGCGTTGCCCAGCGAGCCGCGTATGGCTTGAATGCCGTGGCAAATAATTTCATCCCTAGTGCTCTTCTCGTAACTATCCAAATGCCGTTCCAGATAAGTACGAGAGCTCTGCGATCGAGCTCCAATGGCCATGGCCTTGCAGTTGAGCACATTCGCCGAGGGCATCACCTGAAAGATGTGTGAGCCCTCGTCGGACAGGATAGATTGAGTTATACGAATGCCTATAGGCCAGGCACTCGGTTCGTAGGTATTGACAAACTTGATGTGCATCCGCCGCCAAACCGGCTATAGACATGCCCAGATGTGTATCCACGGGCATTATCTTTCTTTGCTGAGCATTCGCTGTATCAGTGGATGGGCGGCATAGAGCAACGAGCACCGCATGATCCGTACTCTTTAGTCCCACTATGGCGGTTCCCTGTTTCACTGCCTCCAAGGCGTATTCCACTTGGTAGAGGCGTCCCTGCGGACTCCACACCGTGACATCATTATCATACTGATTGCGAAACATTGGCAAGATATTCAATTTGTATATTTAGGAAATATTTCCAATGGACGAGAGGAGAGGGTTGAATGTTAAAAATGACAACGAATTCGAAATATATGTGAATAAATGAATGTCAAAAACTATAAGGGCCCTCCAGTAAGCATGACACCCAACGCACTGAATCCCCAAAGTAACTAATCGGGCGCCACTTATATTGGCCTGCTCTCATTCATTTCATTCGAGTATCTCCTTTCTTTTTATACATATTACAAAATGTGATTACTTCTACAATTACTTAAAAAATTGGGGAAAAAGGGGCTAATTGAGGTTTTATGCTTGAAATGATTAATTATTCATGTATTTCTAGATGTAAACTGAAAATATTTACCCTGCCGGTTTTGTCAGTCATAGAAATTGAGACCACTGTATCCTCATGTGCCATTCAATTATCACCTCTTCTGCTTTACCAATATGCTCTATATCGTCAGATTGACGACCATTTAAAGCAATTTTTTAAGACAGTTGAGCCACCGAAATTTAACTTTCGTTAATAATACAGATGCAATAATTCCAGTGTTCGCATCGGCTATAAGTTAATATATATTGTAAAATCGCTACTGGACATTAACAACAGCAATTGACACTCTCTGTAAGCTAACGATCTCTGTGAAATCAAGGATTCTCTTCAACTTGACTGCCAGAATGAAACATCCATAATGGAACTTTTTCTTCTTTTGCAATTTTTAGCCAAAATTACAAGAATATTTCCACTTTTCAAGCGCATTTACTCAATAATCCCCCTTTACAAATACAATTATTCAAGTAATTGTAAAAGTAATTACAATTTGAATTCCTAGTTACAATTACGAATACTAAAAAAAAGCGTAATCAGGAACGGTTTTTATACTCTGTACCGTAGGTACATAGAGTATTATAAGTTTGTGCAAAAGTATGTAACATCCAGAAGGAAGCATCTCCGACCCCATAAAGTATATATATTCTTGATCAGCATCAACAGCCGAGTCGATATAGCCATGACCGTCTGTCCGTCTGTCTGTCTGTCCGTCTGTCCGTCTGTCCGTCCGTCTGTCTGTCCGTATGAACGCACAGATCTCAGAGATGGTAAGAGATAGAGGTTTGACGTGTATGGGACATATGCTTCTTATGTCTGCAGGCAGATCAAGTTTATTTTCAATTTTGGCCACGCCCCCTCCCGCCCCCGCAATTTAGAAAAAACGTCATATCTCCCACAGTTTTGAAGATAGATGGCTTGTTCCTTCTGGACATATTTAGTTATTAGGATAACTTATCGATCCGCCAAAGGAATGAAGAAGATCGGATGAACGGTTTTCGAGTTATGATCAAAAGACAAAATTTCTTGGTATAGAGTATGTTATAGTCGGGCTTGACCGACTTTCTTTCTTGTTTCATTATCTGAATAGTCGAGATTTCTGAAATGAAAAGTAATTAAGTACTGGATTACATTACAGCTCTGGTTATAGGCAATTTATAACATTTCCGACCCTATGAGACTTATGTTTAATGTTGATTCAGCTTCAACAGCCGAGTCGATATAGCCATATCCGTCTGTCTAACTATAAACGCGTCGATCTCGGAGACTCTAAAAGATAGGGCCACAATTTCTTGCATCCTGGTAGGTGCATACAGTATTAAGATCTAGTTTATTTTGGATTTTGAAAGTTTTCCCCACTTCCTTTATCTATATATTCTGAAAGGTATAATAAGATCGGATAAAAAACAACGAAGTATTCATAAAACTATGTTGATTAATTAGATCAGAGTATTTCGGACTCGGTTAACTCTACTTGTATTCTATTCTATTATCGGTTTTTCTCTGTTTGCTGAGACATCTTCTCCTCCGCGAAACACCCTTGGCCCATAATCTATATGTGTTCAGTATGAAAAACACGAACTACATAGACGAAAAAGGTGTCATCCCTGGCTCAGCCACAACAGATGAGGACTTCATCACATCTGAAAACCTGAAATCCATGCGCTAAGCGTTAACATTACAAGCCTGGTGAACCATCACCGGAGGAGCAAAGGGATACAGAAGCTTGCGGAGATGGACAAAATTTCAAAAAACTTGTGGATCACAATTAATCAGCTCACAACTCCTCGCAAAAACGACATGGTGTATCTCCAACTTGTAGAAAGCATAAACACCTTCCTCCCTAGCCAAACTAGACCCGGAAAAAAATATTAGACATTCACTTTTGTGACCACGGCATCTCCAAAAACAACCATCCTAAATTCCATAGCGTCACATTTCATTCAAAGTACACCATCGCAAAGCAGTTGGAGGAGGTGAGCAAGCAAAAAGGTCAGGAGACACAACAAAGCACTGTAAACAATTTCACCTGGTAAAAGGAAGGAGACGATCTCCACTAACTATAAGGTCATGGAAAGATCCATAGATAGATTAAGGTTTGCAATGTATGGCTTCTTATATCTGCAGGCAGATCAAGTTTATTTTCAATTTTGGCCCTGCAATTTAGAAAAAACGTCATATCTCTTACAGCTTTAAAGATAGATGGTTCGTTCTTTCTAGACATATTTAGTTATCGATGGATAACTTATCGATGGTGAAGATCGGATGAGTGATTGTCAAGTTATGATCGAAAGAACTGTTCGCTGCAGCATCACAATTTATGCTGAGTGTATAATTTCGTTGGTACAGAGTATGTTACAGTCGGGCTTGACCGACTTTCTTCCTAGTTTTACTTAATTCAAAGAAAATATCGTGTTTTTAGACCGTTTCTTTCAAAACTTACAGAGGAAAACCCGAAGTGTAGTTTTACTTTAGAAAATAATAATTAAAGAATTTCTAATATTCAAAAACTTGGCGACTTTTTTTCTCTTAAATTTAGGTTAATTTTCTCTACATATTTTCCTACAAACTTTCTAAAATTTGGTAAAATTTACCCTCGAGTTACCATACATGTTGGTTAAAGTATCCGCGAGGTCGCAAGATCAAATCCCAGACAACGGAAAGTTAAAACAAAAGTTATTGCTAATTTGTATGTGTTTCTCAGAGAGAAAATACTTTGATTAAACCATATTTTTTGGCTTATAGGAAATGGTTTTTTACATTTAGTAACAGTTTTTCTTAAAAATATTTTGTGAATCGCCTTTGACCGCATTTTTAAGGGAAACTACCCAGAGAAAAAGATCACGATATTTAGTATCAACCGGGTATTTTTCAGTATCGAATCGGCCTTCATCTGAAGAATATCCAGTTGATATGATCGAAAATATCACTCGTACATTTCGAACATATCAATGTGAAATGTTTCAGATCAACAATCTGATATTTGTTAATATCCCTGGTATATTTTTATAGTATCAATGCAGTATTTTCACAATACCTGTACGACATGGCTGAAATATTTAATATATATATTTTATAAAATCAAAGGGGTATTAATGTATTACCAATGGTGTATTTAATAATATCAAAGCTATATTTTTGTCAAAGATGTTTTTGAATAATAATTAATGACTTTAGTTGGCTCGGGGTCCCGAAAAGTTGCGTTTGTTCACAACTGTAAACAACTTATGCATTTATATACACCAAAATAGCTGGTTGCCTACACAGTACTGTTTCATGAATCTCCCGATTCAACTTTCAATAGGCTTTTCGCTAATGACCGTCGCTGTTTGAATGTCTCTCCATGCGCTCACCGCTTTAAGCAGTTGGGAATTGCAATCAGCAATGAAAGCAAAAACAGACAAATCAGAAGAGTATTCGCTGTCTCGCTAGCTGCAGCAGAGACATGAACATTGTTTTTGCCTTTTTCGAGTTGGACTATAGCTGTCTCTCTTTGTTTTAAGAAACTCTGTTTGTCTCTTTCTGCCCTCAGATTTTCGATGTCTACTTTGATCTGAAATCACGTCACTAGGGTATTTTTCATATCACTGTGAGAAATTCGCTTATTAATATAATATTTTTAGTATCAATGTAATACAACAGCATCATATTGATATTAAATAGTAACTCTTGGATATTTAAAAATTGATATTTTGGAAATTATATTGGAAGATCAACTCGATATTTGATCTTATTTTTTTCAGTGTACTTAATTTTAGAGCGATTTCGCCTAATTTTTTGAGTGTAAGATGGGCGCTATCAGGATTCAGGTTACTAGTAGTTTTATACTTCTGTGACTTTGTGATTCTGAACTTATGATTACTTCTCCGACCTATCGTTTTCCATAATCAGTTTTGCTTGGGCGTTACTGATATCCAGCACAAGGCCGCACAAAAAGTGATTTGAGTAAACAAAAGTAACAACAAACAACTATCAGGCCGTTATTTGACCGTCACCTAGATCAAGAACAGTTTCTAAAAGCAGCTCACCCAACCACATAAATCGAGAACAAGAAAAATTAAATCAAAATGTTTTATATAATGTCATTTCGACTTGTCACAAGTCAGCCTTTCGCCAGTGTTTGCTTTTACTTTTCCACAATGCTTAACCAAGTAGAAAATCAATGGGCATAACTATAAGGAAGTTCCTCCCTATGGCATGGACAAAACTACAGCGTGCACTACCAAAGGCGGCCAACTGGTGCGTACCAAACTTAATTTGATTATTCATGCTCATAGTTTTTCATTGCGCAACCAAAAAAATATATATATGAGAGCGCCGTTAATTATGTTTAATTTCCATTGTAGGCCATTTGACAATGACTTCCTACGGTGGAAAATCCATGTGCACAAAATTTCCGCTGCAAGAGCAACCTAATAAACCACTTTGCACCATACAAGCACAAACAACCAAGCAAACAAACAAACATCAATTTTAGTTAATTACCAAGTTTGCTCTTTTGGCTTTGGCTCTCTCGCGCTTGCTTAACATTGAAAATTGCATTGCAAAGCCCAAAAAAGTTGCAAAACTTTTGGCTAGCCAGTTGAGTTTGAGTTTTTGTTGAACTTGAAGCTTTTGTATTTGTACACTGCACTCTGAGCCATAGCTCGCTCTCTGTCAATATTTACAGGGGAATTACACAAGACGACCAAAGCTCGTTGTGTTCTTTGCGCTTGTGCGACCTTGACTGGGTTGTAAACTAAATACACAAGCGATTCGTAATGGAGTTAGCCGCTTTGAACTTATAATTTCTTGAAAAAGTTTTTAACGAATTCATGAGATCGAAGTTTAAGAAATGTTGGTTCTTGTTATCAATTGACTATTGAACTATAAATTTGATTTTAATTTGATAAATCGTTTTCATTTGATTTTAGTAGTAGTAGTTTAAAGAAAATTTATGGTTTCTACAAAGATTTTTCTTAAACTTAAAACGGTCAACCCAAAAATATATCTACTTTTTTAGAAAATACTTTCTTAATTTCGTGGCGATTATTTTCTTAATTTGGGGCAGATTAACCATTGAATTAAGAAAAGAAATACATTGCACAGTGTCCAAAAATAGGTCGACTACCATTGAAGTTGGTAAAACGACGTAAATTTTAGAAAGCATGTTTTTTAAACTTACATTTATATTATTTTACCTTTATATTATCAAGCGGTTGTCTTTATTCGATAGGTAATCGTTTAAATTTAACTTAGACATTGTTGTTGTGGCTGTTGTTGTTTCTGGGGTTGTTGTTGTATTCCGGATCAAAGTTGACCAAAAATTGAATGAAGAATGAATTATCTAATAGTAAAAATGAAAGCGGCGTTTTGTTAAGAACTGTTGTATTTATGGTGTCATCTAGGATATTTGGAACCAAAGTCAAAATTTCGATAACCTATCTTTTTTACCCCATTCATTGGACCTAGCTCCGTTATTAATTGATCGATCCACAAATCCTAGAAGTCACCATAATGGTGGGTATTAGGAGTAATAAAATCAGCATAAAGATCTACTCCCTTCCTTACAACATCACATTCCCAATGCATTGGGCGACAAAATTTGACAACAGACAGAAAATAAAGGAAGCAAAAATGCATGTATGCACAAATGACGTGATTTTATGCCCAACATACCATCACAAAAATAATTCAAAAAAAAAATATATAGTTTTGACTTGAAATTTTTAGAGGATGTTTTTAACACATAATAAAAGCCTGAACAAATTTTGCTGAAGGTATACACTGGCCTTAACAATTTAGAATTATGCCCTAAATTATATTGAAAGTAATCTAGAAAATCGGAATATAAAGGGGGCAACTAATATTCGTCTTGTAGCCAATATTTATACCCATCCGTCCGTCCGTCCGTCCGTCTGTATGAACACCTAGATCTCAGAGTCTAGAAGAGCTAGAGCAACAAAATTTTATACGTAAGCTAGTATTGTCTGTAGGCAGATCAAGTTTGTTTTAAATTTTGGCCACGCCCCCTCCCGCCCCCGCAATAAAAAATATTGAACAACTCCCATAATTTTTAAGATATAGATTTTGCAGTGTAGTCTATGTGGCCAATATCTACAATCTCACAAATTTTCAAAAGGATCGGATAATAAATGGCCCAGTTAAAAAAATGTTGCATACTTATCCGAGCTGAGCTGAGTAACGGGTATTTCGAAGTCGGGCAGGGCCGACTGTAACTTACGCTCTCGTTTTTTTAAATCTTTTTACATATAATTTATAGTTGCAAACTAAATCTACAGAGGGTAGACTGTCATAGCTACTGCATTAAAGGATCAGTATAAAAGCTTTTAAATTGAAATTCACTTTTATATTATTCTATTTTACTTTAGTAATCATCTGGTGTGGCCTCTAGTTGACCGTAGCGTCCGGTGAAGTAAACCTTTTCTTCACCAACCAAAGCGAAAAAGAATGGATGTGTGGCATGGAAGTTTGAAATTGGACGATCACTCAAATGTCTGTTAATGCCGCCATTATCTAAAACTTTAATTCAGAATTCATAAAAGTTAGAGGTGAAATATTGAATATAATTACCAGTATGCGGCATATTAATGCCCTTTTCAGACACATGAAGACTAGTAAAATGCATTATTCGGTCAACGAAAATTCGATTGGGAGTGCCACCTGTTACCTTCGAGAAGTTGGCAGTTGTATAATTAAAAACTTTCGTAATACCCAAAAGATCAAAATTATTGGCCAATCGAAGACTGGTTTTCAGATTCATTAATGGCAGTCGAACATCCCAAAGCATCGAATCGTTATTCTTTTCGGTTTTAAGTAATTTCCTCAAGTCTACATGCTCCAGTTCCTTTTCTAGTTGACGTAGACCCTCGATTAAGATCGGGCAATATCACCATAAACTTCACCCGACTCTTTTTGAGTGGCAGCAAAAGCATCTTGGCCCTCAAAAACTCTAGTATAGCTACATCACGTTCTTAGGCAGGCCGTACATCATGTCCTCATAGGTGCGTCGTGTCTCATCCACATTGAACTGCCGCATGCGTCTATTTTCCCGAAAGAACTCATCATTGTTGCTCCACTCAATACTGAATGCTGCAGCCGTTACAACTACCATTTCGGAAGCTAAGTCCTCGAGAAAGGGCAACTCATACTTGTTAATTAGACCGCGCAGAGATGCATGCACTTGGCCTAATCGAGCATTAAAGTAGTCCACTCTCCGACGGTTTCTTAGTAACTCCAAGTCAACTTTGAGTTTCTTACGTAGCTGCTTAGCATACTTCTGGTCGAGTTTGACATTCTTGGGCAAATAAACGCCCAAGTAGCTTTTCACACGAAATTCATCATTGTCTGGTGCTCCTTGTTGAGGCTCATCCTGTGATCTGAGGCTCATTACATCGCGTATCTCATCACTCGTCTCGCCACTGGAGCTTAATAACATAATGGCTAGCGTCGATGTGACACCATCCATCCAGATCATCATGCCATCTCGGATAAAACGATAAGTCTGATCCACAATGGCTCTGTGCACTACCATTGGATACTCACGCTTGGGCCAGCCAGCTGGAAAGCGTTCGCTGGGTATAGAACAATATGAAATGGGAGCGAACTGGAGGAACAAATAGAACAATACAACTGGAAAGCGAATTGTCGGACATAGATATGGCGAATGAGGACATATGACTTACCTATCATTTTGTAGGGCAGCGTAAAACAAACTGACATCATCTAGTAGAGCTTGGAAAATTGATCTAGTTAGTTATGGTCAAGTAACTTAACTTATATAGAATTGTAGAGCTTGACCAAAGGCAATTTACGAAAAATATCGATGTAAGCATTTAGTAAGGTAACGCTGCTTTAAATCGCCAGTCATACTAGGTCGGAAAAAAGTAAATTACGTTTATTATAAATAATTTTGCCCAGAAGTTTGCAACGCTTCGAAATTTTTATTTCCGATCCCATTTTGGATCAGGGCGACGAGCTAAGTCCATTGCCCTTCATTCTGTTTGCCTGTCCGTCTCTTTCTACGCAAACTTGTCTCTCAGTTTTGATGCTAACGGGCTAAATTTTTGAACACAGTCTTCTTTTCACTGCAAGCTGCTTATATGTGTAAGCTGCCCGGATCGAATGACTATATCTCATTGCTGCTATAGGAACGATCGGTCGGAAAATGGGTCTTAGTGAGAAAAACTTTTTATACCCTTGCAGCAGGTATATTAAAATTGTTCAGATGTTTGTAACGCATAGAAGAAAGCATCTCCGATCACATGAAGGATATACATTCTTGGTCAGCTCGACGAGCTTAATTGATTTAGCCATGTCCGCCCGTCCGTCTGTTTGTATGCTATCTCCTCCGTTAGTTTGAAAGCTATCTTCAAGAAACTTTGCAGGAAGTCTTTTAGCGTAAATACGCTGCACATTTATCAGACACGGCCGAAAAACCGGAGAAAAACTTTTTTGTTTTCAATGGAAACGCCTTCAAGCTGTGTATTTCTTAGTTTGCTATGCTGTTCCATGGTTTTACTAAGTTTGGTCGACAAATCTGACATCTATATAGTATAGCTCTCATAGAAAAGTAGAGTCTGAAAAGTAGTCTTAGTGAAAAACCTTTTTTGTTTTCATTGGAAATGTCCTTAAAACTGGCATATATTTATTTCATATGCTTTTATACAATTCTACAAAGTTTTGTCAACATCAGATGAAATCGATTACATTGGCCGTGAAACTATAACCTAAGGGTAGTGCAACCGGAACCGGAATCTTATTGATCCGCAAGACTGAAACACACACAAAAATCAGAGCCACATAATAGTTTTTTTTTTTTTGCCTGCTTTCGGTAGAAATTACTCGAATTATACCAGGAAATCAAAAGTTACAATTTCAGTTCGATATACCGGGTACACCTTTGAATTATCGGACCAAGACGGACTGAGAATTTCGAAGCAGCGCAGTGCCTTATCTTGTAGTTATTAGTGGTATTCCTGAAAGTGATTTGGATTTGATTAAGACTTCGTAGATCTGCTGTTCTTTATCATGCTCAGTGTAACCATAAATGTGAGGAAGTTAAGGTCACACTAAAAAGTTTAACGAAATCCACTGTGAGGCTGATTTAGATTTCGTTTGAGTGTGAGCGGTTTTACTTGCTGCCGTTTGAATTCTGCTGTGATTTCTACATGGAGAACTTTGCAAGTTTTGCATTTCAAGTTTTAATAACACAGTTCAACAAATTCTGCCTCCACGCTGGCAATCAAATGAGTTACCGTTCAACAGACGTTTTCAATTTTCAGAATTTCTTTAGCTCGTCAAGTTTTTAAGAAATTAATGGACACCTTTTTAAAAATTTATAAATAAACAAGAAAGGAAGTCGTTCAAGCCCGACTATGACATACTCTGTACCAAGAAAATTATACGCTCAGCATAAATTTTGATGCTGCAGTAGCAGCTGAATGCAGCATACTGCGCTGCAGCAGCGAACAGTCTTTTGATCATAACTCGAAAACCGTTCATCCGATCTTCTCCATCGATAAGTTATCCTGATAACTAAATATGTCCAGAAGGTACAAGCCATCTATCTTCTAAACTGTGGGAGATATGACGAAATTGCGGGGGCGTGCCCAAAATTGAAAATAAACTTGATCTGTCTGCAGTCATAAGAAGCATATGTCCCATACATGTCAAACCTCTATCTCTTAACATCTCTGAGATCTGTGCCTTCATACGGACAGCCAGACGGACATGACTCGGCTGTTAATGCTGATAAAGAATATATATACTTTAAAGGGTCGGAGATGCTTCCTTCTGGATGTTACATACTTTTGCACAAACTTATAATACTCTATGTTCCTACGGTACAGAATATAAATATCCTAAACGGAATTAAACGCCTAAAAATTTAGATACATTTAGACTCCTGGTTGTTGGCAAATAAATTGAAAAGGATCTACCAATTTTTAAAATTTTCGAACAAGCAGCCCATACATTCTTTATGATATGGGAGCTGTTTGTTGCCTACATTACAAGCTACGGGTATCGTCAGTTGATAACTTATATACCACCTTTTATATCAAACCAAGTAATTAATGCTTGAATTTTTTATTTCTTATAGAAATTCTTATATATTATTTCTAAGAACTTATCAAATATTACTTAAATATAACCAATCACACAGTGATTCATAACGTTAAAATACTCTTATATGTTACTTGGATACTAACACTGCTGCTGCTTAATGCCACTGATCAGGTAGTCTATGCTGAAATTCTTCACAGGCATTGCCATGGGCTTTGGGTTGCTTTTGCTTTCGCCGCTCTCAAGTTTCGTCAGTTGATTGAGATGATTCAAATAGGCAGTTGCTCGCATACTCTGCTCGACAATTTTCAAATGTTGACTGGTGAACTCCTTGTACTGCTCCTCAATGGCCAAGTGTTCAAGTTTCTTGACTCGTCGACTCATACGACAGGCAATGGTGTTCTTGTTTCGCCTCTCTTGATCCTTCGGTGAGCGTTCTTTTTTTGGAAATTTCCTAACCATATTGCCATGATATTTGCATATGTCGCGTAAAGTGTCTGCACTAATGGATGGTAGAGATTGCGAATCGGTTTCGTTGAGGCTATCGAGACGTCTTCGCTTGGGCAGAGGCAGAAATTCGCTGGAACAACGACTAGTTGAGTCTCCATCCTCCAGGTAAGAGCTAAGAGTACTAAAGGGAGTACTTGTACGTATTTCTTCCTTCACAGCGGGCATTTCTGTCTTTGGCACAACAGAACGTTGTACGTCAAACTTTTTGTGGCGATAGTCTTGCATATTAATGATGCTTGCTCGTCCAATAGTGAATACTGACTGAATGTCCTGTCCTCAGATCGAACACACTTTATATACCGAAGACCGCTAGATAAGCGGTGGCTGTAATCCGCCAAACATTTATGACTTTGTTTACATAAAATCGAGTGAAAACTCTTGCAAAACAAAAACAAGGTCATAAAATCAGCTGATTTGCCTAAGCATCGTGGCTGCTCTATGGCTGTCTCTCTCGCACTTGCCTGGTTACCCTTGCAAGGGTAGCAGACCGCCTGGTGCATGTTTGTTCTTGCGTGCACGCGTAGGCAATCCCGAACACTTAACCATGCTGTCTCTCCCAGTGGGTGCCAAAAATGCGCGCCCATTGTTTGCCAAATTCATTCAATTGATGTTAGTTCCCCGTTTGCAGATAATTTCACGGTCTTTGTGGTCGTGCGTTTCTCTTGTTCAATTTGGGTTTCATTTGCTCTTAGTCTTTTGTCTCCATGCTTTTCAATGATGATAAGAAGTTTCCTTACTTGGCGACGTGTTTTTTTAAGGGCTTGGGTTCTGGGAATTGATATTATTGGTGCATCATGCTGCAAAGTATTGCAGATAAGATGCTTGCCCGTGACTTTCTTTTGGGTTGCAAATGTGCTGATAAGACAGTCCATTGCTAGTTTAGGATCAAACTATAAGCTTAGGTAGAAACATTATCTTGCTGTCTGTAAAAAGTCAATATGAGGTTGCCTAAGAAAGAAGTTGAGGAGTTAAAACTAGAATTGTACAGTAGCATTATGATTACAAAGTGGCTACAAAGTGTATTATCTATAGAGAAAAAATAGAGAATTTGATAAATGGATCAAGAATGTTTGGTGTTCGAAGTTCGATAAGAATGGAAATTCTTGATCAAGGAGCGAAATTCTTGAACCAAGTATTAAACATTCTAAAATATAGTATAAAAATTCCTAAATCAAGTGCCAAACATACTCACACTCAAGATTGCTCATTCTTGAATCAAGAGCTTAGTGCGATTACTCTTGAATTAAGAGCTTCACATATTCAAATGGCGCTCTCCGCTTGGTAGTTTCCCCACAAACCCATTTTTCAGAAAAAACGAAACTGTAAGAGCGGATCCAAGGCTTTTCTTTCAAAAGGGCTTGCTCTCCGCTCTCAGGTTCCTTACCCCACTTCCTTTGCCTAAAAACATTTAACTAAGAACGAACTTAGCTCTATTGCAAGATCGGATCTCTAGAAAATTTAAGTACAAATATAAATTATTTTCCAACAGCGTTCGTATTTTAATTATTCGTTCTGCTTTTTCTGGGCATAGGAGTTTCCATTGGTTAAGGGAATTTTCCCTCTTTTAATAAATATTAAATAAAACTATTCTATTATAACTTACATTCGTATGAAAATAGAACGCAGTTACAAGTACATTTAAAATTTTCTGGGTCTCAATGGGGATTAAAGTACTTGTCACCTAGTGTGGGAATTACAATTTTCACTGGTTAATCTTTAATTAATTTACTTTTCCCAACTTTCATGACACATTAATTTGAATTACTTAATTAGCTATTAAGAATAATAAATATTATAGTTTTTTTTCTTTCTGTTAAGTTTGTCATCTAAGTTAATTGTTTCCCAAAAATGTATAATACTTAGAAATGCTTTTAATCAGGTTTTGTTGCTTTTTGCCCGTCTACACTTAGTGGAGTAAGTCAGCTTGTTAAGTAGTTAATTTATTTGTAATGTAATAAGTTAATGGTATTAAATTTATTATAATTGCTGAACCATTGTGCAGTGTCATCCTAGATTTCTTGTTAAAGATTAGCTGAAATTGGTCAAGCTTTTGATTCTCAGTTGAGATTATGACAACAGGCTAGATTTGAGTGAATTTTATTTCAAAAGAAAGGAGTGGGATTCCTACAGTTTGGCCCCCATAAGAAAGACGTGCTCAAGGCACTATAATAATTATTTTGACCAAAAAGTAGATAAAGAGTAGAAATAAGTAAATCAATACCATCAAAAACATTTTTAAGTAATTATACGCTTATTAGAGCAGAAGCAGTAGAGCAGAAGCAGTTCAAAACTTCGTAGTCTGTTAGAAACCCTGCACAAAAAACAATCTTTTGTTTTCAACTTGATCTTTGCCTAATTTTTATGTTTATTATGTTTAAGTTTACTATGTTTATACACAACAAGTTATTTGTGATTAATGCCTTTCAAAGTATGCAAGCTTTATTTCCCAAAGCAGTTATCTATTAGATCGAAGCTCTAGCTAGTCAGTTATGACCGCGTAATAGGTAACCGACACGGCAAATTCACCCAGATTGTTGTTTAAGTTATTAGTATACAACAAAATGTTGAGTCAAGACATATTCAAAATAAATACTTACCCTGCAAACATTTTGTCGTGTTACTTATCTCCCTCGTCAATGCGAGAGTTTGTGGTGGCTTGTTTGATCTGTGGCTTTTAAGAAAGCCATTATTAAAATAAGCAAACGATCAGACAATAATAATATTCAAAATATTTCAGAGTTGCAATGTGCTACCACTTCTATTAAATAATATTAAAAAAAAATGTCTCTCTGATGTAAAGACAATTACATTTTTTCCTGACATTCCATTGCCAGTAAAGTTGACAATAGTGCACAGGCTCCGATTCAGCACAAACTACAGTAGGCCTCTTTTTTTGGTTCAGCTTCCCCTGGGAAAACCTTTTCGTTTCAATAGTCAACGGAGTGAGAGGCATAATAGATTGTGTATTTATTAAAAGCAGACCTTCTTTTCGTTAAAAATTTGTGTTGAAATTCCTCCTTGCGTTAAGTAAGTCGAAATGTCCTCCATCAAAGCCAAAAGAGCAAAGACAAGACGACAAGCAGCCAGAATTGTCTTAAACTGTTATGGAAATACAGGGCCCAGTTTTCAAGGGCGATCCAGCAGTGGTGGCGAGAGGTCAGCATTCAGATTTTAGTTTTGGTTGCATATATCTCACTAATTATGGCTTTTGTTTTCAGAAATTGCTCATAATATGTTTGCCAAGACGACGGATGCAGACATTAACATAGTCTGTTCACAACATTTTTTGCATGCTGAACTTTTTTTTACTACTGTGAGCAAAAAGTAAAGTACATTTTCAATTTAAACTTCGCGGGCCTAACAATTCGGGCTAGTTCTTTTTTTCTTGAGTTGGCAGGACTGTTGATGACATCTGTGCCAAATTTCATGTGAATGTCATTATCAGTAATATATTTATGCTTGTGTTTTCCAAACGACCAAGAGTGCATTTTTCGATTTTTACAATGTCTGAGCAGAGAAGTGCCATCAAATTTTGTTTGCGGAATGAAATTTCGGCTGCGGAAACGTTGAGGATGTTGCGGAAGGCCTTTGGTGATTCTACCATGTCACAAAAAAATGTTTATAAGTGGTACAAAGACTTCAAAGAGGGTCGAGAACGTGTGGATGACTTGGAGCGCTCCGGACGACCATCGACGTCAACAGATGACCAACACGTCAATGAAGTCGAGGAATTAGTGCGCAAAAATCGTCGGTTGACTGTTAGAGACCTTACTGATATGATCGGAATATCAGAAGGATCTGTGAAAACCATTTTGAAAGACCATTTGGGCCTATGAAAAGTCAAATCTCGTTTTGGTACCGAAAGTTCTCAATTTCTTGCAAAAAAGTCATCAAAAATTCGACGCATATCGTTCCGCAACCACCGTATTCGCCTGATTTGGCTCCGTGTGACTTCTGGCTATTCTCAAAACTCAAGAGATCACTTCGGGGAACGCGTTTCGAGTCGATTGAGGAGATAAAAGCAAAATCGAAGAAAGCGCTGATGGCTATACCGGAAAGGGACTATTTGGCATGTTTCGAGGATTGGAAAAAACGTTGGCATAAGTGTATTTTATCGGGAGGGGATTACTTTGAAGGGGATGAAATTGATTTAGAAGAATAAATAAAGATTTTTAATTTTTTTTTTTTTTTTTTACAAACAAATTCACCTTACTTTTTGCCCACAGTAGTATATAGTAAATAAGAAACTACTCAAAATCAATAACAAAACTTAAATTTATTACAAATAAAGAAACCACCATACATATGTACATACACTCTCAAATTACACATATATATTTAAAGAATTTGACACACTTAGCTTTAAAAAATAAACTATTTCCCCTACTGTTAAATAACAGAAATCGAACACACATTTTATTTGTATGGCTTATGTTGGGGGGAAGAATCGCATTATTATTTCTAAGATGAATCGCATTCTTATTTCCAAGAATATGCGCTTTCTTAACTCTAGGAAGAATCGCATTCTTATCTCTGGAAAAAGTCGCATTCTTATCTCCAGGAAGAAACGCTTTCAGAACTCTAGGAAGAGTCTCAATCTTATCTCCAGGAAGAATCGCATTCTTAACTCAAGGAAGAAACGCATTCTTATCTCTAAGAAGAATCGCATTCTTATCCCTCAGAAGAGACGTTTTCTTATCCCCAGGCTGAATCGCTTTCCTATAGCTCAAAAGAGACTTTTTCCTATCTCCCAAAAGTGTCGCTTTCTCATCGCCCGGAAGTTATCGCATAGTGTCAAATTTCTTCCCGTGGGGAGATGAGAATGCGATAATAATGCGATATCGCTAGAGTAAAGCGATACCTACTAGGCGAATCGTATTCTTATCCTCCGCGATAAAAAATGTTTGCTGGGTACCTTAAATTAATATTTTTATATAACGTAGCATACTTTAAAGGGCATTAAGCATGATATACTTTGTGTGCAGAAACATAGTCTATGTGTGTCGAATAATCTCCATCCTATCGGGTAGGGCATGCTTTCTTCTAGCTCTACCCAACAATTTAAAGATGTAAAGTCTTTGTTCTTATATTCATTTCTACAAGCTCGTTTTACTCTATGCGTTTTCGTGTCACAAACACGCGCTACTTGTCGGTGGTGGGGGGCATATATTAATGCCATTGAAGTCTCTAATGTTATTTCCTGAAGATTCTGAGACTCTGTAGCGCTATATCGACCAGATATCTCAGAATCTTAGAAAGTCTGTAATATTTGTTGAACCGGAGCGCAACTTTAGGTTCAGTACAGGTGCAGGTTCAGCTTGGTTGCACACTTGCTTCAGTTTGACTTCAGATTTGAACCTTCTCGTAATGTTTTTCCAGTACTGAGATCTATTTAAAACCAGATAAACCTGGTGAAGACTAGATTGCTCTACTGATCTATTTAGAGCTCCCAAAATATGGTGAATCAATTTGTTCTGTGGTGTCCTGCTCACCAAACAGACAGATACAAATTTAACCGACTCGCTCACTCTCTGAACAGAACTCTCAGAAACTCTCGTGTTTTCTGTCACATTGTTTTCGATAAGAGAAACACACACGAAGCTGTCATACGATAATAGCTTGAAGGGAGCAGCTGAGCAAAAGCAACTGAGCAATTCGAGCTAAGTGTCAGCACAAAGTGTCTGTTTTGTTGTGTTAAATATAGGGCGCCTACTTGTGTGCATGTGTTTTTAAATTGCAATAACGGGTAATTATCCCAAAACAATATTTTTTTTATAAGTAGTAATTTAACAATTTTTTATTTTTAGCTACTTTAATCATTTTTTGTTTTTTAAATAACAACCTTCGCAACTCACGTTCTGGTAACAACCATTCTAGCTCTACAAACAGCGGGTTTAAATATTTAATATATAGCCACATACTATATGCACATTAAAGAATATGTTATGTCTTATGAGAGTCTGACTTTTGTTATAAATGGTTAAATAAGGTAGAGTAACTGTACCAGTATTGTGGAAGCGACGTTTCTCACCATTAACCTTTCTACTTGATTATATAGTAATGAAAGAAATTGATTGGTACGTAACGTAACGTAACGTAACGTACGAGCAAATGAAATCCCAAATTGTGGGCAAAAGAATTACTCAATAGTGCCCCCAGAGACAGATTTAGAATCGTTGAATATATCTCTGTTTTTATGCCTCAAGCATATTCTTGATAATACTGCAAAAGTTGCAGTACAACTTCCAATTCGATTAACGGACGAACGGCAACAAAATCCATCATTATTTCTTTGGTAATGCAAACAAAATAATATTATCTTTCATGATTGAATAGTACTCGATAAGCGCCATTTTCCACTGTTTTGACGTAAGATATATGGCTTAAATCTCCAGAAAAGAAGAAACATATGCAAACGTGTATAATGTACGTAGATCAGGACTAGAATCGCATATGCATATTGCCGATTTTAAGATGTATTGTAGGCGTCCAACTAATCAAATGTATCAATCATCTAAGCAGAGTCAACAATTTTGGAAATACTAAAAGCCCCTTCGAACGAACTGTCTACAAAAACCCCAAGGTGATAATCCCATTTAATTTAAAGAAAGTCCCCAAAATCATGGATAGCTTTTTGGGACGACCATATACTTAATTAATGTAATAAGGACAACAGTAAGTAAAAAAGTAAGAAAATTTACTGGAAACTTGGAAAAGCATAGATAACTCACAAGTATGGGGTTTGGAAGACGTTTCCATTAAAAAGAAAAAGTTATTGTCACTGAAACTAGTTTTTCGACAGGTCTTTCCTATGGCAGCTTTATAAAGCAGACTGAAAGACGCACATGCCTAAATCAATTCAGCTCGTAATGCTGATCGAGAATGATTCCTTCTATGCTTTAAAAACATGTGGGCTATTTTATAATACCCTCTGCATGGGTGAAAAGTATGCACAGATCTCATAGCTATTTTGTATCACTGTATAATACTTGAAACAAATTTTCGATCCTGACCAACTACGACATAACTTGAAGACAATAAAAAATTACGGAAGTTAAAGTAACCAGATGGGTTCTTCAATTATCGCAGTAAAGCGGTTGTACCTTGAAAGTTTTCAATTATACTAACAGGTTAATAATGTTTTATGGTTGACATAAAATTGTTATTGTTATTTAATATTTTAATCGTGCAAACCTGCATCATATTTGACTCTCATAAGATAGTTTAAACAAATAACAAAAATGCGCAAAAAACGCTGACCTGGGCTGACAGACTCAACTATTTCGCAGTTAACGTGATAGATCTTTAATCTAGGTATGACTTAAGCAACTGGTAGTAGGATGTCGGGGAATTCCTATCAGTTTGCATAGCACTTCTACCCAAAAAAGGCGTGCTAAAAGCCAGCTCATAAATTTTGAGATGATCTCGACCTTTTTATTGAAATTTCTAGTACGTGTCGTATTAGATGGAGCTTGATACAATATCGAAAGGCTTGAAACAATCTGGAAATGCGTGTATCAATCAGAAAAGGCTTATTTTTAATTAAATGAATCAGAGACCTGCTCGAGTTATTCCGGCATCGTATGTTTTCTAGAAAACTAAATTATGTTGGGGCTTGCTTAGGTAAAACAAAGTTAAATCCAAACATTGTTATTCAAATTTGTTTCGTAGGTATTTCAAAATTTGGCTGCTCGAGCTGAAGCACCTACCGCTTTACTGGCCGGAAACTAGAGTGCATAACAACATCTTCGCAAACTCTTCCAGAAGGGGTAATTTTATTTTATTTGTTGGAAGGTTTTTCTCTGTAGTCCTTAAATATGTCGAAACTGACCGGATCGGATGATTATATCTCATAGGAACAATCGGTCGGAAAACTAGTTTTAGTAAGAAAAACTTTTTTCTTTTCAATGGAAACGTCTCCAAACTTTGTATTTATAGGTTTTCTATGCTTTTTTATAATTCTGCAAAGTTTGATGAAAATCGGACAGCTATATGGTATAGCTGCCATACAATAGATAGGTCTGAAAAACAGTCTTAGCTAATAAAACTTTTTAGTTTTTAATGGTAGCATCCTGCAATTTTGTATGTATGTTTCGCATGCTTTCACATGATTTTAAAAAATTTTGTCCAAATCGGATGACTATATCATATAGGTCCCATACGAACGATCGGTCGGAAAATGGTAAAAAGAGTATTTTTGGAATGTATTTAATCGAGCACTGGCCAGGGTATAAAAACTTCGGCACAGACGAAGTTAGCTTAGCTTTCTCGTTTTAAATTGTATTTAAAATTTTCCATTTAATGAAGGATGTAAAATATAAGGTTGTCAAAAAAGTCTTGCGGTATTTTTATTGAATTTTCAATTGTTCATAAAATTGGTTATAATAATGCGATTTAAGTCAAATATGCGCCGATTTGTTCGATGACGAGTTCCCAACGAGATGCCAACTTCATAATGCCCCTCTTATAGAAGCTCACTTCCCTATTGTCAAAAAACTCGGAGAGCCAATTTTCACAGGACTCTCTTGTGGCCAACTTCCAACTACCAAGCTCGTTCGCCATGGACAGAAATAGGTGGTAATCACTTGGTGCGAGATCCGGACTATACGGTGGATGCAAAAGAACCTCCCATCCGAGCTCCCGGAGCTTCTGGCGCGTCACCAAAGATGTGTGTGGCCTGGCGTTGTCCTGATGGAAGACAATTCGGCCTCTGTTGATCAAAGATGGCCTCTTCTGCATGAGTGCTGCATTCAAGCGGTCCAGTTGTTGGCAGTACAGGTCCGAATTGAGCGTTTGGCCATAGGGGGGACTATGAGCCATAGCTCATAGTGGATGATTCCCTGCCAATCCCACCAAACACACAGAAGAGCCTTCCTGGCCGTCAATCCAGGCTTGGCCACCGTCTGGGCAGCTTCACCGCTTTTCGACCACGACCGTTTGCGCTTCACGTTGTCGCAAGTGACCCACTTTTCATCGCCAGTCACCATCCGCTTCAAAAACGGGTCGATTTTGTTGCGATTCAGAAGCGATTCGCATGCATCCATACGGGCCAAAATGTTTTTTTGCGTCAAGTCGTGTGGCACCCATACATCGAGCTTCTTTTTGAATCCAAGCTTCTTCAAATGGTTTATAACGGTTTGATGACTCATGCCCAGCTCTTGGCCGATGCTACGGCTGCTACTATGCCGGTCTCTTTCGATCAATTCAGCGATTTTATCGCAATTTTCGATGACAGGCCTTCCGGACCGTGGCGCATCTTCGATCACCTCTGCACCAGAACGAAAACGTTGAAACCATCGTTGTGCGGTGGAAATGGAAACTGTATCGGGTCCATAAACTGCACAAATTTTATTGGCAGCATGAGATGCATTTTTGCCTTTATCGTAGTAGTACTGTAAAATATGCCGTATTTTCTCTTTATTTTGCTCCATGTTTGCGACGCTATAACTCACGAACGACTAAAAACAATCAACAATAAATCAAACACGTGTTAGCGCGTGAAAAGAGCTTTCCAAAAAGCTTTAGCGTGAACCGATGCGACGAATACAACTAGAACTACGAGCTTGCAAAGACAAGCTTGCGGAAATACCGCAAGACTTTTTTTATATTTAAAAATGCAAAGTCAGCAATGCCTGCGATGATACAAAGACTACGATGCCAATTTGACAGCTAGGTATTTGGTTAGCTTTTTTTGTCATATTTGGTCGGCACCGCCGTGTTATATTTCAACTTACTCGTCCTTCAGTATGGATATCCTATGCCAAGTGAAAGAGCGAAAGAAACCGAGAGCAAGAAAATCTCTCTCATCAATACTATGAGGCTTTATGTGTACGCAAAAGGCTTCTATCAACTCAGCGTTTCAAGTCTTGTGTCGATTTATGCACAAATGATGCCTCGAAATTCCCAAACAGGCATAGCAATGCTGGCATGAGGAGGATGCTGAAGACGGAAAGATAGCATCGGTGGTATTCAAATAACTAATGACCTCGAGACGGCCAGAATTTGCTGGCTTGAAAATCAAAAAAGTCGTAAAAAAGATCAGATGTACTCTTGTGGGAAGCTTATTTTGGCGTAATTTTTGAAGCAATCTTTTTTCGGACTGAGTGCAGTCCGAATGTGGAGATCAATCTAATCTTGTGCACTAATTGCAGAGGCCGTGAAGCGGTTGTACCAAGCCGATAAAAAGATCAAATGAAGTATGAATTGTGAGCTTATATTCTTCTTCTTGATTAAATCCTATACAGAGAAGAAAAAGAATATGAAAATATATTCATTGGATGATTTCCCGTATTCATTTGGGAAGGATATGTCTTAAATTCCTTTAAGAAGAGATCGGACGAAGAGCTTAAATCAGTAACGTGTGTGATTGTATTTAGCCTATATCGAGCTAAAGTTAAGGTCTACCGAGCTAAAGCACGGATCAAGACATTAATTCCTTGTTTCATAAATCTGACCTCAGGTCAATCCTGCTCATACTTGGATTAAGAAACCCGGGATTGACCGACTTCTGACATCGTTCGGGATTGATTTACTCCTTCTAATTTCTAAATGGTGAAATGAACAGTTCTGCTTGTGTATCGGAAGTGTGACTAAGATAAATTTAGAAAAATATATATGGACAAACGAGGTTCTAGAAGTTTAAAAAAAAATACTTGTCTTTGTTGAAGTTTCCATATTGAGAACTTACTTGTTTTGAAGTTAACTAAATGTTATGTTATGTTATGTTATGAGTTAAGACTTATTTAAAATAAAGAATTTGATTAACATTTAAGATTTAAATATGTTGACAAACACAAAACTTATCAAGCAGGTTTCGCCAACAATAATGTAATACTTCAAAGGTAGCCCTGAAATTGATTCTTAATCGTACAGCACAAATGTTTATTGAATAATGTATATATTTACAAACAAATTGTTGATGCTCCCAACCTTACTCAACTCTTTCCCTATTCCTATAATTGGCTACTAATAGTTTCGGTAGACCTTTGCCTAAGTGCAACTAACAATCTAAATGCTAGGTAGAGCTCAACAGGGTGACCTGTTTTAATTAAATACCTTCAACGACATGAAAACAGAAACAGTTCAGCCCAGATTCACGTGTCAGTGAGCAGCAGCGGCAGCATCTTATTACCTCAGCCAATGAGGCAAAGCAGAAGCGCGATGAGGAAACATCAAAATAAGCTTGGAGCTCATCGGACAGCTGCCGGTAGTGGGGTCGTCGGGTGGCGTCTGATCGGTAGCTGGAACCAGCTACTTCACGACTGTGCGGGGGAATTTAATAATGTCGTTTGTATTTTATGTCTGACTTTTGCTTTTCTATTGTATTTTTGTTGTCTATGGTCGTCATTAAGCAGTAATAAGCCGAACCCGGTTCCCGATTGTTTGATTGTGAGTTTGCTTTTACATTTCGATTTGATTTGTTTTGTTTTGCCATAAATACAAGGCTGTCGACGCTGCTGGGTTTCAGATGTCGATAAGCATTTGCATGAGACAGTTGAAAGTGAAAATTGCGTGTGTACAGAAAAATATTAAATAAATTTAATCAAATTAACTACAAATTGAAATGGCTAATTTACTGAATACTTTAATATTGCTCACATTGTGGTGTGGAGTGAGTTGGTCCGCGGATCAGGGTATAGAATTGCCACCAATAGAATACAAGCCGGTCAAGGAACTACGTGAGTGTTTCAAAAAGGAGTTACGAAGTTTATTTCAACAAAATGTGGACTTTAAAATGTGAACAAAATATAAGTTTGAAATCAAGTTCGTGTTCTAAGTCTTTTGTTTAAAAAACAAAAATAATTTTGCAAAGCCCCGAAGGTGCCGGAGTCTTCTGTTTTGTTTAATAATTAATATACCGAACTTTTAGCAAAATATTGCAAGCTCATTTATACGCGGAGAGTCAAGGACACATACATTGGCAGATAGCTTACACAAAATCCCACGGGCCTAGCAATTCTCCCATTGTTTTGGCAAAATACTTTTAGGTGTTAGATCTTTTCTCATGTGGCTGATTTTTAAATATTTTGACCCAGAAAGGGGTTGTTTTTACAGTTTTGTTGCGTGTACTTAATAAACTTGAGTAGAGCTGGTATCTTTAGCTCGAATACGTTCGAGAGATCAATTAGAAAGGCTTAGCTCAATGTGACAAGTCTGCTTCTACCAAAAGCTGGGCATCGCAGCAGGACTAGCATCGAGGTGGCCAGCTAAATCATAAGCTTGTATGTACTTAGTTTGAATAAGGCGAGGGGTATTCCAATCGCGCTCGTTTTAGGGAGTGGTGTCCAGTATTGTAGGATTGTCTGCAGATTCTTTGCCAGTCTGGGAAACCGCTTGAGATGGACAGTGAATTGTCGTGAGATCTTATTTACGGATCTTCTGCGCTTGATAAGTGTTGTGGTGTTCTAAGTATGTGAGTAGAGCATATTGGGGGTCTATCATTGCGTCCATCATAAGTGTGCTAAGACGAGAAGTGGGTTTCTGGATTTCTACATCCTTTAATTTGCACCCACTACAATAGTCAGGAAGGTGGAATGCTTTGTCAGCCCTAGAGTGATAAAACAGACTTGTCGAGTTTAGAGCCATCCGTGTTGGTTTTGATGGGGCCTTTTCGGTTCAGGTGTAACGGAGAAAAAAATAAGCCTTATTATAATATATTTCTAGTAATGATAAATCATAGCATACACTATCACGAAATTAACAGTTACGCTTTCAGTTACTTTGGAACCAATTCGATTGAGTATCAATTTTTCGGGATTCAAAATTCGCTACATCCACCAAGTGTGTGGTCTAGCTTTGAAATTTTTACTATTATTATACTAGTTTTAGGGCCTAGATAGTTTTGCCTTGGTTTTTGTATACATTCGTGAACGTTTCAAATATATCCTCTAATATCATGTTGTGAACAGGTGTCAGGCAGAGAATTCAAGTTCTTCATAAAGGTATTTGGGTTCTTTGATGTAAATAAGTTTGCGTATAAATATATTAATGCTGTATCCAACTATCTAAATTAAGATCGAAAGCTTTCTAGAACAGTCTGAAATATGGTCAAATGGCTTTCTGTCAAAAGCGTGCTTGCTGCTGCACTCTTGGCAAGGATTTGCAGTTCATAGAATAGGCGTTAGCTAATAACATTCGAATAACAACGAAGAAAGTGCTGCGTGACAGTTGTCCTAGAGATCGATAGGTTTTTTTCAGAAAAGAGTTTGATTTTATTTAATTTTAAGTTGCATTATATTTCTGCATAATCTATTGTCTTATTCTCAGTTTTTAATTTTGGTAATTGGTCTGTGTCATTTCCTTTTTTGTAAATCAAAATGCATTTTGATTTAATTGAATTTAATACTGGGAAATTCTTATTTGAACACTCACTAACTTTAGACGGCTCTCATTTGGACACATTTATAGGTTCAAAAATTTTAGACAAAGGACGACACAAATTCGTTTGATTATTGGCGTAAATGAATCTGTCAAGGCATCGGGGAGATTATTTACATATATAGAATAGAATAATGTGCCACGAACTGAACACTGAGGGACACCACGATTAAGAGACAGAAATCACAAGGAGGAAGACTATGTAGGTTAAATTTGTAATTTTTGCAGACGTATCATAAGCTTTGCTATAAAGCAGTGTCAGAAGAGTGACATTTCCATCATCCATGCTTTTTCTTATGCCCACAAATATATTTAGTAAAGCTGTCGCATAGTACTTATTTTTCCAAAAACCCAATTGCTTCTCGCTCAGGAGGAGGTGGATAATCATAAATTCAATTGTTTGACTGGCCGTTAAATTTTCAAAAATTGGCCTATAAATATAATTATTTAGGCAAGAGCGGACATTACATGGCGTATTTAATTAGTTTTCATTACAATAATCTAGATTTATCAGACATTGAAAAAACGAATTCCTGACGACGATTTCTTTTAGTAATCGTAATTGAAACTTTGAACCACGATTATTTAATAAGTATTTCAAATTGTAATTATTTTTACAATTACTTGAATAATTGTAGCTGTTTAGGGGGATAAGTTAGTAATTATGGTGGACAAGTTGGCCATAGCTTTGAAAATTTAGCGTTTATTTCAAGTGCCCGAACCTTAGCAATTGGTTAGCCTTGGTTCGAAGCCGTATTCAAAAATGAATTCTTCCATTTCTTTTCAAAATATATATACACAGAAAAAAAAGATCCAAAAAGAATCCATTTGAAAGGCAAACGTCTTAAATATTCTTTTATTCATTCAGCGGAGCTGCAAAATCATCCAAGTGATCATAATTTTTCATATCCTTTGGATGATTTGTAGCTCCGTTGAGATGACTTAAAGGATATTTAAGACATATCCTATCCAAATGGATACCGGAAATCATCCAATGGATATTTTTTAAAATCATTTTTTCTCTGTTTAGGAATGGTCTCAATCTTTTCTCAATAATTCTTAATCTACATTGGAAGTATGAACATTCGAACTGGTAAAATTTGGTTCTCCTAAGGTCAAGGACATATCTGACAATATTATTGAATGCTACACGAAATTTATGCAGACTAGCTGCATCACAGCTACCGAATTCCATAAAACAGTCTTGTCTGTATCCCTCTTTCTACAATGTCTATATTCAATTTATCTAGATTTTTAATGATAGTAGAATTCTTATATATTACGAGACCCTTCGATTTTGCAGGGTTAATTAGGGGGTGTCCTAGAAATCTCTACACTCAGAGGAAAAATAGATTCATGTTTTGCTCATTCTTGAATCAAAGCAACACCTCAAGGCAGCATCAGTCTTCGTCTGTCAACTGTTAGTTGAACAGAGGTCTCTCCATGCCAGCAATGTCATAAGTGGTTGAGAATTCCAAAAAAATCGATGGCGCTCTCCACTCGATAACTTCCCCACACACCCCTCTACCATAAATAGAAAAACTGAGAGAGCGAGTTTAACGCTGTATTCTCTCAAATGTGCTTGCTCTCCTCTCTGTTTCCTTTCCTCACTCAATTTGCCTAAGAACACTATATTGAGCACGAATTTAGCTCGATTTCAAGAGCGAAATTCTTGAAAATTCATGAACAAATACATTTGTTTTAAGAGCGTTAGTTCTTCAGTTTTTCGTTTTTCTGGGTGTAGACATTTTCGTTTAAGCGATTGCGCTTCGAACAACTTTATCAAGGGCAGTCGGTTTTGAACAGAATGGACAGAAGTCCATTCTCTAATAAAGTTAAGCAGTTTTAGTTCGAAGTGAACGCTGAAGCTTGAGCAGAAATTTGGCATAGAGTTTTCTTCCAGCTTTGCCTCCTCGTTGTTTATAAAAAAAAGTTTATATTATGAAATTTTTTTTTAACAATGCCGCATTTTTGTGCCCCAAAAAATATGTTAATTTCGCTTGAGCGAGTTGAATGTAATGTAAGTTGAAACCAATCTTATTAAACTGTTAAAGATCATTAGCAATCCATAGCAATCCAAGCCGAATTTGTTTGCCCATACCATATTTCCCCTTCAGGAATATTAATCATATCATTGTATGCCTAATTTAGCCATCTCCTGTCCCATTATCACATTAGTCGCTGACACAAATTACCATTAATTTTCAATTATGCATATTTAAGGCAATCAACAGAGATGAAAAACGCTTGAATTTTTTATTGCAAAATTAAAATTGAATTTTGTTCTAGTGGAGTGATCAAATTTTTAGCACAATTTGTTACGATTTCTATTTATTGTGTAATGCTATTGTTAACAACTTGAGAACTAGTTGCTGAAATTTCAGAACCGAAATAAATTACCTGCACGTAGCCGCAATTAGGTTTGTTGTACACTTCGCACAATGTTGCGTGTTTCACACGATAGTTCATTCTGATTCGCTTTGTTGTATATCTATTAATTTCACAAATTTTTGTTGTTTAAGTACTAAAGGGTCCACTTAAGTGACAACTTTCAGTGTGAACCTAGAGTCTGTTAAGCAAATGTGGAGAGTAAGTGGCACTTTTTCTGTTGACTTAAATTTTTTGATTAGTTTTAAAATATTTGCTCTGTGCAAATTGACAAACAAAGTAATTAAATCAACTTAGCTTACGTATATTTGAGGCGTAATAATGAGTTAGGTCTAAGTTGGAAAATTGTGAACATACTTATAACATTTTTGATAAAAGTTAATCTAACACTAAGTAGATCCCAATCAATATAAATGAATGTGCATAGATGCAATATTTTCTTTAAATGCTCTATCTGTTTCCGTCACAAATTGTTTTAGTAGCACTACAGCTCTGTTGATTTAGCTCAGTCTGTCTAATTCTAGCCAGAGTATTTAAAATTAGATGAAGTCTTCAATTAAGTTGTTGATCTGAGCATTGCGCCATGTCTTCTCCCATAAAATTTGACTAGTCATGCCAAAAAATAAAAACCAAAATATCATTGTCTAAAAATAGTACCAAACCAATGACATTTGAATAAACCTTTTGTTGAAATACACATTTATTTTTAACATCATATAAAATGATTCGCTCAAATCATTAATGTGATCTAAGCCGCACGTGAGATGAGTTGTATTTTATAAAAATAGATTTGTTGGAGCTGTGCGGAATAGGTCTCGGTGTCGAAGTCGATTGCCATTTCCGCTGGCCGACCTTCCGCAAGATTCAGCTCACATTAAACTTGATATAATTAAACGTCTGGTCAATGCTTATAGAAAAAAAAACAAACACAAATACACAAAACTATTAAACAACAAATAAATTGCGCATGACAAAGTTCTCAACTAGAAAATTGTCACGTTCTGAGTGCACAATCATAGATCGTAGACGATATGAGTTGGAGCTAATATGTCAAGGTGGTCGAACTCATTTCAATTTTATGTTTAAACATTACAGCTGCCGGTATTCCAACTTGCCAGGAGAGTGATCAGAACATCAATGAGTGCATCAAGCAGGCCTTCCAGCTGATAATGCCACGCATGAAGAATGGTATCAGTGAGCTGAATATTCCACCTCTGGACCCCTTTGAGCTCGGCAAGAGCTCTTACAACTACAACTCAGGATTACTGCAGGGACGCATTTCCATGAAGAATGTGGTGGTTCATGGCATAAGCGAGAGCATTGTTGATAAGGTCGACTTTCGATTGAAAAACAATCGTGTGCGCATGGAGGTCATCTCGCATATCCCGCAAATGTTTGTCGAGGGTCTCTACAAGGCAGACATCAAGTTGAACGATTTGAAACTAACGCCAAAGGGCAGCTTCAACGTGACTTTAAGTAAGTAGCAAACAAAAAGTTAACACCTCAAATAAATCATTAAATCTAACATTTTATAGCCGATATCACCATGCGGGCACGACCCATCGGCGAGCTATACGAGAGCGACGGACACACATATTTGCGTCTAACAAAATTCGAGACTGAACCCAAAGTTGGCGATGTGCACTTCCAGGCCAGTGGCCTGGTGCCCGATCCTGCCTTGAGTAAGCTAGTAAAAATATGCAAATAATTTATTTATAAACCTAACAAATCTTTATTTATCTCTGTCCAGACCAGGTAATCTTGGACTTTATCAACCAATACTGGCGCCAGCTTTATGAGGCAATGTTACCCGAAACTTTGGCCACCTGGCAGCCTTTGATATTGAAATCGACCAATGACTTCTTTGCAGCTTTACCTTTTGATATGATTCTTAAAAAGAACTAAGTTCAAGACTTCTCATACAACTATTTTAGTATATATGAATTGTGGTTATTTGTGTGTGCTTTACTCAAGGTGTTAACATAGTTTGTAAATAAAACCAAATCAAAAATTATTTGAAACAGTCATTCCAAGAATTGAGATTCAGTTCCGATAAAATTTTTCAAGGCTACTTTTAGGGAGCACATAAAATGTTTTATAAGATATATGATTCGGTGGCAAGATTCAGAGCTACTTTGAGTGTGAGCAAGACCGATGTACAGATTCCATTTGAAATACGTGTCTTTATACCCTTGCAAAGGGTATTATAATTTTGCCCAGAAGTTTGCAACGTATAGAAATATTCATTTCCGACGAACTATATATATTCTTGATCAGGGTGACAAGCTGAGTCGATTGAGCTTTGTCCGTCCGTCTGTCCGTCTGTCTGTCTGTTTCTACGCGAACTAGTCTCTCAGTTTTCAAGCTATCGAGCTGAAATTTTGCACAGAGTCTTCTTTTTTGCTGCACACTACTAATATGTCGGAACCGACCGGATCGGATGACTATATCTCATAGCTCCCATAGAAACAATCGTTCAGAAAACTAGTTTTAGTGAGAAAATCTTTGCAATCGTAGGTTTTCTATGTTTTTTTATAATTCTACCAAGTTTAATTAAAATCGGACAACTATTTGGTATAGCTGCCATACAAAAGAGAGGTCTGTAAAACAGTCTTTGTTAGAAAAACTTTTTTGTTTTTAATGTTAGCATGCAAATTTGTATTTGATTGTTTCACATGCTTACACATAATTTTACAAATTTTTGGCCAAATCGGATGACTATATCATATAGCTCCCATACGAACGATCGGTCGGAAAATGGGAAAAAGAGTATTTTTTGAAAATATTTAAGCGAGCACTTGCAAGGGTATAAAAACTTCGGCAAAGACGAAGTAAGCTTAGCTTTCTCGTTTTTTTCTCACAAGCTTTCCAAAACTATATCTTACGGTGTCACTCTGACAATGACTGGAATAGAAATGAAATTAGCTTGCTAGACGTTCTGTTACGATTTCTTCAGCAACAAAAAACGATAACTTCTGACACAGCACCACACTTAGCCGTTGTGCTTATATGGTACATCGATTTCATTAACATCAAAGTAATAGGATCTCTGTTTATTCTGAAAAGCAGATTCATATACTCTGTACCAAAGGTATGCAGAGTATATTACGTTTGTGCAACAATATGTAACAGGCAGAGGGAAGCATTAACGACCCAAATAAAAAAATACATATCTTCTTGATCAGCATTAAAAGCTGAGTCTATAAGAATCCGCAAGAATAAGCAGATCTCAGAAATGGTAATAGATGAGACAAAAACTTCTTATGCATGGACATGCTGATCAAGATGACTTTAAACTTTTGAAACAAAACTTCATATATTCTACAATTTCTACAGTAGATGAGTTGTACCTTCTGGACATAGTTAGCAATTAGGTTTTTTCGGCGATCCAAAGGATTGATAAAGATCGTGTGAACGATAGTTAATGTATGAGCAAAGTAAAATTTTCTGCTGCTGCGCAGTTGCAGCGCAGCTTTTAGCTGCTGTGAGCATACACCCAAAAAAATAGGTTGCCTTAAACCACCGAAAATAATCTTAAATTCGTGATAATTTTGGCTTCCAACAGACGCCAAAGACATCTTAACCTTATTTTAAGGTTGCCGATGACATTATCCTAAATGTAAAGTCGAAAATTCCTAACAAATTTTTTAAAATTTTGTATCCCCATACCTTATTTTACCTTATTTTAAGGTTGCCGATGACATTATCCTAAATGTAAAGTCGAAAATTCTTAACAAATTTTTTCACATTTTGTATCCCCATAAAAGATTTGTACTTGTATACATCAAGGAACCAAATACCTTGTGTGGCGAGGTATTGTGTTGAAATTCTTCTTTCTGACAAACTATTAAAATCGTTTATTTTAAAATTTATCTTACCCTAATGGGACTGGGACTCGAGCTCGGGTCCTCCGGTAGTTTAACACTATGACATGACGTCATGCGTTGTACGACATTGTCGATACGAGCGATTTATGGTCAAGTTACCCTAATTAACCCGTCAATTCAGACGGCAAAATTTTCAGTTATTCTATTGTTGAGGAAATGGTAGCCTAAATATAAGGTCACTTTTCCTTAACGTTTGTAATGTCAGTTTAAGCCTTGAGTTATCAACAATCTGCGAGGCTCAGGTGTTAGAGCGAAGGCCTAGAACGTGAAGGCTGTTAGTTCGAAAAATTTATATATGCAAAAAAAATATATATGCCTGCAGTGGGATTCAACCTTTCAACTTCCAAGTACCAAGGCAATTATATGTTAGGCAGCAATATGTTAGAACTAACATCTGAGCCACTCGGAATGTTCATAGCTCAAAGCTTAAACGGACTGAAAGTTGAAATAAAGGCAATTTTTCTTTTAAGGAACATCTAAACCTTAATTCTAATACCAAGTATATTGTGGTCGCGCCTGACTGACTTTCTTACTTGCTAAAGACTGATTCTCCTACTTCATAATAATGCGTTTTCGCACTCAACAAATCAAAACAACAAATTAATCTGTGACCCTCTTTAAAGGCTTCAGTTAAATAGTAATGATGTTGTTTTTCCTACCGTCAAAAATAAATTGCTAAGTCAAAAAGATCATAATACTTAGGTGACATCTTATAAGTGGTAAAAATGCTTCTAAGAATTGAAATAAAAGCAAAACTGTTTGCAACTGTATGAGTAATATTTACCAAAACAGCGCCACTTTTATTAATGAAACTGTCACCTCGAAATCCACGTCGATGATAGATTTCTTGTCTACTCAAGCCTATGTTAGCAACCTTATCACAGGACAGTAGATTTTGCATATTTTCAAAAAGATTTTCATCCTAGTAAGTTGAAGTAAATGTGCCCAACAGTATTCGATTTGCTGACTCTTCACGTTAATAAAATGTCAAAATATCTAGCTTCAATTCGAAGACGGCTTAAATTATTATTTAATGAATTGAAACGCCAGCAATAGACAAAATGCAGTGAAAAAATTTATAGAATACTCATTTGCCTCAGTCTACTAGGATTAAAATCGGTTTAAAAGTATGCAAAATCCGCTGACTACTTATCACATAACGTTTCGTACATCATATAGGTACAGCTAGTTATAGGACGGCTAAGTTTATATCAGGGCCGACTGATTAGTAATAATTATAGATAAAGCAATTCTAAACTTTTTATTACAATCAAATCATCGACTTTTGAGCAGCAGTTTATACTAAGCTAAAATAACCCTGTGTAATTACAAGACAATATAAGAACGAAAACAATAATTTTAAATGATATGCTGTCATTAGCCTTTCAACATTAATACAACAATAAGAACAAAGTTGAACTTTACGCTGATTATTTATAAGTTTAAAGTGAGTAGTTAGGGAATATCTAGACGCATTTGCATCGCAACGAGAGAGTCACGCCCACTGCCACCGGGCAATGACAATAATACGTTCTAGGGTACAACCAAGTACAACCGACCTAAGATTCATAGTGCACCCAGAGAAATGAAGTCAAAGAGAAGTAAAGAACATGAACGATGCTGCATTGGTATTAGTTTTCACTAATAATCATATTTTTTAAAAACTAATACAAATTTTAATTTAAAACTTTGCCTTACTTTGCTAGCATTCGAACTAGGGTCCTCGTTTAAACTTAAGCGCCACGGATTACATTTGATAAACCCTCAGTTTGGAAAAAGCCGCGAGACGCAGACAGTGGCAGTATAACGTGGGGGTCGTGAGTTCGAGTCCCACTGCAAGCATCACATCTGTTTTGGGGAATTTGAATTTTCTTTTAAAATGAGTTTTAACTTGAAACTTTTTATTTTCCTTAGTTTATGAAAAGCTTTCATAAACATAAGTTTTTTGGAACCTTTTGGCGGTAATGAATATATTAGCCCTGCTTTTAGTAAGGGGTGAAGGAAGTTAGCGACAGGTACTGGTAGGTAATTATGCGATTTTGTAATATGTAAGCTATCCTTTGGCTTAAGTCATGCTGTTTAAGACCATAGTCCTCCCTAAGCTTAACTGTGGTATGACAAGCTGGGAAACTGCCTGCAACACTTTTATTAGGAGCGTTGATACCGATATGTCTGTAGTACTTCAATATTCCGGGATATAAATTTTTTTTTGCTTAATATTCTTGCTAATAGAGACAAATTGAATTCTATACAGAAAAGAATAATCCTTTTACCTAAATAGTTTGTGTGGCATCTTTGTAGTCTCCCATCCCAATCACGAGTGACTTTGCTGCTATGCCATAAACCTGAAGATTATATGTGCGAGAATGTTTTTATGGATTTTAGCTTTGTTTTTGTGAGATAGTTTGCTCCTGGCGTTCAGCAGCCAGCTAACCTTTTGTGATTTGACTAGGTCGGTTATTCTTCTGTCGAGCTACACTCCTAGAAGTATCCTGCAACAATGCTGTGTCATATGCACAAGGTGGCGATTAGAAAGTCATTTCTGTCGAAAACTTGTTGAAGTCGATCGGATGGCATATCGTGGGTACCCTCAAGGTGTAGTGTTGGTCCTAGGGCGCTTCCTTGAGCGCACCAGTGCTGATTGGCCTTGTATCTAATACTTCTTCATCTTTGACTACCGCAAAGCTCTGTCTTGTCGGGAAGCTTTGAATAAGCAGTTAAATTTGAGGTGAGAGCAGCGATTTTATTTTGTACAGCAGGCCATAGAGTCAGATTCTGCCAAAAGCCTGTATCACATCATGGAACAAGACATAGTATACTATACTCTTTTGCTTCGAGTCCTTTCAGTATGAAGTATATAACTCTATTGAACTGCTTGGATGTTTCGTGTCTAATTCAAATCCAAACTGGAAAGGTGGAATTTGCTTTTTCGATCCTGTCCTGCTGAAAGGTTCTACAAAGCATATAAAAAAGTTGGGCCTATCGGTCTGGAATGGTCAGGGATAGTTTGGTACTACCTGGCCTGTGGATCATTATGATCTAAACTTTTTGTCCAAAATATATATTATAATCATTAGTACACAAAAGACTAAAGACCGTTTGCTAATCTTATACACCCAGAAAAACGTAGAAGAACAACTTAAGAGCGAACGCTCTTAAAACACGCAAGAAATTCGGTCAAGCCCGACCACAACATACTCTGTACCAACTAAATTATACGCTCAGCATAAAATTTGGTGCTTCACTCTTGAAATCGAGCTAAACTCGTTCTCAGCTATAGCATTCCTGGCTGTTCAAATGACAGTTCACCGGCAAAGACTGATGCTACTTTGAGGTGTTATGTATTCCTCGAGCCGGCTAAAACTTCCAACATGGTTTAACAATTAGTTTTCCATGAAATTAATATTAAACAAAATGGAAAAAACAACTGATTTTAAATTGTTGTATGATTGGAATCTGTGAAGCTCTTGATTTAAGATACCAGAAAGAATATTCTCGGTTTTTTGACAATGCTGTATGCTCGTGATTCAAGAATGAGCAATCTTGAATAAGAGTATGTTAAGTACTTGGTTCAAGAACTATTCTGCTTGATTTGAGATTGATTGGATCAAGTATTAAAGATCTTGGATTAAGAAAAACGGGATCAAACATTCATATTTGGTTTGAGAATTTCACTCTTGGATGAAGAATTTTCATTCTAATCGATCTTCTGAAATCGAACATTCTTGATCCAAGTATGAAATTCCCTATTTTTTCTCTGAGTGTTGATAATCTGTCACATAAACCTACATATATCAGAGTAAATTCTAAGTTTGTCTGACACATAGCAGCTATTTAAAACAGGAGAAATCGGCCCTTAATATTTCTGGTGAGTATTCGATGGTTAATTCGTCGAGTGTCTTGTCGTAGAGATAGGATAAGTGAATTAGATGAGGCCTATCACATGTTGAAGTGGTCTGGGTTTTATTGAAGTGGTCTGGAAACGATTATTTGGTTCTTTCTGGCAACTCTCCCATTGATTGAATTTGTCGTTGTACTTTCCACATTTGCATGCGTAAACATTTTAAGCACAACACCAAAAATGGGAAATGAGCAACTTCATACAATAACTATTCCATGTTTAAAGGGCCACAGGAGAGTAGATAAAAAGTCCACCCACTTGGTAGTTGCAAAAGCGCAAGTCATTGAGGCTTATATGTAACTACCTAAGGTATATAATAATAATAATATTTTGTATTACATACAATACGAATACAAAATGGAAGGACGGGTACTGAATGTATGGCATTTGTACATCTCCTGGAAAGAATAGGCCAAATTTTCCGGTAAATGGTAAGCCAGTCAAACAATAAAGGCAAACAATAAACTAAGTACAAGTTATTGAAGTTTGCCTGTAGTTTGATTGTGATTGTAAATTTTTTCCAAAGAATTGGATATAATTTGCATAATTGATCATTTACAAATGCTGACAATATCTAAAGTGACTAAACAAGTTCTCTTCAAGCTTCATTGAATCCGCTCTTCTATTTCTATCAACTTGGTTTTTTCAGAGAACTTTGAAAATGGTGAAAATCTCTATCTAAAGGTCTAGTCGGGTCTTATAGTCCAAGCAGAAGCCAAAGTTCGCATTACTCATCTTCAGGCTTCAACTGGTAAGCCCTTCACATCTCCCCAATTAAGTGGATGGTCATAAAATTAATACTTTGGCAATGATAAAAGTTAATTCTTGATAATTATAAAATTTTTCTATTGCAAGTCATTGAATGTCTCGTATGGTTTTCTAATCATTTTTCCATTTGAATAATATGTCACATTATAAATCAGAGACAGAGCCGGTTTTGCGCTCAGTCAAAGTCGAACTGTCTGCCGGTACTGTTTTCGTAACACTCACTAACTCTAGTGCAAGCAACTAAGGCAAAAACTGTGCTAATTTCAGAATAAAATAGCTCGTTGCAGCGCTCGAGCAATTCAGTTTGCAGGCGATTGCTCTGACAATCAGTTTAAGGAGAGCTCAAAGCTTAAATCGGTAGAATGAACTGTATTATTGGCATGTTGTGCCTGCTGGCTTGGAGAATCACTGCAGCCCCATCTGAAAGCAAATATTTGACTGGTGAGTGGTTAATTTTCTATTATTTTTTCATATAAATAGTATTTTTCATATTTTTTTCAGCCGCCGACCTGCCCAAGTGCTCACCCGATGATGAACAGGTGGGGGAATGTATAAAAAATATCATCAACACCATGATTCCTCGCCTGAAGGATGGCAATCCGGAGCTAAAAATTGCCCCCTATGAACCATTTGTTATTAATCGCACGAGTTTCCGATATGAAAGTGGACGAGTAAAGGGTCGCATTAGTATACGAAATGCGAAAATCTACGGCTTTGGCTCGCACACAGTCAAGGATGTCGGCTTGAAGGTCAATGGCGACAAAGTCAAATTGCGCCTCGTTTCGTTTTTGCCCAAGATGAACATTTTGGGTAGCTACAAGGCGGACATGCAGGTGAATCAATTGCAACTCAAACCCAAAGGCGAATTCAATGTAACGTTGCGTAAGTTGTGAAGGAATTTATTTGCTTGCTGCTTGAACAAACTAAATGAGCTGACTCTTTGTAGTCGATGTGGAGACCACCACACACACGGAGGGTGAACTCTATAAGAAGGATGGTCATCAGTTTTTCCGCTTCACTGACATCGATACAAATCCCGTTATAGGTGATTTAACCATTAAGGCGAATGGAATTTTTCCAGATCCAGAATTAGGTAAGTTGAGAATCGAAAAGGACCATAATCAGATCAGTTTTATCAGTTAGAGAGCTAATTGTAGCATTTGTACTTGTTAACTAATTTGCTGAACGTTTTTAAAACAGATAACTGCTTTTAAGTAGTGAGAAAAACATGTTTCGAATATTTTACTTGCTTCTTCAAGATTTGCATTAATTTATTATTCAAAGTTGCATAAAGTCCCACCAGTGTTTTATTAAGCTGCCATAACAAGCATAGTTTTGCAAATCGATTTATTAACTATTGGCCCGGCAACCAAGGCCGCCAGGCCACCAAAAAAAATTCAGTTTAGACTCATTAGAGTGCTCCTTTCCACGGAAATCTTTAGTAAAAGGCGAAAGATTTATTCGACAACTGAAAAGAAGCCTGAGTGACTTGAGATTAGTTAAAACAAGGCACTCCTTGCCAAATCTACCTTAATTGGTTGGGAATTATAAGGTGAAGGGAAGTAAAATTCAACTAAGGCACGCGGCAGCTACCCTTAAAGTACGTTTCATGACTAGAGGCATTGCTGAAAGGGATGCTACCTGAATTGCTGGCAGAGTTCAAGCAACAACAAGGCCTAAACAGGCAAATGCGTGAACAGGATTCGCCGTGAAACAACTTTTTATTGCTTATCAAAATAACATATATTTAAATAGGTTTGCAGGAGGTTCATCTTCCAACATTAATATACTGTAGCATTTGGTTTTTTTCTATAAAATTTCTTTCTTCTTATAAAAAAGATGGGAATATATTCAAGATACTATTAACTTTCATATCTGGCCCGCTTTGGTACGCAAAAAAAACAATTGTTAGAGTACAGCTGACTAAAATCAAAGGCACTTAGCAAAATAGATTCCGCAACTCTTACAAACATCCATTTTTTCGATTTAAAACAATTGAAACAAGTAAGCAAAGCTTACTTTGGACAGACAGACGGACGGACAAAGCTAAATCGACTCAGCTCGTCATACTGATCAAGAATAGATATACTTTATGTGGTCTATACTTAAGTCTATAGACTTAAACAACTATAGCAATTAAACTTACCATATGAGTCAAGGTGGAGCTTTGAGTGTTTGACTTATATCAACGCACTGTTGTACTTTTAATGTGAATGTATTTGTTATATTTTGTTTGCTTTTTTTAAGTACGAAAAATTCTTGCTTTCAGTATTTCGTACTTGATTTAAGCATTTTGTACTCATTTCAGGTATATTAAGGGCAAATTTAAATTTTAAGGTTGATTCGTACTCAATTTAAGTACAACCAAGAACGAATTATACTCGACATTTTAAGTACAATACGGCTTAAATTCTATCCCGTTTTTTCCTGAGTGTACACTTTATGTGGTTTATTCACATTTCAAGTGTATAAAAATTGAACATTCATTGGTATAAATATACCTTAGTATCTTAGTCAATGGGCGGATCTAAATAAGATCTGTTAGGGCGTGGCATAAATTAAAAATTTACTTGATCTGCCTACAAGTAAAAGAAGCTTACAACGAAGCTAACTTCGTCTGTGATAAAGTTTTTATACCCCAGCTTAAAAATATTCAAAAATAATCTTTTTCCCACAGCGACCCATTTTCCGAACGGTAGTTTCTATGGGTGCTATATGATATAGTCATCCGATTTGAACAAAAATTTGTAGAATTTGGTGAAAGCAAGTAGAACAAATACAAAATTGCAGTATGCTACCATTAGAAACAAAAAGGTTTTTTTAACTAAGACTGTTTTTTAGACCTATCTTTTATATGGCAGCTAAACCATATAGTTTTCCGATTTTAATCATACTTGTCAAAATTTTAAAAATGCATAGAAAACCTAAGAATACAAAGTTTGGAGACGTTTCCATTGAAAAGAAAAAGTTTTTCTTACTAAAACTAATCTTCCGACCGATTATTCCTATGGGAGCTATAAGATATAGTCAAATGATCCAGTCGGTTCCTACATATTAGTAGCGTGCATCAAAAAGAAGACCCTGTGCAAAATTTCAGTTCGATAGCTTCAAAACTGAGAGACTAGTTTGCGTAGAAACAGACAGAGACTGACGGACAGAGCTCAATCGACTCAGCTCGTCACCCTGATCAATAATATATATAGTTTATGTGGGCCGGAAATGAATATTTCTATGCTTTGCAAACTTCTGGGCAAAATTATAATACCCTTTGCAAGGGTATAAAAAAATCCGTACATAAAAACAACAGAGAACCATCGTTCGCCCGTTGAAAGTAGCAACATTTTCATGTAAGACTGCTCGCACATGCTGAAAGAAGCAAACTCTGGGACCTATTTTCAAACGTCAAAGAACAATCGGCGTTTGTTTTATATACCGTACCACACGGAAAAATCATGAGAAAGCAGTTGCATAGAACTCTTTTATATACAGTTTTTAAGGTATCATCGAACTCGAAGACTAACCTAACTACATACATTGAAGAAAAGTGTTCGGGCAATATAAACCGAAAGTAGAGCCCTGTGATTTGTGAAACAGGCGAATAAGTGATAAACTAAACAACCAAAACTTACTTAGATTTACTACTTCATTTTTTTTAGTTCGATCTAAAGATAGCTTTAACAAAAATAACTTTTTATTTGCAGAGTAGGTCAGATTTGGCATATAACGCTGTATATGAAATATTATTTTACACATAGCTATAAAAGTAGATCATTCGTAGAAGACCCGAAAATTAAGAGACTTACTTTTAACTTGCGAGAAGCATTTTGAGAAAAATCTCTCGTAGCTTGAGGAAGTTTCAACAGCTGGTTCCTTAAAAGCTGATAAAAGTATAGCGTATAAATTACTAATAACATCCAGTGAAGTTTTAAATGGTTTTGCGTCATCACTTGAAATTAATTGCTCTCTAGTGCTTAAGATATACAAAGCAACAATTGTCAGCCAAAATGCAAATATTTCATTTGATGAAATGTTTAATTTTCATTTAATTAATGCCAAAGCATCGATTAAGCTGTCACATTCTTTATATGACCTTTTAATATGGTCATAACCGTTACAAAATCGTTGACAACGATTAGTTGTATAACATTTTAGAATAATAATCAAGTGATCTCAATTGATCTCAATTGTAAACATAATATCTAACCAATTTTAGGATTTAAAAACTATAGCTTAATAAACTTTGATTTAAACTAAAATTTCTTCATTTTATAATTTCAGACCAAATTGCCTTGGATGTGGCCAATCAGTACTGGCGCGATATTTATGGTATTATGCTGCCAGAGACTCGACAATATTGGCAACCCCTCATGCTGCGCATGCTGAACGAAGCTTTGGAACTGGTTCCTATCGAACAGTTTATTAAGGAGTAGAGCTATTGTTATTGTACTCTATAAAAGCTTTAACTACGTATTTTTTAATAGTAAATAAATTTATGGAATTGTATTATCAGCAATTGAGCGTTAACAGATTAATTCTAGGCGCCCTTTCAGAGTGGGCAATTAGCTGGAAAAACTAGTTTAATCAAACGTTTTATGACGTTTTTGCGTCATGCTCCAGTTTAGCATTTAATTGTTATGTGCGGTGCGTAAATTTTACGAAATGACGCCCCTGGGCAAGCTGACCTTGACAAAATCATGATTGACCAGAGGCAAGGTGTAAATTTTGCAAAAGTCAGAAATTCATGTGCTACATTTTGTTATCAGGTGGCATTGCAATACAGAGTGAATCAGTCTTATTTCAAATCTCAGTTTAGTTCTTGTTGCTCTCAGATTGTATGCTGACAACACCCCATTCCTGGGTCTTACGACTCTAGATAAAAGTCCAATTTCGGGGCGTTTAGTCAAAAAAAAAGAATATAAAAATAAATTTGTGTAAAAAGAAATAAAAAGAAAAGAAAAAATATAAATCTATTCGAGCAAATTCCTTATCGAGAATTTTGTGCCGGCATGGTGAAACAATTGAAAGAATAAATTGTTGTATATTTTGTAAAGCAAAAGAAAAGTGTGAACAAAACATTTCGAATAAAATAGTACAAGTAATTTACAGCAGAATAGAAAGATGAATCAAAAACTAAGAAGAGTGCCATTCATATTGGCGCTTTAGTAAAGTATAACGTTAAAGTTCTTACCCAAAAGGCAATGTTCTGCCTCTCCATTAACAAGTTACCTAAGCCAGTTGGGAATTGTAAATCGAACATGGCATTTTTCTAGCGCACAGTTTCATTGCCTACTTCTGGGTGTTCCGATGTCAGAGTACTTTTATTTGAAATTCCCAAGTGCTTAAGGCAGCACCAGCATGGAGAGACTGCCCGATTGTGGTGCTAACTTACTCTGGCTTCTTTTCAGTTGTCGAATAAATCTTTCGCCTTTTACTAAAGATTTCCGTGGAAAGGAGCACTCTAATGAGTCTAAACTGAATTTTTTGCGGAGCCTGGCAGCCTTGGTTGCCGGGCCAATTTTGAATGCATTATAGAAATAAAGAAACTTAACTAAAAGAGTTGTAGTTGTTAAAAGCAGTTTGCTTGTACGTTAGATACACTTTCTATGGCGGGTCCTGCTGGTTTAGACCGCATTTTTCAATAGAACTTGCACGCAGCTGCACTTATTTGAGAATTATCGTCTCATGTGGTCGTAATGGCTGAATAGCTCAATGGGTAGACTGCTGAAGCGCAGCGTCCGGTTCCGTACGTTGTCTGGTTCGAACCCCAGTAGCGCCTTTATTTTTGTTTATTTTTATTCTTTTCATTGGGTTGTTTATTCTATTTTTTTTTTGTGTAATTATTCTTTGGGCCAGAGGTACACATGGAATATTTTTGCAAAAGTATGTAACAGCCAGAACGAAGCGTCTTCGACCATAACAAAACAACTGACTATACACAGCTCCAAAGGGGCCTAAGTCGAGCTACTCCCAATCTCATGGCTTTTGTTTTACTAATTTTAGCACAAGAGACAGGGACCAACAGCTTAACGCAGAATCCGCAAGAGAGAGTTTGAGAAGCCATGAAATCATGGTTAGCTACTTCACAGCTGGCGCCAACTACTGTTGAAGGTGACCGGGTGCATAAGTTCTTTAAGAAAAGAGTTTATTCATAAGATGTTTCGAGGCGGGATCGAACCTCGACCTCTGGCACAGCAGTAAAGAATAAAGTATATATATTCTTGATCAGCATCAACAGTTGAGTTAATATAACCATGTCCGTCGTTTTTATGAACAAGCAGATCTCAGACACTCACGGCATATGCTTCTGATATTTCTATTTCCTACAAGGCCGAAAATATTTTCTTAGCACAAGAAAAAATATTTTCTTTTTAAAGAGGGGAAAAAAGGAAAGACGGAAGTGGAAGTTTAAGGGTACAAACAACACCAAGACGCCTCCCTTCCTTCTCTTTTAAATGAAATGGTAATATGGTCCTTGCTTATATATTTTTGAACATTTTCTTCCCGTTGGTTTAACCAAAGTCTTTTCTCTCTGAAAAACACACACAAATTAGAAATAATTTTTTTAACTTTACCTTGCCTGGAATTGGAACCCGGTACTTTGGGGAAACTTCAACATGTATGGCATCAGGCACATTCGATTATCTCAAGCATTCGCTTGAGACACAGCTAAGAACGCGATCAAATGTTCAGCACTTCGCAAAACGAATATCAGTTGCCCCCTTTTATATTCCAAATGCGGGTAATTCGTGCTTGAGAATAACAAGGGGTGTCTATTTTATATTTTTCTAAAATATTATCGATTTTCTAGATTAATTTGTAAGATTAAATTCAATGGTAGGTTTTCTTAATTTATGGGTAAGTCTGCACTAAATTTAAGGAAGTTTTAAGAAAAATAACACTAAACTTAAGATAAAAGTCTACGGCTTTCTAAAATTAGATATTATTTTCTTAAAAAGTCTTTTTTCGGGTTGTCCTAAGTTAAAGCAAAAACTGTCTAAAAACTTCTTTAAAAGAAGAAAAAGAATTATTTTATGGCGAATTTCTATAAACTATAAAATGCATTTTTTTAAGTGAAAGTCAAGAAATGTTCAAGCACCGAAAAAATACATATTACATTTTTCACTTATTTTGCAAAAATTGTGGGTATTATGTTTATTTTCTTCTGATTCTCAATAGTGCCTAGATCTAGTATATATAAGAATGTAACCAAATCCCAACCAAATTTATTTTGAAAACTACTTACTTGAAAGTAGGGTTGTGAAAATATGTAAAAAATATCGTATAGATGATTATCATTTTTTAAAAATATCATCAGGTTTTTGCAATATTTATCACCAAAATATATCGATATATCTGATATTTTTGATATTTTTATATTTCAGTATATAAAAATCTTAAACACCCCAAAATAACATTAACTTTAAATGAATTATAATTATTTTGAGCTTTTTATTAATTAAAAATAAAACAATAAGCTTTTTTCCATTAAAGAACAGAGATCTTAAGGTTGAATAGTTTAAGTAAGAATACAAGAAAAAACTTAAAAGACTTCATTTCATTTTTTAAACAATGAATAAGTTCAATTTTCTAGAAAAATGTCATATATTGGTAACATGATTTTACCTCCAAAATTATTTACAAAGCAACGAAATTCGCGGAAAGTACACACACATACAAATGCATGAGAATAAAAAGGCTTCCCAGTCGGACTTTTCATCATGAAAAATGTACTTTCTCATGCTTACTTTTCACGTAATAAGGCATGACAAAACCTAAGCCTTGGGGTTTTAACCGTTACCGTTTAGGTGACGTCGTCAGCCTTCGGGTTCTTTACTTTCTTAGTACTCCAGATGTACTTACTTTGTATATCGTAGGTGGGAAGACATGAGACGTTCGCTGACAAACCCCTGAGTTTTTCATGTTTTCGAATGAAATTTCAGACATTTAGCCTTACAAATACCTGAGAAAATAACGTGTGAGTTTTTCATGATATGTTAAGGGCTAATATCATGCAAAAAAGTCATGTAGAGACTATTTACGTGAAATATCATGCCACCGGGTATACTGATTCTTCTCAACACATGACGCAAAGTCCGACTGGGTTAGTGACGCGCACACACACACACTGTCAAAAAATTGCGCGGGAAAATTCTCAAGACTTTCTGGCATTACATTTTTTCTTACCTTAACACATGTTGAATACGCTTGCGCCGGGTGCTTGTTCCTCAAATGTGACAGGAGATTAGTGGTGTTGCCACTTGACTTAATTACTTTTGCACAAAGGCTGCAGGTGGCATTCTGTGCGTTTATGTTTGTGTAAAAGCTCCTTGCCGCGCTCATATTCTCTTTTTAAGATTTCTAAGTGTAGTGTGACCAACCACAATATCAATATATTTCCAAATAATATCGATATACGATATATCAGAAAAAAAAATATTTCGATATATATATTTATTTTTTTGTAAAAAATATCGATATATTGATATTTTGATATATTATCAACAAGCCTACTTGAAAGTCATAAAGTGTTTTTTTCACAAAATCCATTAGAGATATGGAAATTCGAAAAATAGATTCGCATTCAGTGTGGAAAACTTGTTTTAAAATATATATTAATTTTCCATTCGATGTATGAGTATGGGTGCATGCAATAACACCCGATGATATAACTCCCGAAGGCCTAATTCTACTTCTTGTAAGTCACTTTCGAAGAAGAGTATTTACGCCCGAATCTAATGTGATACGATAAATTATTAATAATGTCATTTCCTTACCAAGTACTTGCTTGCCAAATTCATAATAAAAAAATGTTCCTCCAGGTCAAATGGGAAGCTCCATTGAACTTATACAATTTAGGCTGGTAAGCAAATGCCCAAATGGTTGTCATAAATAATCCGATTTTATTATAGTAAACACTTGGTTTAACATAAAGTGATGTAATTCTCCTCCGGGCTTAACTCCTAAAACCGTGAACGGCGCTAAGTACGCCATAAATCAATTTGTTTATATTGCATATGAAATTATATGTTCTTTGTGTTTGGCATACTAAATTAAAGTTGTGAGCACGAGTGTCGTCTGCCGCAACACTGGCCGAGCATTTTAAACACATAATTTCTAACAATTTGAAAAAAACATTTTGTTAAAGCAACTTCACAAATTGTAGAATGCTTGCCAAAAGGAATTTAATTGCATTTACTTAAGAGGAAGTACGCTGTCCATCTGTTGTGTCAGTGTTCTTTTTATTTTACCACACAGTCACTTTGCGGACACGTCACGTCTGCAGACAGCCTTGAAATTTAAAAACAAGAAATAAACGCCTTAAAACTCGACAAGTGCATGAATTATTTTTATGTGGCTTCTGAGCTGAAAACTCAATATGTAGAAGATTTATATATGTATATGACCTACATTTTACATAAGCACCTTAAATAAGTTGAAAAGTCAACGCACCCTGAGTTAGACCTTAAGCGAGCAGTGGCTGTCAAACTGCAGACTGGAATGATAAATGTGTCAAGTTGGTTTGATGGTTTCCTGTTTGACTGAAGCAAAGACAGATTTGTGGGTGCAATCAATTGTATAACATAGGTGGGTAAATCGTGTAGGTATGCTGGGATTTCTAGAGCTAAGCTTAGTTGAACTATTTTGAAACTATATGACATTTTATAAACTTGGTTTAATGCTGCAATTATTTCTAAATTATTTTAATAATGGGTGATTTTATAAGAGCTATAGGAAAGTTTTTAAAAAAAAAACACACAAAATTCAGAAAAATGCATGAAATCTTTACTTGAATCTATTGTACGGTCCATATAATTTAATGTTTGAAGATTATTTCATGCAAATGTAGACCGTGACTGCGCCTCAAATGGTCCATCCGCTTAGTCCAATTTTGGCATACTCTTTCCAACATTTCAGTCGGTATCTCACGAATAAATGCTTCAATGTTGTCTTCCAATGCGTCAATTGAAGCGGGCTTGTCTGTATAGACATAAGCTTTAACATAGCCCCAAAAAAAATAGTCTAAAGGCGTTAAATCGCACGATCTAGGCGGCCAACCACATGTCATGCAAGTCAAGCTCTTGCATTTTGGGCAAAAAAAAGTTGGATATCATCTCACCATTCACAGTTACGTTACGATTCGCATCATTTTTGAAGAAGTACCATGCCACCAGCCCATAAACCGCACCAAACTGTGACTTTTTCTGGATGCATTGGTAGCTCTTGCAATGCTTCTGGCTGATATTCACTCCAAAATCGACAATTCTGCTTATTTACGTACCCATTGAGCCAAAAATGAGCTTCGTCGCTGAACACAATTTTTCGCGCGATGAACTTTCTTAACAGAGCACGCATTTTGAAAATAAAATTTAATAATTTGCAAGCGTTGTTCGTTTGTAAGACAATTCATGGTTAGATTATAGACCAAACTGAAGATGTTTGACAGTGAAACAAAACACGAAACGTGCGTGAGCTGTTTAAACCAGTGTTGCCAAAAAGATAATAGCTAAAAAATCACCGTTTATATTTTTAAAAAATGTAAAAATCCTGAATAAGTGTAAATGTTTGTCACAGAAAAAAGGAAACATTTTCGAAAACATTTCTCTTAGAAGAATTGGAAGATTGAGAGAAGCTTGGCTTGGCCCTTTGGGGACTGAAAAGTCAATTATTTATAAGGTATACATATATATTCTGCCAAGAGTGGACAGTAGTCTTCTTTGAATAAAGTATTGTGCCGAAATAAATTTTGATGTTCTAGAATTAAGTTTTTAATCATAAAAACGTAATCTAAATCTAATCATTATTATAAATAACAATATTTGACTTTTCATGTTTTTCTTAAATTTAAGGTTTTATTTAAGTCAGCTTTTATATTAAATTATATTAGAATTCATTGTTATTTAGTTTGATTAGTGTTTTAATTATTCGTAAATACTGCACTTTGTACAAATGGCATGGAATGAAGCACTGACTTTAGGTGGGTTGGGTTAATTTTGCACATTCTTGACTTATTCTCGATTTCAGCACTTCCTATTATTCTTCTTTGCCCTGATAGAAACATCGCAACCGTTGCACGGTTTCGGCCGCTTTAGGACTTCTGTTATCTGCAGATAGAACACTCTAGGGATCTGAAATTAAATTGTGGTCGGGAATCAACGCTGACCACTGTAAATCAGGTATATTTCTCTCATTAAGGAACTCGGCACTATTTATTGACGCATTATCCTGGTAAAAAGTCCATTCAACGCCATATAGCTGACTGCCAAACTCCACCAACGGGTCGTCCAATTTCTCCACATCCATTTGGACGTTCATTCTGATCGATTTGAAACTCATCGGGCTAGTTTCTCTATTGGAAAATTCAGTTTATGCCAAGTCCTCGTTTGTAACATATGTGTTTATTTTTTTTTGCATATTTTGCCTATATTTCTAGCAACTGTCATGTCAACTAGTCTTTGTCCCAAAATTGGTATTTATGTGCAAACTCTGTATGCGCCTTTAAAAGGGAAGGTTAAAGCATAGGTTAAAGCAATATGAGGTGCGCTCATATTTTTCAACTGCATTCTCAGATATATGGTTCCGTTTTCTGTAAAGAAAAACAGAGCAAAAACATTGTGACACATGTAATTCTTTTACTGACCGATGCGTGACATCTCCTCTTGCATCGTCGCAGCCTTTAAGGGGGGCTATTAAGCTATTAAATTTTTTTTTTTCGCATTTTTTTTTTATTTTTTTAAATGAATGCCTAAAATGTTAAAAATATTGTGCCAAAATTTGCAAAATTGACGAAGTTACGAGTATTTTTATACCTGTCGCATTTCAGGTACCCTACAAATTTTTTAGTGTTCAAAACTTTAAAGCGTTTTTCCCACAACTCACGTTTTCAAAGTCGGTGCCCCTCATAACATAAAAACTACTGAACCGATCACTTTGAAATTTTGTACACTATTTCTGAACATAATTTACGAGGTAACGCTGTTTGTTAATAATTTTTATTTTACAATAAAAAATTAGCCGAATTTTTAAAAAAAAAAACGCTTTTTTCACTTCAAAATTTTCCAAAAAAGTGAAAAATTTAAATTTCGAAAAAAAACTCGACAGCGTTACCTGGGGAAAACTATTATCTAACGAATAAAATTTGGTTTTTGATTTCGGATGATCCAGCACCAGGTTATGAGGGGCACCGCAATTCACCTTTTTTCCGAGAGACTTCCGAAGATTTGCTGCCATTGCCGTGTTTTTTAATATTTCTTCGTGAAAATTTTATACAACATTCTTTAAATGTCATACTTGAATGTGCTTTTAGTTTTAATAAAGAGATTTTAACTGTGTCGTCACAAAAAATTCACAAAAAAATGAATTTTTTCGAGCGATTTGAGCTTACCCCCCCTTAATCGGTAAGATTTAGAGAGCTATCCAAAAGGCATAGTGAATTAGTATTTAATATACAAATGCATCTACATTCGAAAGGATAGGACACTTTTTTGCTAGGTAACGTCAGGCGGTGGTTTCGGCCGCCAAGTCTTTATAGAAGTTTCAGCCTTTGAATTAAAATTGAAATTGATTAAAATTGAATTACTTAAAATTTAAGAGAGTTATTTTACATAAATCGTATTCATAAAATGATTGATATATATTGCAGAAAATGTGAAAACAATTAATAAACGATTTAAATTGAACTTCTAACTTCTATTAATAAAACCACTAAAAACGTACGAATACAATTGAAATGACTTAATTTATCAGTCCACCCATTATTTATTTGCCAGTGCTGCTCAAACTGTGCACAAGTTCTCTCTGTCAATCAACAATTCAACAAAAGCTTCAGCTCCAAAAGCTTTCGGCTCGGCATAGGCCGGTGCCGCACGCTTCAAATCTTCGGCTGAATATTTTTTCGTTAATTTTTTTAGTTTTTGGAAAACTTTTGAACAACACACAGGCTGCCAGAAAACTATAAATAAACGTGAACTGTATACAGCTCTGCTCATTTCAAGATTTGCAAGCAACGCGTCAACAAAATACTTTTTGTTTGCAGTTTCATTTCGCAGAAGTTTGGCAACTGTCTGTGTGCAATTTAAGCAACAATTGCAGTTAACCGAGAAACAATTCGTGTAGAAATAAGCCGGTTTGAAAATTTCGCAAAGAAAAAAATACGAAAATAAAATTACGGTCGGCTTGTTTGTATTGGTGTGTTTAATCAAGCAACACAAGAAAAGTAATCAATTAAAACAAGTTTACTTTTGGCCAATTGTGCAAAAAAAGCACTTAAAAATTGTCAAAAAAAAAACTTCACAAAAATGCAGTTGCTTTACATTTTGTTGCTGGCACTCGGAAGTGCCTCAGCGGCCAGCGTGTTCAGCAGCGATCCTAAGTCGCAGCAGCAGCAGCAGCAGCCGTCGGATTATGTGGTGGTCTCCACACCGGACTCGCATCCACCACCCCTCAGCCTTGTGAATGGCGATGGTGATCTGGTTGTTATTTCGCCTGGTGCGCCAATTGATTTTGGCGGCTTGCAGTTTGATGCAGGTAAACGATTTTCATTGGTTATGCAACTCAAAACAAGAACTTGATATTCAAAAAAACGAAAATGAAAAATGTTGAGAGCTGGCAAAAGCGACCAAAAAACAAAAAGCTGAAACAAGTTTGTTGCCTAAGTCTTTTGTTTGCCAAACGGCAATTGGAAATTGTAATTGAAAATGTGGTTGTGTGTGGCATTCAAAAGCAAACTTACGTGAACATTTGGTAGTAGTGTAGTGACATTTTGGCAGCAGGAAAAGAAAATTCTTCTAAACACATAAAGAAAAAAACACACGAAAAGTGAGTGGTGTAAAATATTTATCTAAATATTGTGTACAGTTTTTCAAGGCTCCTCGAATGTTTTGAACGTGTCCAAAACTTAAGGATTGTTTTATGGACTGCTTTTTAGAAGCATTGAACTTTGAGTATTACTTAATACGACTTACGCCGCGGTGCATGAGGCCGTGAGGCTCTACATAAAAGTAATTATTATAGGTTTTTGGATGTTTACTTTGAGCTCTTATTTTTGCCAAATTTTTTGTGAGAGTTTGACAAAATAAACTAGTATCGGACTTACGGTTTCAGTCATGGAGCTACATTTTGGCTCTTATACTAAGTTTAATAGTGTAACTGTAACATTCAGGTACCCAATTTTTGGTAAAATTGAATTAGCACTTTGATATAAGCAATTGCTTGTATTGTGTTTTCCAACTTATGAACCGGACCTAGGATAAGAACAATAAAGAAGCTACGTACATGGCCCAACTCCAGTTGCCGATTTTCTTTTAATGTTTTTGATTAAATTAATAAGTCCTAAATACCGTCGCCCTCAGATTAAACAGAAAATATAAAGGAATTTAAAGTAGGCGGCGGTTATCTGCAACGACTGTAGAACACAATACTTTGGTGCATTGATATCTATAAGCAGCTCTTAGCAAGAGCTGGGCAATCTAAGCATGTAAAAAGCCTCAGGCTTATAATCGGTATTAAATGTGAAAGTTTAAACGCCTCAACTTCTTCTTACTTGGCCCGATAAGTTTATATACCTCTAAACGGTTTCAGTCGAGCCACTTGCTTTTGTCTTGTGCCAGCTGAGATAAATGGCTCGACAGATTCAGATAGATTTTGCCACTTATATAGCTGATAACCTGAAATAGTGGTTTAAGTGGTTTAAAAATCTAATAATTTTCAAAAAGATTATTTGAGTATTTATTCAAGCGCTTGATGTTTAGATTACAATGCAAGCGTTGATAAATGGAAGATGTAGACTGAACGGTCTAAAAGAAGGCGAAATTTTGTAATCGGCTTTAAATGGGTAACCATATCATTCAAGGGTATAGAAACTTTGGCCCCGTGGAGGTTAGCTTCGCCTTTTCGTTCTGTGTTTAAAACACTTAATATGGTGTACCAAGGCACACCCGGGGACCGCCTAGTACCTGATGCATATAATTACTAATAACTAAAGAATCGCTTCAATTCCAAAATTTTTTTATAATATAGCTTTTAAATAAGCGAAGAAACCAACTTTGACTCTTTCGAATGACTCAGGCAAAGTACCAGACTTCACTATGAAAAAATATTATTCAAATCAAATTTAAAAGGCTATAAGAATTCTATAATTTTGTGTTTTCTGTTGATATATCAACTTCTTTTCTTTAGCACTAGGGACTAGGGTCACTAGTCACTAGGGACAGATTATACTTCAACATTTGTGGTCCGTTCATAGGAAAAATCCACTGGAATCTCCTTAGCAAAGCTAATGAATAACTTATAACTTATTCAAGTTATCAGCAGGATCCTTTTTTTTTCTTTGTGAAAGAAGGTGAATAAAACCGAATTATATGTTTGAATGAAGGATAAAAAAAGTTATATTTTATCGATTTTATACATAATAATTGTTAAAACTAATCCTTTAATCCTTCAATATTTGGACTTTGTAAAGCATATTCAGGCATTCTGACCAGTGTGCATTGGATTACTTTATAAAGCTTAAAAGCTGTGAAATAGCGAATACCTTTTATGTAGCTTTAATTAGTTCATATTCCAATTTTTAAAGATATTATATCCTTAAGTTATACCCAATTTAGACTCGGTTTTCGTGTAAGCGTTCCTTTTTCTAATGTAAAGATCACAATTTTCTATGAAAAGAAAGAAAAATAACAGTGGTTGCTAAGTTAGGTAGTTTCTTTTTGACGAATAGAATCCACTTGACGTTGAGCTATCTGTTCAACTGCTTAATTAAGTCCAACTCTCCTCAAACCTGATCTAGTAACCGTTGAAAAGCTTCACATTTTCAATATATCATTGGGCGTTTTCAGCAGGTAAATCCGATTTACGATTACTGATTTACGATTTGCGATTGCTGATGATTCTCTGCTGAATATCACTGATTGATAACTTCCGACATTAGTACATTTTGTCAACTCATTTAATGCACCGTTTTTAAGGGCATTTAACGCTGTCAGTTTGTCAGTTTATTTTCAGTTTTGGGTTAAACAGTTGGCCGAGCAATCAGTAAAAGGTCTTACCGTAGATTTTGTATGGTTACATCTCAGCAATCATGATTGTCAAATTTTCCAATCGCAATCGGCAATCACTTTATTCAGGAGGTAAATTCAGCAATCATAAATCAGTAATCGTAAATCGGATTTTTCTGCTGAAAACACCCATTGTTTTGTTTAAACTCTACGTGCAAACGTTTACACGAAAATCGATTCGGTATTCGGAACACGACCGATAATTTGGTGTTATTCATTTTTTTTTTCGAAAAAAGCGAACGTTCCTGCTGAAGGACCTAACACACTATCAAAAAAGCCACTCGAATCAGAATATGTTCTCGCTCTACAAGTGGGTTCGATTGGAACTTCTTTTAAAACAGTTTTTTATTTGCAAAACTTACATATCCGGTCACCTTCTCTAGCTATTGGCGCCAAATGTAATGTCATTAGCCATGAAAAAGCTTCTCAAACTATGCCGTTCAGGTTCATTGTTAAACTGTAGGTCCGTTTCTCGTGTGCGAAAAGCACAAGCACACAAACCAACAGATTGACAAAGGCTCGGATAGGTCCTTCAGGGCTGTAAAGTCAATTACATAACCGCAATTCGACAGACACAATATAACATACAATATGTGTACAACAAATATTTAGCTTACCAGTACAAATACTTTCCATATTTCTTCAGAATTATTGAATTTGAGCACAGGTTTATCTTATCTTGTTAATGTACAATTATGGAATTTAAGTCAAAGTCTGACTCATTCTGACCATACTGCAGTGTACTACAATAATTTGTATGAGCAAATTAAAAATGATTGCCTGTTAGTATATTTAGGTGTTGCACCTCAACTTGGTAAAAATTTAATCTTTGGAGAAGTTAAAATTAATTTATAGCTGTCAAACCAGGTCGCTAAAACCCATATACATTTATAACTGTAGTAATCACATTTGTAATGTGATGGTATATTTTGTTGTTGGATAAATAATTTCACAACAGATAACTTGATCTGCAAGTTGACGTCAAACCCCCAATTGAATTTCACAAACAGATAAAATGAAAACAAAAAGACAACAAGAAGTGCAGCGCAGTTTTAAGACAATCTTTTAAAATACATAAGAACAGCAAATTCGTATACACACACTCAAAATACTAGTTATTAATATTAATACATTTTATTTCATATTTAATGGCCCACTATCTTGATTTATCTGTTGTAACATTTGTGACTAGTGCTTCTGTTAAAAGTATTTTGTTACTTTTAGCGAAAAGAGTCTGTCAATAAATAAATAAATAAAATTGAAAGGAAATATTGGCCAAATCCAATACCATAGCACACTGCTTGTTGCTGAAAAAGTATTTTGATGTTTTTTGTTATTTATTTATTATTAAGCTTCTTCCTAATGCTTAAGTAAACATTAACTTGAAATATTTGCGGGACCTAACCTAATGTTAAATAAATATATTTTGCTAAATGTATCCAGGAAATGATTAAATTGTTTCATATGCAGTTCGATAAATCTGTTCGTAGAACTAACAGAATCATTAGAACATAGCATTTAACATTATCGAAATTGATAAACCCGACTGATAACAAGCAGTCCATTAAGCAGAATAATTAAACGAATATTTTTTAGTTATGCATAACACATTCAATGTTGTTTACAAAATACATCTGAGATCATTGACGTCATGGGTAAATGTAGTTCCCTACCCCATAAAATAACTTTACTGTTCACTCTATTCACCTTTGTTCTGAACACTTTCCATGAACAAATATAATCTAATTAATTATCACCACTTCGTCAACTCATTTTTATTCAGATCACCCAAAAGCCTCATGCGTTGCCTACAAAAACCATTACGCTGACTCATGGCAAAATCTTAACAAAAACACAACAACAAGAAACAGTATTACACGAAATGAATACGCTGGCAACCTTCAAGTCTGGTTCATGAATCGTTTTACTTTTAATGGGATTTTGGAGAACTGAAACTTCAGGCGTAACTGTGGATAATGAAATTGCAATAGAAATTAGCAAGTCTATTTGCACTAAAAAAGCAACCATATTTTATTTGTTCAACTTTTAACACTTGAAAACAGAAAAAAAGTCACCGCCTCTGCCACTTGAACTTGACACACATAGTCGATTTTTGAGTGTGGTAAAAGTTATAAAATTTCAGCATTGAAAGTGAGTTAAGGCGTTGGTATGTGTGTGTCTGTGTTTGTGTGTTTATGCAGTGACTCTGCAACTGTGCAAACAAAAATTCTCAGGTGATGTGGTGTTAAGCAAGCTGTCCGGTAATAAATGCAGAATAAACATTAAAATATTGCCAATTGCTTTAATTTAATCAACCACAAAGTTGGCAGTGTATGTGTGTGTGTGTGTGTGTGCTCTTGCGAAAAATGTTCGAGGCATAAATTCCAAAACCGGCTGCTGCGAAAAGCTTCCCAAACTGACCTACATCAATGCGCATGCGTCGCTGCTGGGCTTTCGGCCAGGTTAAAGCTGCTGCAATTGTAACTTGTCTCTAATTGCGCAAAGAGAAAAAGGCGAGCAACACTTTATTGACATTAACATGGGCAAACAAAAGACTTAGGCAACAAACTTGGCAAGTCGACTCACCAATCGTTAACATTTTTCAGCACCTCTTAAAGTTGACATTAATGCCAAATGTGTTGACGGCATATTTTTTGGCTGTGGTTTGTTTTTCTGTTATTTCTCTTTTTGCTTCACCTTTGACATTGAACTTGTCATCGAAACTACAGGCAGTCAAGCGCGTAATATTCCACGAAAGCCAAAACAAAATGTATTTAATAGGAGTACTCAGGTATTTAAGACGTCAAGGAAATACACAAAAAAAAATGAAGAAAATGTTTAGCTTAATTAGCCATTTTAGGCAAATTTTGTTGACTTTGGGTAATTTTGCGCTATAAAGCTAAGAAGAATTAAAAATAATTGCAAACTTGAATGTCATTAGATGGCGTGTCTTGTAACGTTTAGTTTTGGTATTTTGTTTTCAATTATTTTATGGGACACTTAGAATCAAGAAATGACATTTTAATAGTGGAGATTGAAGACTTTAGATATCATATAAAATGGTTATATTTCAAGGTCGGATGGGTGGAACTTCCCCTTATCAATCGGTTAAACTTAATTCAAATAATAATTCCTTTACGCATGAATCACACACATAAATGTTGGAGCATTTTGCGTGCCTCAGATTTATTCACGATTTGAGGATGCTCACTCAGGATTCAAATGATTGTTCACACAAATTAATTTAACAAAATACTAATAATCTGGGCGCAGCAGAAAAATTTTCTTTTGTTTTGATATTTTCTTTTGTTGCTGAACTCTGTGCACTCATAAAACATTCGAATAAGTTTTCTTAATTTTAGGGACGGATTTTACAGGAGAATTTCTAATTTCCAGGGCGAATTTTTTATGAGTGTCTAATGTTTGTTGTAAACAAATGCAAATGTTGAATGCACCGGTGTCGCAACAACCCTTCTGTGCCACGTTGAGAGGACTTCTTTGCACAATATAGAACATTCGTCAGACAAATACAAAATTGAGGTAGATTTGCTGCAATTGGCAAACGAAATCACGAACTACACAGATAAAAAAGTATATTAAAAAATAGAGGAAAGATAACTTCGGCTCGGCCGAAGTTCGTATATCCTTGCAGCACGTTTTCTAACTAATTTGAGGACCGACACACAGCTAAAAAATTAATTCTTGGTTCAAAGGAGAGCTACCTTATAACCGTTTGCCTGGGGATACCTACAAAAATGCTCCGATTGAAGCAATACTATCCATTTAACATATTTTGTATCTAAAAGTCTTTCTTTTCTATCATAAACTAATTTATTTATTAAATCAGGTTTGGTAAAACCATAAAAGTATTAAAAGATGCTATTAAAATACCATGTGTGATCTGGACTTTTTTTTTTTAATTTTTTAATATAAGAAGAAAAAGGACTTACGGAACTCAGAGGGCTCACAAATTTTTAGAGGTTAACAATGACTGGGGTATGACAGTATACCAGCTGGCTGGAAAATGTAATATTACTAGTAAGACAGCTTTTATTCAATTTAGGGTGAGGCAAGCAGTCGGCCTGATGGTCGCCTTCCTGTCTCTATAATTGCTGGTGTGGCGGTTGAACTAAGAGCAAACAGGTAAAATGCCAAGGTCTTTGTAGATGGTGGTGTTTCGCACGTACCAGGAAGCATCGAGTATTCTGATTAAGATCTTGTTTTGCATCGTCATGACAGTTTTGATGGAGTTTTCTCAGGCAGCACTCCAGAGGCAGATACCGCAGACCCACGCCGGGATCATTATTGACTTGATTATTAATTTCTTTGCGCGTAGTGAGAGCCTTAATCTTGCTCAAATCAGCCACTACAATTTGTTAGGCTTGGCATAGGTAACAGCCACGGCTTGCTGAATGGAGTGAAGCCAAGTAAGTCTCCTATTCAAAATTATTTTCTGGTACCTGACAGAGCGCTTATGTGGTATGACTGAGTCGTTCGGCTTAAGCCTTGGCGTGTTGCCAATCTTTTATGCAAAGGGGCACTGTATTTTTCCGGACTAGCAGCAATGTTCCAACGGTATTCCCAAGCATCCTTTAAAGCCGTCCAAAAAGGCAGGCGTTGGGGCTGTAAGCTAGAGAAAGACTGTGTCAGCAGCATGAGTGACTATTAGTGTGTTTTGGTCTTCTGGAAGTCCGCGGTGTATAGCGTCCACATAACAGGGACAAGTACATTTCCTTGGCATACTTCAGCTCCAACGCGGCACATACTCGAGAACTGAAGCTGCTTCCTTCGTGAAAGAAGTGCAGCAAATCAAACTGCTATGTTGGGAGAACAGACTTTAGCTTCAAAAGCAGGCGATCCGGCTACGTGCGTTTGTTTGAAACCCCTATTTACTGCGGACACTGCGGAGCCCTGAATATAAACTAGTTATCAAACAACTAACTTTTACACCGAAACACCCACAAGTTCAGTAGAGAAAAAAAAGCAAGAAAATACAAAAATACACTCGTCTGATTTTTAGGCCCATCTGATTCCAATATGCCAAATCCAGAAATCCAGGCTACACTCTTAACTTTACAAATTCTCACCTTCTATTGAAGTTCAGGTAAAGAATATAGTCAAATAAGTCAACTAAGTCTTAAGAATCAATTCAGCGCTTATTTGGTCCTTACGATAATATTGTTATTGATGGAAAAATAGGACGCTTTTCTAAATACAAATTCAAAAACTTCAGGATATATTAAAATTTAATAATGAAATGTAATTCAAATCTTCGACAAAAGTTTGATGAAGATTGCTTTATGCTAGGTTAGTGCACTTCTTATGGCTCGTTCTGATTCAGGATGATAATCCACACTTGCTCTTATATTGCAAAGAGTAATTCTGTTTTAAATATAGCGAAAAAAGTGGGTTTTTGGGAATTCTTCTTATTTCTAGGAAGACAAAATCCCTTAATATGAAGTATTGTAGTAATCTAACACTTGGTACAGATGGTTCAAATACTAAATACTCAAAACTCAGACAACTGTAGGTTAAAGTTCATGATGGGTCTAACAATATTATGAATAAATTTCATCCATGAAACATTTAAATAAAACTTACAATGTCAATGCAAATTTTGACTAAAATATTTCCAAAAATAATTGGAGAAAAACGGTAATTCCCGTTTTCTGTTACTGCAGCGTTTTGTAACATATTTATATATCATTTTACAATTTATTCAAGCTACAATTACTTTGGTCAAGCTTCTGTTTTTTACAACTAAAACCTTGACAGCAGCGCGTCATTGTCATTTGTCACCCTGACACAAACCCAATTTGAATGTCAAGCAGAAAAACATAACTAAGCATTGACTGTCAAACTGTAGGCACGTGAACTTTGCCTCGCTTGGTTGCCCTTTTCCCTTCCAAGCAATCGGTGTCAAGTCAAGGCGTTATAAAGCAATGAGGCATGCCCCAATGAACTTAATGACTTAACCAACATGTGAACTAATCTCTCGACTTACTTTCGCCACAGTTACACCATTGACTCAGCTGGCTGAGGTGCTGCCCTGCAGCCTTAGCTCGCCGGAGCTTAGCGAATGCATACGTGGATTGATTCAAACATTTGCACCAAAATTGAAGAACCAGGGTGTGCCGGAGTACAACATGGGCTCGATTGATCCCTATTTCTACAAGAGGGGTATCTTCCGCTATACCAATGATGGCATACAAGGTGGATTGCTGATCAAGAATATGGAAATCTATGGCATAAGTGGCCTTAAAGTAAACACGGTAAACGCAAACTTTACGGATAGTGGATTTGTGATCAAGTTGGGTGTGGAGCTGCCACAGCTGAAGGCGGGCGGTCATTTCAAGGCGGATGTGAAGTTCGGAGGTCTGCGGCTGGTGCCCAAGGGACCATTTAACATAACCATAGGTGGGTTTGGACAATGTTCTAAGTACTTAAAAAAAATATAACTAACAATTTCTTTATTTTTATCTAATAGATAATGTCAAGGCCACCATTTTGACCGATGGACACATCGTACAGCTGCCCAGCGGTCAGCGGCAACTCAGCTTACATCGCTTGAATGCCAATGTTAGCATTGGAAATGCTAAAGTCTTGGCCAATGGCATTTTTTCCGATCGCAATCTAAGTAAGTTTGTTACCAATTTTCCAAAAAAAAATATTCAAACTAATCTCTTTCAAAATTTTCTGCAGATGCCATGATTCTCAATCTGGTGAATGAAAATCTTCCCGAAATCACTCGAGTGGGCATACCCGCCACTCGTGAACAATGGGCACCTATTTTGGTATCACACATCAATGATTTCTTTGCACAGGTTCCTATAGAGAAATTCCTGACTCAATGAGCACAAATTTATTGAGACAAAAAAGCATTGTAGTTTGTAGTTTTAGTTGTAGCTTAATGTTTACAATATAAATATTAATTTAAACGCTGCTTCCAAATAACTTTTTATGCTGCAAAAGATTTGGCAACAATGAAGAGAGAGTTTTAACAGAAAGGAAACCCGATTTATATTTATTTATGTCAACGATTCGAAATAAAAACCAATATTGCCTACATTCGCACAATTTATTTATCACATCTCAAAAGAATGCTACATTTTTAAATATTTTTCCCGAAAGTATGCCACATAAAGTAAAATCGCATTTCAAAGCAGCTGCCGTAATGCTTAGCCTACTTTGGTGCAGGTTTTGTTAGTATTTATGGTTTTTTTTTTGTTTTTCAAGTTTCGATCAAGACATGATAAGATAAAAATGATGCCGTTTCGCTTCTCCTATAGAACAAATTTCAGAAAATACGAAACTTATTAAAAAATCTTTCATACTAGCTATCCTTTGCATTGTAAGAATATGCAACGTTTCTAAGGAAGCTGGAAATCAATGGCCTTGTTCAGCTGCATACATCAAACATCAAAAATCATCCACAAGGAACTATTAGTAAACAAATTTTTGGTCAGCGTCATCGTGTTTATTTCAAAGGAAAGTTTGAGATTTTGTGTATTTTTTAATCCATCCTTATCACAAAAGCTAACAATCAGATTGCACATTACAATAATTCATTACAATAATCAGGCTAGATCCGTCGATTATCGGTCATCGAGTTGTGCTGGTGAACAAGGCCCATATTAATTGAATCACATTGAGCAAATACTCCAATTTAAATAAAATCTAAAATTTGTAAATCGTCTAACAACCACATTATCAACATAAAACACATTTTTAATAGAAAGGTGTTGTTCCGAACCACATTTGGTATGGTTCAGCAGGTTCATTTCAAGTTGACAAACTTCTAAACCAGTAAATATTCAACTCTATATTACCAATAAACGAGAAAGCTAAGCTAACTTCGTCTGAGCCGAAGTTTTTATACCCTTGCAAGCGCTCGCTTAAAAATTTTCAAAAAATACTCTTTTTCCCATTTTCCGACAGATCATTCCTATGGGAGCTATATGATATAGTCATCCCATTTGGACAAAAATTTGTAAACTTATGTGAAAGCATGTGAAACAAACAAATACAAAATTGCAGGATGCTGCCATTAAAAACAAAAAAGTTTTTCAAGCTAAGACTGTTTTTCAGACCTATATTTTGAATGGCAGCTATACAGATAGTTGTCCGACTTTAATAAAACTTGGTGGAATTATAAAAAAACATAGAAAACCAACGACTACAAAGTTTGGAGAAGTTTCCATTGAAAAGAAAAAAGTTTTTCTCACTAAAACTAGTTTTCCGACCGATTGTTCCTATGGAAGCTATGAGATATAGTCATCCGATCCGGTCGGACTTACGACATATTAGTAGTGTGCAGCAAAAAGAAGACTCTGTGCAAATTTTCAGCTCGATAGCTTTAAAACTGAGAGACTAGTTCGCGTAGATACAGACAGACGGACGGACAAAGCTCAGTCGACTCAGCTCGTCACCAAGAATATATATATAGTTTATGGGGACGGAAATGAATATTTCTAGGCGTTGCAAACTTCTGGACAAAATTATAATAAACTTTGCAAAGGTATAAATATAAACCAAATTTCAGATTCACTCCTTAATTTACTCTGAAATATGATTCAAAATTAGATTTAAATATAAAATTTTAGCGTTCTTTAAGCCTGCCTCAGGAATGGTATATGCTTTCAAACAGATTCGGTTTCGACGTTAATATCTCAAATGAGAACTTGCAAGAGTATAACAACCACCACAAGGGGCATCTGAATATTAGCCAAAGTTTTCCCAAGCAAAAAAAATTGATTAAAAACTCATTTCATATCCGACATTTGCATGTTTGAGGACTTTTCTTAAAGTAAATAAAATATTATTAAAATATTATTAATAGGGATAGAATTGAAGCCGTTTTGTACTTAAAATTTCAAATATTATTCGTTCTTGGGTGTACTTCAATTGAATCAAGAACATTTTGTTCTCACACCATGAAAAAAATATTCAAATAAAAACGATTTCTTTGTTCAGGTGTATATTGAGTACAAAATAAACTCATATTGCTAGCTCCACAACAGAAAATGCGACAGAAAATGTGAATTAATTTTAAGCGAGTCTGTGCTTCAAATTCCCAACTTGCTGTAACACTTTTGTTATGGTGTGATGGGAAATCACTAAACTACCGTAGCTCAAGTATTTTTGTACTTGCCGTACTATTGAAACCGTTTGTACTTAATTCAAGTACAAAGATCTTGGCTTTTTTTTTCTGAGTGGATACTTTTCAGTTTCAATTCAAATCTGAATCAGCCCCAACATGAAAAACTCACTACTGAAACCTAGAACTTCAGGGTATAAGCATTAACTTTTATATTAATAGATAGATTAAAACTCTCACAGGGGAATTATTGCTCAATAAAGCCCCAAATAACAGAATACCAGAATTAATTTAATTATGTAGAGAGTTGACATTCACATGCATTTTGTATGTAATGTCATATATGGTTTTATTTGAAAGCAGTGCATAAATCGAAGTAGGAGAAAAATGTGCCTCCTTCTTTGCACTCTCATTTCGTTTAATCTCACCCTCCCTATTCGAATGGTTATTTTACTTCTGACACATTTCAAGGAGGAGCATTGACATTCTAAATCATCTTTTTTTTTGATTGCTTTCCAAAATTCAAGTACCCCAATTTAGCGATCAATCAACAGGCAAAAATCTGGCCCCAAGCATCAATTACAGACTATTAGTTGGCAAAATATTGAAATCCAATAATGAATTAATTCAAAGAAAGGCTGCGGCCACCATGACTGCGACACTTGAGAACGTCACGCATTTATTTCACATCGATCAGCATTTGGAGTGGGGATCAAGTGCTCTGGGCCACAATTGGTTTAATTTGTGATATTTTTAACACCCAAGGCGCCGCCAATGAGCTGATTAATGTGCATTTTTAATTGAATCCTTCAATTATTCCTGCTGTTTGGATGGGATCAGTTCAATGTACCAACCAGCCCAAAGTCGTAAATTGCGCATGTTCATTACCCAACTCAAATGTATATTCTTCCGTCGCCTGAGAGGACCTGATCCAGAACTCAAACGGGCTTCGGTCTGCTTTATTCAGAATGAAATGTGCGTCATGGAATTTAAATGGAAATTTAATCTTTGGGAACACTAAAAGAAACATTTTTAAGCTAGACATCGAACGGTGTAAACTTAGCTTAAGTCCCAAAACTTAAGCGAATGTAGAACTAGTTTGAAAGGATTATACCTATATTGTTAATTTAAAGAAAAGAAATAAGGAAATTCGTGGGTTTATTCTTGTAGGGAAACAATACTATTAAAGCCATGAAGTAGCTTGACACGTTTGACTTGGAGTCTGCACCTGGATGCTGATCGATCAAAAAAATATACATAGTCCTTAGGATTACGTTTGATGACATTGACTATTATCACGTGGTATGTTTATGGCGTCAGTATTTTGAAATGATTACGGAGTATTACTTGCCAACTTCCTCGAAAAAGGCCAATCCATCAAGAGACAATATAAAAATCGGATAAGGATATCAGAAATGGGGAAAAGCTGGCCAAGTGCAATCAAGCACATCATCCATTTCTACAAAATCATGGTAAATGCTAGAATTGCTTCCTTATTCCCCATATTCAACTGATAAAGTTCAAAAGATCATGCACAGAAAAAAAAAATGATATGATCTGGTACATAATGTTATATTATTTCATATCATTAAAAAGCCGATATGACAAACTTATGTATGATCTGTTCGAATATATCAACCTGATATTTTCTAGAATATAAAATCAATATTAATAAGATTATATTGATATTTTATAATGTCATTATGATACAACACATAAAAAATATACTGAATATAGAACTCCACTGTGCTTTTAGTGGCTAAGTACTATTAATAATTTTAGAGAATCAGAAAAAACACAAATAAATGTTTTCTATTATTTAATTTACTTTACCTCTCCTTGACTGGGGATCGCACTCTGGACCTCTCGCTCTTAACACGAATGGAATGGCGTCTTATCGGACTGGCGACACTCCGCAGAGCCTACTTAAATAATTCGTTACGTTGCCTGAAATTTCGAATCGAAACACCATTTGTCTCTTTCCATCTTCACATTTTCTATACGTCCCTTTCACTTTGTGGTCAAAATGAAATGTTTTAGTCTCGAAATGATATGAAAAAAAAAGATATTTGCCAAAATATCAAATTAACTAGCCAAGATTAAATTGATATTGACATTTTTTTTCTCTGTGTGGGCTTATCCCAGAGCTAAAAAGAAAAAATGATAAAGTGAAGCGTTCTTTAAGGAGCAAGTGAAAGACTGCAAATGATCCCGAGTTTTATCAGCAGGAAAGGAATTAAATTATTAAAATTTGACTGGTGGAGTCTACAAATAAATGTGCAGAAGACAAAGGTTTTAGCTTTAGAAGGTTTTTAGCACTCCTAGAGTAGATAGATAAAGCAGGAGCCGCACAGAGATAAAAAAGAGTTTAATATATATCTATTGGATGATTTACCGGATCCATTTGAACTGGATATGTCTTAAATCTCCTTTTAATCATGCAACGGAGCTGAAAATCATTCAACGGATTTGAAAAATGATCTCCCTTTGGACGACTTTCAGACATATCAAGTCGAAATGGATATTTTTTGGATCTGCAGTAACAAAGTTTAAGCACCTAGGCGCCACTGGATCAGATTATTACTCTAGTAGGTGCCTTAAGAAAAGTTTGTTTCAACAGTATAAAAACTTCGACACAGACGAAGCTTATTTTGTTTGTTTAATATGTAATACGGTTCTTAAGGCACACAGAAAAAAATAAGATCAAATATCGAGTCGATCTTCCAATATAATATCAAAAATATCAATTTTTAAATATCCAAGAGTTACTATTTGATATCAATATGATGCTAAAGTATTACATTGATACTAAAAATATTATATTTATAAGCGAATATCTCACAGTGATATGAAAAATACCCGAGTGACGTGATTTTAGATCAAAGTAGACATCGAAAATCTGGGCGCAGAAAGAGACAAACAGAGTTTCTTAAAACAAAGAGAGAGCTATAGTCCAACTCGAAAAAAGCAAAAACAATGTTCATGTCTCTGCCGCAGCTAGCGAGACAGCGAATACTCTTCCGATTTGTCTGTTTTTACTTTCATTGCTGATTGCAATTCCCAACTGCTTAAAGCGGTGAGCGCATGGAGAGACATTTAAACAGCGACAGCCATTAGCGAAAAGCCTACTAAAGGTTGAATCGGGAGATTCATGAAACAGTACTGTGTAGGCAACCAGCTCTTTTTGGTGTATATAAATGCATAAGTTGATTACAGTTGTGAACAAACGCAACTTTTCGGGACCCCGAGCCAACTAAAGTCACTAATTATTATTCAAAAACATCTTTGACAAAAATATAGCTTTGATATTATTAAATACACCATTGGTAATACATTAATACCCCTTTGATATTATAATACTGCATTGATACTATAAAAATATATCAGGGATATTAACAAATATCAGATTGTTGATCTGAAACATTTCACATTGATATGTTCGAAATGTACGAGTGATATTATCGATCATATCAACTGGGTATTCTTCAGATGAAGGCCGATTCGATGCTGAAAAATTCCCGATTGATACTAAATATCGTGATCTTTTTTTTCTGTGCAATGTTAGATATTATGTTCAATATGATTAGTTATGGCTAATGCTTATAAACCGAATAAATATACTACTACTTCTAAATTGTATGAACCTCTTACATAACTTTACTTGACTCAAGTCTTTATACCAGCGGTGGGCACAAAATTTGCGTTTAGGGTTCTCAGCTCAGAGCCAAGACCCGAGTACTATGAGCTGAGAGCAAGGGCTGGTTCTCAAAGGCTGCGAGCAAAGAGCAATTCCGAACCCTGTTAAAATCACATGAGATATCGTATATGTTTTAAATGTTAAGTTTTGGCGTATCTTATAAGTTTAGTAAAATAATATAGGGTGTCGAGATATTTACTTTTGTTACTTGCAGTTGAAACCATGAGCCAACGGGCTTGAAAACACAAAAACTACGCAGTTTAATTAAAGATAAGAAGCACGTCTGAAAACTGAATTCCAAAAAGTAAATAATATAAGTAATCATAAGGAACGAGAGGTTATTGCTGTTGGATAAAATTAACCAAATATTACTAATTTAAAAAATTAAAATTTTAATAATTATATTCGATTTTTTTGAATCGGTGGGACTCTCCACTGTTAAAATGTATTTCATAGTGATATAATAAAACAAGTTCAAAACTTACCGAATTTGAAATCATGTTTGAAATTAGTTCATCTTGGTAAAAAATTTGTTCTACAATTGTTAAATGCACTTATCTAAAGGGTACCTAGTCTGACCCTCTCAGGAATGATTTTGTGATGATCCATCGAGAATTCAATAAAATTGATTTGGCAGATTCCCGAATTAGATTGATCAACTGAATCATTGCTTTCGTCAGAGCAAAAGAAGTAATTCAAAACAATATTAGAAACTGTAAGCAGCCATCAGAATTTCTTTCGGTGCATCATGATAATAGCACATCGAACTAGAAAAGCAAAGATGCAACCACAGCAGCATTTCTTCTTCTTTTGAGAGCATGCAGCAGCCGCACAACTTCCAGGGGGCCACTCAGTCACCATTGGATATCGTCTTAGTCCGGTCTGCTCAGTCTCCAAGCCGCGTGCGTGTCTGCATTCTGAAAGGCGAAGGCGTCGCGTCGAACTAGTTTAAATATGTCGGTGATCGGCGGTAGTTGTCATCATTGCATTAGGTGGCTGGCCCAAAAATCCGGCCGAACCCCAAGTCAACAAAAAAGCGTTAATAATTGGCATTTTGGCCAGCGTCGACGTTAACATTGCTCGGCCAGCGTCGCTGGCATCTTCGGGCCCATATCGTAGCTGTTAACCAAACTTCAGAGACGTCTGCTGGCTCAGAAGCGAGCGGACCTCAGAAGCCAACGGACGGTCCTGTTGTGTGTGTCTAACGCACAAGAACCAGAATCGAGCAGACGTCGTCGTGGTCAGGTGAATGCCATCCGGGCAACGGGCAACGTGCCTTGCATTTCAAATTAAAAACGCGAAGCGCGGCTTGTGGTGCGGTTCTCCATACTATATATTAGGCAGTTTTATATTCCGAGTTAAAACGAAAACCAATTGCGAGATCAAAAAAGAAAAAGAAGAGAATTTTACTTGCAGTGCAAAAAGAGAAAAAATCACAGCACAAAAATGTTTGCATTTTTGAGAATTTTATTGCTTTGTGTGCATTTGTTGCATTTTAAAACGACTTGGGCAGAGGAGGTGCCAACGATGGGAGAAATTAAAGCAGCACCTCAGGCGATAGCAGGAGCTATGAATGGCACTGCGGAGGAGCAGCCTGTTGGTTTGCTGGACGGTAAGAAATCTAATCGGGTACAAAATTGTTCAAATTCAACTAAGTTAATAAAATAAAATGTGAACCATTCCATAATTAAGTGCCCGATAAAAAAACTGGCAAAATTGTCTCCGCTTCATCTCTTGATTAAGCTATGATTCAAGGTTCGAGCCAATCTGGACCTATCCTTTTTGTTATTGGTCAAAAATTAACATTGTTTTTCCTACACTTTAGGAAAAATGCTCCAATGTTTTAATATTTACACTTTGATATTAACATTTCTACCATTGATTTAGCTTTAAATATGAGATTCGGAAGTGTGAAGTGTGTCTGAAAATGAAAATAGTTAAAACATTTCTTTTTTGTCTAAAAACTTTGCCAACCAATCGTTGCTTAATTTATTTTTCTATGAACCGAGAGCAGAATTCTTTTAGATTTGTTTCGAAGAAAAGTACGAAATATAAAACTTTCTATAAACTTTTTAGTTAGACTCGAAGTCGGGCCCTTTAGACTGAATTGGAGTGCCACCTTAACCAGTTCTGTCATTGCGAACGCTGGTTGTTACACGGCTAAAATAATACTTTAATTTCGCAATTAGAATTCTCTAGTCAGAATTTCATTGAGAATATAAAAGGGAGAACTGAAATTCGGCGTTTAAATATGTTTTTAGGCAAATCAAGAACCTTTTCTATTCATTTTGATACAAGAGGGTCTTGGAAAAGTCCAAATTGATTGTATTAGGCTTATCTATGAGTTTTATCCCTGAGTGTACTGTTTCTTTAGAGCAGTAGTTCATGGATTAAATTGTAGTCATATCCAGGCGAGAAGCACGGTAGCAAAGAATAGTTCGTGGACTCGAGTCCTCGTAGAATCATTAGTTGTTATACCCATTTTCTCGTAGATTAAAAAGGGCAGAAGGAAGCATCTCCGAGATGGTAAGAAATAGAGGTTCGACGAGTATGGGATTAAAACCATTTTTGCCATTAACCCTCCCGCCCCGCATATTGCAAAAAACGACACTTTTATTGATATAATGTAAGATTTTGGACATGGCGAATGGTGGAGATAAGTTAATTAATGGTTATAAGGAAATCAAACATTTATGCGGGGCAGCAATGGCTGGAACAGCGAAGGGCAGCACTTTACACGCCTTAACATTTTGTGTGATATATACAAACTACAGCTACAAGCTAGAGTCGGGCTTGACCGTCTTTTTTGCTTGTTTTTTTTTCGGTATTTCAGGTGATTTTTATACCCTGTTCCTATTGAAAATGGGAAAAGGGGGATCATGAAGTTGAGCGAATGTATGTAACAGGGAGAAGGAAAATTTTCCGACCCCATAAAGTATATATATTCTTGATCAGCATGAACAGCCGAGTCGATATAGCCATGTCCGTCTGTCCGTCCGTCCGTCTGTCTGTCTGTATGAACGCGTCGATCTCAGAGACTATAAGAGATAGAGCCACAAATTTTTGCACGAAGGTAGATTTATGCTGTACGCAGATCAAGTTTGTTTCAGATTTGAAAAATTCCACCCCGTCCCCCTTTTATCCCCAAAAAACCTAGACCTCCTCTATAAATCCAAGACCTAAAAAGCCGTCAGATCCACAATTTTCAAGTTAGAGCCTCGTGGTTTAGTATACATCAAGCCAATATCTATCTATTCTGAAAAGTACAATCAGATCGGACCAAAAACACCGGAGTTATAAGCGAAACAGTTGAGCTGATAAGAGCACCCCCCCAGTTGTTGATCAGGACTAGAAAAGTATTGCCTACATTTAGGATGACATCTTCAAAAATTCAAAAACAAATAAATGAAAATAAATGAACAGGGTATTTTGTGGTCGGGAAACTCGACTGCAGCGCCCTTACTTGTTATATTATCAATATTTTATTACCGCTTTACAGCGGTTGCCATATATAAGTAACCTGCATTAAGAAGACTGTGAAAAGTACATACTACGATCAATCGAATCGGTTCGTCGCCCTGTTCAAAAATATATATATACTAAGGGGTAGAACATAAATATTTCTCAGCGTTGCACAGTTCTGGAAAAAACTATTATTCCCACAACAAGTGAATAAAGATAATACTAAATAAATTTCATTTGTATTAACTTTTTTCGATTAAAACCACTTTAAGTTGTGGTAAAATATTCGTTGAATCGTTTTCTGTCCATCAAAACAGTGACCTTTCTAATGAGTAAACCTGCAGTTTTTAGCCGGCTTTAACCGGTAATGTTATGCTTTCGCACAACTTCAAACGGAGACACAACACCATATTATTATTATTAGCTTAAAAATTGATCTTATCTGTGTGTATTTTAGAATTAAACACAAGCCATGGTAGCATTCTTACAGTCCTTTTAATTTTTTAATTTGATATAATCCAATAAATTATTACCCATTTTGAGATTCTCGAAAGCCAAATCTCGCAAACAGCATTTTTCTCATTTTGAAATATATTATTCTAGGTTTTTTTTTAAATATCCTATCGATTAGGTTGACCTGTGCTCTACAAAATCGTACTAAAAGTGAAATAATTGGAAAACTACTAAACTAGAACAAACTATGTGATTCCAATGAACTGTGACTTATTGCTTTGTATTGTAGAAGAAATCCCATAAATATTACGATATAAACTATGTCAAGTGCGAATCTGCTTAAAACTAAAATTTGAAAAAAGGTATAAATCATGTAAGAGTAAAAATAAAAACATTTTTAAGAGACATAAATTAACAACATTTTAAAATTAGCCAGAATCAAATATTGCCGCAGAATACGCAGAAATCGACTTTAGAGTTGTAGCTTGTGAAAACGACTTCAGCTTTTGTGACATGCGAATTCTTTGGTATTTTGCAATTATATTGAAAAATTGTCAAAAATCAACCTTAGCACCAATTATAGGGCTATTAAAGAGTTATATAGTAAGTAAAGCCTTCTGGTAAATCTAAATTCCCTGATTTTCCAATTTATTAAATTTTAAATCGAACGACGGTCACATTGGACATCATGGACATACCCAAATGTAGTTTCTGAAGTATCAAATCCCTTAAAGATAAAAACCAGCTTCCTCGATCCTCTTCTTAGGTCAGAACACATAGAGTTTCATAGGCTTGAAAGAGGTCTCCAGTTATTATTTGAATTGTTAAATTGTTTGATTTTGGTAATGATTATTAAAATAATTATGATTTCTTTCCAATTTGACAAAGACTTTACTCAAATTGCTGGCGAAGCCTTTCAAATGATATTTAAAAGCCTCTTAAACAAGAAAGCTGCTCAATTTATTCACTAGCTGCTCCCAAGTTACAAATTACTCTAAAAAAAAACAGCATATTCTCTAGTGAATCAATTGAAATCCAGTAACAGATATAGTATGATTTTATGGAGGCTTCTATGTTTCCAATTTCCCCTTAATTTAGTTCTTAATTCATTTAACAAAAATGTCAAAAATTTAATGCTCCATTTGACTGAGCCTGTTTTATCCCTCAACTTGGCCAGTCATGCGCATGGCACTTGCCAGCACTTCACAAACACCCAAACAAGTTGCTGGTGCTTAAACTTAAGCATCCGATTCCAAGATAAGTCTGCCACTTGGGGAGCGTTTTACAAGTTCAAGGGTAAAAAAAAAAACCTGAATTTGCCACTGCTGGCACAGGACTTGGGTGTCCACTTTATGACGGCTATCATCTTTTATGTGATCCAGAGTCATATCACTTAAATTTATGGCTCTTACGAAGCCAGTCAAAAAAAATTGGCAAGCGCTTACAAAAAAATTGTTTTGCCAGTTTCGATTTAATGAATTTCGAATGGGAGGAGGTGTCGGCTTATTGAGCTGCATGTAGTTCTTAATAGGCTTATATCGTGGTCACGCTTTTACTGTTTCATTTCTTTAAGTGCTGTCTAATTGTCTAATTGTTGGCAATAAATTGAAGCGAGAACAGAGCGGCCGCCGCGGCCATTGACAGTTGTTGAAGCTTATCTGCGCCTGACAACTGGCAGCTGACAGCTGAAATATCAAGTATACGCCTACATCAATTCGATTCGATTGTCACATAGAAAGTTTTGGTTTTAACTGGCCCAAAGGGCCACAACTCACCACTGGCGGACAGAAGTGTAAACAATTGTGGACACAAATTCGCATTTTCTCCATTTTATTGAATTTTGAAGGTCATACAAGTAATGATTGAAGCGTGCCAGGCATACATTTTGGCATTAAAGTCGTTGAACTTTATGGGTGACGTATGGAGGCGAGAGAGATTGGGTAGGGAAGGGGCTGGCCGTAGCCATGATTGTTTAAAGAGAGGTGATCTGCAGTTGTCCACTGATGATAGAACCGGGAGATTTTCGAAACAGTTGTATAAAAGTTCACCCTAATTTGGTGAAAGTAAGCTAAGTTTGATTTCTATAAAGGTTGCAACTAAACCAACACATTTTGGCGGTTGATCAAGCAAATTAGGATTGGTTTGGAACAACACTTCTTACACCTTAGAACACTCCACTCTAAACAAGCTGGTACATGCTATTTTTGGGCTTGCTTCACCCTTTTCAGCATTTGAAGTGCCCGCCACCGCCAACCACTTCCACTTCAAAATCCAAGTTCATTAGCCTCTGGAAAGATTTGAGCTACATACGCAATTTCCTAGCCAAAAAAAAAAGAAAAAAAACTGTTGTATATTCTTCCTAAAATAGTGAAGAAATAACACACCTAGCCAATCTGTTGCGGTGTTGACAAAGCACCTAAATGACAACAAATAAATGCGACCAACCAATATTTACTTAGCATTCGTTCACGTTTCGGGTTTGGGTCCACGAGTGATTACTCAATATTTTGACATTTACAAAAACAAAGCAGAATATGGACAATAAACTTAAGCGCTTTTCAAGCTGAATGACAATTGCTGTGCCATTTTTCTCTACCTCTCTGTGGCCCCCTCTCGTAACTTTCTACTGTCACTTGTCATGTTTGTCATATTCGTTGGCAGCTTCTTTAAATTGGTCTAGGCTTTTGTTGTGCTGGGTCTTGGCCATTGTTGTTGCCATTTAGCATAGGACTGCTATTTATATTGTTTATTACACATTTCGTTTCTGTCACATTTGGCTTGGGCTTTGACTTAGAGAAAGAAGTGTCCCATGTAGACTTAAATGGTGTAAAATTAATTGACACTTTAAATTGCATAAAGTTCATTTTTGCACGTGGTTCCCTTTGGCAACTCGTCATGAAGAATACGCTCAGAACGTGCTGAGAATTAGAATTGGTGTTGTTTTTTTTTTTTGTACAAATCATTTGCATATTACATGCACGCAGAACACCCCCAAAGCAAATTCTTAGTATAGCCTACATGTGACTCACTTAACCTGGAATTCGAATTCGAGTCGATATACAAAAATTTAAAAAGCCATTATTACTCATTCGCCCCAAATAATGTTACCATTTTTATATGTTCATTGTTTATGTGGACATTTCGTTGATGGTCTTTTAATTGTTATGACACGCTGTCAAGCGGGAGAGTCCAATTGCTTTGTTTGACGGCTTATCAGGGATTTGCTTACTTTTGATCAGTCCCAAAACAGAATTATGGATTTGGCCAAATGTTATACATTTTATGAGGAGCTTACCAGCTCACCAGCTAAGTTCCACTTAGGCTTGCAAAAATAGGAACAAGAGAAATCAGTCCTTAAAGTGCAGGTCGTAGACGGAGCTCAAGATGAGCAGAAACATTAACAAAAACAGGCCAAAAAACTGTTTTCCTCTGTTGTAGAAATGAGTTCTCAACTCTATTTCAATTTTTAGAGAAAGCGTTTGAGTTAATTGATAACACATTCTGGGAAATCGAATAAGAAACATATCTTTTTTTATGGGATCGGTAGTCAATATTATTTATAAGCCGCTGCAGGTGCCAACTGTTGCTGCTCTGCCAGCCCATATTCCTTTGAATCTGAGACTTTGTGGTACCTTCATCGACGACCCTTCCAACCCACCTGCTCCACCTGCTTTGGTGCATATTAGATTTTTAGAAAAAGAATAAAATAAATGTAGTCCTACTTCTCAGAGGATCCAACACAAGTCTTTTTGTAAACACTGAACATCGTTTGAAATGGAGTTTCAAATGGAGAAGCTGCACTTCTATATAGCTGCTTATACTTTTCTGTGCGTTGGACGACGAATTTTACTAATTTTAAGAACATTTGAAACAATTGTTCTTAAAAATTTGGGAGAACACTTCGTTCCTATTTTGCGTGGAAGGCACCTTATTTTCCGATCAAGTGTTTCACATCTGGGGAAATGGAAGTGGTTCTAGAATTTAAAATAAAGACCACTTACTTCAAAACTGTCATAACTCAAAATTCATTATTTCTAGTTAAATATTGTGTACAATTTTCATATTGATATCTCTTATGACCTTCAAGTGAGATGGGAATATATTTTATTACTTAACAAGATCGAAGTTTCTCAGTTGTGCTGCAGACGATATTTTGCGAAGGTCCTTGGGCTTTCTGGTAAAACGCTGTACTATCGGATTTATTTAATAAGCGTTTTATATATATATAAAATTTCACAAGATTAACTCAAATCGAAAATAGTTTTTTTCGCTAGCTTTACTGGCTTTAAGTAAGTCGGCCATGTATTATCATTATTTGCAGGCATTATATTTGTTTGCTTTTGAAGCAATGTTCACTTAAAACTGTTCCCAAATGTTGCAACATTTTTTCACCATAAAGTCTACGGAAAAATTACAATTTACAAAATGGAATTTAAGACCAAAGTGCAAAACAAAGAATATATCAGGGCTGCAAACCGGTTTTGAACCGAACCGGTTCGAACCCGGAATTCCGACTTTCAGATTACAGTGCGAACCTCTTAAGGTATTAAAGCTGAACCTGAACCTGTTCCGAACCTTTAATTTCAGTTCGGTTCAACAAATATTAAAGCCATGAAAAAACTTGACCTATTTCCTAGTAACTTCTTCTCCTATCCTGATGGTTCTGGAAGACTGAGTCTTACAATCGGCAGGAAGGTTTAATTTAAGCATCCATAAAAATGTTCAGAACTACCATTAGAATCCTAGCCTCTGTTTTTTAAGATCCTTTTTTCCAAAGCTTATTGAATTATTTACAAAATAAGCGCTTAACATTACTGTGGAAACACTTTTGGTACGTAAATCGACGCAATTTCCTTACAGTTTATTTCGTTTTTAGGTCGATTACTATATAAACTTGTATTAAGCATGGGCTGAACCAAGGTTCGAACCAAAACCGTTGCACAAAAAACCTTGAACCTCAAAATTCTGAACCTGAACCTTTTTAAAATTTTGGTTCGAACCCGCGAGCCGGAGCTCCCAAAATATTTTTGGGTTTGCAGCCCTGGATTATATGCCTTCTGTCGGGTTTGAACTCACGATATCACAGTTCTTATGCAACGATTTCAGCATGTCTAACACCGGATTGAGAGGTTTAAGCTTACAAATAGAAATTATCAGGAAAAGGAAGAGAAAACAATAGTTTTGGAAAATTTTAAAATTTTTTTTTTCGACCCACCAAATAGGCTATAAGCAATTTAATAATAAAAAATCAATCGCCATATCTTTGTTACTGAGAAAGGTAAAATTCTAAAAAAAAAAACTATTAAAAATCGTGAAAAGTTGCATATATTGCCCAATACAAAAATAAAAATATTTGAAGACTATAAAAAAAATGAAGTACTTTAAGAAATAATAACCCGCTTCGTCTCGGTCACTAAATTGTCTCCAATTCAATTTGGTTACCTTATCCTATTTTCATAATACGATAGATTTACTCGATTTGAATTCACATTTCTTGGATCCGGTTAATTCAAAAGTAAATGCGATTCATTAAAATAATTTTTGTGCCATTGTTTAATGTATTGAGATACGTTTTGCTGTCTCACATTCTTTTGAAATCGTTTGATTTTGTTTTCATTTGAAATAAAAAAAAAAGTGAAAACCAGAAAAGGCCTGTATATTCTTGGTTTTAGATTGATTTTATTCTCAGTTTGGTTTAATGAAGCTTTTATGACTTTACTTTACATCGAATTTGTTAATCTACGCTGCTAGCCAGTCGATCGCAAAAAGATTTCCTTTTAGCTTTGCAGTTGAAAAGTAGCTTATGTTATTTCATATTTGTACTATACGCAAAAGTGTAACAGTGTTTTCGAAATACTACGGACCTCTGCTAACATCTCGTCCAAAATTTGTCGCATACAGCCAAGTTTTGCTTTCTAGCAACACACAACAATAACTGTTTTAATCTATTTGTAAATGATTGAAATTTTATTCTACAAAATTCAACAAATCCGCTTCAAATTACACAAAGCAAACATACCAACTCGTTGGTTTCTTCAATGTTCCTTTGAATATTAAAATTGTAATGGTAAGAATGGGGTAAAACTAAATGGAACTAGATGACGTTGAAAAAATAAGAAGTAGAATAAAATCGCTGTTCCTTATATACAAAATGATAAGGCAATAATTAAAAAAATTAACGCTATGTGCAAATCTTAATCTTTTAGTGAAGGATTAGAAAAGCTTTTTGAAGAAGAATGCATGTACGTCTGCGGTTCACAAAGACTTTTAGCCATCGCGTTTGATGTTGTTAAAACACACAATTACTTGAAGAAACACACTAAACCGAACCACTTTCTTTTGCGGCTTGCGGTAAAGGTTTGGTTCAGCATTTCAGAAACCACAAGGATTGGTCAGAGTTGCTAGCAGAAATTAACTTTATAACCGATTAGCAATCCTGTTTTCAATGCGAATTGATACTTTTTATGGTCTAATTTACAACAGAATTTGGTTATAATATAACATATTTAAATTACTTATATAAAAGTATACTCATTTTTCGTACTTTTCACGCGCTACAGCCGAACCAGCCAAACTGAATCGCCGACAGCGTCAACTATTCTTTGATCCTAGTCTCTTTTTACTGCAAGGTGGCAGTGGAGCTTGGGAAGGTTCCAAATGTCTAACTACTCGTGGACAGCCCGGAGTGTGCGTGCGCATTGCAAATTGCCGTCAGTATTATCGTGTGGCCAGACAGCTGACCTTTGTTGCACTGCGTCAGTGGCCACCAAACGCAGGCCTGGGCTATGGTGGTGACCTGTGTAATTTCTTTGATCAGTTTGGACGTATCAATAACGGTGTATGCTGTACAGATATAGATGCCAACACATTTGGGGTATTTCCGTTGCCTACAACAACGACAACAACCACCACCACTGAGAGACCCAGTCCGGCGGCTGATGAGGTAGATACGCCGGAAGCGTCACAGCAGGAAGAAACTAATGCAAACCCCCAACCAGAAGATCCCATAGACAATGTGAATAGTGTGGAGGATACACCAGACTTTCAGGATGTAAATACAATAGATGCTAGTCATTATCCTGAGACAGAGGTGCCAGCGCCAACTGCCCAGCCGCCTACTACCGTTTATCCTTATCAATGGCCTTTTGGCAGCTTTGCAGGCGGCGTGGCTCAGTGGCCACCAGCATTACCCACTCATCCACCGTCTACAGGCGGTTGGCCGCCACCACTGCCCACTCATCCGCCCAACCATCATTACCCGACGCATCCATCCACAGCGGGAGTACCAGCCAGACCTACCACTCCTGCCAATGTACCGACCACCAGGCGAACCACACATAGACCCAGTACCACACGACGTCCCAGCTATCCCAGTTATCCAGTCACAACGCCTTCGACCACAACGACTCGTCGTCCGTCCGGTGGTTTCAGTGCTGAAGGTTTACCTTTACAATGTGGCAATAAAAATCCCGTTTCCCCCGATCAAGAGCGAATTGTGGGTGGCATTAATGCCAGTCCAAATGAATTCCCCTGGATTGCAGTGCTCTTCAAGTCGGGCAAACAGTTCTGTGGAGGCAGTTTGATAACCAATAATCACATTCTCACGGCAGCGCATTGTGTGGCTCGGTAGGTGAAGATAAAAACAGAGAGACAAATCTTATCTCAAGCCACAAGCCACATAAAGTGAACTTGACGGCAAGGTCTAGAGCAGAGATAATGCTTTTTCCAAATTCTAATCTTTCAGCATGACCTCGTGGGATGTGGCCGCCTTGACAGTTCACTTGGGTGATTACAATATTCGCACCGACTTTGAGGTGCAGCATGTGGTTCGAAGGATTAAGCGTCTGGTGCGACACAAGGGTTTCGAGTTTAGTACGCTGGTATGCTGTGAGTTGTTTGGATTTGCAAACCGGCTTGATAATTCTTTTGCCCACAGCATAACGACATTGCCATTCTAACCCTGAGCGAACCGGTACCCTTCTCGCATGAGATACAGCCCATTTGCTTGCCCACTTCACCCACGCAGCAAGCACGCAAATATAACGGTCAAGTGGCCACAGTTGCCGGCTGGGGCAGCCTGAGGGAAAATGGACCACAGCCGTCAATTTTGCAAAAAGTGGATATTCCCATTTGGACGAATGCCGAGTGTGCTCGCAAATATGGACGAGCAGCGCCGGGTGGTATTATTGAGTCCATGATCTGTGCCGGACAGGCCGCTAAAGATTCCTGTAGTGTAAGTGATATCTAGCTGAAAAAGGAGTAATCTCTTACCTTACTCAACATTTGGTAATTTTATTCCAGGGTGACTCGGGTGGACCGATGATTGTGGGTGGCGAGGGTGGCCGCTACACGCAGGTGGGCATCGTTTCGTGGGGCATTGGCTGCGGCAAGGGACAATATCCGGGTGTTTATACACGCGTCACCTCATTGCTGCCGTGGATCTATAAGAATATCAAATGAATATAGTATTTGTAGTTTAATTTAAGTCGTGATAAATATTTGTAATAAAGCAACGAAACTTTGTGGAAATGATTCAAGTTTGAGCTAAGAATAGGAGTACTAGAGTTGGCTCAACGCTTTCTATTTTGAGTCATTGAACAAATATGCTGGACCAAGTCGAAAAGTACTTTTCCAAACGTAAAGCGTAAAGTGGAACTAAATGTATTTGTACATTAAAAACTCGATAGTTGTGATAAAGCAAAAGTTGTCGACGAGATTATCTACAAAATATTATAGGGCTAATAAGTAAATAGTAGCCGGGTGTGGTATAGCGGGTAGTAGGCATGAGCGCTGTGCCAAAAGTCGAGGGTTCTATTGAATATCTACTGAATAAGTTTTTTTTCTTTAATATTGTATACTTCCGTTCACCTTCACCAGTTGTTGGCGCCAGCTGTGAACCAACAAGTACAAATGTGAGTTTTAGTCATGTCATCAGTTAATCTTTCTTCTTTGAAAGTTGATTATTTGTTGCGATTTGTGTGCGTATCCTATTTCCTTTAAGGAACGCTTCGCCTCCATCCAATATTAGCCTGAACCACAGTCCTCAAAGTGAAATCATTACAGACCATTCAAATTTTCTCTAGGAATTCAATTTCGAAATTATTAATTCAAGTAAGAAATCAGAATGTATCAAATATTGAAGCTAAGGTTCGAGGAATACATATTTTAGTAGGAATGAAATAGCTTCGATATTGAATACCGAATAGAGTTGGTTCAAAAAAAAACCTGTGGCTTAATACCTATAAAAACCAGATCTAATCTAGATTAATGGCTTGCAAGCATTCTCAAAAATAAAGAACAAAATAACTGAGGTTTTAAAAGCATAAGATTCGACTGAACTAGGGGCGATCCTTTGGAAAATATAACTTTTGACATAATTTGGACTTACCGCTACTTCCAAGATCCGATTTATTGACACCGAGCAGATTTCAGGGAAAGTCGCGAAGATACATTTAATGAAGGGTTTTAAGAGTTGTGGAAGCTAGAAATTACTGGGGAGCCAAGATCAGAAATGAGTTTTTAAATGCTTTGCAGACCGCCATACCTTCGAAGGTGTGGCAGAAATACCTTTCCGTGCAGATTTAAGGGCAAGTCGGCACTTTATGCTTATGAACAGCTTCCGAGCGGATTGCGACTATGTCATTTTCGGGCTGCCTTAGCTTCGATTAAGTACCTAATAAATTAAGTATTAACATCTGCTGAACAGTATCGAAACCGAGGTTCAGTGATCTTCAAAAATCATTGAAACAACCGTACCAGATGTTCAAATACCTTATGAACCACTGAACCAAGCCAGTACTTATTTCCCATCAGATTGCTCCACTTGCTTAAAAAGTCAAACATCGAGGTTTTTCCAAATTTCAGATACTGGCGACTACCATTAAAACTTAAATTGAAAATATGTATTGATTTTTTTATAAATAATTTAAAAATGCAAAGCAAACTAGATAACTTTTTTCCGCTCTAGAGGTCTATACCAGATATTAATTCTAAAATTTAAAGTTATTGATATGAAATCTTAATCGCTTCTTAATCTTTGGTTTTAAGCAGTACCTCCAATACGCTTTTTTTTTAACTTTTTTGTCGGAATGCTTATATATTTTATGACACTTATTTTAGTAAGCTTATTCATCAGTGTTATTAAAAAAATACACTTCATAATATAGGAATTAAGATAGAAAGAAGACATCCTTGCAGATGAGTGGAACGTCGACCTCTGACCTATGGAAGCATATTTATTAAATGGAGGACCAATAATTGCAATAATCCTGGACACTGCTGTCACTGATAATCAGCAAGAGTAGTCAATTAAAAAATTTAGAAAAACTTGCATTATAACTAACAAAATCTCCACCCAGAATTGCCTCTGTTTTTTAAGATCCTTGACTTCAAAGTCCATTAAGGGGAGGTTCTAGTCAAAATCGACAAAAAAAAATTATTTTTTTTTATTGCTTTATTTTCATCCTTACGGTCTTAAAAATGTGTAGGCAAAAGGATATTTCCCTATCTAATTGATTTTACGAGTTATAGCCTAAAGACGAGAGAGCGCATCGGCCGAAAAACAGATAGAAGCGCGCGCTCGTCAAACTTTAAACGCGTTTTTCTCGAAACACCTTTTTTTGCGCGCGGGGCGTGATTCCGCTTCAACGACTACACCGAATTCGACGTTTGGCGGCTCTAATTAAAGCTTATTCAATTTAGGGGGCCTTCAGGAAGCGTTTTTTGTAAAAAAAAAATTTTTAGTACTGTTTTTTTTTAACGTGAAAACAAATAAAACAAGGCAAAAAAGGTGTTTTTCCTAAAAAGGGTCTCCATTTTTTTAAAAAAGGGTTTTTTAAAAATCGGAAAATCATAAGGCCCCCCAAATTTCATCTACTTTAAGATTTTTTTTGGTTTTTACGATTCAGATCACTTGCCAGGGCTGTAGAGTGCCCCGCGCACACTGTCCACCGCCGCGCACGACCGCCGTCAGTGAGGGCTGGAGCTGCCATTTTGTATTATTTTTACTGGAAAAAATTTTGTAAACTTTTTAAAATATAGACAAATAAATGTCACAAAAGTTTTTAAAAAAAAATACGTATGTACTCATGAAATTACGCACATTTTCGGGCCTCTGGACTAGAACCTCCCCTTAAATGATTCTCAAATCAAGAAATTTATATTACGATGGTAATATTTTTCAGATGTAGACTACGAAATGGAATTCTACCTAACAGTTAATTATATCTTGAGTAGTTGCCATGTTTTACCAATCGCTTCCAAATTACAAACAACACAACTCCAATACGATTTGTCCAAAGCGATTTGAAAAACAAATGGATTAAATTGATAATTAAACAAAATCAGTACACTCAAGTAGTGGTTAGGATTTTCCGCTTGCGCCTTAATCAAAAAGTCTGGTTTCATTTACTTAAAAAAAAAATGATTGAAAATTACATAAAGTAAGAATTTTAAATGGTATTTCCAGGTTTTAAGAGGCATCGGCGCCTGCTCCGATTTATATTGAAGATCATCAACCGAATCTAACTTAGCGATTTTTTTAAACTTCAAGTACCACCCTTGAATTTTTAAAAACGGCTTGTGGAATACAAAATTGCCTTTATCGTATATTTAGTATTGTTTTTAGTTACACTTTTCGGCTCACAAGTACTTCTCCTATTTAAGCCATACGAAGAAATATATTAAAATTCAAATTTGAAGCTCAACTATCCCTTAAATCGCTGAATACATGATAAACAGTTATAAATTAGTAATAATACCACATAATAACGCCACATCTTCTCCTGTTTCGTTACTTCGAATGTATGAATAATTGGCCCGGCAACCAAGGCTGCCAGGCTCTACAAAAAATTCAGTTTAGACTCATTAGAGTGCTCCTTTCCACGGAAATCTTTAGTAAAAGGCGAAAGATTTATTCGACAACTGAAAAGAAGCCAGAGTGATTAACCACCACAAACTGACAGCCTCTCCATGCTGGTGTTGTCTTAAGCAGTTGGGAATTTTAATCAATAAAGTCTGACACCGGAATTCCCAAAAGCAGGCAATAAAAATGTGCTCAATAAAAAATCCATGCTTGATTTACATTTCCCAACTGGCTTAGGTAACTCATTCATGGAGAGGCAGCACATTGCCTCATTCTAGCTATCGCTTCTCGGCCTTATGGCTAAGATCAAAGTGTAGTATCTGTTCTTATCAGCTTAACATCTGATAGTTTCTCCATTGGAGAACGACAAATGTTAAACTGATTTTTGGAAACAGACGGAGTGTTAGGGGCTTGCTCCAGCTCTGTCGCGGGTTGGCCCGGTATTACAGTAGCACCGGGACTTCAGCCCAATTCGATAATAAATTTAACTTTCTTAGTTCTGGCTGTTGAAACTAAAAGGTAAGGAAGAAATCTAAGTTTTTCCGATGTCGTTTATCTCAACGTGGTTTTGTTAATGAGCAGCTTCTTAAAATCTGCAGAAGGTTCTGTTTGTTCACACGGGCATTTCTAAGTAGACTCGCCAATTGATGCTGGTAAAGAATATAGCATTGAGCTGCCATGCAAGTCATAAACCTAATGACAATTCAGAATTAAACATATTCTACTTAAAAATTCGGGTTCCACCAGCAGGATTGGTTTATGTTAAAAAGCATACCTTCCAGGAGCTGCTCAACTATACTAGCTCTTAGATAAGAAAGAATCAACTTATATGTAGAAAATGCTATTTCAACTGATACCTGAGTTGATGGAACAGCTTGGTTGTTAAGGCAATATTTTTTAGGTCTTCGTTTCGTAGGCCAGAAATCTAATTTTTGTTCCAAATCTTGGCAGAGTTTTTTTTTACACCAGACTAGCTAGAATGCTAAAATTGTTCTAAAACGATTGTACTTAAAGTAAATACATAGTTTTACAAAATAAATAAAAGAGTTGTTATAACATGATTATAATCCAATTCAAAATAAGAAAATGTTTTTAAGCTTTTGGTTTTTTAATTAAAAATAAAAACTTGTAATTAGATTTAAGCCAAATTTTGCAGAGAGGTATAAATAAGTATCCATTGTTTTTTATAAAAAAATGTCATGATTTGATAAGTCGTTTATAAACACGAACTGGTACTGACTTTGACTGCACGGCTGACTGCGTTCCCCATTATTTCCCTTTATTTAATGTGATCTGTGTATTTTCTTAAAACATCCAAACCATAATTAAAATTGAATTAATAAAATAAAATATTTTTTTGTATTTTTTAATTCAAAATTCGTGCTTCTAAAAGTATGCTACAGTCCCATGGCACTTCAAACACCTCCAATTTCTGATATTATGGGCGAAATTCTCATGTTTAACGAAAAGCATACTTTTCGGCTGACTAATCGAAAGCAGTTAAATGTGAATACAATTTTAAAGGCTTTGTAATGAAATACAAAGCAAAACCGCCCAAAGCGCATACTTTCAGCTTTAGTATAATATTCAAAAAAAATAATAAGCCATGCTGACAATGAATTGCGAGGGGTACTCAAACTTGACATATGTAAAAGAAACCCATACAATTATAGCATTTTTTTGTCATTTTTTATGAAAACGAATTTGAATAAAACTTCCTTGCATTTTTTAATTGCAATCTAGTCCAAAGACGAAAATCAAAAATCTAATTCTGGCAGTTGATGCTTTCCTAGCTTTAACTACGATTATTTTTATTTAGTTTTTTTAACTGTTTTAAGAAAAATCTAATTTGAACGTCTGCCATTCAAAAACTCTTTTGTGAAAATGTTCAAAATTTTGACATAAAATAGCTATAAGTATTCTAAATCAGTTCCATCAGTCTTTTTAACAAGTTTCAGACACAAAAATTTTGGACTTTTGGCCAAAATTTCGGCTTGCAGGCACAGTGTGCAATGTAGGTAATGTATGTTCTGTTAGACTGATTTCAACGTAATCATAACATTGTTTACAGATTTAATACTTGATATTTGTTTATTGTTTTTTATTGCTCTTATAAGCATCTCTTCATAGCAATCATCATGTCACACACTCCAGCTTTGGCTTTTTGCATTTTTCTGTACACTGAGATTTTCAATCGATAATCTAAAAAAAAATTTTATTTTGGAAGAAGATTGCAATTTTAAATAAGAAGAATTTAAAACTCCACAGCTGACAAAGCGGACGCTGTGTCTCTTCCCTGAAGACACTTTCCGACGGGAAGGGTTTATAATAGGATATAATAGACACTGACCTCTAGCCGGCTAAAAAAACAACGGTTTAACAAACAAAGGTCACTATTCCCAACAACATAAAAAGATGGAAAAAACTAAAAATGAGATGGAAAATATTATTGGCTGTTGGCTATGCGGGTTAAGTTGCCAGGCAAAGAAGAGTAAGACAATAAGACAATCCTTTGGCGTATCCATAAATAATCCTGATTACTGCATTTGACCATAAAGTTAAAACCTTATTTCTACAAAAGTGTTGCAGAAATTACGTTTTTCACAAAAAAAGTGTATTATTCATATTATTTTCCAAAAAAGCCGCATAAGTCTCGTATTAGGCTTACCGAGACCACAGTTGGTAGTGCTGACTACCATTATTTCCATTAAATTATTTTACATAGCTAAATACACGGAGAAAAATATGACGTTCGAAAATCGTCACCAAATGGTCATGATTTTGGTCTGAATTTTTTAATTCATAAAAAATTAACTGTGGTTATGAAAACAGGAAGTTTTCAGAAAAATATTAAAATTTTAATATTTTGAAATTTTCCATGCCTATTAAAATTTGTTTATTCATTTAGATCGGATTTTGTTCTCTGTGTACTCAAGCACTTGTCAACTATTTGGTTTAAATTAGTTATATGCTTCAATTACCTGTATTATCCTGTTGAAATATGCTTACATTTTAGCTCAACTTTTTTATGAAGTCAATTGATGTTTTAATTGAGTTTTCGTATTAAAATTTTGAAATAGTTGAAAATGCAAGCTAGTGGCACGTGCCAGCCAATACTTATTTATTTATTTCCCTTCTAATTGGATTTTTCACACCAGCCAATTTTAAATTGCATATTACCATTCCATTCAATTTTCAATTGGGACTTTTTACACCAGTCAACTTCTAATTGAGAAATAAAAAACAAAAACCAAAGCAACTTTGTACAAATTATACATTTAAGTAAGCAAATTTCAACAGGATTTAATGTTAATTAAAAAGTTTAACTATTTAAATCAACAAATTGTTGCTGACATGAAAAACTCTATTATTTACACTAATCCACATTCCTAGCACTGACCGAGACCAATTTGAAATTAGTTCCTTTTAAAAGGCATGCACAAAAATTTATTCATTTTGCACTATTAAACAATACAGCCAGGTGGACTTTTATGTCATATTATTGCAGACTTAGCTGGATTCCAGATTGATCTCGGTAAGCAAATGATTTGATTGGTGCGAATTGTTTTATTAAACTTCTTTCAGAAATCAGTAAGAGGAACGTTATAATGAAAGGCTTTAAATTGATCTGGTTACTAATGATCATGGATACTGTTTGTTTTGGCTCAAATGACTGCTACAGGGCAAGGAAGGGCTGCCTTAAGAGCTCCGAGTGTTGTCCAGGATACAGATGCGGTGCGCGCTGGCACTGTCAAAAAACTTTTTGAATAAGCGTTATAAAAATAGAATGACACATTCAAATATGACTGTGAAGAAGAACCGTTGGGATATGCAAGCCAGATTATGTTTAAATTTACAGCACAGGGCTTTGGAGGTCTCTGAGTAAACAGATGAACGAGAACAAGTGACAATAATTGTTCGTAACAACTGAATGTGTCCTTCCAGGAATGTGTCCTTCCTGATGTAAAAATTGACACCATCAAAACAATAAGATAAGAGAAATATACAATCCAAATACAATCTGTAATTTGCATAAATACGACCGCTTATAATTCTCAAGCTCGAATTCCCTGCACTGAGAATATGAAAAGGGAATTTGTAATTCGCTGTGTAAATACGTTTTAAATCAATTCAAGTTGCTTTCTAATTCATTTTTAAACAAAAGGCGCATTGTAAAATCCTTTACAGGTATGATTGTTTTAGATTTTACATTTCGTTTTTCCCTGAGGGAACTTATGAATAAGGTTTTTCGAAACTAATACATATATGTGTATTTTTTGATCGAAATAACTATATTTTATTATTATTTGAATATTATTATGATTGTACTTTTTATAGCCTTGAAGAGGGCATATTGACTCATCTTCGACCACATAAAGTCTACACAGAGAAAAAAAATGTCAATATCAATTCAATCTGGGATGGTAAATTTGACATTTTGACATATCATGTTTATACCCTTGCAGAGGGTATATAGAAATTGTGCAGATGTTTGTAACGCATAGAAGGAAGCATTTCCGACCACATAAAGTATATATATTCTTGATCAGCATGACGAGCTGAGTCGATATAGCCATGTCCGTCTGTCTGTCTGACCATGTGTCACGAAATCTTCTGATCCAAATACGCTGCACATTTGTTGGAACCGGCCGGATCGGATGACTATAACGTATAGCTGCCATTGGAACGATCGGTCGAAAAACTAGTTCTAGTGAGAAAAACTTTTTTGTTTTTTATGCAATAGTCTCCAAACTCCGTATTTACTAGTTTGGTTGAAATCGGACATACAAAAGTAGTCTTATTGGGAAAAACTTGCATGTTTTCTGTGGTTATGTCCTTCAAATTAGTTAGAAAACGTGCTGCAAGGGTATACGAAGTTAACTTTCCTTTATTTTTTTCATATCATTTTGATGCTAAATAATATCATTCTGATATTGAATATTACATTTTCTATAAATTAATATCATTATTATATTTCATTAATATACTATTGATCAGAAAATTCATCAAATTGATATAAAGAACAGGTCATATTTATCTTTATCATATCGGCTTTTTAATGTTATGAAAAAATATAACGTTGAGTACCAGATCATATCTTTTTTTTTTCTGTGTATATATATTCTTGATCAGCATGACGAGCTGAGTCGATAAAGCCATGTCCGTCTGTCCGTCCATCTATTTCTATGCGATTTTCTCCGTCAGTTTGAAAGCTATCGCGACCAAACTTTGCACGAAATGTAGTAGTTCAAATACGCTGCACAAGTATTAAACCGGCCGGATCGGATGACTATAGCAAATAGCTATAGCAAATAGCTAGTTTTAGTGAGAAAAAGTTTTTGTTTTAAAAGAAAACGCCTCCATATTTTGTATTTCTTAGTTTGCTATGCTTTCCCATGATTCCACCAAATTTGGTCGCAATCCGACATCTATTTAGTATGGCTGTCATAGAAAAGTAGATTCCGAAAAGTAGTCTTTGTGAGAAAAAACTTGTTTGTTTTTAGTGGAAATGTCATCCAAATTAGTTAGAAAAACGTGTTTTAAGGGTATAGAAACTCCGGAGGAGCCGAAGTTATCTTTGTTCTATTTTTCATCTTAATCTTCTTCTGTCTGACTTGCATAAAAATAGTTCACTTGTTCCAAATGCTTCAAATGTTCATTTTCTTTTTTCAAAGAATTCTTTGTACACTGGTGAAACAATTCGCCCTGAAAACTAGAAATTCTCTTATGAAATCCGTCCTAAGGCAATTCACCCTAAAATTAAGAAAACTATTTCTCATATATGGAAAATTTTTCTGAAACTTTGAAAGTTTTCCATAAATGAGAAAATATTTTTCTTAATTTTAGGGTGAATCGCCTTAGGACGGATTTCATAGGAGAATTTCTAGTTTTCAGGGCGAATGTTTTATGAGTGTATGCTCTAGTGCAGAGTTCTAACTTTCTTGTTCTGCCGATTTTACATCCTCTTTGTTTATCTTTGCATTTAGCGTCACTTTTTTAATCAACACAACACAATCTAAATTTTCCTAAAAACAAAACTAAATAAAAATAAAAATTATGGTTACTTTTCGTGAGATGCGTCTCGATGATCTGTTCAAATTTAATAGTCTAGTTTTGGACCCACTCACCGAAATCTACAGCTTACGTTTCTTCCTAAACCATCTAATTAAATGGTCCCACCTGTCACAAATTGCTGTGGCACCTGGCGGCCAACTGATGGGCTACATCTTTGGCAAGTCCATGACCAACGAGAGGGCAGAATATCATGGTCATGTGTGTGCCTTGACGGTGTCTGTTGATTATCGCCGTCTGGGCTTGGGTACACTACTAATGGATTTCTTTGCCCAAGTGCTAGAACAGAAGGGAGCTTACTATGTGGACTTGTACATGCGCTGCAGTAATCGGCCTGCTTATGAGCTATATCGTTCCCTGGGCTATGTGCATCGACAAACTTTACTGGACTATTATCCCGATAGGCCACCAGAGAATGCTTACGACATGAGGAAGCCATTGTAAAGCTAATACTGATATGATATTCAGAAACATCAAACCGAAATATCTGATGTTTTTACCTAAATCTCAATTGTATCAACTAATTAAAAGGAAAACTCAATTGCGCCAAATTTAAGCACAGCAAACTAATTTCCGTTGACGCACAAAACATTAGCACAATTTTTTTTAATGGTCAAGGCTCTTGCTCTGTTTTTTATTTTATTTTTGCATGTCTAATAAACACGCGCAACTTGAATTTCTTTCATTTGGATTTTTCCCCTTTCAGTTTCCACGTTTCAAACAAACAAATCATTTGTTGAACCATCTGGTAGTTTTGACATATATTTTAGTTTTTTATTTAAGACTATTTTGCGAGTACAATGAACTTGGTTTGGTATACACATTTAACATTTTTTTCTTTCCATTTCTTAAATTATATGGATTTTACATTTCCATGAAACCAAATATAAAATCATATAGTCCCACAAAATAAAGCAACACAAGATAGAGCAGTTTTTTTCCGTGGCCATACAGTTTGTTTCGCGTTCGTCTATCCAGTGACTTCTTCTCCGAATCCCGTGCCAAGGGCAAACGCATATCAAAGCCGTGTTCATTGAAATAATACATGGGGATCCAACGATATTTCACATATCCCATTGATTCGTAAAGTTTAATAGCCGATTTATTGGACTCTCGCACAAACAGATCTGCATACCAATCTCTTTGTAAATTCGATATATCTCTGAAACGGTCCAGAAGACAGGTTCCGTAACCCAGGCAACGATAATCATAGCTAACAGCCAAAGTGGAAATGTGCCCATGGCTGGGATTCAAATCTTGTCCATCGCCTATATGTTGCTCTGCATTTGTGGCCCTCATTCCAACTAGGAACCCCACTAGACGGCCATTCGGAGCGATTACCACTTGACTTAGTTGAGGATGTTCCACAATTTTCTTTAGATAAAAGGATAAATTGTAAACCTCTGCCAGGGGATCAAATACAATTTGATTGTATTTGAAGAGATCATTCAATGCGAATTCTCTTAGTGTACACATTTTTCAAATTGATCAAAGTAATTTTAAATGAATTGTATAGAAAAGCCTGCTTTAAGTTGAACCGACAAAATCGTTCTAAACTGAACACTCTAAATCTATTTTTATACCCGTTACTCGTAGAGTAAAAAGGGTATACTAAAGTCGTGCAAATGTATGTAACAGGCAGAAGGAAGCATCTCCGATATAATAAAGTATATATATTCTTCATCAGCATCAACAGCCGAGTCGATATAGCCATGTCCGTCTGTCCGTCCGTCCGTCCGTCTGTATGAACACCAAGATCTCAGAGACTAGAAGAGCTAGAGCAACCAAATTTTATACGTAAGCTAGTATTGTCTGTAGGCAGATCAAGTTTGTTTCAAATTTTGGTCACGCCCCCTCCCGCCTTCGCAATAAAAAATATTGAATAACTCCCACAAGAGATCGAGATCAGATTTTGCAGTGTAGTCTATGTGGCCAATATCTACAATCGCACAAATTTTCAAAAAGATCGGACAATAAATGGCCGAGTTAAAAAAATGTTGCATACTTATCCGAGCTGAGCTGAGTAACGGGTATTTCGAAGTCGGGCAGGGCCGACTTTAACTTACGCTCTCGTTTTTCTATAATTTTATTCTTAAGCATAATTTAGATTTTTAAATCAAAAGTTCTTTTTGCTGCTTATCTGCTTTGTCCCAGAGTTCTGTCTATGGCTAGTCCCAGGAGATCACTGAGGAGATAAGGTCCATAGGGTCACTCGGTCTCTTTGATAGAACTAATTACCGAAGTTGCGCTGGCGCTTCACAAGGCCGTCTCTACTTTTAGCAGAAGATATAAACAGAGGGGTGACAATTTATAAGCATCCATTTAAAAACAGCCAACTATCGTAAGCACATATTAGTCTCATGATGTTGGCTTGTCGTTTGCCATTAATTAATTGGCATAATCCAGACAGGATAATAATGTCAATAATAGCTTAATATGCGTAAGTTTTAATGATTTCCTAGAGTATATTCTTAAAGTAAAGTCGAATGCAGAAGGCTTTCAGAAACTTCATTTTCAGTAAACCTGCAGTTGGTTGGCGAGGATCGCTAATGAGAGAGGCTCGTTCCTCCTGAAACAGCAGTTCGATTTACCAGCCTCCTTTGTGAAATTGTGACTCTGTTTAAAGTTTTGCGAAGGCATAAAATGAACTCGAGCCGGCTAAAAAAGCAGGTTTACTAAGCATAGAGGTCGAAAACCAGTGACATATGAAACATGTAATTAAAATTCTGCTCTCACGACCTTGGCTTTTCCCAATTGTATCCAAAGTTATCGATCAAATAATGGCTAATCAGCTGCAAATCTTTTGTATACCAATTCTCACTCAAACGCAATCCGGATTGCGAAAAAAAAACTTTACAACAGCGCTGGTGAGAGTCGAGTGGGTAACTATTTTTGCAACAAACAAAAGATGACAAAAAATTTGTCACTCTTGATCATTTAATCGGGAATCAACAGCCCACTCTGCCTCTGAGAGGCTTACGAGCCGAGAGCTGTGGCTCACGAGTCGAGAGCCGCTTGATGGCTCACTGCTCCCAAGCTGTGGCTCTCAGCTCAGCCGTGTGCTGGTGCCCACGAGCCGGTTGGTGGCCCACGGCTCCCGAGCTGAGCTGTCTTAGCTTTGGCCCACAGCTCGAAACCGAGCGCCGTGGCTCACGAACAAATAGCCGGTTGATGGCTTACGGCTTATGACCTAGGACCCCCAGCTCAAAGGCAGGAGCCGAATGCAATGGGCTAAAAGCAAGAGCTGGCTCTCGAAAGCTGCGAGCAAAGAGCGTTTCGATACCGTGCATGGAATATTAGACAAAGTCAAAGAATCTACTATCCAATATCCCGGAAACTACATTACATCTACTTAAACTGTATCTGGCAAAAAAAACGGCAAGAACTAGAGTCAGGCAAGTCTATTTTAAATGTTTTACCCATTCCTAAGGGTTCAGTGTTAAGACCGTTTCTGTTTTCAACTTATATAAATAAAAAAGGGTCAAGCAGAGCTTCTCCCAATCTTTCAAATATTAAATCATTGACAAGAAAGCTATAGATAAATTTTGCTAATACTCTTCAGCGGAGTTATCATTTATTAAAGGCAACAGGAAAAACTAAGGTTTGCTCTGGCAACTTTCTTTAACACGAATCAGTTTGCAACTTAGCCTCAATCTGACTTCAGCAAAAACTTGCCTAATACCGACGTATGCTGTAGGGTCGATATTGTTTAAAGCTGTGATGCAAGCAGCATGCAGAAAATACAATTATATTTACGACCGCAATCCCACTGACCAAATATCAACAATCTTTAATATTGGTATACCAATTGCAGTGGATCCTTTCATCTTTAATGAATTTTTCAAAATTTTAGCTGTCATCTTTTTGTAACCAGCAATAGATGTTGCATCTGTGAGTTACGTAAAAATATGACATTCATCGCAAACTCGCGCTAATTAAGAAGAACTGAGAATTATGGATACCTTACCAAAAGTTAAATTTTGTTGCTTGATATATAATGGCTTCATGCAACATGGAAAAACTGTAGCTGACATTATGCAGTCTTCGTTATTGTTGTTGTTTAGATATGAGCACTCGAAAGACCCAAAAAAAGTTGATAAAATATTTTAATATTCTTGCATGTTCCTTGAATGTGTTCTTATTTTCAAATTCATGTATAAACTTAGTTTTACAGTTCGCCAGCCACTGCAATCGTTTGAAAACTTTCCTGTCATCAGTCCACTGGTTGCCATTTTCATTGTCACTTTCAGCCAATAATGGATGGACACTTGAAGGTTGATTTTTTTTATTGTGTTATGTTATGTTCGTCCCTCCAGTGACTTTGTCTGCACATCCCGTGCTAAAGGCAAACGCATATCAAAGGCGTCTTCATTGGAATAATACATAGGGATCCAGCGATGCTTCACATATCCAATTGATTCGTAGAGTTTAATAGCCGATTTATTGGACTCTCGCACAAACAGATCTGCATACCAATCTCTTTGTAAATTCGATATATCTCTGAAACGGTCCAGAAGACAGGTTCCGTATCCCAGGCAACGATAATCATAGCTAACAGCCAAAGTGGAAATGTGCCCATGGCTACCATTCGAATCTTGTCCATCGCCAATATGTTGCTCCGCATTTTTGGCCCTGGTTCCAACTAGGAAACCCACCAGACGACCATTCGGAGCGATTACCACTTGACTTAGCTGAGGATGTTCCACTATTTTCTTTAGATAGAAGGATAAATTGTACACCTCTGCCAGAGGATCAAATACAATTTGATTGTATTTGAAGAGATCCTCCAAAGCGAATTCTCTTAGTGTACACATTTTTTCCAAGCGATTCAAATAATTTTTGACAATATTGTAGGGAAAAGTCTGTTACAAGTTGAACCAACAAAATCGTGGTGAAGTGAACTAAATTATTTCTTATAATTTCACTCAAAACTATCATTTTGATTTTTAAATCAAAGATAGTTTTTCATATCTGCTTCTCTAACAACCAAGTCGATCTCCCAGGAGCGGACAGGTCTTTGTACATTAATTCTTGAACAGCATGAAGTAATATAGCTATTTCCGACTTTCCATCCTTCCGTCTGTTGTATGCTATCTCCTCCGTCAGTTTAATAGCAGTCTTTATGGAACTTTTCACCAAGTCTTTTAGTAGGAATACGCTGTCTGAACCTGCTGGAACGCATGGCTATAGCATATAGTCTTCTGCTCTAATCGTACATCCAAATAGTATAGATGACAGAAAATTTAGGTCTGACCAGTAGTTTAGGTGAGGAATACATATTAGCATATTAGCATAAATTCCAAAAAAATATATAATATATATATAGCTATAACATATAGCTTCCTAAAGAACGATCGGTCGGAAAACTAGTTCTATGTAGTAAGAAGAATTGTATGGTTTTTAATGCTCGCCTTTTAAATCTTGACATATTAATATTATCTGCTTGAGCACAATTTCGTCGATTTTTATGAAAATCGGAATATCTGAAGTTAGAATTCCCTGCATTCTGAATATAAGAGGGCCAACTGATATTCAGCTTGTTGAGTGATGAACTATCTGCGTTCTTAACTGTGTCTCAGGTGAGTGCCTGATAGTCGATTGCGCCAAGATGCCCTACACGTGTTGGAGTACCGCAGTGGTCTCGAGTTCGAGTCCTAGACAAAAATAATTATTACTAATTTGCTTGTGATTTCCAGAAAGAATACTTTGGTAAATCAATAGAATGAAAATATCCTAGAAAAAATATGTAAGAATCACTTCATTTAATAGGTTACTACGCTTCTTGGTGTTTTCTTCCTCTTTTCCTCTCTGCATTCCCCTCACTCTATCTCATTTTAAAGGCTTTGAAAATAATTTTTCATTTCTAAAATCTAACAAATTTTCTAAAATTAAGAAAATCTATTCTGGCTTATTAGAAATTGTTTTCTTAATTCTAGAAAGTATTTCTTGATCCAAAAAAATTGATGTTTGGGGTTTTCTTCCTCCTCTCCTCCCTGCAGTACCCTCACTTCATTTCCTTTTTAATATTTAGAAAATATTTTTTCCTTTCTAAAAAACGTTTTTCTAAAACTGAGAAAATATATTCCGGCTTTTCTGATATGAATAAAATGCTTCTTGGTGTTTTCTTTCTCTTCTCCTGACTCAAGTCCCCCACTCCATATCTCCTCTAATACATACTTGGACAATTCTTTTTCTATTTGAAAATCTATAAAATGTTTTTCTAAAATTAAGAAAATATGTTTTGGCTAATAAGAATTTTTTTCTTAATTTTACAAATACTTTTCTGATATAAAAAAAGAATGTCTTGAACTACAAAAGATGTTCTTTACTACTAAAAAGTCACAATTCTATTGTAAAATGTTATTTTTCTAAAATATATGGTGAATCGACTTAGACCTCTTTTGAAAAGCTGATTTCGCCATTTTTTTTGAGTGCAGTTTTTCGGAAACCTTGTTTTCCCTGATGTTAGTATCTTGATTCTATTGCATTTTCTCTGAAAACCAGGAACCCAAGTTGGACTTCCATTTCTGAACTACAAGCAACAAAGTTATCGTTTCCCTTTGCCTCTGTAATATTCCTACTAAAAGTACATATAAAGTTTTATTGTAATTCATTACAAAGGCAACATTTACATTTCTCTAAGGACTTCAACAAAAATTGTGAAATATGGTTAATATTCTTGCATATTCTTTGTCGTTTTTTATTTTGTTTTTTTTTTTTAATTTCTGCATCGCTGAACTAAGTACTATACTTTGCCAGAAACTGGACCATATATTCTACACTCTTTTAGCAAATCGTTTAAAAATTGGCTGTCATAACAGTCCACTCGTCGCCATTTCAATTGTCATGGACCACACCCACCACTTTGTACAAATAATGGATGGACACTTGAAAGCTGCTTCCAGCTAATTCCACGCACTGTCTTTCTCTGTTCTTTTTTTTTGTGCTATTTTCTACGCTCTTCTAATGAGGTTAATGTTCGAACCACTCGTTGACTCAGCAGCGCCCTGTGCGCTTTTCAGCGTTCTATTTTTAAAATTAATGGCGCATTTTGCACACAAAAATAAAGAAAAGTACAAACCGATTTTTCTATACTATATAACCAAATTATAAGTATTTTGTAGGTAAGATCAGTAAGGAGGCAACATGAAATCTATTTATAATCCAAGAGCGAAATGGAGGGATTTTGGAAAAGCCAATTAAGCCAAAAAGTGCTCAGACTGCACAGGTGGTGGTCGAAGAAGAACCTGTTTGGGGCAAATGTAAATCTAAGATAATCAAACTCTAACGAAGAAATTTGTCTGTTTTATGGTGATAAACAGTCAGCTGCTCTCAATTTGCCATATATCTTTAGCTTTGTTTAGTTTTGTTTAGGCTCAAAGCTTGCTAGGAAACGTGTGATTTATTTTGATTTATTTATGCGGGCATGTGGCTGTAAGAACGCGGGTTCGGCCAAACCATTTGGAATCATTCACCACCTTGCCAGATTTTAGTTGGCATCTGGCAAAGTCGAATGTCATAGGGATAGATATTAATTTTTAATAAACTAGTTCTTAAGCGTCCACAAACACCAGGCGATTAGTTAATATTTTTTTTGGTTTTATTTCCTATTTGTTTTCTTTTTTGGCACTTGTTCAATTTAACAGAAACCTAAAATATATTGCCAGACCTACGTACAGATGCTTATATAGTACGGGTCATATACATAGGTACAATAAGGGTATTTTGGAGATTTTGAGATTTAAAATGGACTAGAAAACTGAATTCAGCTGTTGGCTTTTGTGGGACCCACAGTTAATCGGAGTTACAAACGGCAAAGTTAAACATGCTTTTATAGCTTCTTACTTCACAACTGTCGCCATTAGCTAGTGAAGGTGATCGATTTTGCAACTTTTTTTATTGGATGTTCTGACTTGGAATCGAACGCAGGCCTCAAGCACTGCTATACAAAGAAAAAATTAATTAAGAAACATAAACTCAGGGAAAAATCGGATAACACAAGATACAGATTGATCACGAACTTATGCCATACGAACTAATTAAGGCTTAAATCACATTTAAGAGATGAAAGTAAGTCCTAAACCATTAACAAATCCAATTTGTAAAAATATCCTTTTTTTCTTGCATATTTTGACCTAGGAAATAGGCCTAAATCTGCTATTTTCCAAATTTTTTGTCAAGACTACAGTTAATTCATTAGAGATATGGAATTGCTAAAACCAGTTTCGGGTTCAGCATGAAAAGCTACTGTAGAATCGATAATTCTCTTAGTATTTGAGGCCCTGTGCTGAGAATAAATCAACTATGAAATCTTGTCAAAATACGTATGCCAACCCCCGTTTGGCCAAATTGATTGATATTTTCTAACCCAAGCATCTGATTGTAGGCTACTTATGTTTTGTTGAAAGCTTAGTATTACACCAGACCTCGATACATTTTTTTAAAATTGTAGGATTTTCTGTTTAAAAGATATAATGATTTATTTATGCATATATTTTCGTCAAAATACTTATGTCAACTAGTGTATGTTCAGTCTGAGTTTTACTGCTGCAGAATCTGCTGAAAGCAGCGCTCCTGCTTCGCCGCATTAGCAAACTTTATTTTGCTTATAGCTTATACACTATTGCTCAGTCGATCTTTATCAATCCTTTTGCGGACCAAAAAATACTGTGGAGATATGATTTTTCTCTGTACCAAAGGTACTCAAAGTTCATATATAAAGTTTGTGAAAATTTATGTAAAAATGACATATCTCACAGAGTTTTGTGGACAGATGGTATGAACCTTTAAGACCTGTTAAGTAGTCAGTAAGTAAGTATCGATTCAATCTTTCGATTCAATCTTTTGGAGGTTTTATAGCCGTCGGGCTTGACCGGATTCGGCTTAACCAAATTTTCAGTTAAGTGGATTCACCTCATTGCCAATAAATTCCACTTTTGAATGTTCAAAATGAAAATGAAATTCAAAATGTCCAAAGACCTTTCAATAAAACCATTTTCCACATTGTTAACCATTACGTTTTCTATATCTTTTGCACACATGTTTTTCATTTTCGAAATCGAGAGAATTTCGAACAACATTCTCGTGTGCCCGGCACACAGCGGAGCGCCAATAATTTATTTAATGTTCGGTACTTACCCCAAGCAAAGAGCCTTAAAATCTAAACAAATTTATTTGAAAAGAAAGCAGCAGAGTAGCAACAAAAAGCCGAAGCTTGCTCAACTCAAAATTCATAGAATTTTCCAAATAGACGCACTTTACATACACAAAAGCACTGGCCCACTCATATACACAAGTACATCTCCACGTGTGTGTGTCTATGTACATGGTCATTGGTCGAAATTTGTATATATATAAATGTAGAAGGAAAATTCATTTCGAAATGTGATTTTTTCGGCTTTTCGGCCGAGAAAATTTTGTGTGCGAATTCAGTGCGACTTGGGCTGCTTACTTGAACGCGTTGCAAACGAGTAAAACCATCCGAAAAGAAAAGAAATTTTCAACTAGAAACTAACACATATAGAGATATACCCATCTATCTCTATCTCCTCCTATCTATCTATAGTATATATATATATAGATACGTGATTTTGGGCTGGCAAAAGTGAGCAATGCTGCGTTGTGTCGCGTTTTATAAATAGAAAATTACAAAATTCTCAAGCGAAAACCAAAAAAAAAAGGTTCAAACCCCAACGGGTTTACCCTAAAAACTCGACAGAAAACTATTTTTCCGTTGCTTCGAGTGTGTTTGTGTGTGTGTGTACCAATTGATCGTGCCTGGCCGAAATTTAACGTTATATAATACTATTGTGTGCAAAATTATACATTTGCAATATGTTAATCATTGTTTTTTCTCCAAAATTTTCCATGAATTTTCAGTGCTTTTGTGTGCTTAGGTCTTGACAAAACAACAACACAATTTTCGTAGAACTTGCGTGCGATAAAGCAATAACAACGCCTACGTTCCGATACAAAAATAAAAGTGTTTGCTGAGAAGTTCAACTTGAGTAACACCAATTAAGCGGCAAAATGAGTTCTGGGTAAGTGATGCCGGGATTTGTGGAACTTTCTTTGAGAGTTTACATTATCATGTTATTTATTTTAAGAATAGTTTTGAAAGGAATATCCTGATATACGAATAAATAAAATTAATGACTATCATTTGTGTGCTAAATCGCTCAAATGATTCAAATAATTTTCTTTGGAACAAAAACTTTTATAGCTATATACAAAATACTAAAATAAATCAACTTGCCTAGGACTTTACGACCAACTACTTTTTATTACAAAAGAACCCCAGACTTATTAAATGAGCTATGCACAAAAACAAGTTGGTCTTTAGAAGTACAAAACTAGTTGATAATTCTTAAAATGAACCAACAACAAAACCCAAACTATCGTCAAATCAAATTTTCTATGATTTTTTTAATGGGCCATTTCACCAATCACCCACTCAACTGTACAATCAACATTAAAGTGCTTCCTCGTTATATTCATCTATCGACTCTAGTTTGTAAAACTTTAAAAAGTGATATTTTCCCCTAACTAATAGAAACCAAAAACACTCAGACAGATACGGTCGCTTAAACAGCTGATGTAATTCATCTTCCGCTCTTAATAGACTCATCAGTAGACTTTGCTTTAGACTGCAAGTAACCTAATACCGTTACATGTCGTAATTGAATTAAAAATTAAATAATTAAAAACTACTCGAAAAGCAGCTCTGCAGCCCACTTTGCTTTAGTTGGTGGCTCGCTTTGCTATGGAGTTTTCCAAAATTCCAGAGTTGGTGTAATAAATGTGAGAAATTCACTTCTTAATTGATGCTTCCTAGACAAATAACACAAAAGCGTTAAATAAATTAGTTTTCATATAAATTTTGTCAAGTCCTATATGCTCACCAAAAATATTGGCGTTATTGTACACTATTAATCTCTTTAAGGGCCGATTTCTCATTTTTTAAATAGCTGCTATGTGTCAGATTAACTAAAGTTATTCTCTATTATTTGTTAGTTTATGTGACAGATCTATGTAGAAGTTGTGAAATCTGCCCTAAGGGCCGTTTTCTAATTTACTACTAGAGTTATCTGTCACCTAAACCTACAAATAAAAGAGCAAAATCTGAGTTTGTCTAACACATAGCAGCTATGTAGAAGTTGTGAAATCTGACAACTTCGAGTTCAGGAAATAGTCAAATGTCTTACAGTGGTAAATCACAGCAGTACATAAGACATAGAACGACACTATGGTCCCGTTTCTCAATGTCCGGTTTGAGTATCTCATGCTGTGTTTGGCGTAACCGGAGCAACAAACTTTACCGCAGCTCAAGCTCTAAGTCATGAGTCTTAACCGCTAGATGAGTCCCGTTGGAATTATCGATATGTTTATCGCTAGACAAACAGCTGGCTCCAACAATTGCATTGTTTATTTTGTTAGTTGCTGCAAAAAAATATTCATGAATTAACGAATTTTTCACCTCCATGCAATAGAAACGAAACTCGTTCAAAATTATTAATAAAACCATAACAAAAATACCTAACTTGTTGACAGTGTCTGGTCATACTGATGCAGCGAGTGGAATTTATTGAAGTCGGGTGAAACTGTGCTTGAGAAACACAAATGACTTAACCGCTGATCATCTCGAGCAACACATTTGACCGTTGGTAAGGCAACCGGAACTTTTGAGAAGAAAGGCATAAAAGCTCAAATTGTGATACAAATAACTTAAAGCAAACATCGATAAAAAAAAAACAAAAAAACAAAGGAGGCTGATAGATCGTACAGCTGTTTCTAGAGGAACTACCCTCTATCATCAGCGATCAATGCCTACCAACTGACTGTAACTCAACCGTCTCTCCATGTCTGCGGTGTCAAAACCGTTTGGGAATTTCAAAGCAGCATGCGCGCAAAAACATCGAGAGGCATTAAAAGTTATGTTTTCAGTAATCGTAGATAATTTCACTTTTGACACAGCAGTAAACAAGTTGCCATTTCGGTTTACAGCAGTTCCGCTGTCCGTATCGGTACAGTGTATTTTTCCTGATTCGATTGTACTTTGTGGGTGGTGCTATTTTTGAATAATCTAGTCAGAATTTCACATCATCATCATTGAAAGATAAGAGAATTCTTTTTGATGAACTTTAACTACAATAGCCTTACAAAAGCAGACAGCTGTTTAACACAAATTTATTTATATCATCATGTTTTTCAAACTTTTTCGGCGAGTACACTAAACCCCACACCCGGCAAAAAAAATATAAGAAAAACTGCTGTTTTTCTTCGTTTGAAATAAATAAAACAAATGTATCTTTATATATATGTATATTCACATACATATGTATATACACACAACTGTGAAGAGATCGCCACAAGTTTATGATCTCTTTCACAATTAAGGCTTTTCACAAATGGAAGATTTGAAGGCCAGCACACGACGCCCACACCCAAAGCTCTTTTGGCAGCCCTCGCCAACATCCACGCTGCACGCGCTTTATGGCAGGCGACAATTTTACTGCCAGCCCCCCCTCCTCCTCCAACTTGTGGCGGCTTTCGCTCTCTGCCGCCCTCAAGCGAATTAATTAATTCATTTTCTTATTTTGTTCAACTAGATTTGATGCTATGTTCTACCCACAGAGCGCAGCTGTCTCTTTTTGTTCTTTCTCTATAAACATTTGGCACACGTGTTGAGAATTTCAAGAACTGACGGCGGCATTCACCGGAAGTTTTCTTGCACGCACTATGTCTAGAAAATTTGTGGCTCACCTCTAAAAAAGAAAAGAAAAATAAGTCAAGAATTTGGCATAGAATGCATTTCATTTTTTTTTTCTTCAAATTTTTTGTTTATTCTATGGACGATTTTTTTTTTGCACTTCAGTGTTGACGTTGATGTGTCGTGCATAAATTTTCAAGCGCCCACTAAAAGCACAAGAAATGTTTTTCGATAATATATTGAGGAAATTGGGTCAGGTTTGTGAAAAAGCAAGAAAAAGTTTGGCAGTAAAATATTAATAACAACCCGAAAAATAGAACAGTGCAAACACTGTGAATGTTTTTTAATATATTAAAAATTAGCAACTTATATACTTTAATTTATTTAAAAGTACAATGTTAAAGATTTATATTTAAATCAATTTTTTTAGTATTTTATCTATATTTTAGAACAATTTCTTTGAGTGACTCCAAAACTGTAAGAAACAAAACCTAACGCCATTTAGTCTAGACCCAAAATCTCATATATTAAACACAAATTAGCAACTATAATTTGACAACAACAACAACAACAAATTTATGCTCTATTAAAAACAAAAAATACCATGGGGAAACATAAAATCTCAATTCGATTTTGAAAACTTTTGAAAAAATAGATAGTTTTTTTAATGCCACCCACACTAACACGCCACGAGCATGTGCTAATTTATGATCTCACACTTTTCCCCATGTCTTAAAGTAGATGGCGACCTTGAAAGCATATAAAGATTGTGTATAGCAAACGAATTGAACGCCTGCATTTATGTACCTCGTCGGGGAGGATCAACAAATCGCAATCAGCCAGTCCATTCATCACTTTCTACGACTGCAACTCGTTGTGCATTTGTCTGCCTTGATTGCCTGACATGAGCCCATCAGACAAAAAAAGCCTGCAGTGGGACTTGGCGTTGCGGTTGGGCCCGGCAGCATAATTATTTATATTAATCTGCCTGGGTCAACATTTAAGTGAAAGTAAAACTGCGGAGCCCGTTGCACAATGGCAATGCCGCCAATATTTCTTCTTCAGTGTAATTTTTATCAATTTTTTCCCGACCATGATGGCCACATGTGGTCGTGGTCATTGGTCGCTACGCTGGTTTATGGCCAGACAGGCAGCAGCAGGCAATCGGCAAGTTCCGCGAGCGCCTTTTCTCCATTTCGATTTCATTTGGTAAACAATTTGTTATTTTGTTTGGCGGGACTCTGCATTGGTTTATGGCAACAAAAAAAAAATTCCAACAAGATGGCAAAAATTAAGCTGGAAAATTGATTGAAAAACTACAATCATCAGCTATTTCAGCTGCAGCATCTGCTATTGCTTCGGAAAACAGTTAAATGAACATTCGGGGCAGCAGATAAGTCGAATAAGTTTACTCAAGAGTCTAGTTTTCGAGGATCTTGCAACTAATATATTAACGATTAGCCTTATTTGTGGAATTCGGTTTATCATATCATAGCTTAAATTCAATAATCATGGACAGCTCAGTTGAACAATCGTAGAACTATGTAAGCTCCGGCTTCCTTTAGGGCTGGTTCTACTCAGTGGACTTACGCTTATCGATTCACTTAATCTTCATTTCATTTCGCGCATAATTTTCACGGTCAATTGAAACACACTTGAACTTTAGCGCATACTCAACTCGAACTGAAAATAAAAAAATCCCACTTAAAATTTTTTTCAAAATGCATAAATGTGCAAAGTAAATAAATTCACACCTGATTTACGTAATTCAACAATCCCAGCCGACACAAAGAAGTGTCAAAATAATTGTCGGTGACAAAAATCAACGCAGTCGCCGTCGAAATGGTAATGCATCAAAAACAAGCGAAAATAAATACGCATACAGTAAACAAATAAATATATAATATTTATTTCAAGATCACACCCAAATTAATGGACAAGACACAATGTTAAATGTCTTTTACATGAGCAGAGAAACGCTGGGAAAATAAACTAGACGAATGTCATTCACAAGTCAAGTGCGAGTGAGGCTAGGTTAAAAATAAAATATTACAATTTGCTAAACAAATATTTGGTTAAGACTAGCGTCTATGTGTATTAGAAGAAAGAAATTGAAAAACTGTTTCTTGGTATATTAGGAATATTTTAAAATGGTTTTAAGCTTTAGATTACTTTTATATTTTAATCAAACACGATTTGAATAAATCTAAATTAAAAGGTACTCTTTACTTCACAAAATGTGTTCAACTGTAAATTTGATGATAGCCTGATAAAACTCTGATAGTATTATATAAGTAAACTATTACCAATTGTCACTTAGTTCTTGTTTTTAAATCAGCTTTGGAAGTGGGAATCTAAGAACTTGGACTATTATTATTGTTCTGGCCGGGCGATTTCTCGAAAATTATTTTAAAATCGATAGAGGTCGAACATCGAAAGTGCTAAATATGATAGACAAAATTTTTCTAAATCTATATTTTCACTTGCCGAGATCTTTTATAAGATGAGTGATAAACCCCTCACTTTACTGTGAGTTGGCTGTCAAAAAACTTACACGGAAACTCAAAGAGTGAATTTCTTATGCACCTTCTCATGTGGCACTTGTCTGATATCTCATTTGATAAACTTGTTTGTTATATCAGACAAGTGAAAATACAGCTTAAGCTTTAAAATAAATAATACCAAATAGTTCTACGATTTTTTAAGCTTAGGTATTTCAAAATTTTGTAATGAATTGGTCGTCGCACTCTTCCGAAGTATTTAAAGGTATTGGTAGTTGTTTTTGTTTTTTTTCAAGGTATTCTGAGCAATACTCACCAAAACTCGGGCACACAAAGTCACTGTTTTGGTCAATGTTGTGGTCCCTGTAGGTTCACTGTTATTATACTCTGTACCGAAGGAACATATTAAGTTTGTGCAAAAGTATGTAACAGCCAGGAGGAAGAATCTCCGACCCTTTAAAGTATATCTATTCGTGATCAGCATTAACAGCCATGTCCGTCTGTCTGTCCGTATGAACGCACAGATCTCAAAGATGTTAAGAGATAGAGGTTTGACATGTATGGGACATATGCTTCTTATGTCTGTCGGAATTTCGGGTTCGAACCGGTTCGGTTCAAATCCGATTTGCAGCCCTAGTTTGGTCGCTAATTTGACCATTCTCTTTATATAAAAAATAGCTAAATATGCTAAAATAATGCCAAAAATGTGTCGGGTTTAGTATTGGAATAAAAGGTTCAAAAAGGTTTTTGCTCATAAAAAATCAGAATATGTCATTTGCAAATTTCTGTTTTTTGTCAATTATTAAGATTCATATCAAAGACTTGAGAGTTTTCACAATACGCACCCTATTTTTCTATATATATGCCTTTGCAGCTACTACGTATAATTTAATAAATTTTTATACAAATATAATTTATATATTTTTCTAAAAAATATATTATTTTTGCTTTTCCTATTCTGCGACCATTTGTCTGGCTAAGCTACGCCACGTTTGTTATATTCAGTATTTTCGAGCGATTTTAATCACAATTGGCAGATAATATTAAAAGCTGTCAATCTTAAAGTCAGATCAACAAAATATTTTTCTCACTAAGACTAATTTTCTAACCAAACAATTCTATGACTAATATGGAAGGCGGTGGTCGGATTTTGACCAAACATGGTTTTGAAACCGAGCGAAGAGATGGCTAGGAAACAAAAATAAAGCCTAATTTAACTTTAAGTAAAAGTGACAATTCGTTTCGCTTAACTTTGAATGGCTCCTTGATAACCCTAGTAATATTTTATCCATTTTCATTCATCAGTTTATTAGCTAAAAATTGCTTTAACGGCATCATAAATTTAAGAAACAACAAAAAAAAAACACAGCCGTCAGGCAAATTAGGTCAGAAACAATCCAAACATAAAACATTTCTTCAAATGATTTGGAAAATGTGGAAATGCATTTAACACATGATTAAAACAATATTTCCCACAATCTAGGAAGGCCTGTGGCGAACTTATTAGGTGGCCATTGTTGATTGATGGCTGAGCCAGACAATCTTATACTAAACATCAATCTGGTTGACCCACTTTTGTGCTGAATGAACAAAGTGGCAGCAAAACCAATATGTCTGACAGTTGGGTGAGATTTTGCTTATTGAAAAATAGTTTTAAAAAAATAAGAGAAAAAACCAAAAAGTTTTTCTCTCGATTATTGACAGGCACTCAAATTTCAAGTGTGCGTCAATTGATGAGTCATATAAAGAAGGCGGCAGCTCCTGGTTCCATGGCGAAGTGAAGAAAATCGAATACTTTCGCCTACTGTGGGCTTTCATACATTCCTCTGCAACATCTTTTTCCGCTTTCTTTGACAATTATTATTTAACTGAACAAAAAACAAAACAACAATAACTCAACAGATAACAATTAGACGAGTCTGTCAAGGCTAGTGGGACCACATTTCCCCTGTTAATTTGCTACAAGAAAGTGTAAAGCAACGACTCAATAAAGAAATCCCCCGAAATATGCGGTGGGAGATAAACGTTTTCGGTTTAATTATTAAGAAAAAGAGACATGACAAGCTAGTGAAAACAATTAGCTGCACGATAGCACACAAGCAGATACCACTAAACAGATTCAAGATACACAGATAAAGTTGCGAAAACATTTGGAGTTAAGCGTTTAAATTTGTCGCCGCATTGGCACAACTTTTGACAGACATATAAATTGCTCCACAGCCCTGGCAGTTGTCGTGTATCTCGTGCCAGCCGAGCGTTTATCAAGTTTTTCCTTTTGCGGCAAAACCCCAAACAAGAAAATGTATCTGCAACAAGTTGCTGAACGACTCCACTCAGTCGCAGTCTCAGCCTCAGCCGCAAACGCCAAACGAATACGAATTCAATAAGCGTCGAGACTTTGCTGCGTTCAGTTGCCCGGTGCGCTTTTCAGATACGATCTTAGCTACAAGATACTTTGGCTAGCAGCGCGTGTGTTTTTCAGTGTGTGTAAAGTGAGAAAAATCCACAAAATACAAATCATTGCCAATTGTAAGCTTGTGATGGCCCAGCAGTAAACTGTAGTCAGAATTCTGGACGATGTTTTGAATGATATGTTTTTATGTTTCTTTGCCGGTGTGAGTCATCATCAGCAACAAACTTGATACATACAAACCGATTGCCGGCTTAAGGTCTACATTGGACCGAAGGGGTCGGGTCGATTCATTCATTAATCGACGCTATGTTGATGACTGAGTCATAAATTCATATTTGTTCTTAGGTTATAGCACAGCTTTTTGTTTGACAAAGTCAAATAGGCTGGTTGCGCCACACACCACAACAAACGCATTCGATTAATTTCTGTTCTTTGTTGTTTTCACTTTGTTTGGGCTTTAAGCCAGTTGACTTGCCCTTGGTTAATGAACTCACTATGAATTAATAATAAATTAAAAAATGCGTAGAAATTCAATTGTAAAATTTTATATAAAACAAATTTTTACAAAGAAAATGTATTATAAAAATATTTAAAAAATATTAATTTTACGTTCTTGTAACAATCCTTTTTGGTAGTCGAAAAATAGACATCAGTTTTCAACAAGAATTTGTTTAAATCTAGTTTTGTGATTTAGTATAAAAGACTCCAGAAGCTTTTAAAAAAAAGAAATACAGACAGCCAAATAAGCAACCATCCAGCAAATTATTTGGATTTTCCAGGAATGCAAATTGCTCTGAAATAAGTTCAGGTTCAGTACAGTGGTTCATATAGTTTTTGAACTGCCGCGCCGGTTCGGTTCATTACATAGTTTTTAAGATACTCGACTACAGTGGTTCACTCTTAATTTATTATAAATATTAAGAAAGTTTGTTTATTACGCTAAATGGTCCTAAAGATAATGACATGGCTAAGAATGAACCTGAGCTCTTTGCTTTTGAGCTACTGTGGTTCGGCTTAACAGCTCTAGTACGCGGTTCGGGTACGGTTTGACTTAGAACCGGCTTGCATCCCTGTGATTTTCATTCAAATGTGGTTGATTTTGGTTATTCCACATAAAAATTGTCTTGATCTTTTAGCAGAAAAAGAATTTATGTAAATAGAAAATCTTGTTATTTTCATATTTAGCAATTGCTGGGCCCAACATCGCAACGTTCAAAAAGTTTATAAACTATGCAAAGTAAGAATTAATATACTGTGCACAACAAACTGAAACTTTTCTTAGTTCAAAACAAAAAATAAAACCCAAAAACAATGGCCACCTCAACATTACAATCATCGCCATCGCCCACGCCCGCCGCTGTCAAGAATCCGCAACTCAAACGCGTCGTTTATTCCAAGTATCGTGAATTGCTTGGTTCGTATAATGATAAGGCCAATGCCATCATTGATACCCTACCAGCCTATATGGTGCGTCAGGATCGTGGATTTCAGTTGCCAATAAATGAGAATGCACTCCAAGACCTGGAAACAAAGTAAGTCTGTGGCAGAGAGTCCGACAAAGAGATGGAGAGAGAAAGAGAGAGTAGGAAGGGGAAAAGCATCTCTATCTCAGACAGCCCATTGATAAGGTGCGCTGGTGCGCAAAAAAAGCCCACCACCACAAAACAGAATTTCTAAGTAAATATTTACTTATACCAAGATTAGCTCAACTGTGGAATGTGGGCGGTTGGACCAGGCACCCTGTATCAGCTAAAGCTATTTATAAACTCGCACACACACTCGCACAATGACTATCATTATGTCATGTTGCATGTGGCAGCTTTCAAGTTCTTGCTGCCTGTTGCCTGCCCTTGATCTTGAAATATGCGCTGGCAAAACTGCAGCTGCTGCAGCTCTCTGCTAGGCAACAAGTTTCTATATGCAGGGTAGATGGGGGCGCATCGAATATGTTAAAACTTAGGATGAGTATTTTTTGTTTAAAATTCTTTTCTCTACTAATTTAATCTAACTATACTTTTGCCGTACTTTCGACTAGTTAATTTGGTACTATATAATGAATAAAAGTTAAGAACTGGCTAAAATCAAACTTTAAATGCTATATTATAAAATCAAGTAAGAGAGTCGGTCAAGACTGATTTTGATAAACTCTGTAGCAACGAAAGTGTATGCACAGTATGAATGCTGCAGTGACAATTACAAGTCGGGAGGGGTTGTGGCAGAAATTGATAATAAACTTGATCTGTGTGCAAGTACACCCAAAAAAAAACCGATATTTAGCCATCAGTTTCAAACAATTGAATATGAAAATTTTCGAAAGTATTAAAATGATATTTCGAACACTTCAAATTGATACTAACTGATACAAGTTGATTCTTTTTTGTACTAATTTTTTATTATTAATTTGATACCAGAAATGATCAATTCGATATCAGCTATTATCAATTTGATACTAGCAATTATCAAATTGACATTTTAATGAACTTTTGGAATTATTTTAATACTAGCAATTCTCAGTTTATAATTTTTTTCAGTACCAATTAAGTTCTCTGCAAACTGCCATTAAAATTATAGCATAAACCTTTAAAAACTGATTACAAACCAGAAATATTGAAAAATGGGAAAAATCTGTGGAAAAACAGAAGTCATCGAAAGGGTATGCCTCTTGAGAATCTAATTGAGATAACAGTTCGCCGTTCTGATTTGGCCCAATTATGTCGGCATGATGGTGCAATTTGTCCCAGATCAAGAACTTTCTTTAGTAAAGGTTTTGACACCAAAGCGATCGCGAACCACGCCTCTTCTGCAGCTGGCTTTGTGTCCATCATCTTGGACAGCGCGCAAAAAAGCACGGAAAACGTTCTTTCTAAAAAGATGTACTATATGTGTTATTTACAAATGTGTGGGAAGAACAATGTATTTTTGTTTAGCTGCTAGCTGCTAGTTATAATAAAACACATTAATTTAGTCTTCAACACGTCGTCTTAGGGATTCTTTTACATAGCTCTTACTTTAAGCGAATTTCCGATGTTTTTGCACTAAAATCAAGTCACTTAATATAGTTTCACATACTAGCATGACTTTTCGAAATGTCGAACTATCAAATGAATACTTTTGCGTATCAAATTACTATTCGAAGGATCAAATTTATAACCAAAATATCAATTTGATACTTTGTAGGATTATACTGATACCAAAAAAAAAAATAGTGGTTTCGGTTTCAATATGAGACAACGTTCTTCAAAATGATTTTGATACCAATTATTTCAGTGCACTAGGACTATCCCAACCAACATTTGGAAGATCATTTTTATAAAAATCACCCTGATGAGTCTTTTTCGAGCCCTCTGATGATTACAAAGTGATTATTATCATATGCGATTAAAAGTAGACTCGACAATGACTCATGTATATGCTCAAAATGTGATTTAGCGAAATACGACTCGAAAAATAATCGCGAATGACTTGAAAATGAGTCCAAACTGATCAGAATAACGGGTTAAAACGACTCTTTAAGAAAAGTCGCGGCTGGGGTACCCATCTCTTCCAACAAAAGTATACTTAATGATCAGAAATCCAAAGCACTTATGACTATTTTAATCAGACCGATGACTCGAATGTAATCACAATTATCTTTTTTGTTTGCTGGGATATTTTAGACCTTTCTTTTGTCCACTCCAATTTGGCAAAATATGAGGAAACCGAAAACTACTTAGTTAACAGATTTCCATTGAAAACAAATGCAATATTTCTCACCAAAACTAGAGTTTATGGCACCTACATGCTATAGTCGTTCGATCTGATTGGTTCCGCCATATAGTAAGATGGAAGAAGACCCTGTGCAAAATATCAATTCGATAGCTTTAAAATTAAGAGACTGAAAACAGACTGAAGGACGGGCAAAGCTCAATCGATTCAGCTCTTATCCGGATTATGGTGTTGAAAATGAATATTTCTTTGCGCTGCAAACTTCTGGGCAAAATTATTACACCCTTTGCAAGGGAATGAAAAGTGTGGGCGCTAAAGGCTATTAATTGTTAAATCCAAGACGGTTATTTCAACAAATCAAAACTTATTGTTTATTTAATTTTTCTTTTATTAAGCTATTTTTAGAAATTGATCTTTCTTAAATTATGGAACTTTTTCTTTCAGCGGAAAGACTTTCATAGGTTCAAAACTATTGCAAGCAGTCAATGTGGAAGCTGATATAGAGTAAAGTAAATGATATAAATAGTAAAACAGAAGTCAATCGTATTTCGATTTTGTACAACATGTGACTGGTTTTTACAACTTTTATGCTATATTAGCCGGCTCGAGGTCAGACTCGCGAGTCTGGGAGTTATTCTGCTGGCGCTCTGTCATTGTATTTGTGTCACTGCTTTAAACAGATGCACAACACCACCAAGGAAGCTGTCTGAAGAGACTTATGAGAAATATATCAGTTTTTCCATAACCTGACCTTTTCTGATCGCACAAAATACTCGACCAAATGCGAGTGTTTAATTCCTTTGCAGGATATCAACTAGTTTAGACTCCACTCCGTTTCGCCAAGCCAGTTCCCAGTGTTTTTCCAAATATTTACACGCTCATTTGCATGTGCCACACACAACAACAACAAAAAAAGTTAAAGTGAAAATGGAAATTGCACAGATGTTTTTCTATCATTACATTTAAATTTTTTCGTTGATTTTCTTCATTTGATTTTGAGGTATTTTCGCCTCACGCACGAACAGCTGCTGCTAATGAGAGCAAGATTCTCCCTGAGATATTTATAAACTAAATTTTGATTTCATGATATATATTTCTGCTATATTACAAATGTTTATTTTTAAAACCAAAATGCAAATGGAAAATAATAATGAATCACAGACAAAACAAAGTCGAAATATGTTCAATGTGCAGGTTAATTAGTCATTTAGCTATTTGCGATGCACCAAAAAGTTAGACGGAGAGAGAGGACTTGCCCTTAAGGTACACGTGTGTGTGGTCGACACTTTAATTGGCAAATCTGTCAAACAGTTGGTGGTCGATCAATTGCAATTGAGGAAGCGAAAAACATTTTAAAGTACCATTCGGAAGCAATTGACGTCATCAGACGACAATCAATATATTTTGTTCACTTTTTGTTCGCTTGTATCTAAAAGTTGCTTCTATTATTTCTGCGAAAATTTTTGGCAAATGATTTTTGTTCCATGTGCGTGTTTTTGCCATAGAACATGTGGCCAGATGACGACAATGAACGGAAAACTAGACGCTTTATCAACCTCTCTTATGGTGTTGGGTGTGACAGGAATTAACTTACAGATTTCTTAAAAAAGATACAAAAACTGCGATTAAAAAACTAAAAAATACAAAGCAAAGGTCAAAATTACTCTTATGGTTCACTAACTGAAATATGAGCAACTAATATTGTTCACTGAAATGAATACTCCCTGGACCCAGGCAAATGATTTGGACAGCCAACAAACTTACAGGAAACTACATTAATCTGACATTTTTCTAGGCTTGTCAGGTTTATGAAAATTATAATAACTGCACTCGACTCGCCATACATATATGGCCAGACCAAAACGGTTTACAAAACTGTTGTGTAAATTAGATTTCCTACCTGGCCATAAAACAAAAGCTGCCGCCGTCAGAGAGTCAATAAACGAAATACAATAGAAAAACAAAAATAACTAGACGACCTTACACTTTTGGCACGCCTCGACAATTATGGCGCTTAATCAATGGCAAGTTCAAGCGACTAGTCCATCGATTCATTTATATTTTATTTGTCAATTTTTGCTTATGGCGAAGACAGCATTTCTTTGCACAATCCTCTTATGGAGGCAATTAATGATTTGTTTGATTTTATTTTGTTGTGTCCAACCGCAAGAAATTGCGTCATTTGCATTTGACTTTGATGCACTCGCTCCAATTTGCATGTAAGCCAATTGTGGGTGCACTTAATCGTTTTGCAATCCCCGCGGTGTCTAAACCGCAGTTAGCCTTCGCATTTGCGGTTTGTCACACAAAATATACCGACATATTTGCTTGTTTGTGAGTAAGACCTGATGGCACAACACCTGTTCCTGTTCGCCTGACCCACTTAAACTGGGCACGCACTGACACTCGCATGAGGTAAACGCAACAAAAAACCAAAACTAATGTGGCAACAGGCTGGACAACTTTTCAGAACTCGCTTGTTGCGTTCACATAGACAGGGAAAGAGAGCCTGGCGGCTGTCCGCTCATCACTTTCTTTCAGCACAACGAGCATTTTCAGATTTAATTAGCCAAATGTCAACAACGTAAACGGCGTTTAAATTAACAAAAATATGTGGAGAAAAGTTGACACTAAATAATTATGTGAAAGACAGTTTGGTGTGAAAGAGGACGACAGTTTTGGAAAGTGTAGACAAAAAAAAACATAAGAACAAGAATAGAAGTGTTGGCTGGCTTAGATGATATGGCTCAGCGTCGAGCGCAGGAACTTTCCTATGGAGGGGGGGGGCTCAATAATTTTCTTTCTTTTTCAAATAAAATGAAAGTAAGCAATCTCTTTCTTCATTTTTATGTATTTTTAAGCTCTGAAATTTAATCAGTTGTACGATTTCACCTAGATTAAAAGGATCCGTCCATTTTAATATATATTTTAAATCTTTAAGGGTGGCAAAAACTGAAAATTCCGAAGGGTACTGGAAATCTAAGTTGGATGATGATTTATGTGAAGTGTTTAATTCTTAACAATTAACAAATTTTCGGTTAAAATATCAACATTACCAAACATATTTGTGCCCAGCCAAACAGCCTTAGTTCGAACTAGAGTTGGGCGCGTGTCGTGTTTTTCTTCGTGTCAACACGCCGTGTTCGTGTTGAAAGATCAGATTTCGTGCGTGCTTGTGGGTGTCAGAGCTTTACGAGAAACACAACAAGTCGTTACCAGTTCACTTCGCAGTTTACAAAAATACTAACCCAATATGACAATTAATCTCAACAGAGCATTATATACCAAGGCTGTAACCCTCAAAAATAATCCAGGAGGTTTGGTCCGAGGGTTCAAACCCATTGTAAAATAAAAGGTTCGGTTCGCGGACCAGTTCTTGGAACCCCTGAACACAAGGTTCTGGTTCGAACCTTGGTTCACTTGCACATAAAAGAATAGTTTGTCTTTTGATTTATTTATACGTTGAAAATTAAGCATATATACCTTCTATCCATATGCTTAATCATAATGATCATTACTAAAGTTATTTCAATTATCAAATACATTAGATGACCTTAACAGCTTTTAGAAACTGCTTAGTTTAAGTTAATTAGCATTATATCTTCCAGGAGCTGTTCATCTATACTAGCACTTAAATTAGAAAATGCTGAATCAACTGATACCTGAGTTGCTGGTACAGCTAGAATAGTAAAATCAATATTTCTGAAGTCTTCGTTATTATGGCCTCTCCAAAATCTTAAAACATTTTAGATGGATGTGATCTTGGACAATTTTCAAAGGAATCTATAACATCACTTAAGATTTTTTATTTGATATTTGTTTATTGCTTTCATAAGAACACAGCAGCCAATATTGGTACAGAACTTATAAAAGAAGAACGTTTGTCGAGGCACTTAGAAAGTAATAAACAATGTTTTGCTGTAGAATTTTGAATGTATCGTTGGAAAAATGACCTAAATTGGTGATCCGAACATCACTTTTCGAAAAAGTGGACCGGTTCGGGTTCAGGTTCGCGTAGTCAAAAATGTAAGCCACCTGGTTCATGGTCCGGTTCGCGAATCCCAAAAAACCCGAACCGAACCGGTTTTCAAGGGTTCGGATCCGGACCGGTTTGCAGCTTTGTTATATACTAATTAATAATTTTTATTTTTAAACATTTGATCTAAGTCCAGAGAAACAAAGTTAGGTCAATAGTATATCCCATAATATAAGATTATTTTGGGATAACGCACACACTTCAATATAAAATGACAAGAATTTGATGATACCTAAAGAACCTCGACAATGCGACTAAAAAACAAAAACTGGGATACAGCACAGTTAACATTGAAATTTAAACTAAAAAACGATGCTCTAGTATTTCGGAAGTGGTTTTCTAATATGATTTTCTTCCCATTTTGTAGTCCAAATGTGAAGCCTATTTATATGTATATATGATGTCCAATAATATGTAAGAGGTCCTTTGAGACAAATTGATCAGTGTATTTATGCATGTAACAATGATGTGTCAAATGTTAGTGAATGGGTCATGACAAATGGACTTAGCATAAACCCTATTAAATCAACGTCTGTTGTCATTCACAAAATGAGCATTAAAACTGAAAACTTTGCAAAAATTGAAATAGATGTATATAGCTTATGTTTATAAGGCTGAGAACCTAGGAATAACCTTTAATAAAACATTATCCTGGCAAAATCATAAAAATAAGGCAAATGAGAAGATTTATGCTTTGCTAAAGTCAATGCCGGTTACTCACTTTTTTTTTACCCACCAACAAAAGATCACTGATTGCGATGTCTTTCGTTGTTCCAGTTATTTTCTACGGAATAAAATATTTTTGGTAAATGTGACGATGGTAGCCAACACAAACTAAATGTAGCATTCTAGGCTGCATTTAAAATATATGACCTGAGCCTAAATGACATAACTAGTTACAAAGTCCTTTTATTCATTCATAAAATAATCTGTAGACAAAACCCAGACTACTTGTTGAGCTCTACTTCATCCAAGAGAACCAGCAACAGACTGGCATGGTCCGATAATCACTGTTTCGATAACGCAGTTCGACTTTGGAACCAAATACCACACAGCCTTAAAACTATAAGAGGCGCACAAGCTTTTAGCAAAAGATCTTAAAGCACACTCCAGAACCGGTCAAGACAAACAAAACTAAAAGATAGATATTTATATAAATAATATTATAAAAATAGTATTAAAATATAACAAAACAAACAGACGTCTCTTTAAATTTATACATTTCAAATTAGAACTATAATTGTAAGTCATTGTGATAAAAATGACAATCAACTTGTGTGACTAGTGCAGTAAGATAGGTTTATAAAACTTGTAGCACTAGGATGAAAAGTAATAATAAAACTAAAGATTACGATTAGCTTCGCCACGAAGAAAGGAGGTGTTAAAGGTGTTGTGTTAAAACCAAAATCCAAAATATTAATATTTAAAATCATATGTAACCCAGTGCTAGTGTTTTGTTTATAACATTCTTGACCGTGCTTGAGGCGAGCGTGCTTTAAGTATAGTATTCGTGTCAGACTCGTGTCGTGTTGAAAATATTCGACACGCGCCCATGTCTAGTTCGAGCTAATTCAGAAACACCACCGACTTTCTTTGCTTCCACATTATGTGTGGCACATTAGGCAGATTCAAACTGTCAACAAGAAGGTTTGATAAATTGTTATTCTTACTTTTAACGGCAATAGTTTAAGGTTATAGCAACTTAACAAATTTGAAACTCGTACCACAACCGAGAATGACCTTTGATCCTTCCAAGACATATCCTTGAAGACAGACTTAAAATTCATTTCATTCACCCACTTAATATTCCATATTTTACACATCACACTAATTCACTAATTTTTGATCGTTTTTCCTTATCATTTTTCTTACATTAACAACAAAAAATGAACATGCAGCCAACGTGACCCTCACTCTCACTTTTACACAAATTTTACACTTCATCAGCGCCGCCTCAACCTTTTATGGCCATTAAACTCAATCTTCAAACTTACTTTCCCCCGCTGCCAACATAAAAAGCCATACACAAAAAATTGGCTCATTGAACTGTCGATGAGGGGGGACTCATTAGTCAAGCAGCAGCAGCTGAAAATCACAACAAATTATGAGGGCTTACGAAAAAAAAAACTTGAACAAAAAATAATGATAAATAGCCGTTGAGTAGAGACAAAAGCAGAAGTGGAAAAAAATTAGCATCGCTTGGGGGGAGGAAGTGAAACCGAAACTGAAACTGTTTGGTTTTAATGATGGACTTTTTCTCTTTCCCCCCTACTTTTTCAGCTACGGACAGCGCGGCGGCCCAGGTGGAGGCACTGGCTATGAGGCCCCGGCCTGCGTACAGAATGCCATGATGACAAAAGACAAGAAGCCGTTCACTTATACCCCAGGTGGCATCGATCTCTCGCAAATCCGTTCAGAACGCATGGCCAAACGACTAGCGCGTAACGCTCAATCTGAGGGCACCACCGGTGCTGCACAACAGAACCGACCGGCCCAGCCGCAGTCACCGGGTGGTGGCAGTGGCAATACAGCTGCCAATTCAATGGGAGCTGCTGCCATGGGCATGCCATTTCAGGTATTGCCACCACCACCGCCGCCACCAGCACCGCCAGCACAAACGGGTAAGAATGGCCAACAGTTTGCTGCCGCTGCACCCCCACCACCACCCCCACAACAGCAACTTGCACCACCATCTGGTCGACTCAGTGCACCCGGTTCGCCTGCAGCGGCACGCAAATCACCCACACCTCAACGTTTTGAGCCACCGCCATTGGGCTTTAGGCCGGAAATCAAGATTCCGGCCAATCCAATGGCGGCGTTGAAGAAAGTGCCACCTCCCGTGGAGAAGAACACATTCTGGAAGGATGAGTATTGCAAAGAGCGCTCTAAGAGCCCATTGCCCGAGACCGCTCAGAATGGGGATGCCGTTGATGGTGAGCAGAAGATGGAGAAGGAATTCTTGGTTCATGGTTCAGTTAACCCAAAGGATACGCCCACGTCATACCTCGCCAGCAAATACTAAGCGGTTATGGTTGCTTCTATAAAACCCACATTAAGTCTAACCTCATGAATTGGCCAATCAAGTCCCACTAACGCCACTAAATCTTGGAATATTTTGTTTATGGTAAATTTCACAAATCATTTAATGAATTTTTGTCTACAAAACTTTAGGTTACAAAACGGCAGCCTCAAGCAACAGCTATCAACAGCAACCAGCCCAATTGCCCTCACCCAAAACACCACCAATGCAATCACAGTTGCCCACTCCGCCAGCTACGCCACCACAGCAGCAGCAGCAACAGTCACGTCAGGAGTTTCGAAGTGTGCCCATGCCACAATCGCCAGCTGTTAATGTATATACACGACAGACGGAGAGTCCTCGCTCACCGTTCGAACAACAAGTACAGCAGCAGCAACAGCTACAACAACAACAGCAGCAACAGCAACTACAACAACAACAGCAGCAACAGCAGCAGCGCTCAACCGAGAGTCCTTTCCGTTATGCCCAACAGCAGCCAACTTCACAGCAACGTCCACCCACAGCAATTTCTCCATTGGCTCAGCCACAACAGCAATTGCAGCAGCTGCAGGCAAATCAATCTGTGCCTTGGCGGACTCAACGCGCTCAGCCTGCTTCACCACAGCAACCAGCACAGCAGCAGCAACATCCGCAGCCAATTTTCAACAATATACAACAACAACAACAAAGATCTCGCGATGTATTCAGCCCCGCCAGAAATGACACAGCAGCAACATCTAATAATGCACCGCAGCAACAAAATTTTGGCACTCAACAAACACAATATCCAGTAGCAGGAAAACCGGTGAGTTGACAAATTCTTCCTTAAGTAAATAGGCTATTATTCTGAGACGAAAACTAAGGAAAAGTTAAGAACAATTTTAAACCATTTACTGAGGTTTTTCCCGACAACTTGCTTAAGGTCTGTTCTGATAAATGAAAATTGCAGTCGGCACAATTCTTCATATTGAACAGAAAATTAATTAGCTGGAAAAAATATGTTTATTACTAGTTTGGAAGTTAGTCAATGTATCCAACAACAAAGTATACTGCGGGAATCATAATACAAACTTCTTATACTTAGACGGGTTCATATCGTTTCGAAACTATAACATATCACTTTGACCATAAAGGGAAAGGGACGCATAGAAAATGTGAGGAAGGAAAGAGACAAATAGTGTCACATATCGAAACTTAAAGCGACGTAGTGCAATATTTATCCGTATCCGATGATGGATGGATGGATGATTGTTTTAAGTGCAAAAGACCCCGAGTTCGATCTACAGACAAGGAGGTAAAGGAAACAACAATAAAAAATTTGTTGTTTTTCTGATTCTCTAATATCATAAATCATACTTAGCAAAATGATATTATAAAATATAAATTTGATCCTAAAATATTGATTTTATATGTTCAAAAATATCAGTTTTATATTTTCGGACAGGCCGTTTTCAAATGTAGCATATCGGATTCATGAATTAATATAGCATTGAGCCCCAGATCATATCATTATTATTTGCTTTGAATTGACAATTTGAAGACACACTTGAAAATAAAAATTATATTGTAGAAATACGTCTTCAAAAGATAAGAATTATTTTCGAAAAATTCTAACACAATACAGGAACAGTATTTGAATTTTCTGCCAAAGTAAACAATTTTCCACCCAAAAATTATGTCAAACTCTTTCAAAAACCTTTCACGGAAGCATTCTTAGTCTATTTTTAAAATACAGAGCTGTGTCATTCGGAGCTGCAACATTGAAGAACACATTGTGGTGATGAGAAATTGAAACTAAAATTAGACACACAGAAAGGCCAAACACGAATTTTGAACTTGAGCAACAAAGCGAAACAGTTGTGGTTGCAAATGATTGAGTAAATGTCTTTTATTTATGTTTTAATTCTTTTTTATTTATGTAATAATTCCTTGTGGGAATTAATTTTTTAATTCAATTTGTACTGAAACCATGCTAAGTTTGTGATCTTCGAGTATAAATAGGCAAAGAAAATATTATTTTGGCTCAGACATTTGGAATCGTGGGCCCACCTCAAATAAAAAGGGTAAGAAGTTTAACACAACCGGTCACCTTCACCAGCTATTGGCGCCAGCTGAGAAGTAACTAGCCATAAAAAAGCTTCTGAAACTTTGCAGTTCAACTAAAGGACCCTTTCTGTAGGGGAAATTAAAAACGCACTCAAGCTAAGAGATTGAGAGAAGCTCGGCTTTGTTTTTTTTTGTGCTGCTTCAAGCCAAATTTTTCATTTATTATTCGTTTTTGTAAATCTACAATGCTTGCAAATATTCATTTCACATATTTTCTGGCTCAGTGTGTTTCTATTCCATTGACCCTGGTTACATTAATCAGTTGCAGATCTATTACTCCTCTTTTAAAGAGGTCCAGCATCAAATGATAGATTTTACATCTTTTAAAATAGAAGCTTATATAAACAAATCCAATATTTTTTTTTCCCTATCATACAGACCAATGTTGGCTCTCTTTACATAGCCCCCCTGGCCCAACCCACAGAGCCGCAGGCGCAGCGTCTTTTGCTACAGCAGCAACAGACATCAGCTCGTGACTCACCGATGCGTCAGTTGTCTCATCAACAACAGCAACAGCAGCAACCAACACAGCAGCCCCAGTCAGCTGGTCAACCGCTACGATGGCTCAGCTCACAACCTGCTAGCAAGGAGCAGGCACCCTGGGCACGTCCAGAGGAGAATGGCAATATATTGCCCTCTCAGCTGAGACAGACTACACCGGCACCACAGCCCCAGGTGGCAGCAGCACCACCACAAACGTCGCCTCAGCCACAGCCAACATCTTTCTATCAACCACAATTGATTCAAGGCAATGGCTATGGATCAACACCAGCGGTTGCGCATAACTTTGGCTCAAATTCTCAGCCAGGAGGCTTGCGTTTGCAGATCAATTTAAATACGAATGGCAGCAACAATATGCAACAAAATTCAAATCAAAGTGGTCCAAGGGTAAGTGAATAACATTCAACGAACACAAGATTTTATGTTGTAAATTAAAATAATAAAGCTTTTTATAACTTTAAGTTTATAAAAGAGATTTGAAAATTTTTCAAAATAATGATTGATAATTTTCAAACATTTTTTTAATTTTCCTATTACTTTAAAAAGATATTAAAATATCTTAAATTAAAAAAACGTTTTAGAATCTTTTTTTAATGGTAAAACTGTCGATTAATTTTTCTAATATTTTATACACATTTTTAAAAATTTCAAAAATGTTTTAGAATTTTTGTAAAGTTCTGTAAAAGTTTTTTCAAATAGTTATCCAACAGGCTATTTAAATTTTTTTTTAAATTCTTAAAAATTTCGAAAAAAATTTGGAAAATAAAATTTAAATTATATTTAGATCTGAAGAGTTTTAAGATTCCTATGAAGTATTTAAAACTTTTTTATAATATCTATGGGAATATTTTCAATTAAAATGTAAAGTGTCGTAGAACTTTTCAATTATCAAAAGCAATCCAAAAGAAACTATTTTAAATATTTTTCGCTCCAATCCCAAAAAGTGGGAATCGGCCCAAAATACTTTGTTTAACTTAACATTTAAATGATTTAAGCAGCTAACGAAATCAATCTTTAAATATCTAAACCACCAGTTTATGATTTGAAAAATATTAAGAATCTGTTACTCTGTTACAGGAGCGCATCATACCCATCACACTGGAGCAGACTCCAACTTATGCCGCCGCCCAGCCCAATTTTGGTGGTAAGCCATAACCCTAAGCACCAGCAATCGCTTTCAATGTATGTTTCTAAGGCGCTTTCCCGGCTAAAAATCCTTGATGTTTGTAACTAAAAATCCCAAAAACCCCCCGCCCCGAGTAGATATTTTCCAGCCCAACCCTCCACTCCCACGCACTTCTCCCACCACCTACATACATATACTCCACCCGCACTGGTCCCACTCTTATAACTTTGCCACCTTCTTTATGTGTGTATACTCTTTCTTTCCTATGAAAGCGCCTGCTGGCCACATAATTCGCTCAGCTAATCAATTTGTCGATCAAGGTTACAACAATTATCCACCCACGGCATCGGGTCAGACGAACAACAACCACAACAGCAATGGCACACGTATTATACCAATTACCATAGACGTTGGACGCGGTGGCCCCGTCTCACAGACACCTGTATTGCTGCAAAAGTAAGTACAGTTGAGTACAAATGCTTATGTTAGTCTTTTTGTGCTTTACCAACACTGAAATTAAAGCTTATTGCGTATTAATTTTGTGCTTATTTACTCAACAACAACAAAATCCCAACTAAACTTATGACTTTTTAGTGGCAAATACAATTTGTATGTGCATCAATGTCCGCTCGAGGCGGAGATACGCTACAGAAAGCATCGTCTTAGCAGGTAGTACGAGTACAGTCTCGTTAACAATAATCGTCATTATCATGCCTAACTGTACTTCTTCCTGTGGTGTTTGACGGAGGGGCTGGTGAAATATCCAAGCCCCTCGCGTAATATTGTGTCGTTATCTTTTACTAGATTGATAAATTCTCATCTACATCTTGGTCAAACTTGTTACTTAATCGGTTCATTAGGCTTAACACATACTTTTTTGTTGTAATTCGAATAATTTCAGACATTCTCTATGCTAACCAACAACCTAACCTAACACTACGCCTATATTATATTTTCAGCGATCCACGCTCACCACCCATTCAATCGAAATCGTTTAGAATTTTGCAAAAGATAACTGACACAGTGGATGATGGCAGCGGTGATATGAATCCACTATCGCCGGTGCCTCAGCAAACGCCCCTGGAGCCGCCACAATTGCAGCGACCACAATTTGCTCGGCAGATGAGCGCCCAACAGGCTAGAAATAGTCCCACCATAGAGCAAATGAGACGTTTGCAAATAGCCCAGGATCAACAGCAGCAGATGGGTACGCCTTTAGCTTGGTCGCCGCAAGGTGAGATTGTACTCCCCTTTCCCCTTCCCCCTCCCCACCATAGTCATTTCGGTATGGTTTTACCTGTGTATGTATAAACTAGGTGGAAGTGCGTTTTGGGTAGTGTCTTTTTAGGGTTTGATCTTTTACTAATATTTACAAGCAGCTTGAAAGCTAAACCAAACATTATTTCGGTTGATAGAAACTAATCGGCTTCCAGTGTGTCTGTCATCCTTCACTTGGTAGTACAAAGTACTTTTCAAAATTTTGCCAGCACTACTAATTAGACTAATTACTACGAAAGTTCAATCAAATTCTTTTTTTGTTTTTAGGTAATGGAGTCTCAGCACAAAATCGCTTTGCACCACAACGCTATGGTAGGGTTTAACTTATTTAAAATGAAAGTAACTCTAATTTTTTCCTTCCTACTTATGCAGATACACCAACATCACCACAGCAACAACAATACGTACCACCCAGTGAACAACAAGCTCCGGAACCTAAAAAATACACCGGTAGCGCTATACCAAGTCGATCATTTAAAATTCTTCAGGCCATGACAACACCAGAAAATGCCGGTTAGTACAGTTGTGTCAAAATATTTAAAAAAAAACACATGAAATAGTTAGAATCAAACAAATCGCTAGATGAAATTGTTTACAGAAACAAAGTGTTTTCCAACACTTAACACATAATATCATGCCTGTATATACATTTGAAATCACTAACCCATTCACCTGAGGCTGGGATTGATCGAAATTAATAATAACAACAAAATTTTAAATTATACAAGATGCAGAGGAAGCAGTTGGATAATACTTTATCAGATCAGGCTTCTAAAATACTGAAAAAAGGTGCTGAAAGCATTATAACTTATTAGGAAAACTATGTAATTTAAAATAAGGAAAAAATCATGCCTTATAATTGCCCCAACCATTTCCACGCAAAGTGAAGATAAAACATTATATTTAAGAAATTTAATATGGAGTGGAATAGATAACAAAAAAGTTAATTTTAGAAATTGTCCGTCAAATATTCCGGTTTATTTTTACATGAGAAGTTTTGAAAATAATCCAATTACTTACGAGTTATCTTAGAGAATGTTAGAATGCATTGAGAAACCACAAGAACGAACGGACAAATATTAATAACTCTGCTCTTCATGATTCCTTATGAATTTGGATACTTTTTAATTCTGTGCCTTACAAACAGCTGGATAAGATTCAATAATTTATACAAAGCTTCAAATAAAGAAAAAAGCCCACCCAGCGGCGCACAGCTAAATGTGTTCTGACAAAAGAATGCATTACTCCTGACGGAAAAGTAATAAACTACAACTGCTACTTTTCTATAAAGGAATAGTAATCAGACTGCGAACAACTCGCATTACAATTTAAAACAAGAAAGAAAGTCGGTCAAGCCCGACTATAACATATTCTGTACCAAGAAACAGTCTTTTGATCATAAATCAAAAACCGTTCATCCGATCTTCTCCATTCCTTTGGCGGATCGATAAGTTATCCTGATAACTAAATATGTCCAGGAGGAACAAGCCATCAATCTTCAAAACTGTGGGAGATATGAGGTTTTGTCTAAATTGCGGTGGCGGGAGGGGGCGTGGCCAAAATTGAAAATAAACTTGAGCTGCCTGCAGACATAAGAAGCATATGTCCCATACATTTCAAACCTCTATTTCCTACCATCTCTGAGATCTGTGTGTTCGTACGGACAGACAGACGGGCATGACTCGGCTGTTGATGCTGATCAAGAATATATAGGGTCGGAGATGCTTCCTTCTAGATGTTACATACTTTTGCACAAACTTATAATACTCTATGTACCTACGGTACAGAGTATAAAAAAGTAATGCGCATTCGTAATGGAAATCCGATGGCAGTTCGACTCTAGCATACATCTTTTCTTACTAGTAATGCAGGATGTAAGCACCCCGTCTTCAAAGCGGTCATGCATATGTCAAAGTGAACCAGACTGTATGGGATTATTTCTGTCATACTGAAGGCAATGTTATGAATGAGTAATCTATTGTGTAATGTCGATTTGCGCCGCTGAGAACGGACATAAAGCCTATATCAAAATTAATCGTACACTGGCAAAACAATTCGCACTGAAAACTAGAAATTCTCCTATGAAATCCGTCTTAAGGCGATTCACCCTAAATTAAAATTCTCATTTATGGAAAATTTATCCACACAGGAAGTGTTCTTTTGTTTTGTGGTTTCACCAAATTAGAACTTGCATTTCCTGCAAATGGTTTCTTTTTATTTCGTCTTTTTTTCTGTCAAACATAATACGAATTTAGAGTAGATTTGCTGTTGATGTCGTTGCATTTTGTGTGCACTTTTTTTAGTGATTATACTTGCTAATCAGAAAATAAATTGAAAAAAATTTTACGAGTACTGCTTTCACGATGTTTGAACTTATGCACTCACGAAAATCGCACGGATCACGGATGTTCACGAACGAAACTCTATGTTAGCTCACGTTCGCTTCCGTGGCACACCGTAACACTGTCAAATTCACTTCACGGGTGCAGCTCTATTGCAAGGTTTCGGTACCTATGGGTACATGCCCAGATACATATTTGATATACCTATTACCTGACCACGAAATGTTTAAATTCTCATTTACCTAGTCAAAAAGGAGATAGGTGGTGTTCGAAAAGGCTTAGTAAAAAGTGCCTTTACCTTTGCCTAGCAGCTTTCGTATTTGACTAAAACAAAAAATACATAAAATTCAGAAAAATGTATGAAATACTTATTTGAGTCGATAGAGCGACCCATGATTCAACAATAAAGGTAGGGAGCTCGCATTGTGCGCCCTCAGCAAAGTACTTAAAACGTTCAGTGTTTCGCGTACTCTTTAAGCGAGAGGTTCGCCGCGCAAAAGCTCGGTACTTCAAAAATAAATGTGTGCCTTACTTTCTTTGTTGTATCAAATTGAATGTTTAAAGATGATTTCATGAAAATGTTGACCGCGGCTGCATATGAAATGGTTCATACGCTCCATTTAACACAAATGTATTTAAATTTTCTAGAGTCTAGACACAAAATGCCATTTTTGTTTCGGACGTTACGTAATCAATTTTGATGGAAACTTTGACAGCTTCAGCAATCCCAACCTCAACACCTTTACATGGATACATACACTCACACATGCACACACACATTTTGCCTAAACTATTTTTCGCTCAGAATCTTTTGTTTTAAGAGAGATTTCACCTTTTTGCAACTATAACAATTTTTCAGTTTTACTTTCTGCTTGAAATATTACTTTTTGCCCTGTTAAGAGAACGTGACAGAAGTTGAAGACTCATTCAACCTGCATGCATTATACGCCACATTAACATCGACACCATTTTGCAACCCACTTTCACCAGGCCAACAACACGCCTACATAGATACGTTATATACCCTGTATATAGTTTGCCCGATCGTTTAATCCATTAGAAAATGAAAACAACAAATTTGTTTGCTTAAACCAGGGGAGCCCAGAAGTTCCTTATGGCATTTGACAAGCAACAACAACAAGCACACAAAGTGAAGGAGAAACCCCTGTTAGTGCCGGGTCCTGCTGTGTGTGTGTGTAGAGATACGTGGGGGGGCTTGGATACCCCTGGTTTAAGCACATACATAAAATCGCACTCTCACCGTGTCTATTTCTCTTCTTCTTTTATTTTTGATACCAACCTCAGAACATAAAATTCACACCGAGCTGGACTCGGATTTGGAAAATGTTGAATTGAACGAAAACCCAAATAATAATAAAAATAACAAGAATAATAATAATAATGAAAATAATAACAATGAGATTAACAACACAAGCAATAAACGACATAGTTATCATGCATCAGCCATCCCCACCACAGATACGATTCATTCATCAAACAGTTCGCTTAGTTCCGATAGCTCTTGTCCCCCACAGCCACCGCGCTCCCAATCCGTGCCCCCACATTATCCCTATGCCTATGGCTATCCATATCCTTGGTATATGCCACCGCCCCCACAGCAGGTTGGCGGGGAGACGGCATCTCAGGTGCCTCAATGGCCTTACCCCTATCCCTATCCACCACCGCCGCCACCCAACTCAATGGAAGGCAAGCCAGCGGAGGGCTATCCTCCTTACCCATACTACTATCCCTACTATCCGCCACCACCATTGCCAGCTGATGCTCAGGCTCATGCCAACTATCCTCCATTTATGCCACCCTATGCTCCTTACCCCTATCCCGTAGCTCCTAGCTTTAGTCAGAGTTCCACAGAGGAAAGTCGCGCCAGTAGTGTACTACCCGACATTATCATAACACCCAGCACCGACGATGTGCCCTCTCAGGTCATCATGCAGCATCACATCAAAGTAGAACCACGTGAGCCACCCAAACGAGCTCATTCGGTGGAGATTGAAGAGCTGGTTAGTAGGCCCAAGACGCGAAATATTGTGTGCACCAATAAACATGAAGTCATTAATGTGTTGAGTGAAAGATTGGCCAACATCAACAAGATAGCCAGCGGCAACACACAAGCAAATCTCTCCAAGCAACTGCAAAAGAGCTATGCAGGCGAGCAGTCCAAGGAGCTGGAGGCTAGATCGCCCAGTGACAATGCTTCGGAAGAGGATAGCAGTGAAGAGGATACACCCAAGCTGGCACCCCTGCAAGCCATCAAATCAGTGACCAATGTACAGGTCTATAAGACACTGGGTAAGCTAGATCAACTGGATACGGATAGCAGCGATGGAGATGACGAAGAAGATGAAGATGTCACCACAGCGGATGAAATGTCGGACGAAGAGGAACAGGTGGAGGAAGAGCACGCTGACTATTTGGTAGAGGAAGATCTCAGTGTCATCTATGAAGAGGAAAGCGAACTGGAACGCAGCAGCAGTGACTATGCCAAGACGGTCATACGAAAAGATGATTCCAGATCCACTATAGTGGAGGACATAGAGGGACAAATAGAGGAGAACGACGATGACGATGAATCCAACTCGGTGACGGTGCGCTTGCCCCTGCGTTTCTCCTTTAGTCGCAGTTCCAACGATGAGTATAAGGCCACTGTTGAGGTGGGCAACACCACACAAATAGAGGAGAAGCGTAACTCATTTAGTGTAGCCCAGGTTCAGAGCGAAGAGGAGGAGGACAATGACGACTGTGAAGTAAGTGTTACGCTAAGTCTGAGCGGTTCGTCTCGATCGAATTCGGTGGACAGGTACAAGCAACCCTACACTTGTTCCAAGAACTATCCCGCAGAAGAAATCAAGGTACCGTCTTCCAAGAGGAGCAGTGAAGATGTCTCCGCTTCATTTGTGGTCAAACCCTATGGGGAATCAAAAGAAAATGAGATTTCCAACTCACCCAAAGAGGAGTTCGACTTCTTTGCCACTCTAATGGCCACTAAACTACAGGCTCAGAAAATGATGGAACAGTCCCAAAGCTTTTGGAAGGCACCACAGATTAAACCCATCGAGCTACCACAGGAGATAAAACTTAGACCCAAAGATAACAACCTGGACGTTAAACCAGCTAGACCCAAGTCAGCGGACTTAAGCAAGACTCAGGCCTCCCTAGAAGCAGCTAAAAATAGCTTTTGGTCTACCCTGGCAACGGCGGGTCAGGATCTCGAGGCAAAAGGAAAGGAAAAGGAACCAGAAGTGCCGGAAAATAGTGCTTGGACCAAGAAAAAGAAAACTGTGACCTATACACCCTTAAAAAAGGAAACCATGAACAGAATAGAGCACTGGACAACTACTCTCAGAGCTGAAGTAGAGCCCTTGAAGCAAACACAAAGGGCAGAGACTAGTTTTGTAACAAAAGAAGTAGAAAAGCTTGATGAGGAAGAAGATTTCTGGGCTGTAATAGAAAAAGCCAAAGAGGCCAAAAGCTCTGTCCCATTAGACGAACCAAAGGTAAACTTATGGAAAGCAGAAGAGACTCAACCAATCCCCTCCAAACCAAATGTAAATGAAGAAAAGGATTTCTGGTCTAACAAAACCCAGAACAGCAACAGCACCGAATACTGGGAAGCAGAAGAAGAACCAACCAAGCAGGAGAAGGTCTATACCCAGATAAATGAAGTAGAAGAAGTGGATTTCTGGTGTACGGTAGACCAGGCAAAAAAGGACCAAAGTACGAAGTACTGGGAAGCAGAAGAAGAAGTAACAAATCAAAAGAAACCAAGTGAAGAAGTGGATGTGTGGTCTATGGTAGAACACACAGAGAAAGCACAAAATAGCGCTAGTACGAAATACTGGCAAGCAGAAGAAGAAGTAGCAAATCAAAAGAAACCAAGCGAAGAAGTGGAGAAAGAACAAAATAGCGCTAATACGAAATACTGGGAAGCTGAAGAAGAAGTAACGAAACAGCAGAATCCAAGCGTTGGTGAAGTTGATGATTTCTGGGCTTCAGAAGAACAGTCCCAGGAACCTAAAACCTGCAATAACTTCTATAATAATGAAGACACCAACTACGTCTACGATCCCACCAAATATCCCGAAGAACCTCGTGAAGTTGACACCGATGAGGAAATTGATTTTTGGGCCGAAATCGAAGCCAAGCGCAAACCCGAAGATGACGAAAATGATGATGTCACGTTCCACAAGTCAGCCACCTTCTGGGCACGTAAAGAACGACAAAATTCGGTAGAAGAAACCCCCTATAAACCAGTGGAAACTAAAGCCTTTAGAGCCAAACTACCCGATGAGCCAGCCGTGGAAATCGATGTCTGGGCTACTTTGGAAGCTGCCCGAGGTGCAGAACCGGAACTAGTTGATCCGTTGGCAGAAGAAGAAAAGGATTTAGCTCAAGAATACGATCAACTGGAGCATGAGATCCCCGTTGAGCAGGAGACAAATCTTCATCAAATGGATACCATGTCCTTGGCTTCTATGCACGAGCCCGCTACTGTCTACACCTGGGCCCAGCCGGTGCAGGAAGAACCCGATAATGACGATGACGAGCCCGACTTTTGGGCTGACATAGAACAGGAGCGAGCCAACAAAGAGCAGGTGGAGGAGGTGGAGCAGAAACGTCAAAATTATCGCAAGGCCATGGCCTTCTTTAATACCTCCATTGATGGACAACAGTCGCCACCACAGCTTAGTGGCAATCGGTCGGATGAAACAACCATTGAGGAGGAGGAACGCGGCTGCCCCACGCCAACAAACCATGTGGAGTCTGTACTACCCGAAGTGTACGTGGAACCAGAGCCCGAGCCCCCAGTGAAGCGCCTGCCCAATGGTCTGCCCGATCTTGAGGTAGACAAGTTCAATGAATCTGCCAAGGTATGTGTGCGCGATCGCATTAGTGTATTCGAGAGCAGTCCGGGCACTAAGGCGCTCACCATTCACTCCCTCTCCGTGGACAGTGGCCATGGCAAAGGCACACTTTCACGTAACAGCAGTACCCAACGCTCCGAGTCCGAAATCGAGGAAGATGACTCCGGGGTTACGGACATGAATCGTCAGTTATCCGAAACAGATACCGAGTCCGAAAGCTTCCCCGAACTACGTAAGATGACTAGCTACCAAAGAGCTGCCACACATTCCAGACTCTTCAAACTGCTTCAAGATGAAAACGATCTGCCGGAGGGTGCGGCACCCCAAGATGAGTTCCAATTCAAACCCAGCAGACGTAAGATTGTGCACAATGTATCCGTCACCAGGCGTCAGAATCCAAATGCATTGAGTGAGGCGGAGACCATGACACAACGACGGGAACGACTGTCGCTGCCGCTACGTAAAAACACCAGTATTGATGCTGATAATCCCTCAACTCCCAACAGTCCAGCCTCACCTATACTGGGACCTTCGGCCAAGAACCAACGTGTTGTCAGCGACAAGCTGGTCAACGAGCTCGTCCAGAGTCTTCTGCTGAAGAGCGACAGCACACATTTGCGCAACCTGCCACTGGAACGTTTGCAGGCGGCCGCCAAGCGTGCACTGGTGGAGGAAATGGACTCTTCGGCGCCAGAGAACAGTTCAGTGGACACCACACCGGCAATGACGCCCAAAAACGATAAGGAGTATGCGGACTACTACAACAGTTGGTGTGATGCCAGTGGGAGTGGCGAAGAGGTGGTACCATCAAAGGCTTTTCGTGCACTCCAAGATCCCAGACGTAGCCCCTGGACGGTACGCTGCCCAAGAGTGCTCAGTTCGAAAACCATTAATAGAGATTTGGCTCGGGTGACGGAGTCACCAGAGATACTAAGTGGTCGGGGTAGTAAAAGTCCAGAATGTTTTAGACAACAATCACAGTCCCGAGAGCGTTCGTTAAGCAGTTGGCGTAAAGTTTAGGAATGGGGACTCACTTAGTAAGTTGTTGTACATATAAAACATAGGTAGGGCGGGTACTAGACTTAGACAGGGCAGGGAGATCGTTACAAAAGAGCCATATGTTCGGTTTGGAAACTTCTTTGAGGGTAGTGAAGGTCCATCTAAATGATTTCCAGACCAGTTTCAGCAAAATTTTCAGCTTTAATAACTTTTTTTTAAAGAAATCTTTAAAGTTCAAGGGTAAAATTTTAGAATATTTTATTAGATTCATGAACTGGAAAAAAAGTTGGGTTGCCGGATGTCTAAAACTATCTATATAGAAAAGTATCATTCGATATTGATTTAAAATATCGATATAAACATATCTATATCATTCGATATTCATATTTAGTTTCACAAAAATCGATATTTTCAAGAAGTAAAAGAGTCTATTGAAGTAATTTAAATTACATTTTCATTTATTTCTTCAAAAAATAATCGATAACCGATATATCCCCTGGCAAAAATGTTTAAAAATGAAATATAGTCCAAAACAATCGATATATCGATATTATTTCCGGCATTCCTAGATAAAAATTAATTTTAAAAAAATTTAATAAAACTATTTAACAATCCTACCTTATAATTTATGTCTAAAATTGGTTCAAAACCGCATCGCTTTAGGAATAATTCAAGTCTGAATTGATTGATTGATTCTTAAAAAGAATAAATTCTAAATAGCTTCGATTCCAAATCGATTTAATTTCATGGTCTGACCGAACTAAACATTACTCTTTTTTGAAAACGCTTTCCCTTAACCCTGATTTATCGATAAAAGAAAAAAGAAAATTAGCGCCATAGGCGACCTGCATTTTTCAACCTCCAAAAAGCCAGTTTTTGCATTTCTTCCACCATCTCAGAACGTTCATACTCATTGTACATTATAAAAATTAAAAATGAAAACAAACCAAACAAACCAACTCCCTCTCAATTCACTAAATATCTAATAAATAATGTAAATAAAAAGCAAACAAAATCGTTCATTCGTTCGTTCGTTCGTTTGTTACCTCAGTACAATTATCAACTAGCACTTTCGCCAGTCATTGTCCAACCAAAATTATATATAACTCTCGAAATCGAACCAAAAACCAAATGCATAATACCAACAAAATAAAAACCCAAGACTTTACCAAATCGCCAAAAATAAACTTCATCTCAACTCAATGATTTTGTAAAACTCGTTCAAAATCCTAAGGTACCTAAAAAAGACAATAATAATTTGATATTAGAACTAATTTGTTTTCTTTTCCATTAAAATTCCAATTTGTCCTCTATCCTTTTTGTATGTATTTTATATTTATTTTCGCTGCTATTTTAATTTTTTCTATATTCATTGTGCCGTATTTAAGTCCCTAAGTATGCTGAAAGTATTTGCGATAAAAACTTATTATAAATAAAAAAGGTTTGTATTCAAAAATGAACATTTACAACAAATCTGGCCATTTTTATCGCAAATATTTAAGAAATCCCCCATGCAGTTTCCTATTCCCCCTTGCTTCTTTGTTTACATTTGAATTGGAGAGCAAACTCCACCTTATGATGAACCAACGAATGAAGATTTATTGTTAAATCAATCAAAAATATATAAAAAAAAAACATTGTACTATATAAAGAAAAGTCGTTCGTTACATTAACCATTCATTAAATGTTAACTTTTGTTTTTACACACACAAATTTCTTAACAATTAATTTTAACGTTAATTTTAATGATAATGAATCCGAATGAATGGCTTTTACTCTTTCAAAAATGAATTGAAATTGGAACAAAAAAAGGTGAAGTTTTCTCTCAAAAATTTTCTATTTGGCTGCCTGGCACTGCTTCAAATTGATTTTTATTTTCCAAATTGTTTTCTTTGTCTAAATGTAAGTCAACATTTTATACAATTTATGTGACTTGCGTGCAATTGAATAACTAAACTAATGCCAATTTATACTTATTATATTTCAGGACCTGGACAATCGGATCTATAATTATTTCTCACAGCCATAGAAATCAATTATAGCATGCTCGACATATATAACATAGATTTAAGTGCCAGGGAACGGGCAGCAGTTTGTAGTAAAAAAAAATGCTATCTAACCCCAAACATTTGTAGCTGAGGAGAAAATGTTAACGCGATTTGGTAGCAGCCTCTAATCAAACAGAACAACTCTAACACAATTACGAAAGCGAATCCTTACTAATCTGTCAACTATGTATAAGCTGTAAAAAGCAGGTGCAACATGAGGTAACAACGAAACGAAACTAAAAATCGACTAAGCATTGAAATGATGTATCCGGATAAATACGAAGAAAGCGCACATACAAAAAACACGACTAATGAACCAAGAATAACACATTTGATTTGCAAGAAACTTTTTATAACGAGATTGTATTTTCTTTATTTTTTGGTTTGTCATTAATATTGCTACATCAATATTGTAATCGTATGCATACGAAAGTGTTATCAAATTTATTTTGACCATTATGATTATTTTATACCAATTATATTTATATATATATTTTGTGTTGTATAATTTTTTATGCAGTAAACATTTTTAGTAAATAAAGAAAATTTAAAAAATAAAGGTTGGATTTATTATTTTTTATTATCATTATTAAACTATTAACTTTCTTCTTATGAATGAATTCTATTCCGGTAGAGACGATAAGCTTTGCTTTATACTTCAAATCGGGTACCACAAAATATGGTAATAATAATAATAATAATGATCATTTACAGCCCAAAGGGCCAAGACGAGTTACTCTCATTCTCTTAACTTGTGTGCTTCGACATTTTACAAAACATAAACGGACCAAAAGTTTAACGTTGAATCCGAACGGCAAAGTTAAAGAAGCTTTTTCAGGGCTAGTTACTTCACAGCTGGCGCCAACAGCTGGTAAAGGTGACCGGGAGTGTAAGTCCTTAAACAACAACAGTCGCAGAAGCGAAATGGCCGTCGAACTGGCCCGCAAGGGTACGGCCATCAGAACCCCATTGTGGCATGGGCCAACATATCAGTAAGGAGCTCCGTAGAAAAGAAGAGAATACGCTTAGAACAGCCTTCTGGGTAAACACCAAGGGCATGAGCAAAAGCATTAATTGTGAACCACAACCCTAAAAGGTTCCAGAAATTGATCCAACAAGGAAAGAATACCCTCAGGATCCTGACAGGGCTGTACATAGACCACTGTAGGCTGCGGGGTAGGGTTGTGAAAATATGTAAAAAATATCGTATCGATGATTATCATTTTTTAAAAATATCATCAGGTTTTTGCAATATTTATCACCAAAATATATCGATATATCTGATATTTTTGATATTTTTATATTTCAGTATAAAAATCTTAAACCCCCCAATATAACATTAACTTTAAATGCATTATAATTATTTTGAGCTTTTTATTAATTAAAAATAAAACAATAAACTTTTTTCCATTAAAGAACAGAGATCTTAAGGTTGAATAGTTGAAGTAAGAATACAAGAAAAAACTTAAAAGACTTCATTTCATTTTTTAAACAATGAAAAAGTTCAATTTTCTAGAAAAATGACATATATTGGTAACATGATTTTACCTCCAAAATTATTTACAAAGCACCGAGATTCGCGGAAAGAACACACACATACAAATGCATAAGAATAAAAAGGCTTCCCAGTCGGACTTTTCATCATGAAAAATGTACTTTCCCATGCTTACTTTTCACGTAATAAGGCATGACAAAACCTGAGCCTTGGGGTTTTAACCGTTTCCGCTTTGATGACGTCATCAGCCTTCGGTTTCTTTACTTTCTTAGTACTCCAGATGTACTTACTTTGTATATCGTAGGTGGGAAGACATGAGACGTTCGCTGTCAAACCCCTGAGTTTTTCATGTTTTCGAATGAAATTTCAGACATTTAGCCTCTCAAATACATGAGAAAATAACGTGTGAGTTTTTCATGATATATTAAGGGCTAATTTCATGCAAAAAAAGTCATGTAGAGACTATTTACGTGAAATATCATGCCACCGGGTGTACTGATTCTTCTCAACACATGACGCAAAGTCCGACTGGGTTAGTGACGCGCACACACACACACTGTCAAAAAATTACGCGGGAAAATTCTCGAGACTTTCTGGCATTACATTTTTTCTTACCTTAACACATGTTGAATACGCTTGCGCCGGGTGCTTGTTCCTCAAATGTGACAGGAGATTAGTGGTGTTTCCACTTGACTTTATTACTTTTGCACAAAGGCTGCAGGTGGCATTATGTTTGTGTAAAAGCTCTTTGCCGCGCTCATCTTCTCTTTTTAAGATTTCTAAGTGTAGTGTGACCAACCACAATATCAAAAAATATATTTCCGAATAATATCGATATGCGATATATCAGGAAAAAAAATATTTCGATATAAATATTTATTTTTTGTAAAAAATATCGATATATTGATATTTTGATATATTATCAACAAGCCTACTGCGGGGTCACCCGTACAAGCTGGGATTAACAAACATCCAACTATGCAATTTCTGTGAAGAGAAGGAGGAGACCTCCAAACATCTATAAGCAAACTACGATGCTCTGGCGAGGCGCAGATTCAACCGATTATGGGAACAGCTTACACCCCAACAAGAAAAGTTGCCCAGAACCCACAAAAATCCTGCTAGGAAAGTTGTTACTCAGTAGGAGGCACAACAGACCAAGACTGGTCGCGCTGCGATGTATTCCCAACAACAAATAATAAAAGTCCTTTAAGAAAAAATCTTTTTCATTAGACACAGCAATCCCCCACATTACTCGCTGTAGCACAACCGGCCACGAAATAAGGTAACTATGGTAAATGATTCATTATTAATTTGCAGTCGCCATCGGAATCGGACATTTGTACTAAATGCATACATCTATAAATATATACAATAGTGAAAGTAAGTTTGTTCCTGTCGATCAGGAAAGAGTCACAGGCTAAGTGTCGTGTCTGGAAGCCGGTTCAAAACCGATTCAAACCTGGTTCAGAGCCAAATCTCAGAGGTTATTTAAGCTTTGAACTTAAAATTTAGTGTGTAATAGGCTATTTACACTAGGAGTGCGTTATGAGTTAATAGCTAACAATCTGTTTTTTTCCCATACCCAAAAGCTGACTGTTGGCTATTAACGCATAACGCACTCCTAGTGTAAATAGCCTATAAATCAGCTATAAGTTAAAACGAGAGCGTAAGTTAAACTCGGCCCTGGCCGACTTCGAAATACCCGTTACTCAGCTCAGCTCGGATAAGTATGCAATATTTTTTTAACTCGGCCATTTATTATCCAATCCTTTTGAAAATTTGTGAGATTGTAGATATTGGCTACATAGACTACACTGCAAAATCTGATACTTTATGATATCGGAGATGCTTCCTTCTGCCTGTTACATACATTTGCACGACTTTAGTATACCCTTTTTACTCTACGAGTAACGGGTATAAATATGGAGTTGAATATTTTGGATATATTGTCCCAGAACCGGTTTCAATGGTTTCAATGTTAGTTGGTTATACATATGTAGTTGAATATTTAACTGCCTCAGAAGCGTTTCAAACCATGCAATAAAAACTTAGTGTGTACTTTGGTACAATGAAATACGATGTATTTTCGCCTTTAATCCAAAGGGCCGAGTCAGTTGAAAAGTAGTTCAGTAGTTCAGATGCACACCAGAGAACCGCAAAAAATTACCTACACAGAAATTTCTACTCACATTTAATCAAAACGAGAGCGTAAGTTAAAGTCGGCCCTGCCCGACTTCGAAATACCCGTTACTCAGCTCAGCTCGGATAAGTATGCAACATTTTTTTAACTCGGCCATTTATTATCCGATCCTTTTGAAAATTTGTGAGATTGTAGATATTGGCCACATAGACTACACTGCAAAATCTTAAGAATTGTGGGAGTTATTCATTATCTTATCATCATCTTAGTTGTTGTTGTTACCTAAGTACTATGGCCCAAAAAGTTGTATTCCGTGCATTCAGGTTACTTCTGGAGTACCTCACTTGGGCTTATTGCTTTTTACTCTTCTCACCAGTGATGTTCCTTCACTCTTGGCTCACTCCCAGGTGCTTATGAGTCAGAGCTGTAAACTTCAATTACAAAATGTAATTACTTTCACAATTACGTGAATAATTGTACTGGTAAAGGGAGATTATTGAGTAATTGTGCTTGAAATATTGCATTATTCATATATTTGTAGCTGATAACTGCAATTTCTGCCAATGTTTACAGTTTTTATCAGAGCTGCAAACCGGTTTTGAACCAAGCCGGTTCCAATCCGGAATTCCGACTTTCAGATTACTGTGAGCCGAACCTCTTAAGGTATTAAAGCTAAACCTGACCTCTTTCCGAACCCAAAATTTCGGTTGGGTTCAACAAAAATTATAGATTTGAACTATTTCCCAGTGATTTCTTCTGTTATCCTGATGGAATTATCCACATTACTGCGGAAATACTTTTCGTATGTGGACTACGTAATTGCATTTTACTTTAAGGGCTGTATCCAGAACTTCGAAGTTTTTATTTCGTCACAATACTTTATATAAGTAGAAACACTTTGTCATTGCTTTGATGGTCATGAGCTGTGTGAAAGTGTTTCTATTTATATAAAGTATTGTGAAATCCCATCTCAACCCAAAATCGAGACAATTCCCTAACAGTTTATTTCGGTTTTAGGTCGCTTACTATATAAACGTGTATAGGGCTTGGCTGAACCAAGGTTCGAACCAAAACCTTGGCCCAAAAACCTTGAACCTCCAAATTCAGAACCTGAACCATTGGTAAATTTTGGTTCGAACCCGCGAGCTGGAGATCCACGAAATTGCTTGGGTTTGCAGTCCTGGTTATTATAAAACTGTATTTAAATAAGCCATATTCTTAAATACATGATAAGTCTGCCTTCACACAGCTCGACACATGAGACATAAAAGTCTAGTAGGCCTACAAGTTAGTTGTTTTAAATAGGAATTTCTCTTCAATTTCATGGGCGAAACATCATGAAGTGTGGGACTACTAATGACTTTGGGATTGTTAGAAAAGAATATACATTTTAGTTTGATTTTTATACCCGTTACTCGTAGAGTAAAAAGGGTATACTAAAGTCGTGCAAATGTATGTAACAGGCAAAAGGAAGCATCTCCGATATCATAAAGTATATATATTCTTCATCAGCATCAACAGCCGAGTCGATATAGCCATGTCCGTCTGTCCGTCCGTCTGTATGAACACCTAGATCGCAGAGACTAGAAGAGCTAGAGCAACCAAATTTTATACGCAAGCTAGTATTGTCTGTAGGCAGATCAAGTTTGTTTCAAATTTTGGCCACGCCCCCTCCCGCCCCCGCAATAAAAAATATTGAATAACTCCCACAATTTTTAAGATATCGAGCTCAGTAGTCAGTGTAGTCTATGTGGCCAATATCTACAATCTCACAAATTTTCAAAAGGATCGGATAATAAATGGCCGAGTTAAAAATATGTTGCATACTTATCCGAACTGAGCTGAGTAACGGGTATTTCGAAGTCGGGCAGGGCCGACTTTAACTTACGCTCTCGTTAGTACCATGATCAGCAATCAACTAAGCCTGGCTTTTATTGGTGAGCAATAATAATTTCTACCTACAATTACATGAATAATTCAACTTTTGAAGCAAAATTACTAAAATATATAGTTTTACAAGTATAATTATTCAGGTAATTGTAAAAGTAATTGCTTCAATTCAAAGGAATTGTTTTTAATTAGCTGAAAAATGGTAATGGTAATAGAAATTGTAATTGTAGTTCACAGCTCTGACTTATAAATACCTGAGAGTAAGATTACTTACAAAATCTTATTTAGGAATTGATTTTTCTTTATCTGAATTATAGCGATTATTGTAATGAAAAGTAGTTAAATGCGGGAAGTAATGATAACATTACAGCTCTGTTGTGTGTGATGAAAAACTGTGTCCCATATATGTAACTTATATACATAATCGCCTTAGCTATGACATTTAACAGAAGCTTACCAAAACTAGAAACTTACCTGCTTGATAATGTGACATTTTAGCACCTAAATGATAATGAAAATGAAGTAAATTATTTTGGGGTAATTCTTGATCATCAACCTCGATTTAGCTCTCATGTAACTTCTACTGTTAATAAGGGCACAAGTGTTCTTCTGTTTATTTAGCGTTGGTCGACCTAATTCAATGGTTCCTACACTACTAAGATTATTTACACTTCTCTTATCCGTCCTATTCTTGAGTGCGGATCATGTGTTTGTTATCCGCACTATTCGACCCATCAAGAAAAAGTTCTTGTTGCTTGCTTTTCGTGTTTTGAACTAGAAGCATGAGGAGGTCCGTCTACCCTCTTACCCTAGTAAACTACTTTGAATTAATCCTCTCTTCTTCATAAACCATATAGTAATCAAAATACATTGAAGCGATTTACAAGGTGATGAAAACTTCATGAAGTTTTTCAAAAAGCTCATGCTGTCATAAACTAATTAATGGCAATATCAATGTTCCTATTAGACTGCACCGTATCGTAGTCCCCTAATCTCTAAAGCATAGTACTACTAACTATGCCTTGCATGTACCGCTTCATTCAATATCATATTATACTTTTTTGTCATCGGGCTTACGTGTCACACTTGAACGTACTGGGCACTAAATGTAAAGGACCCGAGCGTTGCTGCGTATACAATTAGTAGTAAATAAATCAAAGCTCGTCAATAACATTGCCAAATTCAGGGGCATCAATTTATTACAGGTTTTCGTAACTCATATGTTATGGTAGGCTATTTCGTTTAAATTTTTAGACAGAGATTTCTCAAAATCAACTCAGTAGAAGGAAACCGCGAAAAATTCGTAGTTTTATAGGTACAGTGAAGCCAAGTGTAGCAAAAACTAAGCTATACATCAAATATACAGTTTTCAATATAAATATATGTATTGCACTTAAATTCTAGAATGATTACATGATAATATTATAAGTACTTTTTTTATAGACATATCAACAAAGCCTTTCAGATGCCAAAATCGGCTGGGATATTATCAGATATATGTCATGCACAATATTTTAATATAATGTTTATAATGACAAGACGCCTTGTTATAGTTTGCTTCTTCGATTGAATATATATATTCTTAAAATGGACTTGTTTCACGAAGTAACGCCAATAAAACATTTTGTCAAAACTCAACTACAAGCGCTACAGTCAATAACATTTAAAGCTATTTATGGTTAGTATTCGGTATTTGTATATGTATTGTATATTCATTTTTCTACTAATTGTCTTAACATTAAATGCGTTAATATGTTACATAAATATACATGTAATATTTATAAAGATTTAACGTTTGAGATACTTGGTTTTTTTTTGTACAATTTAGTATTCCACTTTGTTTATACCATGTGGAGATCAGTTGCACGTAATCAATACGCAATCATGTGGCACCATATAAAAGGAACTGAACATTGTAACAGCGCCGCTTAATATAAATAGAATTGTATAAGCATTTGTTTAATGTGAGTATGCACCGTGTGTAGCACAATTTATTGCGTATAGTATTGCTTGGATAAGAAACTTCAATTTCAAAAGCTTGAACGAGTTTTCATTTATAGAACTTTTTGTACACTGATTCATTACGAAAAAGAATCGGAACGACATATGTTAGATGTTTAGAAACGGTTTGAAAGTATTGTGAAAAATGTTTTTTTTGTTTGTCCTTCTGAGGCTCTACGCAACAATTTCACAACATTTGACACAATTTAGAATAATTTCAAAATCTCCAAAAAAAATGTTTGTTTTACGACAAAAATCTTAAAATGCTGAAACTTTTCCGCTGATACTGGTTGGTTCCTCCTCTTTCATAGTTTCCAATATTTTAAAAATATTTTGGATTATTTTTAAGCAGGGGTGTAGACCGGTTCTGAACCGAACCAAACCTTAACCGAACCGCTAATGATAAACCAGATTCGTGTTGAAAATATCGAACCGAACCAAATACCACTTAACAAAACGGTTCGTTTCGGCTCGGTTCTGTTCACTGACGAGCTTTAAGACCTAAATCGTTTACCTTCAAACAATGAAACTGGTTAATTTGGTAACTTTTATCGATACCCAAAAAAGTTTCATTTGAATTTCGAATAAATTACCTCTGGAAGGAATACCTCTATAGACCGAATCGATCTTTAGCGATACCGAGTTGAAGTAGATTCTAAGGATGACTTGTCACCATTATTAAAAATTTGATCCCGTAAATCTTTTGAAATTGATCACAGACCTTTAATATACCTTTTCATCAGACTTCATTCCTGATAATTTCATTTTTTTATGGCCCGATTTTGTCAATTATCTCCAACATTTTACGATTGTAAACACTTATATTGGCCTTTTAAATCATTGGCATTTTAAATTTTCATCAAAGCTGATTTCTACGAATTCCAATTCGAAAGAAAAAAGTCATAGACAAGTCACTTTAGAAGTCATCATATTCAAAAACGGAAACGAATCTTTATAATATATATCAATATTTTCGAGTGAACCACTGAACCGAACCAAAATAAACGGTACAGTTAGCTCCAAGAACCATGTTTTGAAGCGAAACGGAGGTTTAAAAGCTGCTCGAACCAGTTCTTATTTCCAAGCGGTTTGCATAATTTTTAACAAAATATTTGTCTAAAGTCGTTAATTTTTATAATTTAGATCAAAGTGCATTAAACTAGAAGATCCAATGGCCTATTATATATACGTATACGTTAGTAAGACAATTTGTTTCAATCATTTTGAAGAAATTTTATTGCTTGAAATATATGGGTTTTTTTTTTAGAAAATTTTAAAGATTTGTATTTTTTGAACAAATTTTAAACTTTGTGTTTGCTTTTCTGTATTGTACTCCAATGCAGCTTAGAGAATAATCAATCTGTCTTAGATTGGTCTCAAAATGTGACATAAAAATGATCCAAATATCTTTTGGTTCAGACCAGATGAAGCTGGGGGAAAACGTATAATAGATTTGAGTAAAGTGACCAAAAAAAATATAGTTTCCTACCATCTTTAGTGCAAAAGCTTGTTAACATGTGTTGTTTAGTGCTTCGACGTCTTTAATAAAATCAAGTAAGTCGATCAAGTCTGAATGTAGATTCTCCGCCTATGGCCGACCGAGTCAATGTTTTGATAATAACTGCAGACAGACAGTTTGAGGCAAAAGTATATAATCAGCATTCTTTTCTTCCAAATTAATTATATTATAGCATTTTTCCAAGAATAAACTAACAAAATGAATAAAACTTGATTTCTTAAAGGGTGGAAGCTTAACACTTTGAAAATGAATAAGATTCGGGGTGCAAACCACTCGGAAATACTGGACTGGTTTGGTGAGGTGGTTACGTACATCTTTTAAACCTCCGTTTCGGTTTATTAGATGGATTTTAGAACTAAGTGAACCGCGGTTCCGATTCAGTTCAGTGGTACACTCGAAATTTTATATATATTCTCAGAAATAATTGGAATAACTCTAAGCTCCCCATGCTTAAAATCGCTAAATATAGTAAATAATTGAGAGTACAGTCCCATAGAGCAAATATAAGACTCCGGAATGTAGTGTGATGAAAGGTGTATTAAGAGGTCTCTGAAGAATTGCAGGAGATCTATGCGGTAACCTGTTTTAAAATGTTGAGAAGTCATCACTAGAGGTACTCATTTCAGAGCGTCCATTAGCGAATCGTGATTTTTAATTTTACCAATCGCAATCGGTATTTAACAGGTCAAATCGGATATCATAAATCAAAAATTACTAATCGAAATTATCAGCTGAACGAGCCCCTTGATATGAAAACGTTTAGATAAAAATCACTAGAGACTTTTCCGGAGACCTTTGAATGTATTGATATTTACGGAGAATTTTAAATAACTTGTTGATAGCTTGGAAAAGGCATAAACTATCAATTCGATTTCAACAGAAAACCATTAAAAACATGCTTCAAGCATTGTATGTAGATATGGCGTAAAGGTGTGAAACAGTCGTAAAGCTTAAGATTCGGTTTGTGGAAGGGCTAAGATCACTAAAAACAATGTTGATGGTCTTAAAATTGATGTTAAATTTTCTCAAACGAAATATAACTTAATGAGAAAGTCAGGTTAGGATTCTGGCTCGGGAGTTCAAAAATTAATAAGTTTCAGCTCTAAACTAAGTGACCCAAAAACTGAGGAAGTTATAATGGGTTCAGATTTGAAGCGGTTTACAGCAAAAATTTATCTGAGATTTTTCAAATTTCAATAGATAAACTTTGATTCAATGCTACTAGAAATCAACCTAAGCATAAAATAAATATAAAAAATTAAAAGAAAGAAAAGAAATACCTTTACAGTTTGCCAATTTAAGTGCTGACGCTGTCCAACTCCACCTCCATTAGCTCCTGCACAATGCGATATTCGTGACAATCGGTACACACCAAACGACCATTTGAACGATTCGTTCGCTGTACCTTCTCGTGGCAAACAATGTGTACAAGTTTCAAATTTTTTAAAGAAAATATTTCCAAGAAATATTCCAATACCGAAACAGCCACCACACGTTTGTTATGCAGCGAACACTTTAGCTGCGGCTGGGAGATCAACTCCTGTACATTTGCCACTAGGGCGGGTAGTATGGAACGACACAGCTCTATCTGATGATCCAGATTCCAGACTTGAAACAAAATCAGATTCTCACGTGAGGCATACGGATTGATGGTGTGCTGGAGCGAACAACAATTGCCATTATCCGAGTACGCACCCTGACAATAGAAGTCACCCAGATCGGAACATAGGGAGACAGACCATCTATCCAATATGGAATTACGTTTAGTATAGTCTTTGATCAATTGACGTAATCGTTTGCTGGGCAAACTTCCTGCATCCGTTTCCTCTTCGCCCAATCGCTGACTTAGGAACTCGTGTTTTTGTTGACATTTTCGATTGAACATCATGGAGAAATAATCACAACCAATAAGTAGATATCGAAATTGATCCAATACGGAATTAATCACTTGACGTGCTTTGGCATTTTGACGATACAAAGGATTGCGGGTTAACTCTTCCTTGGTTTTGTAATAATAGCCACGCACTCGCGTCTGTGCACGCATGGCCATGGCCTCTTCTTTGGAATTGAACCGTTCTTCGCCCTCAAACCATTCCATATGGTCGGCCTTTAGACTAAGATGGGCCTTGGTATTGTCCAGGGCATGACGTTGTTTTTGATGCTCATAGTCGGTGATCATGCGACGAAATTTTTCCGGATGTTTTTCTATAAAATCGTAGAAAATGTCGGCCACTTTAAGCAGTGGCGATTGCTGGCGCAGTTTTTCAAATTCAAAATCGGCATCTAGTTGGGGATAGAAAGAAGATATGGTTATAAAATTGTCCATATTTTTGGGTAATTGAATATTGATTATCATTAACTGAATTCAAATTCCTTTAGGAAAAGAGCAACAGCTTGGTTGGCATACAAAATATGTGTCTGGCAGTTATACATATATTGTCACCCTGTATTTTACAGAAATCTATTGAAAGCCATCGACTCAATCTCAACTCACCTGTTGTGATGACAGCATCCGGTCCAGCGACAATAAACAATGTCTGTGCGGGCAAACTATTCAAATAGTCATCATCGGATACCTCAAACCCATCGGAGGACAAATAAATGTGAAGGTCCTGAAACTGTAAGACAAATGAGTTAACTGCCCTTGACTTGGCCGCCAAAAATAAAGTATAAACAAGGCCGTGCCCAAAAAAATGTCATCACCTCTTTTATGGCAGACTGGGATTAGGTTCAGTGGCCTTCAAAGCACTTTGCTACCCAGGCAAGGACGAAGCAACAGGTGCTTCCCCTTACTCGGAGCCTGCGCAATGCTAATGACATTGACAAAGAGGCACACACACAACATAAGCGGAAGCCCGAACAGTTGGCCTTGAATTTGCCCAGGGACAAAGACAAACTGAAAACTTTTTTCTAACTGAAAACAAACACAAACAAACACTCAATTTGCTACTCAATTTGCTTACCGGAAATTTTTGCTTGGCTTTTGTTAGTAACAATCCCAGAGAATTGGCACCAATGCCATACTTTCTCGTACGTTCATTATCTGTTATCTTGTAGCCACGCATCGGAGCTGCAGCGGTGTCCAGGGAAGACTTTGAATTTGAGCCAGCAGCTTCGATTTCCTTTTTGCTGCAACTGCGTGTGGACGGCGCCATTATTGTCTCTTTAATGTAGTTGAACATTCTGCCAGAGCATAGTATGCAGGCAAGCTTTTTGAGAAATTTCCGTTTTATGGACAAAAACCTTGCAAGCAAGCTTCCTTTTAGGCCGACTACGCAAAATAATAATACACAAATGAATTGAACAGTGTTGGCTAAGCTCTGCCATTTAGGCTGGCCTGGGGTTAACAGTGATGGCATTTTCAAAAATACCAAAACGCTGAAAGCCGCCGCATATAATACAACTAGTTTATAATTTAATACCATACTTAATACATTTAAATTATAGCCAGATTTAGCTGGAATCCCGCCATACCAAGTATCCCCTTTTAAGCGCTTAGCAACACTTTACAACTGCACCACAAAACAGCTGTTCAAGCAAATAGTTTTTTTATTGTTAAAAGTTAATGCAGAAAAATTCCAAACAAAATCAAATTTGCGTTGTGCAATGTGCAGACCTCGAGATAAATCGTAACGGTCACGCCCCCAACAGTCATGAATTTGCGACCGCGCTGTCGCAAATGGTTGCCACTGGCAACACAGCAGCTTCGTCTCCGAAATCTACAAGGAATACAAGGAGTCAATATACAAGGAGCCGGGACAGAGTCGGAGGACACTGAGGATGTATTGCTGTTCTACACACTGCACACTGATAAGGCTAGTGAGGCATTCTATACCAGTGAGCAGCTGCCGCAGCGTCACCAGCAACAAAAGTGGGCGGAGATATGTGCGGGCGATGACGACTGGCGAAAATCCCAGGCGCAGTGTGTGTGTGTTAAGGTGTGGAAGCACTCCAAGAGAGTTTGCCAACCTCTTTGTGAGACTGAGACCAGCCATAAGCAGCAAGAACAGACATTTAGGTTGGTGGGCGGCAGCAGCCAAACGAACTCCAGTTACTTATTCCTGCCTTAATTTTTTCAGTGCCTCAAACTCTACACAACTTACGCCCCATAAGCTGCCACGGCCGCCTGAGTTACTCTTCACTTGGGGCGTCTACTTCAGCGGCCTCATCCCCCTGACGCCGTTGACGCCCTTGCAATGTGGTGTCAATTGTTTGATTTTCCAATTGAATGGCGAACAATTCACCTCGCCCTCCCTGATCAGTGAGCAGGGTTTGCATTTGCAATTGCATTTGCATTATCAAAACTATGCCGAGATGGAGGAGCCGAATGGACGAGACCAGGGCATAAATTCGCCACCAGCCAGTCGCAGTTCCAGTCCTGTTCTAAAGACCAGTTCAATGCGCTATGCCTTATTGAAATGTCAAACGCAGGAGATACGAAATAGCTACAATTTGGACAAGTTGCTGCTGCTGCAGCGATTGCAGCGTCTGCAGCGGCAGAAACTTAGACACAAGTCGGAGTTGAGCCAAGAGATTGCTCGCCTTAGTGTTCAGTGCATTACGAGAAACGAATTAAGACTCAAACCTCGCTCCACTTCCATATCGGGAGGAGGGGAGCAATATCAGCATTCCATGGGTCGCACGTTAAGTGTCTTGTTGGCAGAGCAACAACAGATTGCTCCCCTGACATTGTACAATGCCCAGCAATTGACCAGACAGATTGAGGGCTTAAAATGCAAGCAGCGTTTGCTGCAAAGTGAGCGCGAGATTCTGAAGCAGCGCAACCAAAGGCAAAAAGAGCGTCTGGCCTCGCTGAGAGAAGCCAAACAGGAACTGGAGCAAGACTTGCACAGTCGAAGGCTTCGGCTGGAGCAGGAGCGTTTGGAGTTAAGAACTCAAATGCCCCAGCAGCGAGCCCAACGGGATCAGAGAAGGCAAATTACACGACAGGTGAGAAAACAGAACCTAAGTTAAGGTAACAAATTAGAGGTGTATATATACTCTGTCTTCTTTTATGATTCTGTGTCCATTTTTCGGATTTGTTATCTGGCTTCTGAGTGTTATATGTTAGTAGAAAGTTGATAATAGCTTGGCGAAATTTATGAGTAAACAATCGAATTCTTGACTCATCCATTTCCATTGTTTCATAACTTAAAGTTCATTCAATGCCCTCTAGGGCATACTCTACTTTTCAATGCTGTGGCCGCCTTATTTACAACTTATTGATCACTGAAAATCCCAAATTAGGTGTTCAAAAGCCAATCACAGGCTGAGCACTGTATCGTTCACTTTTCTATATATGCTTAAGCTGCTTTTTCAATTGTCAAATATCACTAAAGTGTTTCTATACAGATGATGTATCGGTTTCCTATTACACAGCTTAAGTTGTAGACCAGGTCGCGTTTAGCACTTCCTCATATTTGGTTTTCCTCAAGGACCCCGAAATTCTGAGGATACTTACCTAACTTGAGCCTACCAGCTTTCAGATCTGGTAGTTACCATTCATGGTGAAATGGCAAACCTTACTGAGCATTTTTTATGAAAATAATGAAATTGAAATAATTATTTCCGATTTCAACCAAAAATTTTCATTTCTCCTCAACCCTCAGGTGGAACGACGCATGTCTACATTGGTTCTGGAACTGCAGGAGATCTACAATATCCAGCATGTGGGTTCGGAACAGTTTAGTATCTGTGGCATTGCCTTTCCGCACATGGAGCAGTATACAAGTGAAGCGCGTCAAGCGACCAATGCCCAAATGTTGGACAATGTCTCACCGCTGGCGGTGAGCGCAGCCTTGGGCTATGTGGCACATCTGGTGCAAATGCTCGCCATCATTATGGATCGTCCGCTGCGAAATCGCATTCTCTACGAGCCATCGAGAGCAAGGATAGCGGATGAGATTAAGGAACTGACCTATGCCACCAGAGAGTGAGTTAACCGTTGATGAAATCATTTTACAATTTTGGCCCCTTACTTAATCTCTCTCTCTCTCTGGCAGATTTCCCCTGTACACCCGCTCCACTCTGCCCTCACAGCAAACCAAATATGCCATTTATTTGCTACGCCAGAATGTCTCCCAATTGTGCTACGACATTACTGGACATTGTGATCTGCGCAATACATTTGGTAATCTGCTCGAGCTTTTCAATACATTGCGTTCTATTGAACGCACTCAGCGTGGTGAAAGGACTGAAGAGGATAGTGGACCTACGCTGGTGAATGGCTTGGCTGCCGCAGGCAATACACAGCTCTCGCAGAGTCATTCGTCGGTGGATATGAATCATGTGCCGCTACCGACCACAGCAAATGCGGCCAAAGAGGCACTGCTGCAGCAGCTTTTACCTCCGGGCGTGAGTCAGGCACTGGCCATCGAGGGTTATGCGTCAACGCAACGGTAGGATTTCTAGAATTTCTTTCCAACGTGCGCTAAACTTGATTTTTTCCACTAGAATTTGCCGCTCGGTGGGCTCCTATTCGGACAGCGAGGAGGATTTTCGACCGAAATTGGAGCATAACTATTCCAATTCGGATTCAAATATAACGCGACAAGTGGAGCGCAGTTAAGGCAATAAACCTACACATATATCTTAAAGGAGTAATTATATTTATATACCTATATATCCGTTAAAAAGGAAAATCAAAGCAATGCGTCGTTCAGGGACTTGATTGTTTGTCTTTTTCGGAGTTTGTTTTATGTATTTTCAAATGATTGAAGCAGCCGACAACAACAAACAACAGTTTAGAACCCAACTTATTGTGTGCATATTACATTTAATTGTTTAAGATCTCTATGTAAATTCCCGTTTTTGGTTTATTTGCTAAAAATTAAGCTAAAAAACATAAACATTTAATATTTCATAAAAATTGAGGTTTTTGTTTTTAAATTTCGATTTTTTAACCAGATGATAGAGATTTATGAGTAAAGCCACTAAAGAAACAGTCTTCAAACCATTGAAAAAAACCAAATTCCTGCAGAATTTCTTAAGAAGTGAACCTGGATCTTTTCGCAAAGATCTTACAGCAGCATAACTTAAAAAAATGATTGACACAGAGCGAGTTCCAAATATAATAAATGAAAAAAGGAGGCACGACTTTTATGGCCAACACAAAAATCTTCAGAGTTAAAACCAGTCGGGATTTAGGAAAGGCAGGCTACTCAACAGTGTTTAAAGGCGTAAAGGAAACTCTTCTCTTTATAGATTTCAAAGCAACATTCGATACTACATATATTTTTCAATTGGATTCTGTTCAAAAATGCGCTAGGTACTCCAGAGTGTGTATATCTGAAGCGAATCATCAATAAGGAATGGCAATCATCTATCTGACTTGTTTCAAAGAACTTCTGGTCCTACTAACAGAAACACCCAGAAGCCTGCAACGGATGACAGACACTACGCTTTTACCAGAGCTCTTAAATAACTGTCATCCTTTTCCAAATGTCAGACAATAACAGTTTGCTTACGAACACAACGAAAAGAGGGAGCGGAACTTTTTTTTCGTTTCTGTGTCTCTCGTGTCTTTCACAGACCGTTTGCCGAGAGCAAACTTCCGAAGTGTTTTTTGTGTATGTACCCAGTGGCGCTGGGCTGAATGTGGTCGGTCGAAATAATGCATTACGTACGAGCCACAATGTAATGCATTACCTATGAGATTTTTTTTCAGCGAATTTGTAATGGCTCGAGAATTTCTGCATTACAATATGGTAAAATAATACGCTTGTGTAATGGGGACACGAAAGAAACTTTCTTTCTGCATTACAAAATTCAATAAACTCATGTACCGTGCGGAAAATTTGGCCATTTCTTAAGAAAGTAAGGCAGGTTGTATTGGGTTTTTGAATGCATACAGGCGAGAGGTAATGCATTAATAATGGACGTAATAATGAGCATTTGCGCCACTGGGCGTGTACATTAGGGCGCTCTTTTTAAGGTCAAAATTGAAATTTACTAAGGGCGCCCCCTTAATCGATATAGATATTAAAATTTTTAACCAAAAAAAAAAACAGTTTTAATGGGCGCGCCGAGGCCATAAAGTTAGCTCTAAAAATTACCCATCCGCCCCGTAGTCTCCATCGAATTTCCAATAACTAAATCTTTGAAAGTCTGGCAAACAATTTCGATTTTGATTTTAAAATTCTCCAATTGCCCCAGACAAAAGCTTAAGACGCATCGTCCACGATATAGTTGGACTATACCAGGAATATACTGCGCTGAAAAAAAACATAAATAGAATGGGTGAGACATTCAGAAGGCGGCAAGGCGATTTTGAAACCACTTTAGGCAATACCTTTCATATTGCCCCCGCCAATGCTTCGGAAAAGGACCCAAAAACTCAAGAGGAAGAAGAAATGGAAATGGTGACCAAGGCTCAGGAACAAGATGATGTGGATTCTGAATATGATCTTGAAGAAGAGGCCAGGTTCAGTGGCAAAAAAATAAAACTGGAAAAACGTTCCAATCCCAAGAGAAAACGACAGAAATTCGTATCCAGACTGTCGAAAAAATACACTTTTAAAAGAGTATAATTAACGATCTTTTTTCGAAACAAACACTTTCCACAGACACTTATTATGTTCTGCTTATTTGAAATCAGTTGTTTGAGTTGGGCTTAAGCATGATTTACTATGTATAAACTTAGTAAGAAACGACTCATAGATTAGCAATAACGAGAAAAATAAGCTAACTTCGTCTGAGCCGAAGTTTTTATACCCTTGTGTAAGTGCTCGCATAAATATTTTCGAAAAATACTCTTTTTCCCCTTTTCCGACCGATCAGATCAGATCAGATGAGATATAGTCATCCGATTTGGCCAACAATTTGTTAAATTATGTGAAAGCATCTAAAACAAACAAATACAAAATTGCAGGATGCTACCATTAAAAACAAAAAAAATTTTCTAACTAAGACTGTTTTTCAGACCTATCTTTTGTATGGCAGCTACCGTTGTCCGATTTAAAAAAAAAACTTGGTAGAATTATAAAAAAACATAGAAAACCTACGATTACAAAGTTTGGAGACGTTTCCATTGAAAAGAAAAAAGTTTTTCATACTAAAACTAGTTTTCCGACCGATTGTTCCTATGGGAGCTATGAGATATAGTCATCTGATCCGGTCGGTTCCGACATATTAATAGTGTGCAGCAAAAAGAAGACTCTGTGCAAAATGTCAGATCGATAGCTTTAAAACTGAGAGACTAATACGCGTAGAAATAGACGGACAAACGGACGGGCAAAGCTTAATCGATTCAGCTCGTCACACTGATCAAGAATATATATGGATATGGGGTCGGAAATGAATATTTCTGAGCGTCGCAAACTTCTGGGCAAAATTATAATACCCTTTACAAGGGACGGAACAGATCTAGAGGTGGTCAGAGACTTTAAGTACCTCAAAAGTCTTACTGCCTGGGATTTGGAATCACAGCTCACTTACCTTGTCTCGGGAACTTAAACACAAATGCCGGTTTTTTAGCCCTTACGACCATCGAGCGATCCCGCGGAATTGACGAAAATCACTGTAATAAAGCAAACAAGCGACAATAAGCAAATGTTATCAACTACTTGTTTCAACTAGATTTTCTAAATGTAACATTCAGCATCTGAAATCCTTAACTTTTTTTTCAGAAACCTGTCAACAGTTGTCAGAACTGTGGATTTTTCCCACACTTCGCTCATTTGTTTTTGCAGTTTCGCCAATTGATAACTTTCATTTCCTTTTAAAAACGTTTCTTTATATTTCGGGTTTTGTTTTTTGCGGAATTACTCTAAGGAGTGCGTTATGCGTTAATAGCCAACATTCAGCTTTTTTTGTATGGGAAACGCACTCCTAGTGTAACTATCCTATAACTCTAGGAGAAACCCTAAAGCTTCCGTGTGGAAATATGAGTTTTTTCTCATTTCTTGTACTTGGGGAAGAAGTACTTTATTTGTGTAGGATATATATATACGTAATAATCATAATGTAATTGTGATATCCACATTTGTTAATTAGGTCTGTAAAATATTAAACCAAGCCTACTTGCTGATTTCGAATAAGTTTTCTTATGAATACGTTTGGTGACCTAAATTTCATCATTCAAAAAATGCGCTCACTAGTGATGGGAAATTTCATTCCGAAATGCCCACTTAGAGGTGCGCACTTTTAATGAATTTTTGCCTTTTTGTGCTCTCTAGTAAGACCCTTCAACAAACGTTATGCAGCACTGGCTATCATTTTGATGGAAATGACAAACAGCTGTTAACTGAAGCGGCTGGCGAAACAAGTTTATTTTCGCAAAACTTTAACATGGCTGAAGGAACAATTGCTGAATCATCTGGGGGCGAGGACCAAAAACTCTCAGATATATATCTAAATGGTTGGAATCTATTCGATGAGCTGGAAATCACAGAATTGCCCTTCAATGGCAGCGAATTTCAGGTGCGTTGCCTCATAGGGGAAGGGGAAGAAGGGAGGAAGTAAACGCTTTTAACTCTCTTAAATTCTAGAACAAAGTCAAGACAGCCATACAACTGTTTGAACAGGCCACTGTCATAGTGAATCAAGTGAGCATGTTCAGTGCCAATGAACTGATCGATGAAGTCTCCACCGAATCTTTGCCCTTCATGCTGTTGCCATATTTTCTGGCCAAATTAACGATCAAGATTTACAATCGCCAGAGCAATGAGACCTTAGAATTGGCTGAAGTCTACTTCAGGGATCATTTGCAGCGATGCCAGGAATATGAACTTTGCGAGGCACCCAAAAAGAAAGCGGAACTAGAGGAATCGTCGGTGGCCACAGAAAAGAGTGAGCATCGCCAGCTAATGGAGGCGGCCTACAATCGTAACGATAAGATTGCCCAGTATCGTAAAGTGAAGGAGTTGGACGCGTGGATGGGGAAAATGCGTTCGTCTGTCAAGGATAAGTCGGCCGATGACGAGATCAAAAGGGAGTTCTTTTTGAAATATTTGGACAAAAGCATTATCGATGCCAAGCAGGAGCTGGAAAGCCTTACTATGATGAAACAGCTGGACGCAATGAGGAGGGTGCGTTTGGCAGGAGGAAACGCAGACGATCAAACAGCTGGCCCCCATCGCCCGGCAGCACTTGAAGCTCATGATCATGGCCATGGCCATAGTCATCAGCATCAACAGTCAACTAAGCCCAAACCTCTCCAACCTTTCATTATCACACGCAATGCCACACAGAAGGCTGTGTTTGGCCTGGGTTATCCCAGTTTGCCCATTATGACTGTGGATGAGTTTTATCAGTCACGCGTCGATGAAGGCATCTTTCCCGATGAGGAGAAAGTGGCCAAAATGAATCAAGCCCAGGCCATAGCCGCTGCCGAGGATCCCAATGAAAAGGAGGATGAAGAACAGGCTGTGATCGAGCTGCAGGTGGAAGATGATGATCCCGAATACTTGGCACGCATGCGTCGAATGGATGAATACAAGGATGTGGTGCGTCGCGGTGATGGCAATCGCCATAATCGCAGTTAGGCTCTAACATCTACACACCCAGAAGTATTTATTTTCAAAGCACAATCATATTTTGTACTCATTTGAAATTCAGAGTTAACCGCATTAACATTTTAACCGAATAAACAAAAAGGATGACTTATTTTCGGCTGCTTCTTGCAATGTTTGTAGATAACACGTGTTGAAATCTGACAATTTTTTATTGCTTCAATCGAGATTTTGTGTAAAAATGTTTGGGACATTGTATATTTGTTTGTTCCTGATGTCTGGGGCGGGAGGTTTGTGAAGCGCGAAGCCTAATTTTCACCCTTGAGAGTCATTTCCAGTTCATCGCTGGCCAACAGCTCCTTGATAATGTCCAGGCCACCAATCAATTCACCCTTCACATACACCTGAGGATATGTGGGCCAATCGGAAAAGGTTTTCAGACCCTGGCGCACCTCCTCATCGCCCAAAATGTCAAAGGTTTCATAGGGCAACCTGGTAAAATGGAACATATAGTTAGCAAATTCAAGTCAAATGTCCAAATCAAGTTGTAAAGCCTACTTGAGGTCATTAACAATGGCAATCAGCTGTTTGGAAAAGCCACAGCGTGGTCCCTGGCGATCGCCCTTCATGAAGATCATCAGCGGAGCCTTATTAATCAAGGCCTTTAGTCGTTCCTCCAGCGATTGTCCCGTGGCTGCCGCACTGCTGCTACTCTCTGCCAATTTCTTGGACTTACTACTAAGCGCCGCAATGTCCACACCATCCACACGGTCCACCGCCGAGCCCTGGGCAAAGAAAATCACAGTGGGCACGGCATCAATCTGGCAGGGAAAGGCGTTGTTAACTTAAGTGGCAAGTGGTAGGTAATGTGGTTACTCACTTGATGCTTCATGGAAATCTCTGGAAATTGTTCGGCATTTAGGCTAATGAACTGCAGTTTGTCACCCAACAGTTTCGACAATTCTTCCAGCACGTCTCTGACCTGAGCACACTGAGCCTGAGCACAGTCGGCAGCAAAGAGTACCGCTGATGATGGTGAGTTGATGTATTTTTGATACTCCTCGGCGTTTGTTACATTTAACACAGGCATTTTTGTTGAGTTAAATTTTAATTTAGTTAGCCAATAAAATGCAAAAGTTTGTTCAGGCACGCCAACAGCTGAGAAAAGAGTGATGGAAAACGTAAACATTAAAGTGTTGTGAATTGAAAATTTAAGGGTACAAATTTTACAGCTACTTACCGTGGGACAGCTTAGATGATTTCGTTACACAACAGTTATACAGTTTTTTAAATTAAATCAAGACGTCCTTTGTTTAATATGGCATTTAAAAGTATCAGCAGCTCGCCAAGTTGCTCTATGTTCTCCATAATTAAATGGACAATTAATTCTAAGAATACCAGAGTTGGAAAATGAAAATTATGAAAATTTAACTAAGAAACCCGAATTTATATAACTAATAATTAAGTAAATAAAATTGGGGAGCAAAACTTGTGAAAACCAAAATTGAATTGTATTATTAATGTTTCGCATTTAATTATATAATATTTTTGTTGAATACTTTGGTTGGTTTGTAAGTTTTAGAGCACTCAAAATAAGAAAACACCAAAAGATATAAAATTATGTCGTACCATATAATAACAACATCTGATGAGTTATGTATTTCTGCAAGTAGCCGGGTAACTCCATGGAGCATTTAAAACTCAAGCGAGGAGGCGATGCATTATTTTCTTCATGACAACCCAAACTCATCAAAGAGTATCGCTGCTCAGCAGTGTTGTAAAATGTGTCAATGCGTTGTGGCGTATTTTTCGCTTAGCTCGCAAACGGTCATACTCTGCAATACACTGCACGTGTTTTTAGCAAATTTTTAAAGATTTTCAGTTTATCCCAAGATATCTGAAATGGTGACACGAAAGAAACCACTTAAACGCAAAGCCGAACCCGTGGCCACGCCCCAGGTGGAGGAGGATGACGAGGCCCCGCAAGCCAAAGTGCCCAAAGCGTTGATGGTAATCGCACAAGAAGTGAAAATTGTGCGTGCCCTGGCCTGCAACGATGTGGTAAAGCGGCAACGCCAGATTCGCAAACTAAAGAAATGGTTTAAGCTGCGGGCCCACTGCTCGTATCCCTTCACCGAGGAGGATTTCATGCGCATATGGAAGGGTCTGTACTACAACATGTGGATGTCGGACAAGCCGCTGGTGCAGGAGGAGCTGGCCGAGGAGTTGGCCCAAATGGTGGACAGCTTTGATGGAAATACTACCTGCAGCTTGGGCTATTTCAGTGCTTTCATGAGAACCATGTGCCAGGAGTGGTTTGGCATCGATCAGTGGCGCATGGATAAGTTTTTGATGCTGGTGCGTCGAATGCTGAGATACTGCTTGAGATTGCTCAAGGCCAGCAAATGGTCTAAGAATTTAATCGAGGAGTTCAATACACATATGCAAAAGTCGGTGCTGGCTGAGCAGCCCAAAAGTCGTGGCGTGACCATGCACTACTTTGACATATTCTTTGAGGAGCTGGCAAAGGCAGCCAATGGCGAGATAAGCAGTGGCCAAGTAAACCTATTTCTGAGGCCATTTGTTACCTACATGGGCACCCAACGGGATGCCAAGCTGGTGGCCCAGTGTCGGACTCGGGTGCTGTATCACTTGCTCTACCAAAGCGACTTGGGCCGGGAGTACAGTGAGAAGTATGAGGCCTGGAAGCAAATGGGTTTTCCCACCGCCTCAATAGATGATGTGGAGAAATTGGATTCGGGCTTTGATGAGGACGAAGATGAAGAGGAAGCTAAGGAGCCTGCTGTACCTTCTTTGGATCCTCGTGCCGGGAATGTTGATGTACAGATGCCAGAGCTGCCACTAAATGCTGAGTGCGTGCTCGATGAGCTACAAAGCTTGCTGCGCTCGCACGAATACAACAGCAAGCGGCGTAAAGGTCTGAGAAAACTCATCCAAATCTTTGAGACCTATCAAGCCGGCGAATTCCCCTTGGGTGTGCGTCAAATGCCCAAACCGGAGGGTCAAACTTTGGCCGAGTTGATTGAACAAAAAGTACTGGATGGAGACAAAATGGAGGAGGAAGTCTTTGGCCTGGGCAGAAAACTGAAAAAATTGCACAAATCCAAGCGCAAGCGTTTGCTGAATTCCATCAATTTTGAGGAAGTAAATGAGCATAACTATGATGAGGTTTTGGGCAAGGCTTTGCCTCCAGAACTTCAGAAACGGGTCAAACGCAATGCCAAAGTACGCGAGAGCATTCAAAAAGCCTGGGTCATTGAGGAGGTGGCAGAGGAGGCAAAACCGGAGAAGGAGACCCCGAAACAGAAACCAAACAAAACTAAACCTAAAAAGCAGGAACAGGAGCCCGAGTCACCGGCTTCGAACGGCTGGGAGTTGCCACTGCAGCCGGGTGAAGAAGAGGTATTTCTGCCATCAAGAAAACAGCAGTTGAAACAGGCCAACAAACTGCTGCAGAAGACGACTTCCACAGCTAGCGGCGGTGAAGGGATATTGCTGTCCTCGGGCAAAAAGGCAACAGCAGCTGCTGTTTCCACACCCAAACAGCCTGCGCGTAACCATTTGTCCACCCCTCAAGCGGGAGGCAGCTCCGCCAAGCGGGTACGCATCATGACAAAATGTAATAGCGCCTATCCCAAAAGCGACTACTACCGCCAGCTCAAACTCTCACCACAATTACCCTATGATGCGGATCGTTTGCCCGGAAAGAGTGCATTAAAGCCCCATGTTTTACCGGGACCCATTCATCCCAACTATAAAGGTGCTAAACGACTCTTCAACGATACACTGTGACGTTGTGTTCACTGGCTGGGAATGGCTTTGGTCAAAGTGAAGAATGGTGTGGACGAGGACTTGCACTAATCAAGATTCCTGCTTAGCCGAATTTTCCATTAGTTGAAGATGGGGAAAGAAAACTGGAAAGATTACATTTTACATTGAAGCTTAAACTTAAGGTCTTCTACTAAGTCTTATATTTTGAATTTGGTAAAGTTTCATTTTGTTTCTAAGGGAAAAAGTCATATTAAATTTCTAATTCTTCATTGCTATTCATTTTCCCTCGTATAAGACCCGAGTAAAAAATCCATTACAGAAACACAGGAAATACCAATAGTTTTTTAGTATTCTTGAATTCTGTATTCTTGTGGGCCTTTTTCTGTTTGTGCTACCATTATGAGTTAATAATTGAAATAAACGTAAAATATGGTAATACGACTTTTGAGGTCTTTTGATTGAAGAAAAGGAACTGGTTAAAATCAGATTTGTGACTGACCAAGACTGGCCATTTTTGCAAAAAAATAGAGGCTAAAACCGAAAAGAATAACAGTTACGTTAACTGTTTTGAACGATCGCTTTATGCCCATTACGGTTAAGGCAAAGCTGAGATTCGATACTCTCCGAGTGCGAACATATATTTATTTCATTTATCAGCCTTATTTTCATGTTCTAGCAAGAGCGACATATCTCAGTTGTGCTGCCATTTCTAAGGTGATAAAAAATGTTTAAACACTTATAACGAGAAAGCTAAGCTAACTTCGTCTGTGCCGAAGTTTTTATACCCTTGCAGGTGCTCGCTTAAATATTTTAAAAAAATACTCTTTCTCCCATTTTCCGACCGAACGTTCGTATGGGAGCTATGTGATATAACAAATACAAAATTGCAGGATGCTACCATTAAAAACAAAAAAGTTTTTCTAACTAAGACTGTTTTTCAGACCTATCGGTTGTATGGCAGCTATACCATATAGTTGTCCGATTCTAATAAATCTTGGTAGAATTATAAAAAATCATAGAAAACCGACGATTACAAAGTTTGGAGTCTTTTCCATTGAAAAGAAAAAAGTTTTTCTTACTAAAACTAGTTTTCCGACCGATATTCTTGATCAGCATCAACAGCCGAGTCGATATAGCTATGTCCGTCTGTCCGTCCGTCCGTCCGTCCGTCTGTCTGTCCGTATGAACGCACAGATCTCAGAGATGGTAAGAGATAGAGGTTTGACATGTATGGTACATATGCTTCTTATGTCTGCAGGCAGATCAAGTTTATTTTCAATTTTGGCCACGCCCCCTCCCGCCCCCGCAATTTAGAAAAAGCGTCATATCTCCCACAGTTTTGAAGATAGATGGCTTGTTCCTTCTGGACATATTTAGTTATTAGGATAACTTATCGATCCGCCAAAGGAATGAAGAAGATCGGATGAACAGTTTTCGAGTTATGATCAAAAGACAAATTTTCTTGGTACAGAGTATGTTATAGTCGGGCTTGACCGACATTCTTTCTTGTTTTAATTAGCTTTTTAAATATGTACAGGGTTGGCTATATTAGGCGGACCCAGTCTTGCATGGTATTGGCCAATATTTTGGCCGGAATGGTGGCTATTTCTTGGCGGATATTGTTTTTTAGGTCTTCAAGGATCTTTGGCTTGTTGATGTTAACCTTTGATTTCCAAAATCATCACAAAAATAAATCTAGAGGCATGAAATCCGTTTAAAATTTGGCCAAAATTGCACGTCATCTTCCGACGTGCGTGGCGTATACTGTTCCATGGTAAAAATCTGATTAGTCGATCTGGCATCGCTGTCAAAAGTTAAAGTGTTGCCAGATTAGTTAGTCTAATATGGAAACCCTGTATTTGTATAACACTAGGGGAACTCCCTAGTACAGTTTTCTTGGAAAAATCTTAATATGTAAATTTGTGGTGCATTTAATGGGAGGATGGCCATAAAATAAAAATAGAATAGAATAGAAAAATTGATCCCATTGACAATATAAATTCCATAATTTCAACCCGAGTTTCAAGGGAGTTTTATCTTTAGGTTGGATTATACAACCAGTGTTGCCATTTTAGCCATTCAGTTGCTAGATACTGCAATTTTAAATGTGGGAACGCTATTAATTTCTTGAAAAAGCTAATAGCTATAAGTCAGGAAATTTTTAAATTAGGTTTCGCTATTTCCAGCTTTTTCGTTGTTTTTAAGACAACGTTCTTTGCTAAAATCAATTTTGGGGACCTCCCGTTTTGCAGGTTGGAACCAAAATGTACCAATAGTTAATGCTCGAAATTTAAGGTTCCAGGTTTATGCGTTAAGATTTTGCTACGGCATAAGATTTATCCAATTTAAATAGAAGTCCAATGAATTGATTTAATATACAAAATATTCTTCCAAATTTCTTGACATATGGAAAAGATTATACAACTCAGACTTGATTTAGAAGATGCGAAGACGTTAACACTTGAGTAAGAGTCCAAACTTCGGAACTTTTTACATCATTATCTTCTGAAAGTGATACACTGGTAAAACAATTCGCCCTGAAAACTAGACTTTTTCTCTTTTATCGAAAATTTTTCTGAAACTTTGAAAGTTTTCGATAAATGAGAAAATATTTTTCTTAATTTTAGGGTGAATCGCCTTAGGACGGATTTCATAGGAGAATTTCTAGTTTTCAGAGCGAATGTTTTTTGAGTGTATTAAAGGCTTATTTAAGTTATACAGGGAGGCCCATTTAAAAAATGGAATTTAATTTAGCTATAAAACATTTTCAATTGTTTGGCCACGTACATATGTCAGCAATAGCAACTCGTATCTCCTTCTTCAACTCATCAACTGTTTCAGGATTGTTTGCATAACATTTGTCACTAACGGTGTCAGATAACAGCTTCTTGGCGGCCAATTCACATCTCCATATACGCTGATAATTCGATTTTAGAAGAGAGGGCGCAGAAGACGATTCGGATGGCCAATTGACTTTAGCTGCTGCACCAATTGATTCACAAATTAAGTTTTCGGAACATTTTTTTTTGGTTAAAATGTCAAAGTTTTTACTAAAAACACAGATCTACAAATTTTACAAAAATGCAAGAACCTGGGAAATGACTCACTTATAGCACTTCCTCATACTCGGTTTTCCTCGGGGACCCCCCAAATCTGAAGATATGACCCAAAAACCGTTTAGTGCTCATTTTGCTTACTTAACTTGAAAAAACTCGCGAATGGACCAACTGATTTTATTTAATCTTGTTAGCTTTGATAGCGACGAGAAGATTCTAGTGTATATTAATCAATGCTTTCAGATATGTTACGCGGTGGCTGATAAATGCGAGATACAGATCTGGTATTTCAAACTTTTTTTTTTGAAATTTCTACTTAAACCACCACTGGTTTAACAATATTCCTCCAAGCTATTTTTTCTTAGAATTTATTATAGTAGTACATTTAATTCTTCGTTAGTCAAATGTTGTTTAAATAAGTTTGGTTATCGTTTGACGAAGTTATTCCCGTATGTCTGAGCTCACATGGGCTTTATAGTATTTATACCAGTTACTCGTAGAGTAAAAAGGGTATACTAAAGTCGTGCAAATGTATGTAACAGGGAGAAGGAAGCATCTCCGATATCATAAAGTATATATATTCTTCATCAGCATCAACAGCCGAGTCGATATAGTCATGTCCGTCTGTCCGTCCGTCCGTCCGTCCGTCCGTCCGTCCGTCCGTCCGTCTGTATGAACACCTAGATCTCAGAGACTAGAAGAGCTAGAGCAACCAAATTTTATACGTAAGCTAGTATTGTCTGTAGGCAGATCAAGTTTGTTTCAAATTTTGGTCACGCCCCCTCCCGCCCCCGCAATAAAAAATGTTGAATAACTCCCACAATTTTTAAGATATCGAGCTCAGATTTTGCAGTGTAGTCTATGTGGCCAATATCTACAATCTCACAAATTTTCAAAAGGATCGGATTATAAATGGCCGAGTTAAAAAAATGTTGCATACTTATGCGAGCTGAGCTGAGTAACGGGTATTTCGAAGTCGGACAGGGCCGACTTTAACTTACGCTCTCGTTTTTTTAGTGTGTTTATAGAATAACTTTTAAGTTAGCTTAAATGCCGCGAAAAGTATACTCTGCTAATGTTTGGCGGGAAATTTAAATTTGTTTTTCACATAATCACATAAATTTTCACATATTATATATTTTACCATAATGGATTGTTCGAGTGCTGCTACCTTGTCGGGCGACATGCTCTACAGCGTAAGCTAGGTTATTTCCCTGGTTTTTTCCCACTGTAGCACGGTAATATTAGTCGCTTCGAATGACAGTTGACGTTTTTATAGTCAAACAAGAAAGAAAGTCGGTCAAGCCCGACTATAACATACTCTGTACCAAGAAAATTTGTCTTTTGATCATAACTCGAAAACCGTTCATCCGATCTTCTTCATTCCTTTGGCGGATCGATAAGTTATCCTAATAACTAAATATGTCCAGAAGGAACAAGCCATCTATCTTCAAAACTGTGGGAGATATGATGTTTGTTTTGCATAATTTATCTTAAAGCTAAGTAGTAATACTCTACGATTATATAAAAAAGATTTTAAACAATAGCTTGGGTTGCCCATAAGCCTTGTCTAAAAAGGGTCAACATTACCATTTAAGGAATTTTTAAGCTTAAATAACCATACATCTAGACTTTTCTGAAAACAGACTCAGTAAACTAAAATCAATTACCCTTTAATATACAAAAAATGTCTATGTTTGTTGCCTTGTGTTATTTTTTTTTTAAAAATTGCTTGAACCAAATTTCTTTAGCAACTGCAACTGAGTTTTTGCTATAAAAGGGGAATCAGCAGGAGAAAAACTCAACTACTCCTCTTTAGTCAATGGAACTGCACCATCAACTCATTCAAATCTGTTTAAATGTGCTCCGAGTGGATGCACTCACTGGCGCTCCAGAGCATTTTTGATGCCACTCCGCTCACTACTCAGTTGATTTGATAGTAAAAGTTACCCAGCTCAATTGCGTTTAAGAGAATGTAAATGCTCATGCAGTTGCAGTTAAGAGAATTTAAGGGCTCAAAATGAAAGACTCGTTCGAGTTTAACTCATGTCGGCTAGATTGAAAAAGGGAGACAACTCAGTAAATGCAATTTCAGCCATAAAAGGGGCAACTTATTCAATTGGGCAAAGTGCTAAAAACTTAATAGTACATATTTAAAAGTAAATGATTTTAAGTTGAAAGTTTTCTCCCCCCTCACAATTGCCTTAATTTTTAACAAAATAAACTTAAGTATTCTTAAATGGTTCAAAATGGTTCGGTTCAGCTTCTTATAGTGCGAACACTTGATATTTTTGACACTGAGAAAATAATATAAATTTCGAGTGCCACTTTTATTTGGTTTTCGAAGTTTATACTTATGTTCAGAAGTTTGGAACGCCAGCTCCGTGTTTCTGCCGAAGTCCATGCTATTTGCTCTGCCAGTTTTAAAGCTATCTGGTTAAAGGTCGCTTGATAAAGGGATTATAAATACAAATCTTCTGCGGAACCTGAGATTAATTTATCGGGACTGGACTTAGTCTAGGCTTAACAGTATAGCTTGGTCGAGATCAGGACGGAACGGAATAGAACTTTCTAACCCCCATCTCTACTTAAATGTATATGACGTACTGTGGCCTGGTTCATTTTTTGGCGATCTGAGTACCATAACTTAAAGATATTTCCAAAAAGCCTTCAAGCATAAACGTATTCTCCAATTTTGAGATAACAGCACGCTTTTAAAATTAATGGACCAAAAACTTTAAGGATTTCAGACTCATTAACTAATAAAACTATATAAAAAACTATAAGTAAAATCGAAGAGTTTATTTGAAACCGGTGATCCAACTTTCCACTTTCGGGCAGAATCAATTTTCAGCCACAATGTTGCAAAAAAGCCACAACAAAATATTGAGTTAAGTTGTCATGCAGTTCGTGTTCAGCCGCCTGAAATCCAGATGCCGAATAAAAACAATATATATAAATTTTCGAAAAGAATAATATTTAGTGAAATCAAAAGATGATAAGTAAGATAGTCGGTAAAGCCCGACTATGAAATGCTCTGTAACAATGAAAGTGTATGCTCTGTATAAGTTTAACATTATTTTGCTCATAGCTTGACTATCGATTATCCGATCCTGACCAATGGCGAATCAATGTATAATTCTGATTACTTAACATGTCCAGAAAGCAAGAAGCTTCTATCTATGAAACGTTTTTTCCCGAGTAGTATGGGCGGGAGGGGGTGTGGCAAAAACTGAAAATAAAATGATCTGCCGGAAAGTATAACGTACGGCTGTATTGACTCGACTGTTGATACTGATTTAGAATATATATACTTTATGTGGTTGGAGATGCTCTCTTCGATTTATACCCTAGCAAGGGGGTTTTTTAATTTTGCCCAAAAGTTTGCAACGCATACTAGCATTATTTATTTCCGACAAAATAAACTATATATATTCTTGATCAGGGTGACGAGCTGAGTCGATTGAGCTTTGTCCGTCCGTCTGTCTATCTGTTTCTTCGCGAACTAGTCTCTCAGTTTTGAAGCTATTGAGCTGAAATTTTGCACACAGTCTTCTTTTTGCTGCACGCTACTCATATGTCGGAACCGACCGGATCGGATGACTATATCTCATAGCTCCCATAGGAATAATCGGTCGGAAAACTAGTTTTTGTATGAAAAACTTTTTCTTTTCAATGGAAACGTCTCCAAACTTTGAATTCCTAGATTTTCTATGCCTTTTAATAATTCTGTCAAGTTTGATGAAAATCGGACAACCATATAGCTGCCATACAAAATATAGGTCCGAAAAACAGTCTTAGTTAGAGAAACTTTTTTGTTTTTAAAGGTAGCATCCTGAAAATTTGTATATATGTATGTGTTTCGCATGCTTTCACCTTATTCTACAAATTTTCAAATCGGATGACTATATCATATGGCTGCCGTACGAATGATCGGTCGGAAAATGCGTCGTTGTGGGAAAAAAATTTATTTTTGAAAATATGGAAGCGAGAACTTGCAAGGGTACAAAAACTTCGGCATAGACGAAGTTAGCTTAGCTTTCTCGTTTCTTCTTTATACATTTGCACCATCTTAATATACTCTGTGTACTGTGTCTGCCCGTTGGTACATAGCTCGACAAAACAACTAAGGTACGGCGCTAGCAGTGTGCGCCCTCAGCAAAGTACTTGAAATGTTCAGTGTTTCGCGTACTCTTGAGTCATGAGGTTCTTAGCGTATATTGTTTTTTGTTCACACTCACACATACATAATTTGGGTGCATGTGAGCCGTTCGCTCTAGCTCTCACTCTCGCTCTCCCATTCTCTATCGAGACCGAGGCAAAAGCTAAGTACTTAAAAAAAAAACGTACGCCGGACCTTTGTTGTTGTATCATGGTACATAATATAAAAATGCCATCCTTTTAAACATTTAAATCACCACCACCCCACACCAACTAGCTCCTCCCGCTCACCCACCTTAAAAAAAGAGGAGCATAATTCATTGTAGCCCTTTTCTTTTGTATCTTGAGAAATGAGATTGCTTCATCTTAAGGTAAGATTAAATTAAATTTAAATTGAGAAAATCATATTGGATTTAAATTTTCAGGAATCTGTCGACTTTTGATATTGTTAGTATCGGTTTTGAGACTGTATTCTTGGTTTAAGATGTGGCATGTTCAATTAACTAGATAGCTCCGTGTAAAACAGATTTGAAAAAAGCTATCTTTTTTCGGTACAGTGATTGGAAGCTACTTATGAAGAAAAATGTAATTTGTTAGCATTCATATTTCATTCATAATGTTAAAAGAAGGGTAATAAAGTTTCAGCTAGAATGTTTTCAATATTTGAAAAAATCCTTTTTTCTCAGTTGGATAAATATTTTTATACTGTATGGGCCGATTTCTCATCTTCTAAATAGCTACTATGTGTCAGATAAACTTCGATTTTGCTCTGGTATATGTAGGTTTATGTGACAGATCGCTCAACAATGTTTCAGCCACATTATTGCCATCGATTTGTACTTTAAAATGTGGCTCGATTCACATTTCGCGTCAGTGCATCAATACAGCATCAACAATCGAATTGATAAATGTATGTAGAAGTGCTTCAATATAAATTAGAGCTTATCATACTTATTAATCTGGTCCATTATATTCCATTGTTAGTCCCCTCCGACGGTTTTAACACATCACAAACAAATTTTCATTTGCATACAAATTTCATTTGTAATTTTTTTTTGTTTCGGCGTATTTCAAATTTAATGAAAAATGTATTTACAATACCTGGTGGTTTATTTTTTCAGTAAAAGATCAAAATGGCAGTCACCTTAATTTGTTGGTAAAATGAACTTCCGATTCGATTAACAAAAGCACATCATTAATTTTCATATTAATGGAAAATGCAAAATAAAACACGCAATTTCCTTGAGGATAACATCTGTTTCGGCCAAGTGTTTATTAAAATAAGTTTTACCTAAACAACCGCAGGCACACGGACGAAGCAGGACAGAGCAACTTTCCTAAACCAGCCATCTCCCATGACTCTGTCGCCGTCTCCTGTTGACAATCTGTTTAAGTTGCGTAAATCTCAAGCAAATGTACTTGTATATCTGTCGGTCTGTACATATGTACATACGTATATAAAGCACTTCAGTTGAGTTGTGTGTCTATCGAACAGCCCGAAAACTCTACCCATTTGCCTGGCCGTCTACTTGTCGCATGTTTGTTGTATGCATTTTGTCTGGTGTATTAAAACTTGTCGAAATTTTATTCAATTTACGTGCACTTAAGCGACGATTGTACACTAAGATATGACGCAAAAGTTGAACGTAACAGCTCGCAGCTGATCCGGGCCCATCCTCCTGCAACGCCTACATCGACCCATTCGAATGTGTTTGTAATGGTTACGTGTGTGTTTATAGTATGACTAAGTAGGTGTTGGATGTCGGCCAAACTGAAGAAATAAGAGAAACGTAGTAGAACAGTGGGGATATTGATCGCTCAATATGATACTCTTTCTAATTGATATATGTTTATTATTACTTCTTGCTTGTTTATGCACAGCGAGTAAAATCAGTTTGCTAACCGCTTTGTGTGCTCTTTTCTGCAGTATGAAAATCCCTAAAATAAGTCTTATATATGTCCATTCTATGTATCGTCTGTTCCTTCGTTTACAGTTGTTCTATAAATAATGGTTTTGTTCTCTAATCCAGGAATATTCCAGATTAAAAAGTTAGACAGCGGCATTACTGAATGCTAACACAGTTCGACAAAATCAAACTTTTGGAAAAACCCGCGATGAGACCCTTAAATTCTGATAGAATGCACTTCTGTAAGCTTCGCCTCATACCCAGTTTCTCAACTGTACCCTAGGATCGCGTTTAATCGGTACTTTTGTACTAGCAACACACAGCGACAACAATTTTTTTTTTTAGTTTCGTACAGTGTAATAGGATGAAAGTTAAAAAAGAAAAGAGATTTTACACAACCGGTCATCTTTACCTGCCATGAAGTGTTGTACATAGCCATGAAAGAGCTTTTCAAACTTTCCCGTTTTGGTTCAGCATCAAGCTGTAGGTCTGGTTTATGACACTGCACATTAGGACAGAATGGAATACTGACCGGCTGAAAATAATAAGGTCGTCTTTGGCTTTAGGCTTGTCATTTCAAGCAATATCTTTCCGAGGGCCGACTTCCATAAGGGGGAAGGGGAATAATTAACAAAAATAGTTAAATGGTGTGTCGTTCTATAGTTTTAAGGTGCTCCAATTTGGAATTCTGGCCATATTTTTTTCGATTCGGTGAATATGTGAATGTCAAGGGTTTCCGTAAAATTTCCCACAAAAAAGCTGCATATGGGGTGCTTCTAATGCTCCACTTTGGGTTCCTTTCCTGCCGAACACCGCTCATGGAACCTACAATATTTCAAATTTCCAACCTCGGAGGTTAATTGGCCACTGCTTAAGCCATTTAATGCTTCTGGATTACAACCTTGATATTTGGAATTTCTGCCACTCAGCATTCTATTCTGTCTCAGTCTAACTGGCCAGAAAATATCAAACTTCGACAAAATCAAACTTTCTGCGAAAAAACCCGGAAAGACCCTTAAATTCTGTTAAAAGTAACTTCTGTAAGCATCAATTTAAACACAGATTTTCAACTGTTCCCTAGGTTCGTGTTCTACGGATACATTTGTACTAACAACAAATAGCGACAACAATTTTAAGGTTTTTGTTATTGGTTCAAGATAAAAATCTACAAAGTTCAGCAAACATGAACAGTAGGGCGTACTTTTCTCCATACGATTTTAAAAGTTTTAGATTCTTTGAGGCTCATAGCTCAAAAAATGCACAATATTTTATAGAGAATTTAACGAAAATCCAAAATCAGATATCTTAAGGTTTAATGGTGCCGATGAGGCTTCAAAGTTTCCAAATTCCTCGAAATTTATTTTTGAGTTATCAATGTAGGTAGAGACCTTTTACCAAAATGTCGGAAAAAATATTCAAATATTTCACAAATTGTAAAGCTAGCAACACAATCGGAGGGCACCAAATTTGTGATTAATTGCTTCCATGCAAAATGTATAAGGGCGTCATGAAGTGTCATTTAATCTGGGATCTGCCATGGATTTGGGAAAAACACTGTTCGACAGTACACGTCCTTGCTTTGTTGCTAACAATCAGCTATCCAACTATATTACAGTGCTGCACTTCTTGGAAAACGATCCAAAAATGACACTTTATGGAACATCTATTTATACCAGTGGTGGCACCGTTTCGGCAGTATTTAGATCTTGAAGATGTTTGCCTTGCCCACATGCACTTTTCGTTTCAGAGTTTAAAAAACCTTGAAATTAAGAACAAAAGAACGAGGAAAGAACTGTCATCTCATCGTCTAACTATTTTGAGAACGTTGGATAGACGACCTGACGAAGTTTGAGAAACCATAATGAATTTTATTTATATTCATTTTATTGTACAATAAAACTATACTTATTATAAGTTAAACCCTTATATAATTTTATTTTAGTTGTTTTTAATGACCAGCGATAAATTGGACTAGCTTAAGCTCTTAACCATAAAACAGCACTGCACGAAAGACTCCTATTAATATGAGATTTTTCTTCTTAGACGAGGGCCGATTTCACAAACCCAACCAGATAATTCTCTTTTAAATTTCTCATAAAAGGTAAAAAATTGCATGAGTATATGACTAAAGAAAGTTGTTTAGATTGCAAACCTATTGGAATTTACAGAAGTTAATATCGTCAATTGAATTTTGTCAGAATCTAATCTGCAAGCATGGGGTTTCTGGATAATTGTTCAAAGTACTCAACGAAGACAAAGAAGAAGTAATTATAAGAGAAAATTCAAAGCGTTTTACATTCGGAAGAATCATTAATTTGGTGCCCTCCCATCGTTTTAGTAGCTTTTCAATATATGAAGTATTTGAATTATTTTTTAGACATTTTGGTAAAAGGTCTCTGCCTACATTGATAATTCAAAACTTAATTTCGGGGAAATTAGAAACTTTAAAGCCTCATCGGCACCATTTAACCTTAAGATATCTGATTTTGGATTTTCGTTAAATTCTCAATACAATATTCTGAATTTTTTGAGCTATGAGCCTCAAGGAACTAAAAAAAATTGTTTTTTTCATACAAGGCAGGTACAGGCTCATTGGGACGTTAATTGCAAAAATTCGCTTTAATCGTACAATTGGTTAGGGTACCTCCAGAAGGAGTCAAACCTTAATTCCTGAATATCACTTAAAGCGCACGGTTGCTTTTTATTATACCCTTGCAGAGGGATTAAGCTGGTTTCAAACTGTTTCAAAAGCAGGGTACGTAAATAACACACAAAGTAAAATACACTGAGTTCTAAACAATGTTTAAAACAGTAAGCATTGTTTTTTTACATACAAAAGTTACTATAAAATACTGTCTGGAGTTATAGCCGTAGCAAAAAAAATCGGAGCAACCGGAGCAAAGCAGGCATAGATTTTCAATATGTCATGCTTCCAAAACTGCTTCTTATAGGTGCTGTAGCTACTCCAAGTAGCTCTACCAAACCGTTGGCTGAAAATTCAATACAACTTTTAACAGAGTGGGTCAATTCTGATCATTCTTTCTAATCTTTCATTAGTACATCATAGGGTATCGCAGGTCTTAAATTGACCTGCGATGGTACTGAAGAATTCGCGGCCTCAATTTTGTTTGACTTGATGATAAGGGTAGCAGAGGTACAATGTGGAGTTGGCGTGGTTATTAGGTGCTAAGAAGAATTCGCGATCGCCGACTATGAAACGTAAGGTAAAGCCCAAGCCACTGAAATATGGTGTTTTATCTGATGGCAAAAGTGAATAAAAAACCGCGTTTGGCTTGTTAAATTTTTCCTCACAATTTAAAATAACTTTTCAATATTTAATTTTGATAAACCGTTTCCACCGAAGATCAATTTCGCACGGCATTCCCCAGCATTCTGCAAATAGCCAGCACTCTTAAATTTCGAAAATTGAATATAATTTCGCAATTGATGAGAATTGCGAACTGTGCGATGAGAGGCGGCTTTAAATGATTGCGATTGCTCAGGTTATTTTTTAGGTCTGGCCTTCCATTGGCTATTTTTAGAACATGTCTCAAGTTATATTTAAACCAATCAAGTGGCGGGATATTTGGTTTGGAACTATGTATAAAAGCTTCTGGCACTGCTGAGCACGGTTCAAGTTCAAGTGCATTACTCCCACTGCAACGGCATGAGGTGGACACTCGTTGTGCTGCAGGTCTTCCTACTCGGTAATATCGCCGCTTTGGTGGCTAACGAATCCTGTGGCTTGGATAGACAATGTGTGCGCTATAATCAATGCCAAGAGGGATTAATGGTTGAGGGTCATTTCTATCCAGATCGAAGTCGTACATTGGTGGACGAGCAGAATTGTCATTATATGGAAAAATGCTGCAATATCCATGAGACGGTGAGTTAGATTTGTATTTTTTTTTGAATTGCAGTAAATTAATTTGCTCTTATTTATTTGGAAGCTCGCCTCTCCGCCGACCCATAATTTGTCGGTTAACTTTCCAGCCTGCGGTGGGCGTCAAGATCTCTGGTACTACCTGCGTCCATTGGGCTATAAACAACAGGAGGCCAAATTTGGCGAATTTCCTTGGCTGGTGGCCATTTTCGGCAGTCAGGGATATCTATGCAGTGGTGCTCTTATCACACCAGTGGCTGTGCTCACCGCCGCTCATTGTGTAAGCCAGGAGACGGCATCAAATCTACGGTTGGTGGCTGGCGAATGGGATGTAGCCGTGGAACTTGAACCTTTGGACCATCAAACTCGACTTGTTTCTGAGTTGCTGGTGCATCCCAACTATACCAAAACACCTCAGGTGGCGCACAACCTAGCAGTCTTATTTGTGGAACAGCCCTTTGAAATGGCACCACATGTCCAGCTTATCTGCTTGCCTCCACCGCAAATGGTCTACAACTACACTCAGTGCTATGCAGCGGGTCTGGCAAAATCGAGATTTTGGTAGTGCTGAGACTTTACCCAAACGTTGGACCCTCTACGCCCTACCCCAAGATCAGTGTAGGGCGAAGTTGCGTCTGGCCATTTTGGGTCGCCGTTATGCTTCGAATGACACATTACTGTGCGCCGGCGGTGATAAAGGTGACTTTGTGTGCGGCGATATGGGCATGAGTGGTGTGCCGTTGATGTGTCCACTTCCAGGTGGTGAGGATCGTTTTGCCCTAGCTGGTCTGCTGGCCAGAGCTGGACGTTGTGATGGACCTCAGTTATTGGGCATTTATACCAATATCAAATTCTACCGACAATGGATAGATCAAAAGTTGAGAGAACGAGATCTGGACATACGACAGTACATGGTATAAAAATACATGCTGTATTAATTTCGAATACCTAAATACTTTGTGGATTAACTCTTCGTTGAAATTCAATAAAAGAATTCTTTTCTAGATCTCAAATTCAGATGCCAACTAACATTCCCATAAGGGGCACACTTTGACAAAGACTGGGTTTACACGGTGAAGCAAACTTCATGAAGTTTTTGATAAAGCTTTTGTTTATAGGAAAGAGAAGTGATACCACTTCAACTCTTTCCTGCAAGCCAGAGCTTTCTTAAAAACTTCAGGAAGTTATCTTCACTGTGTAAGAAAAAGGGGCGAAAAGGGACAACAACAACCTAAGAATAGTAAAAAGAAGGGTAGAACATTTACTCTGACAAATTTTTCAAAATATTTTTATTACGTTTGTGTAAGTTGGCCGAATAAGCGCTAAACAAGTACATATCAAAGCTTTTTTTTAGTTCTCTGATATCTGCGATATTTTACACAACAAATTTCAGGTCAACAGCCCAAAAAAGTTATGGTTTTGAGTCGAAATAACATTTAAAGTCATATTACTAACACATATACAACCAAGTACAAGTCTAACTGGAATACGTTATGGAAAAATATGCATTTTTTGTTGTAGTTCCAACCTACTCACCGAATTTTCAGATCTTGACAATTAGCCACCCTTAACTCATAATTAAAACAAGATGATCCGATGGTCTTGAAATGAGCACAATTCACACAATTCAACTCAATTTTCTTTCTATCTAAAAAATTGGCGAACGTAGAAGTGATGTATTAAATACATTCTGATGAATATCTAGAAATAAATAATATTGACTCCAGATTCGATCAATAATGATCCCCCACAATGTGAGATTCATTTATAATCTTAACCAAACTCCAAACAAAATTTCTTACCCAGTTGAGTCAAAATCGATACATTTGAGCTCAAGTCAAGTTCGTCCGCTAAGTTTAGTTCGAACCGGTTCGGCTATAACTTATATGATTCATAACAATCACTCGGTAGAGAATACCCTGCTTATTCGATTAGCCGTTACTTAAACTTGTTAATGGTACAAGGAATAGTCAATATAGTCAAATCTTGAACTGAAAATTAGAGAGACGACTTCAAAATCCTCTCTAAGTCAATATACTTATACCTAAATGCAATATAATGCAAGTGTTTCTTAACCAAAATATTGAATTCTCTGTCACCTTAACCAGTTGTTGGAGCCAGCTGTTTTTTTTTATCAAAAACATTACTCGACATTTACATTTTATAATTTTTAAGGAAAAAGTATATATTAAAAACTATATAAAATTTAATATTTTAAATTTTATATATCAATGTTTATTTATTAAAAAATAAAAAATTAAATGCAAATTATTTAATTTTTTTTGTGTTTTTCATAATTTTTATGATAAAAGTTTATTTAAGAAAATGAAAAATAATTTAAAAAAATAAATTTAAAGTAATTTTTTGCTCTTAAAAATAAAAAATAGGGGAAAGTTAACTTAACTCCTCCGAAGTTTGTAAACCATTTCTACTGACAACAAACAAGTTTTTCTCACTAAGACTGCTTTTCTGACTACTTTTCTGACTACTTTTCTATGACAGCTATACTATAAAGTTGTCCGATTTCGACCAAACTTAGTGGAATCATGGGAAAGCAAAGAAAACTAAGAAATACAAAGTTTGAAGGCGTTTTCTTCAAATACAAAAAGTTTTTCTCACTTAAACAAGTTTTTTCGACCGATCGTTCCTATGGCAGCTATATGCTTTAGTCATCCGATCCGGTTGGTTCCGATACTTGTGCAGCGTATTTGTACCAGAACACTGCGTGGAAAGTTTCGTGATGATAGCTGTGATGAAACTGACGGAGGAGATAGCATAGAAGCAGACGGACGGACATGGATATATCGACTCAGCTCGTCATGAATATATATACTTTATGTGGTCGGAGATGCTTTCTTCTATGCGTTACAAATATCTGTAAAATTTTAATATACTCTCTTTAAGGGTAGAAACATTTCTTTCTAATTTGAGTTATTTTTTTTTGGCGTTTATTCCTAGAAATTTTTGTTTTTAAATGATGTATAAATTCCCACCTACTTTCTTCCTTTTTAAGAAATTTATTTGAAGGAAATCTACCCTGTTCTCGAAAAAAATCAGTAGGATTAAAGGCCCTGTCCTGTTTAACCCTCTTTTAATTGGGGTAGTTACGACCACAGGTTAAACTGTGCAGTTGTTGAATTGAGGAACCTTGAATTGATTTGTTTTATTCTTCTTGGTTTGGACTAGTCAACAATTTGAAAAATTCCTTAACTTAACAATTCCACAGTTCAACTGGAGGTCGTGAACTCCCTAAACGTAAAATCAAATGTAAATTTTTGGATAAATTTCTAAGATCATATCAAACATATTTACTGATAAGTAGAAAATGTGGTTTTCTCTTAAAATGCTTATAATACAAACAGTTTATTAAATATCATTTTATATTACAATCGGTTGCCTCACACTAGATAAGTATATTCTAATTCACATTCAGTTTCTGTCACTTGGCCAACAGCTGCATTTGCTGAACAATCCAGTTAGTGAAATGCGGAACATTAATTACGAGATTTTGCATACCCATGCCAGCGCACGACAAAGTCTTTTGTCCCAGGCCCACCAGATGATATCTCAAACTACCCGGCTCGCCCACTTCACAAACAATTGGAGCTCCCGCATCCATAAAGCACAAGCCAGGCTCCTTCCGTCCCATACACCTATAGCTAGGCAGTATTTTATTCTTGGTCTCATGGGTAAGCACTAATAATGGCATAGTACTGCACTTGGAATCATTGAATTGCTGTACATAAAATCGTCGTCGATGCTCTAGGCCATAATTGATGGAACGTTGCAGACCCATATAAGTAGAACCACCAAGTGGGTAGGCGTTGCTAAGACAGTGACCATAGTTAGTTGGAACATTCGAATCCTTTGGAGATGGCAGGCATATGGGCTGCACATTGGCATTTAATTGAAAAGGTCGATCCACGACAAGCAGCGTAACTCCAACATCAAACAATATTCGTTTTCCTTCCTGGCTTATTCTTTGAGAGACGCGTCGTCTTTGCGCTCGGACTTGTTCGAGATTAGAACCAAACTCTCCAGCTACGGCCTGCATGGGCAAATCAAAAAAGGACAAGATGTAACAACTGCTATCGCTAAGTATTAGCCTTGAGCTAATCAGAGCACCAGCACAGATATATTTGTTGTCCTCCAGAATCGCCACTGTCCAGGGTAGTGTAAGCTGTTGGGCGTATTCAAGATCTGGATCCATCTCGTAACTCGAGAAGCTGCAGTTTGCGGGCTGGTATATAAGAGGAGCTTCCACCAAATCCTTGTTTTCTGCCAGTATCCATCTTTTATGACAGCAACGTTCCATATAGCCGCATTGTTTCTCCGTGTCGTTATAGTCGATGCGTTCCAATGAACTCCCACGCCTGGACTTGCAACGTTGATAGGGCACACATGTCATGGAAGGACCGCAGGTCATGAATGGTCGCTGTGTTGTAGTCGTTATGCGGGGGGTTGTCCTTGGTGTGGTTCTATATATTTCATAGCTTTCATCGCTATCCTGGTTGACTTTCTCATTGTAGTACCAGTCAACCAGATAGATCATAGCGACCACAAAAATGCCTTTGGCTACTAGTGGAATCATCTTTACGAAAGAAAGTCGCCGCTTAAACTGATTAAGCCAGTGCACTAGCGACATATATTTATTTATATTTACGCGTCGAGTCGAGCGCAAGTTCAAGTGAAAGATTTTGTTTGTAAACAATTTAGTTGAATTAGGTAAATACATTTACATATTTTCACTTGGAAGCATAGACAGCGACTGGGTCGATCTGATTTCATGAGAAATTTCAAATGCAATCTGATGGCGGCTCGTGTACACTGGGCAACAGCCAAAATATGGTAAGGCAAAACTGTAATTGTTGAAGTTCATTGACTCAAGAAATTCTGATCATTATAATATTTCATTGATATATATCACAATAGCTCTGTTATTGTTATTTAAAATCTTTACCAATAGGGAACCCTTGAATTTGTTTGGAAAAGCTCTCCACAGCTCATCGATCAGAACATTCAGGGAAAAATATATTAAAATTTTCCCCATTGAATTAGCGTAAAAGCATACTACCCACACAAACTAAGCCTACACCTAGCTAAAAAGACAACTTATTTCGTTGGGGGTCAGCTAAGGGTAAAGTGTGACTGCTCAACTTCAAAATACAACCCTATAATAGCAAAATACCACCAAATGTCAAACGGTCAAACTGCAAGGAGACTGTAAACCTTGGGTGTTTTGTTTACATTTAAATTTATTTTGAGAACGGAATTGAAAACTATTTTTCCAGCTTCTTCCCAGCCAAAATCAATCAGCTGTTTAGCTAGTCAAGGTTGCGACGCCAAGAGTTTTTAGCTTTATATGCGCCAAAGCATTTAGATTGTCTAAGAACTGGTCCAGCCAAGAGACCACTCGGCATTTTAGCAACCCTCTCCCTTTTTTTTTATGGAGGGGTGTCAACTACTCTTATGCAATATTAAATTAAAGTGGGCTCCTTCCAATTTAGAGATGAAAATAATCAAAACTTTATTTTATGTATTTAAAAATTTTGGCGGCCAACCAATTCTCAATTTTGTAATGGAATTTAAGAGCAGAATAATTTTAGATTTGGTTCAGAAAGACAAAGAAATATATAAATTCAAAATTTGTATAAATTTTTAACTTACCCTAGTGAGGTCGAACTCTGGACCTTTGGTATTAAACACGATTGGAATGCCGTCTCACGATTGGAATGCCGAGCGACACTAAGTGGAAGGGCTTAGTAGAGTTTCAGCAACAGGCCACCCAGTATAGGAAACGGATTTTGGCGGAGTATTTTTAAACGCAACAACACAAGTAATATATACCATAGAAATTTGGTGGTCCCCTAGTCCGACACTGGGTCTCAAGGATCCTGTATCTCGCGACGAGCGAATTCTCCGACTGACAACTAGTACTTTTTAAAAGCTTTAGGAATTAGATATGTAATTTTTTGAAATTTTTTGTAATTCGATGTATGTTTTTTCGTAAATTTTGTAACTTTTTAAAGTATCTATATAATTAGATTTAAATAGATTATTAGTACTACTTATATTGAATGGCCTAAAAATATTCATCAATAAATATCTGGCATTTTGCAAAAGAAATGAGCGCTTGTAATTCTCAAGTTGAAATTCCCTGCATTGGGAATATTAAAAGGGGTAAGTAAAATTCGGCATGTAACTATGTTTCTAGTCAGTTTAGAGCAGGGCTGCAAGCCGAGTTTGAACCAAGCCGTTTCGAACTCGAAATTCCGACTTTTAATTTACTGTGAACCGAGCCTTGAATCGAACCCCTTTAGAAATAAAAGCTGAACCCAAACCTGTTCCGAATCTTAAATTTTAACTCGGTTCAGCAAAAATGGACTGGAAAGTGTAGCAAAAAACCTAGAGTACATTTAGGATCTACATATAAGATTCGCACCCATAATAGCTTCTGTTTTGTTTAAGAATCGCGTATCTAAAGCCTTTTCAATGATTAACAAAAGTAAAGGCTTAACATTAGAAAATTGTATTTTTTATATTCCTTTGTGCATCGAGCAGAATCACACACGATTTGAGTAGTTCTTAGGTCGAAAGTGATTTTAAGAACACATAGAATTAAATTGACTACTAAAATTAAGATATATTTAGTAACTAAACAAATGTATTGCGGTTTTTATATGAATATTTTATCAAGCATGGGCTGAACCAACGTCCAAACCACAATCTTTGCCTAATTGGAAAACTATGGTTCGAAAAAGCGAGCCGGAGATCCGAAAAATGTTGTGGGTTTGTAGCCCAAACAAATCAAATATCACAAACAAAATCAAATATGATTGAGTTAGGTTTATTTTTTACACGAAAATCAATTAGAAATTTAAAGCTTTTTTGTAAATCGCCTTTAACACACCTACAAATACAAAATCAGTCGAAGTATAAATATACGAACGAACTACTAGCAGTGCACATTGTTGGAATTTTATACTAAAGTCGTGCAAATGTATGTAACAGGAAGAAGGCAGCATCTCCGACCCCATAAAGTATATATATACTTGATCAGCAGCAATAGTCGAGTCGATATAGCCATGTCCGTCCGTCCGTCTGTCTGTATGAACACCTAGATCTCAGAGACTGGAAGAGGTAGAGCAACCCAATTTTAAATGTAGACTAGTATTGTCTACACGCAGATCAAGTTTGTTTCAAATTTTGGCCACGGCCCCTCCCTCAGATTTTGCAGTGTAGTGTATAGTATGTGGCCAATATCTACAATCTCACAAATTTTCATAAAGATCGTCTAATAAATGGCAGAGTTAAAAAAACGTTGCATACTTATCTGAGCCGCATGAGGTTATTAAACACTAATTGCCTTGGGTACAGTAAGACGTACCATGTAATAGAAGATATTTATTTATTATTTATTTCACATTTTTCTTGCATCAAAACAATATTGCCAAAGGAGTTCCTCCTATTCACTATTATCTTCATCTTAGGATGTGCGACAATCTAAACTATCCACATATGTTGAACTTTCAGTCGGTGTTAGTATTTGAGAAATGTCAAGTGTTAGCGCAGCTTTTGCAATGTAATGAGTATTACAAACATTTTTAACATATACTATAATATTCTATTCTACTTAAAGTAAGCTGCATTACAATTAAAACTAGTATCGGATCTCTAAAAAGTTTTTTATTTGTTATGGGACATTTGTTTTCAAGTTCTCCTACCTTCTTTTTTGTATAAATATATCATAATTCATTTATTTCAGAGCTTCTGCTGAATTTCTGATAGCCAATTCCCGTACTTGACACCCTATACATTCTTTTGTTTTTGTAATGTGCTATAAAAGCACACAACCTGATAAAGGGCCCTTTATTCAGTCGAAACTCACCTATGGCATAGCACAAAAGTATTCCTCGTCATGCATCAATACGCTTTACTATTCCAATTCCTTGGCATCGTGCTGTTCGCCGAGGGTCAAATCTACTTCTGGGGCGATCCGTACGAGGATGATTTTGTGGATGTTGACTTCCAGGGTTGTATTCAGTGCGAACATAACTACCGTAACTTTGTGTTTCTGTTAGACAATTCGGTATCAGCTGATGACGCCGCTGCTTCTGTTTACCCATATGTGGCTTTGTTTATGTGGCTCTGCCTGGCCGCTCTGGTGATGGCTCAGCGCTATCGGCAAATAAAATATAAGTTGTAGATTTCCTTATACATTTTCGAAGAATAAATAAAAAACAAATGTTAATTTCAATTGCGTGCTGTACTTTTGATAGTTTAGATCTTTAAATAACTTTCAAATATTCAGAATAAAAATTTTAAGGCAGCGATTTTGTAACCTAGTGTAATCTGCTGTTATACTAAATTAGCCCAAGATTATCGCCCATGACACATTTCTGGGGAATGTGCACTTCTAAAGATTTGCCTCATATGAGTTTAAGGCGTCAGTTGTTTGCAGTTGTTAAGGCGTCAGCTGTATCGCAGAATGAAGGTGTTTGAGGATACTGATGAAACAAAAGACATCGCAAATTCCGGCCGTACGCGCAGAGATCCACAAGCCATCAAAGCCATGAGAGATCGAATTCGTCGAAATCCACTGCGCAATATGATCAAGGACAGCAAGAACAGTGAATAAACAGGCGTCGCAAATCATTCTGAGAGTTCGGGGAGCTTTTCAATCGGCTTATGAGATGGTTTGATGGGGTGACCAAGATCAATTTTGGTGAAAAGGAGAAAAAGGAAATGGCGAAGACCTTTTAACAAGAATCCGCTGCAGTTCACAAGGCAAAAACGAGTCAAACATTTATCAAAAGTCATGTTCCAAACTTAATTTCTATGAATGATTGGCCTGCTCTGAGCCCAGACCTGAAACCATTGGACTACAGAGTGTGGACCGTACTCGAGGCTATAACTGGTTCTACTCGACACCCAAATATTGAGTCATTAAATCAATTTTCCAATTTCCCAATGCATGAGGTTGGTCCCCATTGCTATCTATGTTTGGTCAGATAGACTTCTGCGTTGCTATAAGGCACAAGGCCGCCATTGCGTGACCAAATAACAAATAAAACAAAACATATTCATTTCTTTTCATTTTAAGACCATTTGGTACACAAATAGTTGCACGTACTAGGAATTAGTAACCAAGACTCACCACTGAGCGGGACTTCCACAACGGCAGTTCTTCTCTCTCCTTTTGCTGATAAGGAACTAAAAAATTAAAATAAAATATTTTGCTGCCCACAGCTACGTTGAGTGATAAGTCTTAATCTAAGTTTTTGAAGAGTTAAATGATGTATATACACTTTAAAAGTGTAAATTAATTTCTACTTTTTACACTACTTAGCTTATATATCGCATCGAAAGACCATTTTAAAAATGCTTTTATAAAGAACGAACTTTACTTATTTTAGTATTTACTTTCTTTAACTCAACAATTATCAAAATCTTAAGATATCCAATGGTTGTATCTAATTCGATCAAAATAATATAGCCATATTATATGCCTCACTTAGGATCGAAGGCTAGAAATTGAGTCTTGAGTGATGAACTTTTTGTTTTAATTTCCCAGTGCTTAATATTTAGTAAGCAGAAAGAGTATGCGAGTCTGCATCGAGTACAACTATAAGATAAGATAGCTCACATCGCAAAATGTTCTAGAACCAGCTCAACGATTTACAATTATAGCTGGTGGTATCACTCGGTTTCTGCAGAAAACTTCACATTTATAGATGAAGTTTTTCAAAGTTTGAAGTTGTAGAAAGCAGTTGCAAGAGTATCAAAACTTCGAAAGGGACAAAGCTTGATTTGCTTTTAAAAGTTTTTAATTTTCCCTCGCAGCCAGCGTCCGTTCAAAACGTTATCATCGGCTATAAAAAGTCGTCAGCAGGGCGAGCTTCAGTTCTATTTGTTTTCTCTTGTGCTGGATTCAAGTTCGCAATGAAACGTTATTTTCTTTTCCTCTTGGTTGGTTGGCTTTTTCTTCAAGTCAAAATTGATAGCTGCTGCGCTAATCAGAAAAGTGTAGTAAGCAACTGCAAATTAAGTTTAATACCTCGGTAATATAATTTCATTACAGGACCTGGATAACTTGAACAGAGATCAATTTAATGCTTATTGTTTTTCGTTAACCAAACCCCTGTTGGGTTATTTGCAACAAGTGAAAGACCAAATTGATGCCCATGATCAAATGAAACTTAAGATAAATGATTTAAAAACTCAAATTAAGGACAAACAGGCAGCATTGTCCCTAAAGGAAGCTGTTATCATGGAAAAGGATCAACAAATTAAGGACTTACAGAACCAAAGAGCTATGAGCTATGAAGCTCAAAATTGTTTGCCATTTGTCAATTCCAGCGATATTCATGTGATTAATGTCCCAGGCATATATCCATTTCGAGTTTCCTGTGACTCTCGAATAGCCGGAACGGGATGGACTGTTATTCAGAGACGCATCAACGGAAACATCAGCTTCAACCAAAACTGGGATAAATATAAAAACGGTTTTGGGAATTTAAAAGAGAACTTCTTTATTGGCTTAGAGAAGTTATATTTGATGATCCAAAACCAGCCTCAGGAATTGTACATTCACCTTCGTGACGTCAAGAACGAAACTCGCTATGCCCGATTTGATAACTTGATTGTGGGCAGCGAGGATGAAAGCTACGAACTGAAATCGGTGGGTAAATATACAGGAACTGCTGGAGATTCCCTTACCTACCATACGAATAGGAAGTTCTCAACCAATGATCGAGATAATGACGAAGGTGAGGGTAGTTGCGTTGAAAACCATGATGGCGGCTGGTGGTTTGGCAAGTGTGCACAAAGGTAAGCATAAGGAGATCCTACAGGCATGTTTCGGATTTCAGTTAAGTTAACCCTACTTACATGGTTTTAGCCCGATTTGCTAAAACGATTTAAGACAACAATCCCTGTACCACATGCCAATGCTCTAATATTAGTCGAAAGTGAAAGTGAACAATCTGTAATGTTCAGTTTTTAAATAACACATCTTATTTTCAGTTCACTAAACGGAAGGTATTACGCAAACGGTGTTAAATCAGACAAATATGGCATTCTATGGGGAAAATGGAATAATATTGACTATACAACATCGCTGACATTTGTTCAAATGATGATCAGGCCGATATCTCCATAAGAATTTATTGTATATTTTTATAAATTGAATCATACATGCTTTGAAATTCTTTAGTAATAAAGAAAGTTAAACGACCCATACCAATATATCAAGCTATGAAGGAAAATTGATTGCCTAATCGGTTTTTAAAACGATTTTCATTCTTGAGCAAAGTGAGCAAAGGAAAAACATACATATTTCCAACAAACAAACTATATAATAACAACAATAACACCGGAAAATATGTTGATTGCATTACAGAAAGCTGTAGAAAAATACACAGGCACGCTTTACTTAATCTTCGGGAAAAACCACAATGATTGGCGGTTTCTGGTATAGCTTAGAATTGTAAAGGATTGATTAGTACTAACAAAATATACGCTTGCCCTATATGATTAAACATATCACATTCTTATTTTTTTTATTTATATTTATTTATTAATAGTCGACAAAAAAGGCTGTCAACAAATTTGTAAACACGTAAAAAGGCTTATTTACTAAAGCTGCATAAAAAAGAAAGCCTAACATAATTACAAAATAAACTAATAACGACTCCGACTTGGGGGGGGGGATTTTTATTTACCGGTCCGGCCAGCTATGGCCCGATTCACAGCCTCTTGTAGTCAGAGTCGATATTAGAGCTAACAAAACCACTTATCAAACATACAGGCCCGTTCAGGTTTTCACTCACACTAAATTTTCTTTATCTCGATTTGGCTACCTGTTCTGGTTTTCACAATTTGGTAGAATATGGTATGTGGAACGTATTAGACTATTTGAAAGAAAACGCCTGAGAGTATGCACTTCACTGTACAGATCGCCAGAAACAGACTATATAAAATATATACCAAACAAAAAATTATACGAAGTAGCAAAAGTTCACAGGACAGACAGCTTCATCATCAAACTAATACGACATCATATAAATGAATGCCTCAACAAAGAAGAAAACAATTCCATATCAGTACTCAGTACCACGTGAATTCTGATTACATAAAGACAGCACTTGCTAATGGATTCGATTATCGAGAACGTTTTCGTATCTGCACTCAACAAAACAAACAGCCGAAATCGCCATAAAATTTAGAAATTCGCCTTAAAAAAGGGGTCAAATTCAACATATATTTTAGGAAAATTATTTCTTATACATATTTAATAGGACTGAGACTATCTGAAATTTAGAAAATATTTACTATATACTTGGATATAGTAATTCATACTTGGATCAAGAATTTTGCTCTTGGATCAAGAATTTCGCTCTTGGATCAAGAATTTCGCTCTGATCGAACTATTAATCTCAAAAATTCTTGATTCAAGTATGAAATTCTCGAATCGATCGAAGCGTGCTCTCAAATGTGCTTGCTCTCCTCTTTCAGTTTCTTTACATCACTCCCCTCGCCTAAAAGCTAAGAGCGAATTTAGCTCGATTTCAAGAGCGAAATTCTTAAAAAATCAAGAACGAAAACATTTTTTTTTTCAAGAGCGTTTGTTCTTAAGTAGTTCGTTCTACTTTTTTCTGGGTGTATAGCCGTCTTTATGATATTCAAAGCTCAAGCTTAGTCCTTTCGTTTAAGCTGGTAAAATTTGCTAATTATCCAATCCTAATTAGAAAGTAAATAACCCTTTCTGCAATAAGCTGTTTTCACGCTTCTGCTTCTAGTGCCGTATCCACAGCTTCTTAGAATTCGATGTGTTAAGCAAATTGTGCCGTCGATTGCTAGCCTGCTACGACGTATCTGCAGATCTTAAACAGAGTGAAAGGGTTGCGCATTCTCAGCAGCTCACTGGGATGATTGGTTACATTTCCGCTATTAAAATACACCAGCAACAATTCCGACGACATAATAAAACGCAAAAAATCAGCAATTCGGAAAGTACAAAATATATTTGACATACTTGTACGAATATTTTCCATATTTCAAATTTATGTTCCCTTTATTGTATAGAAATTGGCAATCGATTTAAAAAAAAAAGTGGGAACAAGTCACTCTTTTTCCGCTCGGCTCAAGAATATCGTGGATAACCCAGTTTTCATTACAGTTTGGGATGAAAAATGAGTTTATTTTTAATGAGTTGCAGGAATTTGGAAGCCGGTTAGGTGTGTCAATTCACTTTTAGCCCAATAACTTGTCAAAAATAAACAAAACCAGTAAGAAAGTAGTAAGAATCTTACGGTGGGTTCACATATTCATCAAATTACATACGGATTCAGTGAGATTCATTGAAATAAAGGTCAGCAGAAGAAGTTCATTGTGCACATTTGAATATTTCTTTGCATTGTTTATGTATTTTGGCGTTCCAAAACTCCGAGTGACTGTCATTTAGTCTTCTTCTGTTGGACACACATTTGTCTTTGTAGCAGATTATCTGGCAGTGCAAACTGCCATTGAGTTATGGGGCTTCTGCCGCTGCTTTGCATGCCCCTGTCCACCCGCTGCCTAAATTGAAAATTGAAAAATTGCTTATTGCGAAATTTGTTGCCACAATCGCTTGACCAGGCCACCAAAAAGAGAATCGCCAAAGAATAGCGTTACATGCTCTTTGCTCTCCATTTTATTTTTGTTCTGCTGAACTTCCGTTTGCCATTTTGGCGTAGATGCACGTGCCGAACAGGCCAGTCCTGTTCCATGTCCTTTGTCCACCCGCCGGCTGCTGCTGCTGTTGCCCTGGCTGGTGTTTCCTGTGCGAGAATTTAGCAATATATTTTTCTTATTTCGTTGAACGTCCTTTCGTATCTGGGCAACTGCAATGGCACAAGTAAAAGAAAATAGCACAACTTTTGCATATTTTGTACTTTATGCTTGAAATATTTATGATCTCATGCAATTTGTGGCTTACTTCTTTGGTCGGAGGCAACTGTCTGGACTGGCTGCTTGGCCACAGGAGCCACCATCTAGCGACGTGTCTGCCAATCTGTGAAATATGCTGCTAATGCACTTATTGCCATGGCTATTGAATTTATGTCGAAAACGTCTGAGGCTGGGAGAGTTTTTGTGGCCTTTGCATTTGATAGCCATTCGGTGTACTAATTTAAAACCAACTTTCCTTCAACTGGGCACTCAGCATAATTGTGCTTCCGGAGTGTCCAGTGAAATAAGCGTTTATTATTTAAGGTCATGAATCACAGAGAGGGGCCACTGGGATCACTTGGGGGAAATGAATGGAATTAATCCAAATAAATTAAGGGCCGACTTCACATCTTCTCAGAATATATTCCAAGATAATCCGACGTACTCGCCAGTTTCCATATAATAATTTCTCAAAATAGTTTCCACTCCACAGTGCACACGTCTTGACCTTTGACTTGGTACTTTAACCAAACTAAGCTATTGAACAACGTGACCTGCACTTGGCCAGATTAATTGGTTCCCCTTGCATTCTTGTTGGTTATTTCGTTGGTTTTTGGTCTAGTCGACTCCATCCATTTCCAAGGACCATCCACTGCCAGACAGTCTAACTGCCGGTGACATGGCCCTGCAATAAAAAAATCTGTTTGCCTAATTTATGGCGCACTAAATGAAAAAAGCAAACTCCCAAAGTGCCTTTTAAGTTCACTCGAATCTTACTGTCGCCAGCGTCAAAGCAAAGGCGTGAACACAGATAACCAAAAGGATTTGGTTGTGTGGCTGCTCACTCGATTTGTTTCACACATTTCGATGCAATTGGAAATGGATGGGCCGTTTAAACGGAAATTTTCGTAGCAAATTTGTGTATGAAACTGCGCTTATACAAATGGCCAGCTAGAGAGCTGACATTGGGCAAAGCTCTCGGCTTCCTCTCCGTCGCCTTCCTCTGCATGCACTTCCGTTAAGGAAATTACCAAACAACGCGCGCATCCGGCAGATATGCAATGTGCGGCGCCTGCGGAGCTGCAAACCATTTCCCAGACGTCATTGTCCCTCATTCCGACGGTTTGATTACAAGAGCATAAAAATTGCAGTGAAATTAATGAAATGCCTAGAAGCATGCGATGATGGTGAGGCATTCTGAAGAGGCAATGAAGGGATTGAGGGATGAAGGGTATGCGTGAAATGTCTAAGTAAATTAGGTCTACTTTTAATTATTGTCAAACGAAGAACCGGCATGAAGTTGAAAACTAAGAGAATCATTTAATTAAGAAACAATAAAGTCGTTTAATGTGTAGAATATATAAATATGGAAATGAACATATATGAAAAGGCAAATACAGAGAGAAGAAAAATGTCAAAACACAAAGAAAATCGAACAACTTAGGTTAACACAAATTACCGAATCGGTTTTGAACCGAACCGAACATCTTATTCAAGATGGTGATCCGAAACCGAGCCGAACAGAAAACGAGAAAGCTAAGCTAACTTCGTCTGTGCCGTTGATTTCATACCCTTGCAAGTGCTCGCTTGAATATTTTCTAAAAATACTCTTTTTCCCATTTTTCGACCGATCGTTCGTATGAAAGGATGTGAAACAAACAAACACAAATTTGCAGGATTAAAAAAATTATTGGAAACAAAAAAGTTTTTCTAACTAAGACTGTTTTTCAGACCTATCTTTTGTATGACAGCTATACCATATAGTTGTCCGATTTTAATTAAACTTGGTAGAATTATAAAAAAAAACATAGAAAACCTACGATTGCAAAGTTTGGAGACTTTTTCATTAAAAAGAAAAAAGTTTTTCTCACTAAAACTAGTTTTCCGACCTATTGTTCCTATACTCATCCGATCCGGTCGGTTTCCACATATTAGTAGTGTGCAGCAAAAATAACACTCTGTGCGAAATTTCAGATCGATAGCCTTAAAACTGAGAGACTAGTTCGCGTAGAAACAGACAGACAGACGGCCAGACGGACGGACAAAGCTCAATCGACTCAGCTCGTCACCCTGATCAAGAATATATATAGTTTATGGGGTCGGAAATGAATATTTCTATACGTTGCAAACTTCTGGGCAAAATTATAGTACCCCTTGCAAGGGTATAAAAAGGGTATACTAAAGTCGTGCAAATATATGTAACAGGCAGAGGGAAGCATCTCCGACCCCATAATGTAGCCATGTCCGTCTGTCTGCCTGTATGAAGACCTAGATCTTAAAAACTAGAAGAGCAAATTTTAAATGTAGACTAGTATTGTCTGCACACAGATCAAATTTGTTTCAAATGTTTCAAAAAAATATATCTCCTACATTTTTATAGATATCTTAGCTCAGATTTTGCAGTGTAGTGTATGTGACCAATATCTACAATCTTACAAATTTTCATAAAGATCGGATAATAAATGGCAGAGTTAAAAAAACGTTGCATACTTCTCTGAGCCGCATGAGGTTGTTAAACACTAATTGCCCTGAGTAACGGGTATCTCGAAGACGGGCAGGGCCGACTTTAGCTTACGCTCTCGTTTTTTTTTAACACTATCGATCTGGACTATCTCAACAAAAGTAATTCAATGAACTCAGTTCTGTGAATGGCGATAAAGCACCATTATCAGCACTGTATATCGCTGGTATAGTAAATTCAATAGTGGACGTATATCTCTCAGCGACGAACTTTCTAAAGGAAAGAGAGAATAGAGAAAATTTTGCAAAGCAAAAGTGACATTTTCATTTAAAAATGATATTTATTATTTGCTATTCCCAGAACATAAATGGTACCCCACTTACAGCATGTTCATATTCTATATTTCTTAGAGAACTCAATCAACATTAGAACGAACCTTTAATAAACAGTTTATTTGCCATTAAAACACAAGTGTCTTTCGTTTATATAAGCCTCTATATAAGCCTCTCTCTTTCACTCTCTTAAAGCAATAATTAAGATCTGTGTAAGGTTTTTACCTAAAGAATTGGGGCTTATGCTCATTGCAATGATGAAACTTAAGTTCAGTATACGTTCGATGTCAATCAAGAGCACATAAGCATTAAAATTTCTCGGCACTTCTAAAGTTGCAAGTGAAAGCATTCATTTTAACATCAATTGAAAGACGACTGTATATATCGGATTGAAAGACTAAGAGACGCTTAAAGCCTGGTAAGCCTAAGCGCGTTTGCTTAAATTTAATGAATAGAAGAGGTTAGTGGCACTTCTGTTCGTATGGTTAAATAAATATACGGAATAATTCAATTCAAACTCTCCCACTTAACTTTTAATGAGCTTAAGAGCGATACTCATTTTTTGTTTTTTTTTTATATTAGCTTTGCTAAGTACATGTACTCAGAAGTGGTGGCAGTTGCTTAACTGACGCTGAAGTATTCACAAGTTAATACCAACTACGAGTATTTCCAGCAGTTGTTTAAATAACGCTTATCGCGGGCTCATCATTTTCGTTATTTTAATCATAATTTCAAACACACTCGACTGCACACAGGAGCGAGTCTGCGGCTAAGACAAGTGGAACAGGTAGAGAACCAACCAGCCACCACCAGTTTCCATCTTTCTTCAAAATTGTACTTTGCAAACTCATCAAAGTTAAGTTGCCTACGCGCACTTCAACGTGCAACTTGGCTCTATACAAATTGAAATATTTTCGGCAACTGGCATGGTGAGTGTTGGTGGGGGAGGATAAGAATGTATCTCATAGATGCCTGGCTATAACTTGTCTCGAATTTGTTTGCCCTGCTGAAGTTTCATTTCAATTTTCTTGCAGTTTTATTTAATCTCACTTGAGGTGCAACGACGAATGCATCCAAGTGTTTGCCTTGACTGGGAGATGAAGGTGGATTTGGAATGTTTCTGTCCCACCCCCCTATTTTCCCATTTTCGATGGCTTAACTACACGTATTGCTGCTGAGATGCTTGTTAACATTTCATTTGCAAATTTATGTTTGGGTTTACAACTCATATCCTGTTGAAGCTAAAAATAGTTAAGTTTATGGGACATGAAAGACTGTTTGACACATGATGGTCACTTTTTAGTCCATCTCTATGGCACATTTGCCTGAACTTTGATTCGCTTATTTTTTCAGTTTATTTTACTAAATCCACTTAGATTTGAAGTGTTTCGTAAAATAAATAAAAGACATGACCCATGACAAGCTTAAAAGGGAATAAACTATTGTTTGACAGTCTCAACCTTGCACAGTATTATTAATTTTTGTAAACTATCTTCAGAAAACATTCTTGGAATGTTCCATCGAATGTTATCGAAATGATAATCACATTTATTATGAATACTTGTTAAGACCCGATTTCCCTTCTGTTTCTGGTCACTCCGTTTGAAAGCCTCATGCTGAGTTAGCCTCATGCTCGAGGTCGAATTTAAGTTTTTAGATAAGTATCGATAAAGTTATCGATAGTTTCAACGATAGACCAACAGCTGATTCCATCGCTTGCTTGTTGATTGCTGAATCAAAATGATGATAAAGATACGAATGTTTTACCTCCATGCAATGCAAATGAAGGTAAAGAAATTGGGTTAAGACTTGGGAAAAAAGCTGCCATGAAGAACTGCAAAACTTGGTGGTACAGTACAGCATTGTCAGTAGATAAATCTCTCTTCTCTTATCAATCAAAAGATTTTTCCTCAGGGTACCAACTGGTCTGTTCCTCTCATGCTTATTTGATTATTTTCTTGCCCAAATTTCAATTCTGATTTATCACCTTTATTTATCGCCTGTATTTGTATTTGTCTAAGCTAAAGTATTAAGTTGCTATTTACAGCAAATTAATTACAGAAATGGATTGACTTTTCTAACATCTTTACAATGTATTCTCTTCGAACTTGGACAGGCATTGTTTGCCCAAACGCCTCAAACTGTGCAGTGGCAAAAGTTTAGCAAACAAAACTGTTATTCTTCAGACCCAAAGTATTGGCTTGATTCCCCCAGCCTCCCGGCGCTCGAGTACCTTTTTCTTTGCATATTTGTTTTGCTAACTTTTCAATTGCTTGGCACAAAATGTTCACAGTTCACGTTTTTATGTTTTTCTCTCTCGTTACTTTCTTATCTTTTTGCAATTTGTTCTCAATTGATTTTAAACACTTTGAATTTATTGGTTTTCACAAAACTTTACCAAAATTTTATTGTTTCCGCTAATTCTTTTGTCCAATTGCAGACATTTGGACAGAAGGCAAACCGAGAAGAAAGGTAGGAAGGTATGGGCCATACGCTGATGTGGCCACTTGCACCAAACAAAAGTCCTTGGTAAAAGCAAGAGATATATGCACAAAAGTTAGACCGGATATGAAAGTCATTGAAATGAAGCGCTTTTAGTCTGGCCAAAGCCTTGAAGGGATTTTCAATGAGTTGAGCAAATTAAGGTTCGTACTTTAATATGTGAAAATACTTAGGTAAGCCATTTGGTTACTCTTAAGTAATGGATGTGCGCATATGTTTTGATTCCCTATTTTTTATAACCTGTATCTTAGTAAAAAAAAACAGGGTATCAAGTAGTTGCGCGAATTTGTGCAGAAGGAGCCTCGGAAGAATCCTAAAGTGGACTTTATAAAATTTATAAGCTGTCCATTTAGTAAATTTTATTAAGCTGAAGCAGGTGGGCTGATCTACTGTGACAAATTGGAGTTACCGACTACAAAACACTACGAATCTTCAGTGCAACTTTACATAAATAATAGTGCTACAAATTTCACAAAAGTGCAAAACCCTCTCAAAACTCTCAGTCGACGGTTCCCTTTGATAACTGCAAAATCTCAATGAACTTGCTTTTAAAAAATATTAAAGCCACTTTAACGTGACTCGTGATTCGTCAAATCATTAAATCGAAAAAAATAAACCCAAAGAGGAATAATGTTAGCCGAAACTGCAAAGAAGTCCACCATTTCCAATTGCTACCTACACAAAGAAACAAAAACTCTAAGAAACAGAAATAGTTTTCTGAAACTTAGAAAAATATGCCACAAACTAGAAAATATTTTTCTAAAATTTACTTGGAGGATTTCATAGGAGAAATTCTTGGCCCATAATTCGTGAGATATGTGTGGAAATATTTATTTATATTTAGCATTTGTATAATTTTACCTAATTCAAAGTATACTTTTATGATTGTTTATGTTAACACACTAAAAAAAAAAGAATACTAGATAGCCGATGTTTGCTCAGATATAAGCGAATAGCATCGACTTATGGTAACCAAATTTATCTAGACAACATTTGACTAACGGAGAATTAAATGCACTAGTAAAAGGAATTCTAAGAAAAAATAGCTTGAAGTTATATTGTTAAACCAGCGATGGTTAAAGTAAAAGTTTCCAAAAACAAGTTCAAAATACCATTGTAAGTTCAACGAGAGCGTAAGTTAAAGTCGACCCTGCCCGACTTCGAAATACCCGTTACTCAAGGTAAGTAGTGTTTAATAACCTCATGCGGCTCAGATAAGTATGCAACGTTTTTTAACTCTGCCATTTATTCTCCGATCTTTATGAAAAAATGTGAGATTGTACATATTGGCCACATGCACTACTGCAAAATCTGAGCTCGACAGCTTACAAATTGTAGGAGATATTCAACATTTTTTATTAGGGGGCGGGAGGGGGCGTGGCCAAAATTTGAAACAAACTTGATCTGCCTGCAGACAATACTAGCTTACATCTAAAAATTGGTTGCTCTAGCTCTTCTAGTCTCTGAGATCTAGGTGTTCATACAGACGGACGGACGGACGGACAGACGGACATGGCTATATCGACTCGGCTGTTGCTGCTGATGAAGAATATATAAACTTTATGATATCGGAGATGCTTCCTTCTGCCTGTTACATACATTTGCACGACTTTAGTATACCCTTTTTACTCTACTAGTAACGGGTATAAAAACCATTGTAAATGTAACCATTGATTATAATATACTAGAATCTTCTCGTTGCAATCGGAACTAACAAGTTTGTGAAAATCAATTGTTCATGTAATGAGCATTATTTATTTGTTTATTTTATTTGATTATTTGTATACATTTTTTAAAAAAACTTGAAAAACTCCAATAGCTATTGCCTAATACGGTGTTTTTGGAAGCAACTTCATTATTAATTGAAGCCCTGACAATAAATTTCAAATCAATCGTCGGATAATACCTAAGTTTTAACAAACAATGTAAAATAATGTATGTTCTATTGAAAGAAATAGGATGATCAATCAATGAGATAATATTTAGTTGAATTTTAAACGTTGAAAAACTTTCACTGAATCGATTTAATTGACGAATAAAGGTTCGCCGATAACACAAGGCAACAAAACTAGACTTTTTCTAGTATATTAAAAGTTTGGTGGTGATTCTGGATGATTTTCGTGTGCTGCATTCGATTCAGATTTATAGTAAAGTGGTGTAAAATACTTTTGTTGACCTGTTTTAGACTAGTTTTATTGGAAACCTAAACTAGACTTTAAACTTCCTTTGATATTATTGTAAACTATTACCTTTTAGCTTTAAAACAAGCTGTCCCAAGCAGTTCTGTGATTTTTTTTAAAAACGAAAATATTAATACCACTTTCATTACACCGCTCACTTATTTCAACACTGTCATAACTCATTGGTGTAAAATGCGTTTAAAGTTATCAATTTGTTTTTTTCCAGCGAAAATAGATCTTCTAGTTTTAAGACAATCGATAAAATATTTGATATTGGAATCACTCACTATTTAAATTCGGCTATATGATTTTTAAACATAAAACGGAAGGATCTGCGCATAATTCGCAAAACACGAAAATTGTCACTAAATTACTAAAGAACCGAGAGCGTAAGTTAAAGACTGCCCTGCCAGACTTTGATATACCTGATACTCAGGGGAATTATTGTTTTATAACCTTCCTTATGTTAATTATCAGAGCATTAACAATAATTTGAATATTTCAACATTATGTGAGCATACAGCGCATTCGGCTCAGATTAGTATGCATCGTTTTTTATAACCTGCATAACTCTGTCATTTCCCTGCAGTACTGGGCACTAGATCGAAGCTGGTGAAATAAGCGGTTACAAGGAGACCATCCCTACTTACTTTACTAACCCTGAGCAATGCGTTTTCTTATTTCCAAGTTTGTATGAAATGTCCGCAAATCGGGTCAATCGCCACCACCTCGTTTACCCGGGAACTGGTGAAATAGGACCCCATGGGTCGGTAAAAAGGGTACCCGTGCTAAGCGTACTTACATCTGTAAGAAAAATCACTAATTATAACTTATTAAATAATCACAACTACCACTGTTAAATTCAATTTTTATTTTATTTTCAATTTTTTCTTTTTGTTCTTAAATTATTCTGAAGGAATTTTTTCGGAGTCTTTTTTATTTTTGTTGCAGCTGAAGTTTTTAAAATGACGCATCTTCTGGAGCTGAAGCGCCTTCCTTAATTGGTTCAGCCCTCTTAAATGCCTTTCACTATACATTATGCAAGTTAAATTATATGATTGTCGTTCCTTTAATTTATTTATTAGTTTATATTGCTTGTATATTTTATTTATTTTCACAGACTTCTTAAAATTCACTTCACTCGTCTCAACTGCTAAGCTGCCAAAAATTTCGTCAGCTGCGTTGAGCAATAGAAATCAAACGGTTTTTGCGTTATTAATGTTTTTGTAAATTCAGAAACAGTGCATTGAAGACCAGTAAACAAACAGCGATGGAAAGCGTAATCGAAGTTTTTTGATTTTTCATTTTCGTGTCTATGCCCTGTCCACAAAATAACAAAAATAAATGCAATGATTGACCGCTACTTTCGTGTAGAAAAAAAATTTTCGTAGAAAAATATTTCTTTCACTAGGGGTTCGGCGTTCGATTAACATATGGTCAGCATTGTAAGTACCCATGTAGTAAGCGGCGGGGTAAGCACTTACCGAATGGCCAATAGCCACCTTCAGTACTGCAGGGTTATTATCCGATAATTATTAAAATTTGTGAGATTGTAGGAGATATACACTTCTTTTATTGCGGGGGCGGGAGGGGGCGATACCAAAAATTTGAAACAAACTTGATCTGCTTGCAGACAATACCAGTCTACATCTAAAGTTCGGTGGCTCTAGCTCTTCTAGTCTCTGAGATCTAGGTGTTCATACAGACAGACGGACGGACATGGCTATATCGACTCGACTATTGATGCTGATCAAGAATATATAGATACTTTATGGGGTCGGAAATGCTCCCTTCTGCCTGCTACATACATTTGCACGTCTCTTCCAGTAACGGGTATAAAAAAAAGTTAAAATAAGTCGATGATATCAGAAGAGTATAAATGTAGTAACATTAAGAGCACAGGGGTCGATAAAATAAACATTTTTGTGATTTTCTGCAATTATAAGATACATTTTAAGAAATTTTTGGAAGATTTTTTTTTCAGAAACTTGGGAAAAAAGTGAAATTTCTCATAAAAATTCATATTATTCATATTTAAATCAAATTAATGGTACAATGGTTAAAAGTTGCCTTTTTGTTGTAAACTTTAAGAATTAAGAATCACTACTAGCACTTCAATTAAAGGACCCTGTTGCTTTGTGTTATTGAAGTATAATATAAATTTCAACATATATTTTTTATCAGCATCAAGAGCTGAGTCGATATAGTCATGTCTTTTTTTTAACGTTTCAGAATATTGAAAATTTCCTTTATCTTTGTCGTCTGTCTTCTCTGCATTGTGCTCAGCATCAACATTAAAGTAAATTCAGTTCAACGCATCTTTGCTCAACAATTTTTTTATATTTATCCCCCCACGTTAACTTCCAATTTTTATACAGTCTGGCAATGCCAGCGTGTCCATCTGCTGAGTCTTGGCCAAACGAAAGTCCTGCGCATGTCCTTTACTCAGTCTCAGCTGTGCCGCATTTGTTTTGTCTGTGCGTCGAACAATTTCAACTGTTTTATAAGCAATATTCACAAAAATTTTAAGTAGAATTTGTAACAAGTTGAATGAATTCTAAATCAAAATACAAAAAAAGAGTGAAGAAAATTATATTTCGTTAAAGTGTTTTTCTTCGGCCTGTAAAGTTTGTGACAACAGCATGCCCTAAAAAGGTGAATAAGGTTAAAAGGTGCAATGAAGAGTGCAAATTGAATCAAAATTAAATTATCAAATATGTAAATATATCAACATACAACATCATAAAACAAGTCATTTAAAGTGCTTTAAGTAAAAGTAACCACAATGTGAAAACAGCTTCTGCCACGATTTTATTGATTTTTCCTAGACAATTGACCAAAGAAGAAAACTGCGAAGAGAGCAAGCGTGCGCTCTCTCACACACTCTCTTTGTCTCAAGCTTTCTCTACAACTCACTCCTCTATATTTTTGGGTTTTTGTTTTGCTACACATTTTCATAAACAAACATTGGCTGGAGATTATTTAAGGTTGCCGAGCTACAGTAAAACGTGTTAAAAAATGTAAATAAGTGCACAAATCGCCTGCCCATTCATCAATCGACAACCCTTAAGCGATTAATACTAATCAGCAACAAAACCCTCATCCACAACCCCTACGCTCTGCGTCATGCTGAATAGCCGGAGCCCCCCACAGTATAAGTCACTTGTAACGGGGGGCTCCGTTAGCTCCGTCAATGCCAACAGCAGCTCAACGCCTCTATTGTTGAGTCATTATCAATCTGCCTACGGCCCACAGCAGCAGCAGCATCAGCAGCAGCAGCCGCAGCATCAGGGTCAGGGACACAGCCAGGGGGGCCATAACCACCCCTGTTATCACAACCAGCAGCATCATCACGGAAGTCGCACTTCGCTGACGCCCACCATGAAGCGAGGCAAAAAGCACTGGGGCACTCGAGAAAGATCGGGCATGAGTTTTTTAATCGTGATTGCATTTTTTGCTGTCTTCGGATTGATTATACTGACTGAGGTGAGTAAAGATTGACCCGAAGTCTTAAATATTCTAATCTAATCGTACACTCAAAAAAAAAAATAGAGAATTTCATACTTGTATCAAGAATGTTCGATGTCAGAAGTTTGATAAGAATGAAAATTATTGATCCAAGAGTGAAATTCTTCATTTTTGGTTCCGTTTTTCTTGATCCAAGAGCTTAAATACTTGATCTAAGTACGAATCATTCTTAAATCATTCACCACAGAGAATTTCATACTTGTATCAAGAATGTTCGATGTCAGAAGTTTGATAAGAATGAAAATTATTGATCCAAGAGTGAAATTCTTCATTTTTGGTTCCGTTTTTCTTGATCCAAGAGCTTAAATACTTGATCTAAGTACGAATCATTCTTAAATCATTCACCATCAATAGTTCTGAATTAAGTGCCAAACATACTCAAAATCAAGATTGACCATTCTTGAATCAAGAACATACTGCATTGTCATAAACCGAGAATGTTCTTTCTAGTATCAGGATCTCATCAGATTCAAGAATAGGATCGTTTACTCTTAAATCAAAAGCTTCACAGATTCCACTTTTTTGTTTAAATTTATTTCATGGAAATTAGTTCTTAGACCATGTAGCAAGTTTCAGCCTGCTCGAGGAATACCCTACACCTCAAAGCAGAATCAGTCGTTGCCTGTCAACTGTCAGTCGATCAGGTGTCTTTCCATGCCAGCAATGTCATAACTAGTTGGGAATTCCAATGCATCATGAGTGCAAAAATCGATTGCGCTATCAGCTCGATAGCTTCCCCACACACACCTCTCACCTAAAATAACAAAACTGAAAGAACCAGTTCAACGCTGTGATCTCTCAAATGTGCTTGCTCTCCGCTCTATTTTTTTTTTTTGATTTTAAGAGCAAGATTCTAGAAAATTTAAGAACGAATAATCTTTTTTTTTAAGAGCGATCGTTCTTAAGTTATACGTTCTGCCATTTTCTGGGTGTAAGCTCTATAGTAGTTTTGTGGGGTATTTACAACCTTTCCCTCTATTATATAATATATCTCTCTTAAATGGCAAATGTTGAAATTCCAAGCTTTTTTAAAAAAATAAACCATTAAATTTATTACCAAATAAAAAAAACGTTTGTGTCATAGTCCGAAAGTAACATCAAAATTCAGCATCATTAGCCCATTAGGCTAAGCTTAGTTAGCTTAATTTGGACTGCCCTGTCACCAAGCAGCAAAACTTGACTTTTTCCAGAATATTAAAGGATTGGGTGGGATTCCTGATGATTATCGTTCCATCCCCGTTTAGATTTAAAGTAATTTGAGCTTAAAGTTGCTAAAAGTGCCAATTTCAAAACTTTGAAAACAATATTTATGGGTTACCTATGGCTATTGTCTTAACATTCTTTAATAACATAGTATAGTATTGCTTCTTAGCTTTATAACCAAGTACCAAAAAACAATTCTGCGATTCTTTTAAGCATTTTGAAACTATAAAATATATTTAAAAAAAAACATGTATATTTATAGACTTGGCTATAGACGACGAGCTTCTCTCAATCTCTTGGCTTGTGTGCTTCTAATTTCTGATCAAAATAAAGGGACCTACAGTTTAACGTCGAATCCGAACGGCAATGTTTGTGATGTTTTTTCATGGCTAGTTACTTGAAAGATATCGCCAATAGCTAATGAAGGTGTCCGGGCGTGTAAGTTTTTTTTAGAGAAAAAACTTTTTTGGTTAAATGTCCCGAGGCGGTATAGAGTATCGAACCCATGATTTCTATGCGCACACTGTACCACACCTGTCACACTGCTCCGAAAATATGCCATGGAAAGTCACTAGAGGTGACTTGTATTGTATATTTATAACAATTTTCAACCACATCCATGGCATACCTTGGGAACCTTTCAGATAAAACTAGCTTAAAAAAAGTAAAAATCATGCTTTTTTGGCAGGTTAAAACTTTACAAAAATAGATTCGTGTTCAGCACACCACAATCATCTAGAACCTTCCATATACTTTGTTGACTAGCGCTATAGATATAATATTGATATTATATAGGTAAATATTTTGATTATTCCGATATGTTTAAAATTTAATACATATATTACAAAATTTTAATGATACGGCGATCAAAGATGAACAAGCAGTTATTAAGATGTCGGCCTAATCATCATTTGCACATATACAAGCGAAGTAGTATCGTCAATTTTATTCCATTGACCCCAGTATATACCAAAACGGGTTTTCTCTACTCCGTCACTGTAATACATTCCATTTAGCGAACTGAAAGTAGAAAAAAAGCTTCAACTAGAAATTGCTTAAACCTTTCAACAGCTATGTTTACCATTCCGAACAGCTTTCATACCACCAGCCGCCATTATGAGTTTGAGCGCAATTGTCAGAGTTCGCGTCATTATCACGATCTAAAGTTGAAAACTTTGTGCCGACCAGGTAACTGAGGGAATCCCCAGCAGTTCCTGCATATTCCCCAACCGACTTCAGTTCAAAGCTTTCCTCTTCGCAGCCCACACTAAAATTTTTAAAATGGGCAAACCGAGTTTCGCCTTTCACATCTCGAAGTAGTATGTAGAGTTCGTGAGGTTGATTTTGCGTCATCAAATGCATCTTCTCTAAGCCAATGAAGAAGTTCTCTCTCAAATTTCCGAATCCATTCTTATATTGTTCCCAGCTTCGGTTGAATTGCACTTTGTCACTAATGCGTCGCTGAATAACAGTCCAACCGGAACCGGCTATTTCTGAATCACAGGCAACACGAAATGGACATATGCCTGGTACATTGATCACATGAATATCGGTGGAGTTCACAAATGGCAAACAGTTCTGGGCCTCATTAATTCCGATTTGCCTATTTCTTTGAGTCTGCAGATCTCTTATTAATTCATCTCTGAAAGCCAATTCAATCTGCTTATCTTTGATTTGACTCTCTAAATCTTTTATTATTAGTTTCATTTCAATATGGTCATCGACTTGTTGTCTTACTTGATTCAAATAATCCAGCAGGGGTTTCCCCAACGAAAAGCAATACTCGCCGCACTGATCTCTGTTTCTTGCAGCAAACTGAGATGCAGCATTCTGAGATGAATACGTACATTATTTTGAGCTGAAATCCTGTTAAGATATACCTACCGCACTCATCAGATCAGTTGTAAAGCAGTCGATTCCGCCTTGAACAAGCAGCCAAATGAAAAAGACGTACAAGAATACTTTCATTTTGAACTTCAATGTTACTCAAACAAATCGAAATGAAACTAAAGCTGGATTGGCACTTGGCTTTTTATAGCCGATGATATTATGTGTAAGACACGCCCGCTTTATCGGCTACTCGTAGAGTATAAAGGGTATACTAAGTTCGTGCAGATGTATGTAACAGACATAAAGTTTATATATTCCTGATCAGCATCAATAGCCGAGTCAATATGGATGTCGCATTCATATTTTGCACAATAGTGTATGGGCCCAATATCAATAGTCGATCCGCCAAAGAATTGATCAGGATCGGATGAACGCCTATAAAGTTATAAGCAATAGAAAGTTCGAAGGAAACTATTCTGCTGATTCTGCTGTTACTGCAGCAGCAAAATTCGTACTGAACATTCTGTTTCACAGGTGCAGAGTATATTGCAGTCGGGCTTGACCGAGTTTCCTTCTTTTTTTTTTAAATGTATATGTATGCTCCGGATATTTTGCTTATCCAAACTACAAGTCCGTCTCTGCTTTATATAATATTATTTCTGATATAGAATATGCGTGACTGGAGAAACAACTAAAGCTGAATTCATTCCGTGTGCCATAACAACTTTTTTGATTTTCATGAACTGATATTTCGTTCTAGAAGATTAGTATTTTATAGGAACATAATGGTTTATGCGGAGCATTAACTCAAGTTAGCGTTCTTCGATTTCTCTTTTATATTTTAGTGTATCCTCGTCCTAACGATGATGCGAATCGATGCTTTCTTTTTTTCTCCATATAAAATCTTATAAATTTAAGACAGAAACAATGCCGATGTTGGAACATTCGAGCTCATGGTTCAAACACGAGTCTTAGTTTTTAATAAGTTTGGCAGTCGATTATTATTATTCTTGATTAAAAATTATGTCCTGCTTGGATAAAGTTCTGAAACATATTTTAATTCTTACCCCTGATGTAGAACATTTTGGATCCATGTATGAAATTCTCTATTTTGAAGCGAACCGAACTCTGAATTCGGTTTTTTTTTTAAACTGTGAACCGAACCATAAGTGCAAAAATAGCTGAGCCTGAGCTTATTCCGAACCTAAGCGGTTCGATTCAACAAATATTATTTTCCGGATTCCGAGTAGATTTTCGTGTGAGCTTTAGCATTTTGGAAATCAGATTTAATATCTTTTTTTCAGTTGAAACCGCGAGCTCAATCTCACATGAATTCAATTTGATGAAAAAGGACGACAAAGAAAGCCTTTAATAAAAATTTATGCATCTTGAATTCGAAACAAGATTCATAGACATTTAAAGATTTTATAGACCACCTACAGTTATTGTACCTAGTTCTCGGAGTTGTTTTAGAACACATATTGAAAACAGTCGTTCATAATTAGATTTGTTACTTTTGGATTTACTTTTACAGTAAATATTCATTGTCGCTATTCTCTTCTTCAGAATTCCAGATAAAACTAACTTGGAAACTGGCATTGCTTAAAAATTTTTCGTTCTATACAATTTTTAATTAGATAACACTACACATATTCGATTTGAAATGAAAATAAATCATAAGGTCGGGTGAGGTTGACTCAGAGCTCTGCTAAGAATAATAAGTTCATCATCATATTCGATGTTTATAGGCACCAAATTATTCGTGATTAATGCCCCTTAAAGTATGCAACCTTTATTTAATTAAGTTATTATGTATTGAAATAAAGCCATCTGTTATAGATAATCGACATTGCATATTCACTCAGATTGTTGGGTATTTAACCAAATTTTGAGTTAAGGCAAATATGAAATATATACTTGATCAAAAAAAGGTTTCATATAACATAGAATACTTTGAAGGGCATTAAGCATGATATATTTCGTGCGAATAAATGTAGTAATAAATTGATTCATAACTCTGTCTTAGTTACAAAAGTTATTACCTTCTCTTCTCTGTTAACTTTCATTAACAGATGTGAGCTCAAACACAGACGCCCATATAAATCAAGTTGAAAATTCAATTTGGAACTTCGATGAGTCTGCCGCACAAACTTTGTACACAGACAGCACACATATTTAAATTCGAAGGTCCACATTACAAATTTCCCCTTTAATTTTGCCTGACATTCACTAGTTTATGCGTTACTCATCTTCTTGTTCTTAGATCTTTGGCTCTAGGCATTTGACTACGGCTAACTCAATAATTTTAATGGAAGCCGATTTTCAGAACTGAAAACAGTTTAACTTAAACTAGTTATCAACCAATTCTTTAACACACAAAACCTTCTATGTATAAACTGAACTAAATTCACATCCTTTTGCTAAATTGCATAACACTTGATTTCTTAAATTTCTGTTATATTAATACAAAAATATTTTTTCTTTTGTCTTATAAGAATTATGCATAAAGCATTAGCGTTAGCATATTTTTTACCTTGTCATAAATATTCCAAGTTGCAATTAGCCCAGGCATTACAAATTCAGCTCGCAATTAATTATGCCAAAAAAACAGAGGAACAGGAATCGTTTTAGCACTGAGAAATTAGCTCTCAAATCATCCTTAGTTGCTGCAGTTTTATCATCGGCTCTACCCTTTGCCCGTTGCAGGTTTTCATGATCGACGAGCGCACACACGGCGGCATGCTGGCCATGAGAGCAGGCGGCGGTGGCGGCGCCAGTCTGGGAGGACGCCTGGGCGACTCGATGCCGGATTATGATAATGTTAAGGTAAGTTTTGTTATGCAAATCGACGCGAAATGCGCCGCGACCAAAAATGGTCAGAAATTGTATGTTTGTTTGTTGGCGCACTTGCTGTTGTTGTTGTTGTTGTAGCCTTTGTGCGGGTGGAGCTTAACTAGCAGGAGGAACCCTTTTTTGTTGGCCGTGGGAAAACAAAAGATGTTGCCGCTTGGCCATATTTCGTTGCATACTTTTTGGCTTGGCAGGCGAAGGGATTTGCATATTAAAGCAGGAAGCATAATGCCATACGATTTCGCTTATGCAATTTTATTTTGGTATAAAACCAAAAAGCTGATTTATTTATGCACTCAAAGCAGCACACTCAAACTGCAGTTCGGTTGACTTTTGTGCAGAAGTCGTTGCTGTGCGGAATTATGGGATCAGTTTGAACGTGTGTGTTGGTTTCAGCTCTGTGTGAGTGTTATAAATTAAACCAAATTCTTCTTACTGGTAAATACTTTGAGTACCCTGGATGAAGTCAATGAGGGTTATGTTCAGAGTTCTATTGCTGTGCTTAGTTTACCCTTTGAATTATTAGCTTTGGCGGATTTTTTGGGTAGAAAACGAACGGGAAGCTAAAATTAACCAAAGGATATGAAAAATTATGATCATTTGAATGATTTTGGATGATTAAAAGGATATTTAAGACATATCCTATCCAAATGGATCTTTTTTTTCTGTGCAGTACTTATTTTCGAGTGGTTATGCAAATGCACCCTTTCATAGACAGCTGAAAATAAAGAAAATGTATGTTGATTTCGAATGAAGCTAACCAAAATTCATATACAGCTTTGTTTTCACGAATGATATAACGTAAAAATGGCCAGAAATGAGCAAAGATATGAGCACAATTGTAACGGGCTTAAGGCAAGAAGTGCCTATACGAAGTCTGATAACGATTCCATTCAAAAAAAATAATGTTTTTTTACTAAAACTTTTACGAAACGATTGTTTATATGGCAGCTCGCCTGTGCCGAAGTTTAAGTATACTAGAAACCGATATTTTGTATGGCTGCTACATGAAGGTGTCATCCGTTTCGGGCGGTTTCAACATATTAGCAGTAGAGTTTTTACCAGCGAATTAAACAACAAAATGTTTGTTAAACAAATATATTGAGCTGTTTTAACAAGAAAGAAAGTCTGTCAAGCCCGACTATAACATACTCTGTACCAAGAAACAGTCTTTTGATCAAACAAGTTTTTCACACTAAGACTACTTATCTATGACAGCTATACCTTATAGATGTCAGATTTCGACCAACTTAGTGGAATCATGGGAAAGCAAAGCAAACTAAGAAACACAAAGTTGTTTTTTAAACCAAAAAAGGTTTTCTCACTAAAACTAGTTTTTCGACCGATCGTTCCTATGGCAGCTATAGGTTTATAGTCATCCGATTTTGACAAAACTTTAAAGAGCTGTGTGAAAACTTATTAAATAAAAAATATGAAAATTTTAAAGGGTTTTACATTGAAAACAAAAAAGTTCATCTTACTAAGACTATATTTTTAACCTTACTTTTCTATGACAGCTATACTATATAGATGTCCGATTCCGACCAAACTGGGCAGAATCATTGAAAAGCATAAATAACTAGTAAATACGGAGTTTGGAGACGTTTGCATTGAAAACAAAAAAGTTTTTCTCACTAGAACTAGTTTTACGACCGATCGTTCCTATGACAGCTCTATGTTATACTCATCCGTTCCGGACGGTTCTGACAAATCTTCAGCGTATTTGGACCAGAAGACTTCGTGCAAAGTTTGATGGCGATAGCTTTAAAACTGACGGAGGAGATAGCATAGAAACAGACGGACAAGGCTAAATCAACTCAGCTCGTCATGCTGATCAGGAATATATGTATATACTATACTTTATGTGGTCGGAAATAATTCCTTTTCTGTACAATTTCAATATACCCTCTGCAAGCGTATAAACAGATTGTGGCGACTGAAATCTGTGTGTGTTTTAGTTTTATTTTTGTACAACTTACTTACTCTTATTCTTTCTTTTTGCAGGAAGATTACGATCTATTGGACGACAGCATTTTGAGTGATAATAAATTAGGTTTTATACAGTTTCGTGACAATAAACTAAAAATTCAAGGTGAGTAGCATAGACACAATTGCAATTCGCTCGCACAATGGCCAAGTCGAATTCACATTCAGCGCCATTGTAATGCCATACTGAGTCACAAAAGAGATGAAGATGGGCCATTATATGCACTTGGTGAGTCATATCATGCATTTGATGCAATTTTACAGAAGCCGCAGGCGCCGATGGCCAACGCTCCGCCGGCATGCTGCTCAATGGCGGTGGAACTGGGGCTGGGGCATTCGGTGTGAATGTGCCACTGATACCCTGGGGCCAGCTGCTGCCTGAGAAGGTGGAGGAGACATTGCCGCATTTTCCATTTGGCACCGCGCCCAACGACGGTGCCTGGCAGGTTGTCAATGGCACACGCTTCAAGTTCTTTGTCTACTCCGCTTACTTTGATCGGCGCGATGGAGCTCGACTGGTGCGAGTGGTGGGCGCCACCAAAACACGCGGTCCAGAGCGTGTCTGGTGTAGGTTCTGGTATGGTCCAAGCCCAAGCAATGCCAGTGGCGTCGCCTTAGCAAAGTCACGTGCCAAATACACTTCGGCCACGGTAATGGCAAGAGTTAAGGTGAGTTAGCAATGAGCAGAAGAGTTTCCAGTCAGTTGACCCATTTCTTTCTAGATAATTCGCGAGAACTGGAATCTCAAGTACAGCGCCTGTTTTATACTCTGTCCGGTGCGAGCCCCTTCCTTGGTGCCACAATATGTAAGCGTCGTGTCCCGACTCCGTGCGCCACCTGGTAATCTGCTAACTCTACGAAACACAGACCAAGATCCAGATTTTAGGCCGCCACCATCACTCAACGGTAGCACTAGTAACAGAGACGGAGATCGTCAGCACCTGCACGCCCCACCAAGCGGTGAACAGATTCCCGATCGCATTGCCGTCTGTGTGAAACCGTTTCACTTTAACTACGATCAGGCTTTGTACTTGATGGAATATCTTGAGTTTTATGCCCTGCTGGGTGTCTCACACTTTACCTTCTACAACCATACACTGGGACCGCATGCCTCCTGTGTGCTCCAGAGTTATCAACGGGGTCTGGTACCGACAAATCTGACAGCTTACGATTTCGAACCACTGCAGCCGGCGCAGGTGGCACAAAATGCCACTCCTCGAGTGCTGAAATCGTTACACTATCAATTACCCACTGTTAGCATTTTACCCTGGAATCTTCGCATGCGCAGCCAAAAGGAGATACGTACGGAGGGTTTATTTGCGGCACTGAACGACTGTCTATATCGCACCATGTACCGTTACAAGTATTTGGCATTGGTCGATCTGGATGAGTTTATTGTACCACGATATTCGGATACACTCAATGAGTTGATCAGGTAAAGAATTTATAGATAACTATTTGAAGATAAAAAGCTCGCATCTATTGGACAAATCTAGCAATGAGCAAAAGAAATTCGCTACAGCAGGGCAGTAGCAACTGTAGTGTTACTGCAGAATCAAAACTCATACTGAGCATACACTTTCGTTGGTACAGAGTAAATTATATTATGTTTTTAATTTAAGAAATGTTCTTTCCAAAAACTATTTCGTTTTACTAAATTACCTAAATTCAATCTGGATTAATTAACCTAAATTTTAGAAAAATCATATCGAGTTTCGAAATTTAATGAATTATTTTCTAAAAAAAATTCAATTTTTGGTTTATGCTTAAGAAAATACTTTGTACAAGCCAGAAATATTCTTTAAATTAAAAAACAAGAAAAAAAGTCGGTCAAGCCCGACTATAACATACTCTGTACCAAGAAAATTATACGCTCAGCATAAATGTTGATCCTTCTCGATGTTACATACTTTTGCACAAACTTATAATACTCTGTGTACCTACGGTAAAGAGTATAAAAATTGATTTTAGGGCGAAATTTTAAAAACAAGAAAATAAATGGTTTGAGCGTGGACCCTGTACCAGTCGGGTCATAAGGTGGTATGATATAGTATGCATAAACTTAACTGTTAGTTTACGAGTCCAATAACTCCAGAGTTCGAACTAATTTTAACTCAACTTTCCAACTTTTGTATAGCTCTTTAAACCAGCGTTTCCGGAATCGCAACACTGGCGCCTATTCCTTTCAGAATGCCTTCTACTATCTGCAGTTTGCCGACGATGCTCTGGCCAGTTCTGGTGTGAAAAATGGCAACGAGCAACTGGCCAGCGTGCGGGCCTCCCTAGTCACACAGCGTAAGACGCGCAGGTAAGTCCTTAAGCATAGTTTGAGTACGCTATTATTCAATAAAAACTCCATCAAACTAGACGATATAAATTGCATCCACAAAAGCAACGCTCGAAATATATTTGCAAGCCAGAGGCTGTTGTCGAGGCGGGTAATCATTTTGTTTGGGAATTTGCGCCGGGCAAGGGTTCACTGAATGTGCCACCCAAGGAGGCAATTTTGCAGCATTATCGTGTAAGTGTTTTGGTCTTTATTTGTTAGATTTTTGTTGATTTTCACGGATCTTAGGTGTGCGAATTTGGTGGCAATGATTGCATTAAGGCGCCCTCCATTGTAGACCGCACCACTATCAAGTATGTCAATCGCTTGGCTTCGCGTGTTGATGCTGTTTATCGACATCTTCGCCAGCGCTGCGATCTGCCGGCTTTACCCACCCTGCCCAGGCCCAAACGTGCCCAGGTACACACGGAACAGCAACACAACGAAAAACCAAAGTTACTACAGAAAATGCGTGAATTGAATGAAAATGAAACGAAAGAGCCCATCAAGGCTCCAACGAGTGCCACCACAACGATCAAAAAAACGACGACGACAACAACAACAGCACCAACCACAACGAAAAGAAGTAAAACTACTGCAACAACCTCCACCACCACCACTAGGGTTGCCACCAAGGTAAATCCCCTCAAGAAATTGGATACGCCAGCCAATGTGCGCAAAAAACGAAAATTGATTGTATTTGAATTGAACGACTTGGGTATACCCGTGGCTCGGGTGGAGTATCAATGAGTAAGGGACTTAATTGGAGATATTTAATTTACCTAATTATTTTGTGTGCCAATTGGATGAGAAAAGACAAGGTAAAACCATTTGGGGTTGTGCTTCATTGCGGTTGTTAAACTAAGTATATACTACGTCATGAAGGTATTTTCAATGCTCAATGAAGTTATCACAAAAATTGTATGATTTGCTCAGCAAACTAAAGCACAAGTAACTTTATGATTAGAATTATAATTAAATATGTATGAAATGGTACATTTTGCAGCGGTCTTTACACTTTAATTGCCAACGAAATGCAAAAAATTACCTATTTTCTTTAAACTATTGAAACATTTAATCTACACATCAGTCATCGAAATCAGTACCTTTTGATTGCTAAAGCCTGCAAACAGAATTGTGAAATCCCAAAAACTAAAATTAGTTTTGAGTTTCAATATATTTTAATATATTCTGTTTCTTTCTGCATGCTCTTTAAATTTCTTAATATTATAATTAATTCAGTTCCGCTGCAAATAAATTATCAACTCATTTTTCTGGGCATAAATATTTTGGTCAGTGATTTTGGTATCCTAAATAAAAACAAAAAAAAAACACTATTCCTATGGCAAAATTCAGAAAATTCCTATAAGAAATAAAAATGCATATTATAATCTAAGCCTCAGTTTAGTCTTAGCATTAAAATCGGAATATTTATATATATTTTTTTTTAAACCACCCTCTCCCAAGTACTGTTAGTTTTAGCATTTATGCCTCTCATTTGATAATCAACTTTTTCATTTTGTATCGCGAGCTCTGACTTTGAGTCAATGTGTATGATAGTTTAGGCCAAAACATAGCTAGTCGCTTAGTCTATCAATAAATGGAGTATAATATCATGAAGAGTTGTAACCGTAACGAGTTTTCACTGCTTCAGATATTTTTCACCTTTTTTGGCTTAAGCGTGAAATGTATAAGATAGAGTGCTGGCCACGAATTTAGCATATTTGTTAAACTCATGACCAGCACTGTAGATACAAATATATATTTACTAGCAAGTAAATAGATTTTAAGTTACAAACAACAAAGCAGATACTACAAAGCATTATGTAAAATAAAACTCAATAAACATTACAAAAAAGTTGTTTTAATTTAACTGGAACTCGTGGACATCCCCTTCAGCTTGGAGACTTTAGCCTAACAAAGTAAGTTGTAGCCATAAAATTCATATGTTCTTACAACTTGTATAAGTTTGGCTAGCTGTTCCTATAAATTGTTGCAAGCAATTTCAAATAATTCTCAATCTGTTTGAAACTGTAAGAAAAGCTATAAATGTCTAACAGTAGAACACAAAAACAGTCATCAAGCCAAGCTATTATACTAAAGTTATGACAGTTTTAGCTGTCCGCTGACATAATATGCTATAAAATATGACAAACCTTTAGAATTCAAACACACAACTGTTATATTTGTACTATAAAAACAGCCATAAAAACCTTATCGCAGGAGAAAAAGTTCATTTTGACTGGAAATCAAACAATTCTTATAAAACCTCATTGCGTTGGTGGTCATTGCGAGTAATTGCATAAATTTGTAGACTTAAGCAAATATTTAAGCAACTGCAATAACTCCAAGTATTAAGTGAGAGATCTATGTGAGTAATAGACAATCAAACAGCTGTCCGACGACATTTTACAAGGCACGAGTTCGGGTTTAAGGCCACTGAAATGTTTTAAACATGAGCGAATTGTTGATTTGTACATTCGATTCAGTAGGAGCCGAGCTCCTACTCCTTTATGGCTAGTTATTTCAAGGCTGGCGCCAATAGAAAGTGCCAATCGAAAGTGAAGGTGACCGGAAATTGTAAGTTTTTTGAAAGAAAGAAAACCCACGCACTCTTTGTGTATATTATAATAAAATTTAAAAAGACATCAAAATATTATTGTTAATCCACAATTTTATTATAACAATTTTTTAATAACAATAATTTGATAACTTTTGATTTAAATTATAAAAAATCATTTAATTTAAATTTATATAAAAAAAAACTGATATAAAATAGTTATTTAAAAATGTTTTTTTAAAAATCATCAATAAATTGTTATTAATAAAATGTTATTATAAAAATTAAAAATAACTATCACTTTTAGACATCCTTCGTGCCAAACGTCGTAGTAAAGTGTATGCAGAGGCAAAAATCATGTTCAGAATATTAGATTATTTTGTGCCAAAATAAGAACAGAACGTATTAATGTTAATTTACAATTTTATTATAACAATTTTTTTATAACAATTATTTGATAAATTTTGATTTAAATTATAAAAAATCATTTAATTTAAATTTATATAAAATAAAACTGATATAAAATAAGAGATTTGAGAACAAGTGTTCCGAATTCAGCTCAGCACCGAAAAGTGTAGACGTGTGGCTTCAGATGTGGGCAATAATTTTGGGAAAATTTTTTATTTCTTTAATTAATTAATTAAGGCAGGTGGGGTGTTGTAAAGGCGATAATGTCTCTGCGGAGCTAGATCTGGAACTGGGCCTGATATTGGACCAGGAATTGAATCTGGAATTGGTATCTGGTCCTGGACTGAATCTGGACATACCTTATACAATTATCATTTCAACATTTCAACTTGCATTAAGATTTTGCGTTCTCAAAAATCCGTTCATGATTAGTTTTTGACAACGAATGTGCTCATAATAAGTCCAATGTTCTCGGATTTTTCACTCTGTGTGCATATATTTTTGATCTGTGGATTCTTTTTTTATATTTGTGTGCTTGGTGGGCCAATACATCTATGGACAATGGCAACGAAAAACAAATTTATGAAATTGCCACTACCCTTCAGTTCGGCTCAGACCTGAATCAAAGCTGGTACAGCCCTGAAAAGGAAGGGCTGGTCATGAATTCAGCCCTGCCCTTATGTGAGTTTCAGCCATGAATTTGACACCGGCATGTCCTACTACGTCATGACTTCTGCTAATTTTAGGCATGATTTCAGGCCGATGCTTAATGCTTAGTGCCCGCCAATCGCCTGTCCAAGCTTCGAGCTACTACGTTATGACGTCTGCTGATTTTAGGCATGATTTCAGGGCTGAACTCATGGGTGAGTTTCATGGGAAGTACTAAAACATGCCTGAATTCAGGCATGAAATTCAGCTATTTATACCTTTCAGGTCTGAATCAGCCCTGACAAATTCAGTACTGAAGGACTAACACTTCAGTAGAATGGGAATATTGAAGTCGCGGAAGGATGCATCAGCGAATCCATAAAGTATATATATTCTTCATCAGCATACACAACCGAGTCAATATAGCTCTGTTCGTCTGTTTTAACACCTAGATCTCGGAGACTAGAAGAGCTCCAGCAACCAAATTTTGTGTGTAGACTCCGATTGTCTGTCGCAGATTAAGTTTATTTTCAATATTTGGCACGCCCCTCCCGCCACCGCAATAAAAAAATGTGGAAATTTTCATAAAGATCGGATAATAAATGGCTGTTTTGGAGTTATACATTTAATTAAAACCGTTGCATACTTTTCTGCACCGCATGCGCTATTCGCTAACATAAACAGTTGGAGCTTTCACATTAATGTTAATGCTCTGTTAATAAACATAAGGAAAGGTTTAATACTGAATGACGGGTATATCGAAGTCGGGCAATGGAAACTTTTAGTATAAAAAGGATTTGTTTGGCGTTGATTTTTGTGTGTGTGTCAGTCCGGTTGCGATACCTTTGGAAATTGACTAATTATTTTAATAGAAAAACGATTGTCTGGTAGACCATTGGAAGGGAAGGACAATCAACTCAAGTCCATAATTATTTAAAATGTCGGTTGTTCAACTCAAGATGCTGCGGAGGAGCTTAGCGTATTGCACTTGATACAAGAGAAGGCTATTAAATGCTTCAACCCACTTCGACTTATACTCTCCTTTATTTCTTTCGTCCTGGTTTTAAAGCACAAAATATTTATTTACATTGGGAAAACTTAACCTGGAAACAACCAGAAGGTATTAAGAATGTGGAGCATTTTAAATGCAATGCGATTTCTTCAACCAAGACACAGAGAGAGAGAGACACAGCAGCCAGGCCGCACATTTGGTACGCAATAAATTGGTCGAGCAGACTAAAAGCCACCCAACCGGCCAACCCAAGCGGCCAACGACGACGACGATGCTAAAAAGATATCCGGAAATGTTACAGGAAACAAAATGACTTAATGGCCGCGATTGCCAATGCGGACCATCGCCACTACTCCCGCCCAAGCCAACTGAATTGCAGGCGTGGCACGTGGCGCTTGGGTCAGCGAAAAATTGTGCGAAAATCGTGGGAAAATGGCAATGGCATCATAATTGCAATGAAAATGAATGCGCCGGGAGCAGCACCAGGGGCGAATGACCACAAAAAAATGTGCTGCTGCATTAATGAAGTTAATCGCATTCAGGTGAATCAGGCAGACAAAAATGGAGGCGAAAGCAAAATCCATTTTGTACATATGCTGGGCCAGCAGATCAGGCGGTTGTCTTCCATACAAGCAATCAGCTTGCTCATTTACTGCATTTAGTCACGATATTATTTCTAATGAGCAAAATGCTTATTATTGGTTTTAGTCTTTAGGAGATAATAAAACCACATATTAGTTTTGAGATAAATTGATTGGACTTGGAGTTTAAGCAGTTTTGTTATGAAATTTTTTGTATTTTTTACGAACTTCTGTACACCGAAGGGTTTTTTTATGGCGAATTAATTTCTAGAACACTGAACAGTTTAGTTCAATATTACCAATTTTCTATGTAACGAAGTTTATTTTTGCCCCCTTAAGATTGGCTATATAGAAATTCGCCTGTATGTATTCAATTTCTTAAAAATATATCTTGTAAAAAAAAAGGGGCCAGGAAAAATAGAATTATTATTTGGATAGCTGGGTAGCTTACTCAGCTTTTGATATTGTATTTACTTGATTTCCTCTGGTTTGAGTATAGAATTCCTAATTCAGAGTACCAATGAAAGTGGCCATAGACACCTTCACAAACAAATAAAAAAGAAGGAAATAACATAAGCAAGTGCTTAATCATATTTAAAGATGCACGAAAATTTTAACTCATAGTTCCAAAAATTATAACAAATATTCTTTATTTTTTATTCTTTTATTTAAATTATAGACTCAGCATAAATTTTGATGCTGCACTAGCAGCTGAAAGCAGCGAACATCCGATCTTCACCATTCCTTTGGCGGATCGATAAGTTATCTTGATAACTTATCCCGATTACTAATGTCCAGAAGCAACAAACGATCTATCTTTAAAACAGTGGGAGATATGACGTTTTTTCCATATTGCGGGGGCGGGAGGGGGCGCGGCCAAAATTGAAACTTGATCTGCCTGCAGACATAAGAAGCATATATCCTATACATGTCAAACCTCTATCTCTTACCATCTCTGTGCGTTCATACGGACAGACAGACGGACATGGCTATATCGACTCGGCTGTTGATGCTGATTAAGAATATATATACTTTTTAGTGTCGGAGATGCTTTCTTCTGGCTGTATACTTTTGCACATACTTAATATATTCTATGTACCTACGGTATAGAGTATAAAAATGTATGGAGACGGTACGAACCTTCTATCTATCCATTTAGCTACTATTTATTTATTTATTTATTAGAGGTAAGTTTAACAAAGTTCAGTCAAACACGATCTTTGCCCGGGTGGGACCAGTTTATTTGCCGAAGCCAGCTATGGTGCGACTCACAGCAAAGGTGGTCATCAAAGTGTACGTTAGCAGGATATTAAAATATTTATCTAAGGAATGACATTAAGAAGTTTCTTTCATTTAAGATGGAGTAATCTATGGAAAACATGATATGATATGTAGTAATCATTATAAGCAAGACAAAGGCTACGAGGGGGTCTCGATGAGCATACACTCAGAAAAAAACGACGTTCCAAATCCCAGCTCAAGCGGACTCCTTTTTTAACCATTTCGTTCGTGAATTTTCCTTCACAAGACAAGCCCGAGATGTCGTTTTTCGTGTAAAACATGCGGTCCCTGGTTCAATTCCCCGCGGCGGAACGTTAAATTTTTTCTTTTATATAGCGAGCACAAAATGGTCTTAGAACATGCCCATGCCGTTCGAAAAAATGATCATAATATGAGAACCACTGTTCACGGCTTAGAAAAAACGGGATTAATCTACTTTTGTCAACGAATGGTCTTGATTTCGGTAGATTTTGAACGGATTTTTTTCTGAGTGTAGTTAGTTAGGCGAAGGGCATATATCAGAAACTGCTTCTGGACTGATTCAATTTGATCCTGGTATGTCAGATACTGCGGAGACCAGAGGCAGGAGCAATAATCCAGATTTGGTCGGACCAGCGAGGTGTAAAGAACTACAGTGGTATAGGGATCATCAAATTCTTTGGACCATCTCTTGATAAATCCAAGTACACTTTTAGCCTTATTGCAGATCATGGAAATGTAGCTGTTAAAGCTCAGATCGGGTTTAAATAGTATACCCAAATCATCGACTTTATAGTGTATTCGGACAGATAAGGCTTAGTTCTATGAAACTTCATGATACTACACTTGCTAGTATTAAGGGGAAGGCGATTCAATACGCACCAGGCACTCAGGGAATATAGATCACTTTGAAATGGAAATGGAGAAACTCGCATCCCAGGGTATAACATGCCAGGGATACGCAGATGATATCCTTGCAAGAGGAAAATGCGAGGAAACCCTATGTGACACAATCCAAAGGGTACTGAAGGTGACATCTAAGCCCTGCGAAAACCATCGTTTTTCACTAGGAAACACAAGCTCAGCAAAACGAGGCCGATATGACTATCTGGCTGTCTCATTACACCAGAAAAGGAGGTCAAATATCTTGGCGTCGTCTTAGACTACTGACTGAGATTTAACAAGCACATGGAGAACACACTCAGTAAGTGCACTAGGGCGCTATATATAAGTAGGAGCATAGCCGAAAAATCATGGGGCATGACACCACACATACTACGGTGGCTATGCCTCATGGTGGCGAGACCGATCAGTTATGGAGCTGTCGTGTGGGGAGATAGAGCAAACCTCCTCAATGCAAGGATGCAGCTGCAAAGGCTGGCATGTGTATGCATGACCGGAGCCATGCGTACTTGTCCGAAAGCCGCCCTAGAAGTCTTGATGGAGCTAACACCACTCCATCACACCATCTGCTTAGACTGACAGCAGACGGAGAAGGTAGAAACCACATAGTTAGCCTAAATGACTCTGAGAAGTTGGAGAAGGAAGTCCCTATAACTCTCCAACCCAGAGACGAAATGGTGGCAGAGTTCCACTTCGACAGGAATTTCACTGTTCACAAAAGCAATAAGTGCGAGTGGATCTCACTAGAGAAAACTTTTAGCATGCAACCACATCCAATCCAGTGGTACACAGGCGGATCTCTGACATCACAAGGAGCCGGACTTGGGGTAGCAGGACCTGGAACGAAAATGTCTGAGTCAATAGGGAAACAAGCATATTACAAGCTGAATTATGTGCTATCTCCCGATGCGCAGACGTTAATATGGAGAAAAACTACCATAGCAGAGAAATTGCAATCCTCTCAGATAGCCAAGCAGCGCTGAGCTCGCTCGTCAATAATAAGTTCACCTCTAGGCTCGTCCTGGAGACAAAGAACAAATAGGACCAACTAGGCAAGAGGGAAAACAACCTGTCCCTACGCTGAATACCGGGACATAACAACATTCCCGGAAACGAAATAGCCGACGAACTGCACGCAATGGTAGGATCAGAACCCCATTGTGGCATACGCCAACATATTATTGGGGAACTCCTTAGGAAAGAAGAGAATACGCTTAGACCAGCCTCCTGGCTAAAAAACCAAGGCATGAGACAAGCAAAAGCATTAATCGTGAACCACAACCTTAAAAGGTTCCACAAATTGATCCAACAAAGATCGGGCACAGTAGGCTGCGGGGTCACCTGGGAATATCAAACATCCAAATATGCAGATTCTGTAAAGAGAAGAGAAGAATTCTCCGAACATATTTTAGCACACTGCGATGCTCTGGCAATTCGCAGATACTTACTTTTCCACAAACTTAATATACTCTTAGCACCCTAATACAGTGTATAACAATTCAATGTCTACATCAGGAGGTTGGATATGCCCACCTTTAGCCTCAAATTTAAATTCAATATTAATTTTTAGCCTTTGTTAAATTATACCCAACTATAATGACTAAAACATGTGTGTGATTTGCATTGAAAAAGATGATTTTTTATTATGCTGCTTAGACCCTACACCAAAGTGATTTTAAAACTCTCATTTACTTATTACTCTTAATCCGTGTGTGTTTTGCGTACCATTCTGTCCATTTAATTGAGAAGCTCATCCAACTGAAGCAAAATCTTTGCCTTCTCCAACTCATATTCGATCAGCGTATCGGTCACACAAGCGCTAGCATCCAAGCCCTGTCCCAAAAGAGCAAGTGCTTCCTGCTTCATATTGTCAAGGGTATAGGCTGCGTCCTGCAATTGTTCCAATGCAGCAGCAATGCCATTACTGCACGTGTTGGCCTTGCAATTAGGACGCAGGCAGTTTTCAATTTCTGCATACAAATTATTGGTCTTTTCGCTTAGGCTTGAGAGAAACTCTTGAACTGCGGTATCGAAAATTGTCTGTCGTACATCGAACTCCTCCACGCAACTTTGGAATAACTCAATGTATTTGTTTTGGAACTCAGTGATGATGTTTAAGGCATTCTCCTTGGTAGCTTCATTGGCAGCGTTATTCAAACGTTCCAATTGAGCATCGGCCCAACTCAAAAATTTCTGTTGGATAATGCCAAGTTGTTTCTGCTTCTCATCATCTAGCTGTTGTCCAATGTCGGCCAATCGCTCAGCCAGTCGAGTAGTTGCCTCTTCAATTTCCTTCAGGATCTGAAAGTTAGGGAAGGAAAACAGATACGTTGGATGAAAATCTTAGATCCATTTTAAAGGATATTTTAATATTCGAAAATGGATATTAAGAACTATCGACTTCAAATGGATACCGAAATCATTCAATGGAAACTATGCAATATACATTTTTTTCTCAGTGTAGTTTTTGTCAAATCTTTTCGATATAAGAGAGAAATCCATAAAAATTAACCCATTTTTAAGAAGATTTAGATCTTCAAATAAAATTAATGGTAAAAAATCTTACCTGCGCAGCTTTGGTCAAAGGAATTCGGATCATCACATCTTTCACCCTGTAAATCGCACCCGTTAGCCTATCATGCGCCGCTTTCACATTGACTAAGAAGCTCGTTAGAGCCTCAGCCGCCGCGTCATGCAAGGCTTTAGCGATTTGCAAACCCAATTCAGCTGCCTCCTTGGCCAGCTGACTTGTGGCATTATGAAAATCGCCAATAAGGCCACCATCTAGATCAGCTCCATTGTCGGTGGCATCCCTGATATGATCGAGAAAACCCTGGCCCGCCTTTCCCAAACGGTTCCACAGATCCTCGAGCAAGTGGGGATCTGGCTTGGCTAGCACACAGCTAGCACTAAGGCCTAGGACCAGCAACAATAGCGTTGGCTTGTTCAACTGCATGGTTGGGTTGACTGCGATCATAGCCGAGTCTTTTATACAGTGTTCGGGAAGTGCGAAATAGAATTTTCTAGCTCTACTTCAATATTAGCACAATATGCACTATTTAATTAATGGGTGCATCATTCTATTTAAGCAGCTGGAGTACATCGCGCTTTGTTTGACGCGCGTGTAAGTGGGGTTTGGCACTGAGGGAGCACTGCATGCAACAGACAACTTAGATCCAAAACTTTGATCAACTTTTAGATCAGAGAATAAAAAACTCTTTTTGATACTAATCTAAGCGTACCTAAAGTTTATAAGCAAATTAAGCGTCAAACCTAATTCGATTTTAATGTTGTGAATAATAAAAAACCCGAGCGTGAGCTAAGGTTGGCACTGTCCGACTTCAATATACTCGTTCGTTACTCAGTTAAATTTTTGTTTAATAGACATAGACATTAATTGAAACTAGGGATGCAAACCGCTCGGAAACAAGTTTCAAATAGTTCTTAAGCAGCCGGTTCGGTTCGCTAAATGGTTTTTAGAGCTAATGCGGTTTTGGTTCGGTTCAGAAGTTCACTCCTTATTATTTTAATATTTTACGAAAAGCTGTTTCGTTTTCGAATTTCCGAAAAATATTTATAAGAACCTTTATATTGTGTCTTCTTTCAAAGGGATTTCACTTCTAAATTAGTCTATTATTTGATTGGATTGTTTGCCATCAGGGCATGAACAGCAAAGACATGTCTGATTACTGAATCGAATGAAAGCTTCTTGCAAACATTAAATATAGTTTCAAACTAAACTTTGATCAAGCTGAAGAAACTCGACCGAATATAGAGATTACAATCCTATAGAGGTAAAAACTTCTAAGAAGAAATACAGTCTGATGACAGGTAAATAAAAAGGGTGGTGGATAAGAATTTGTTCAAATCTTAGTTTAATCGAAGTTGGAATTATTCTGATCTTAGAGATACGATAAAATTAGTCGAAATTATAGGTATCATCACATTTTAGAACTCGGCATTGAAGTGAACTGAACCGAACCAACTTTCTTTGTGAATTTCCTTTCGGTTTAGCGATTCGATTTCGAAAGGTCGTCGGTTTGGTTTGAGATGCGGTTATCAACAAAAAGAGCGGTTCGCTTTTGGTTTGGTTCCCTTCGGTTCAGAACCGGTTTATTTTCCTTTTTTAAGCATATCAACAATATGTTTAGAAATAGTACATGCTATTAGGTCTTTTAGTCTTTGAGATCTAGGAATTCTTATAGACAGATGAACAGAAGCACAGGGTCATTTCGACTTTGCTACTAAAACTGATTAAGAATGTATAAATTCTTGATAAAAACGGAGACGCCATTTTTTGCCAGTTACATACATTTCGTGCAAGTTATACTTCCAGAAAAGACCGAAAAAAATATCGAAACAGTTTAACTCAAATCAACTTCGTTCTCTGAAATATGAAAATTTATCTACAATTGAGAAAAACCTTTAGTTGGCCTTATTTTGGTAACGATTCTATCCATATTGAGTAACATGTCGAACGCGAAATCATTTCCAAATGTATTCATTTTGTCAATATATTTATGTGGTTTCTTTTTAATGCAAAGTAAAAACTTAACGTTATTTGCAATCACATAGTTTGTTATGGTTTCTTATCCATCCTGTATTAACCCTTCGAACAAATTGAGATTTCAAAAGTCATTGCAATCTGTAGGCACTATTTCATAAATAACCTTGATTAAATCTATAAAAATGAGAAAAATGTTGATATCGAAACTTGCTCCAAATAAAGTTAAGATTGTCCTAGTCTAGTTTAATTTGGTTGTTTCCTTGCAAAAATGTGATAAATGGTAGTGTATTTAACTACTTTTAATTTATTTTTGCGTCGATTGACCTTTCGTTGGAAATGCCCATATATGGTAATGAAATTTAAATAATTTTACCCGTCAAAGAAAGGTCACGATTTGTCGCCACATATGTAGATTGATTTAATTTGCCAAAATCAGCGTGATGTCGAGTTTGATGTGGGTTTCGCAGATACACACACACAGCCGCCTACACACACATTCACATCCCACATGCGCATCGACAAAGGGAAGGACAAAGGTTAAACTTTGCTTTAATTTTGAAATTTATATGCCTGGCAAGACAAAAGGATGAGTAGACCATCAACGGCGTGTTTTTGCCTACATGGCATACCCTTTTGGGCTGAACTTTATGCATAAGTAAGAGTGAGTGAAGGTGGGGAAAGCGGGTGGGGGAGGTGAAATGAGTGTCTTGTGCCGGCTTTTATTATGACTTTAATTGTTGGTTGACAAACGTCGACACACACTCACAGGGGCAAACAGAGCAACGCAGAAGAATGTGAGGCCTTGAGCGACAAGCAGCATACACATTTTATTAGTCTGCTGTTAGTTTTGTTTAATTATGCTGTCATTAACTTTGTCGCAAACACACACACACAAACACACTCGCACGCACACAACTAAATTTTAAACAAAAGCTTACATGTCTAAACGCAATTATTGCATCCCACAAAGTGCTGCCCGAGTGGACAAGGCAACGCCGTGACTGGCCTGGAGACAATAACTTGACGGTGCCAGATTGGGTGGCCATGCCATCTGCCTGCCCCACCCCCGAACCCCCACCGCTCACTTCCGCCCACCGCTGGGCCAGACATTTAATTTGCATTTTCCACTAATTGGCTTGCATAGTTGCCACATTCTCGCTTCGCTTAATTAATTTAATTAGAAATATGTTTTGGCACAAAAGAAATGCAAACCTCGAAATCGTTTCAATATTATTGCAGAGCCCCTGCAGCTGATGATAATTATAATGGTAAGTATGAGAGACCATTGCAATTAAGAGTGGATTTGCTCATTTGGTCTACCCATCATTAGGCTCTTTGAATTAACTACCCCTGAAGAGTATGTTAGCTTTTTTATGAAGTTTAACTGTGTTTTAAAATAAAATGATCGGTCATCTTCAGCAGCTTTTTGAGCTATAATATTCCACTTTAAGGAAATCCGTCGTAGGTTAAGTATATGGAGTTTTTAGCTAGTAGCTCTGTATGAAATAAGGTTTGTTATAGACTCAATTCGGAAAAATCTAAAATCTGTAATGAATATTTATTTATTAGTAACTTAGTGTTACTACTTAAAGATAAATTTTACTGTAGGAAAATTAATATTTCAAATGTCTTCTATTCTACTCCGACATCAATTCAACGCCTTTGCTATCGCGACCTTAGAAATGTAAACTATTCCCCAGTTAACTGATTCTTTCATTTGGTCACTAGCATCAATAAGTTTCCTGAATACTATCTGTCTGTTTAGTGATAAACCGATGCTTCATCCATGGCTTATATAATTGATCTAAAATCTTGGCTTTATTATTTACGTTGTGACTTTGGCTTGATGGTCAGTCACTCATCTTGTCTTGGAAGTTCATCTTGAAGTTCACTGTAGATTTTAACAAACTTTAGCTCGCTTGTCTATAAACTGATGAGAATAATTTTTTTTGACTCTACCGAACTTGTCGAAAAAATCATAATTTCGTATTGCAAACCATTAATTTAAGACTAAAGCTAACGTTTAGGAGTTCATTAACATTTCTTCAATACATCGAAAAAAGGGTGAAATATATATACCCACCTGTCGTAAAACTGAGCAAAAGTCAAACTTCAAAAATTCTAAAATAAATTTATACTTTGTACTAAAGGAACGCAGATTATATTAACTTTGTGCAAATTTATGAAACAGTCAGAACGAAGCATCTCCGAACCTATAAAGCACATATAAGTATATATATACCCAGGAAAAAACAGAACAAATAAGCTAAGTATGAGCGGTCTTGAAAAAAAATCTATTCGTTCTTAAATTTTCAAAAATTTCGAACTTGAAACCGAGCTAAATTTGTTTTCAGTTTAAAGTTTTTAGGCGAAGGGAATGGAGTACAGAAACTGAAAGACGAGAGCAAGCACATTTGAGAGAATAGCCTTGGGTCCGCTCTCACAGTTTTTTTTTTTTATGAAAGAGGGGTGTATTGGGAAACTACCAAGCGGAAAGCGCCACCAATTTTTGCACTCTTGTTGCTTGGAATTCCCAAGCAGTTATAAATTGGCTTCCATGGAGAGACGGCTGTTCGACTGACAGTTGACAAACGAAGACTGAGACTGCTTTGTGGTGTTGTGTATTCCTCGCTACATGGTTTAACAAATCATTTTCTATGAAATAAATTTTAAAAAAATGGAAAAACCAACTGATTTTAAATTGTTATATGACTGGAATCTGTGAAGCTCTTGATTCAAGAGTTAACAATCTTATTCTTGAACCTGATGAGCTCTTGATTATCAAGTTGATACTAGAAATAACTTTCTCGGCTTTTGACAATGCATTATGCTCTTGATTCAAGAAGGAGCAATCTTGATTTTGAGTATGACTAGCACTTGATTCTAGAATTCGTATACTTGAGTTGACAATGTTTAGTACTTGGTTCAAGTATTGAAGCTCTTGGATCAAGAAATCGGAAAAAAGAATCCTACTTTGTTTAAGAATTTCGCTCTTGGATCTAGAATTCCATTCTTATTCTTCTGACATAAAATTTTCTAGACTTATATTTCAGTTGGGTCAAAAAGCGCAGAGTCGATATTTAAGAAGGTCGACATCGGACTTCATTTCAAGATAAAATTCTGTTTTGGGAATTTTGAGTCGCTGTCAGGGCGGTACTTTATTCAAGTTAATCATCTAGTGTTAAACGAACTTAGGTTGGATATTTTGAGTCGGAGTTGTTAAGTTATTTCGATCTATTCATCTACGATTTTGACTCTGTAATTCCGAGTTCTTAACTCAATAGGGAATTTTGATCGTGTCGTTACCCGTGCATGTTTCGTGCGTGTTTTAAGCATAGTTTTCGTGTTAGAGTCGTGTAAAAACTTTTGACACGCGCCAATATCTATACGGAACTAAGCGTTTGGGACAGAACTGAATACTGAATAACGATCAAATTGAAGTCGGAAGTTGAGAAACAATCACTTTCCTTGTGAAAAACGAACAAAAAGATTCCGGATCTTTCAACGTATCGTGGAGTCAGGATAAGAACGAATCCCTCACTTAAAACCAAAATAATAAATGCTCAATGTAGTCTTTCACTTTACCCATTACAATCTCCGTTCCTTCTCTAAGATTGTTCTTCCCTAATGATGATCGTCTTCTTTGCTGGTAAGCAACTTGGCTAATATGCCCTCATTTTTTTGGGGGTGTGAAAACTGATAAAAACAAAAAAATTACTTAATTCTTTGCAAGAGCATAGCCAATCCGTATCCTAGTCCACGATAACCTTTCTTTAATATATATATATTTATTATTTTGCTTATGCTGACCTCAGCGACTGCAATGAATGGCTAGCCCGTGGACCATGGAACGCTGCCATGTCGTGGCAATCGCGGCCATTAAGTCATTTTGTTTCCTGTAACATTTCCGGGTATCTTTTTAGCGTTGTCGCCGCTTCGAGTGGCGTAGTGGCATGGTTTCAATTGGGTGGCTGGCAGCACCAAATGGTTTTTAAAGTAAAAAGATGGTGGCGTAGTTGGCCGGCTAGGTCAATTTATTGCTTACCAAATGTGCTGTTCGCTGCAACTTGGCTTCCCCTCAGAATTGCAACACGTTAAGTGTTGGCCTCCTCCCTCATCTTTATGCCTGGGCCAGATAAAAATGGTTGAATAACGTTTCCATTAACGACGGGCATTTGTACTTAATGTAAGAGAAAATTAAATGGCATGGTGGAAAATATTTTAAAAATTGCTGCAATGGCATAATCAATTGGCTATGAATTCAATGAATTTTATATTGACTAAACCCCGAATATGAATTGCTATAAAATGTGTTCCCAAAATATCCAACTAGATGTTCAATCATTTTATAGACTTCACAGTTTTGCCAATTTCAATCTGCATAAGCCTATTTCACCGGCTGAATGTTTCAAAATAAATTGACTTAATTTTTTGATTTTTTCCACTTACAACAGTCGAATTTAAATTTTAAAATATGAATATAAAACGCCCGATGACAGTCTCTCAGTCTTATACTGTATTATCGATTGGCATTGCCTTCTATGTACACAACTTTCAGTTTTATGCACTTAAATGGACGAATTTCGACACAGAGAAATTCATTTATTGGGCATTTTTAATAAAGTCTCATGCATACGCAATGCATTTGTTTATGTCACAGACACAGACAGATGTTCATTTACGTATACCGGCATCCCTATGTAAAAAAAAAACGCTTCGAAGGCAACAGAATCCAGAGTCAATGACAGCGGCGGCGCTCGAAAGCGACGTCTGAGCTGCCTGAATTCTGGGTCTGATTAAAACTGATTTATTGCTTTAAATTATATTTACATAAATATCTGGCACAAAATTGGACTGAAAAATCGGATTGATTTTCAAGCTGTAAATTTTATTTATGAACGGAGTAAATACAGCTTAAGGGGGTTACGGATGGAGCCATGCCATGCCTTCATAAATTCGTCGAGTGAAAATATAGAGTTAAATTTTATAAGGTGAGGTCTATGAAGAGTAACTACTGTAATATACAAAAAAAATGGGCGAGGTTGAACACATTCACATTGGCAGCGCTGCAGCAGCGAACTTTTTGCTCAAAATATTATGCGATCCTTACCAATCTTTTGGCGGATCGATAAATAATCCTTGACACAGTACGACACTACAAAAAACGCGGGATGAAACCCTTAAATTCTGATAGAATGAACTTTTGTAAGCATCACCTTATGCTCAGTTTATCAACTGTTCGCGTTTTATGGATACTTTTGTTCCAGCAACACAGAGCGATGACAATTTAAACTTAATTGTTAATGGTTCAAGATAAGAAATCTACAAAATTCAGCAAACACAGACAGGGTCATTGGGAAGGTAATATCAAAAAATCGAGTTATTCGTACAATTGGATAAGGTACCTCCAGAAGGCGTCAAATTTTGATTCTCGCGTATCGTTTAAAGCGCACGGTAGAATTTTCTTAAAAACTAAATTTATTTTTGCTTTTTACGGGGATGAGAAAATATATTTTGCTCTAACTGCAAGTAAAAGTTGGTTAATGTCTAAGACATGTCGAACCAATATCTGTTACCATCTGTGATAAATAAACCTCGGATTAAGCATATTTTAAAATAGATTTTGATCCTAGTAAGCCAAAGTAAATGTGCACTAAACTATATGATGTACTGACTTTTTACCGTAATAAAATTCCAAAAATTCAGCACTCAATTCCAAGAGGACTTAAATAATTATTAAATAAATTGAATGGTCAGCAGAAGTCAAATGCAATGAACAATTTGTTAAATACACATTTGGCCCAGTCTACTTGGATTAAAATCAATTTGAAAATATGCAAATACGAGGTCTAGTGATAAATGTACGTTCATACGGACATTTCAATCAAAAAACTTGATTATAGAAAATAATAGAGTGCAAAGAAGGGTAAATCACTTAGGATTAGGAATGCAAACCGCTTCTAAGCCGAATTAATCCAAACCAAAAACAGACCGCAAACCAAAGCGGCGGTGAACCGAACCGAAAATCGCAAAAATGAAAATGTTTGGTTCGATTCAGTTTTCTGAGGAGGGTTATCTTAAGACTTTAAAGCTTTACCTTTTAGCAAAGATAGCTGAAAAATGTGGGAACTATAATCCTTTCCCTAAGAAAAGTTTTACCTGACCTTCGTTCTACCATTTATCTACCGAGTTCATACTTAGCGATGTCGGAATGATGTAGCTTTTAAGGGTAACCTATTATAATACATGTGAAGCCATAAAGCTCCTACAATTTCCCAACGAGCTCTTAATATAACCTGTCATCAGACTGCATACCATTCGTGGAAGTTGCTTTTTGATTTAAGTAAGTATATAGTTTTCCCCCTGAACCGAACCGAACAGCTTATTCCAGTTGGTGAGCCGAACTTGCTTGCTTTCTGATATGCGGAACCGAACCGAAATCCACAAAGAAAAAAGGCTGGATTCGGTTCAGATCTCTGACGAGTTTTAAGACGTTAATCGCTTTATTCTAGCCAACGATACCTATTAATTTGTTAATTGGAATCGTTTGCCTAAGATAGTTTTTATACGACATTTCGTTCGTGATTTGTCGTCATCAAGTGGGCAATATTTATAATATTCTGTAGTACTTCTTTACCTTAATTGAATCTTAGCCAGGACAGTTTTTTTATATAATATAAATGGGACGTGTAAGTTGCATGGTTCTTATTCTTTTTTAGCCTACATTCTCTGACTTCGAGGGACTTTTCTCTGGGAGCATATAGGCGAATCCTGCAAATTCTACATTCTTCTAAGGATTTAAAAGATATTCAAATGGTTTATAGGAATTCTGTTTCCAAAGTGTACGAAAAGTCACACTACAAGTGAAATCTTAATATTTCATAATGTGCCTATAAAGGTTTATAAAAACCAAAGAGCTGAACCGAAACCGCGGTTCACGTAGCCCCAAAATCCATGTAATGTGTGGTTTGCATCCTTGATAGAATATGAATATAAGTTGATTTAATGTTTAAAGCTGTTTGCATGTAAATGTTGACCGCAGCTGCGCCTCAAATAGTTCATACGCTGGGTCCAATTTTGGCATAATCTCTCACATATCGGCCGGTATGTTACGAATAAATTCATCAGTATTATCTTCCAGCGCGTCAATTGTTACGGGCTTGCCGCTTTAGACATGACCTTTAATACAGCCCCACAAGAAATGGTCTAAAGGCGGACGATCTATGCGGCCCCAAACGTGAAAAAAACTGTTTACCGAACTCGCCGCTCAACTAGTCTACTGTTTCGCGTGCTGTGTGGCATGTGGTATCGTCTTGTTGAAACCCCATGTCAGCCAAGTCTAGCTCTTCCATTTCTGGCATACAAATAGGTTGTAGTCGTCGCATGGTAGCGCTCTCCATTCGCAGTAGCCTTACTGACGTTGTCATCTTTAAAAAAGTACGGTCCAATGATGCCACCGGCCCATATTCTACAGTGTAGATGGGAGCTAAAAGAGCAAGGGCTTGCCCATCGCTGTTCTACACCAAACACTAGAAATTTCGGGATGCATTGACAGTTCTTGCATTGCTTCTGCCTGCTCTTTACACCAAATACGGCAATTTTGTTTGATCACGTATCCTTTCTGAACACAATTTTCTGATAAAAAAAAGTGTTGCCAGCGCCCATTCACTAAAAGTTGGCCGTTGTGGTAGGTCGTGTGTCTTCAATCCACCAGCTGTAGTTTAAAAGGTTTTATATCCAAATCCTTCCGGAAAGTTTTCCACGATAAGTCACGGTCGTTAACAACACCGGCGGATACAGCTGGGATATTTTCCTCAGTGCGCACTCTACGTAAGCGTGCTGGTGGTTGAATTTCCAATAATGTAAATTTGGTGCGAAATTAAGTCACAAGAATCCGAATAAATGCCTCAAAAGGACCTTAAAACTGACCTTAAAATGGTAGAAGTGCAGGCTATAATTTTTTATGAATTTTGATAATAAAATTCAATAATCTGCAAGCGTTGTAAATTTCTAAGTCGATTTATGGTTAAATTATAGACTTGACTGAACATGTTTGACAATAACATGTGACGCGAAAACAGCTGAGCTTGCAAAAATATCACCCTTTACTTGCTCAAGCCAACAATATTCCCTGTACTCCATCCTTATTTGCCTAATCGGACCTTAGCAACACTTAATTACTATTCTTATAATGGTGCAGTCGCTTTTAATCAAACAAATTGCCCAGAATCCTTATTCCGCACCTTCTTTTCATACCACATGACCAATTCAATAACAGTGGCCAATTTCGGCAAAGTACGAAAAAGTGCACTGGCTTTTGCGGCTGGCCGCATATGTGGGCCAACTTAGTGGCAATAAGTTAAATTAGCATAAACTTAATTAGCATAAAAGTGTGGCGAGATAGTGGCACACACACGCGCGCTCTCTCTCTCTCTCTCGCTCTCCATATTTCATGGGGAATCCGCAGCGCATTAAAAGAAAATACGTGGCGAAAAAAATAAAAAGCACAGCAAAACAATGAAAACGCAGCAGCAGCAGCGAACGCCATGCGTCTGGGGATTGTGCCAATGAAGTAACGACCGCACAGCAGGAGGGGGAGTGGGGGCATGCTAAGTGACTGCTGTTACACATTTAGCCGAGGCTGATGGGATTCGGAGTTAGAGCTGGCATTTTCATATGAACAAATGTACACGAGTTGCTGTTGCTCTTCTTACCTGCCGCTTGATCCCTAGAGCTGGGGCAGAAGGAACGCGACAAGATAAAAGCTGCCACAGTGCCACACTAAATCTGCCTGTATGTGCGCCAAGGGGGCAGCCAGCCAACCAACCATTTCAGCCATGCACTTCTCTCGCTCGGTGAGGCCTCCACCTGGATTTGGCATCGGGCCTTTTGCATATGCAAAATAATGCACACACACACGCGCACACACACATAATTCAGCTCGCTGAATTCACTTAGACCAAATGTATGGAAAAATGAGCAATCTGTGCCTGACGCATTTTGTGGTGCATTTCCCGTGATTCTTGCATTTTTTGTGCAGGTTGCGCCTCTTCAAATTAGTATTTATGAGGGTCAAAAGTGCCAACCATCTATGGGGACTTCTATTGGCAAATGTTTATTAGTTTGATCAATAATGATAATGATTAGCGATACTTATTTTTGGGATACAACTTATTATAGAAACTCGTTCTATTTTAAAAACTAAAGATACAAACGGTTTCTTTTAGCGAAAATAATTAATGTTTAGTACAACTGTTCTAAAAGTGATTGAAATGAGCACAATTCAACTCTACTCAACCACAGAATACACAGAATAGTATTAGTAGTATATAAGGCATAAACTCATTTTGCAAAAGTTTTCGGTTATTCGGTCACAAATAGATCAATCTTCAATGTAGCAGACAGTTATAGGTGCACCAGGTGTTAAAGTCATCTGTTACTAACTAATGACTGTTAAAACTAAGAGCATACTAGTCTGCTTCGATTTAGTAATTAAAACAAAAGTTTTAGGGTATTCGTTAGGCATAGAACAAATTAAAATTTAGTGAACACTGAGTCAACTTCACAAAGCCTTTCCAAATTTTGCTAAGATTTGCTAAGCCTTTTATGAGATAACCTTAATTTTGGCAATGTTGACTTAAATGAAACTAACTAAAATAAAGTCCAGTTTCTGCTTCAAAACTGACAATAAAATTAAAATTGATCAAACCTAATTTTTCAAGCTTTCAAAGACGCTTTCTATGAATTCCATGACCTTTAGATATTGTACCAACAAACTAGACCCAAAAAATGTTGTAATTTTTGAAGATAATTAATGCCTGTATATGGAAAATTTTTTTCTATATTGCACTGGCACCATTTCTATCGTCTTCATTTCCTGAAAATTGTTCTCATCATAACATGTTCATGATAACATGAATGGTTTATTTTAGCAGAGAGGCGCCACTTTCAAATGATCCTGGCAGGAAGTAGGAAACAATTTTTAATAAAACGGAGCAAGAAGGAGGAGAAGGATAAAAGTCTTTTGGGAAACATAATTCAACAAATCCGAGCCGAAGATTTTGGAAACACCAATGGGAACGCAATCTGAGCTGGATCTGAGAGTTCAAGTCCAAAGGTAGATAAAAAGGCAAGGCTCAGAAATATTGAGAAAGGTTTTGAAAATTCTTCTCGCAGTGTAAATGTTCTCATGTGCTGAAAGAGAACATGCAGACCTTTACGAAGTGCCCGCTAGAATGAAGAGGTAACAGCCCAACATTAGCCTGATTATAGGAGACCCCGGATGAGAAGTTAATAAAAAATGCCACAGCAGATAATTTTTGTTATAATAATAAAATTTAATTTTCTCTATTTTTAAGCTTGATGGTTATGTCATGGCTTTCATTAATTCCAAGAATTGGTCTTGGAACAATTTACTAATCGCTCTAAACGCACAAGTTGGTCTTTATCCTCACAACGGTCTGTCTCAAAGGTCTATTGCTCTGTTTTTATTAGTCCAATATTTTTGACTATCGGCTGACTTTTGGGTTTCTTTTTATGATATAGTTTCGTATTGTAGCATTCGTCCACAAAGGCCGGGATATTTGTTGATCGGGAACCCGCAAGAACTTGAGACAGTTTCTCTAAGTGCACCCACTGAAATGCAGAGCCACATGCAGAGTCCCAGTACGTCTTTTTCGGTCTGAAAAGTGCAGTGGCATATCCAAGGGGATCGGGGTGTTTTTTTGATCCAAAACTCGATCAAAACATTCCACTTCTCCTTTAGTATATTCGCTGCTTTAGCTCACACAAAAATAAATCAGATGTTTGCTTTTAATGTTTAAGAATAGGTACTTGCAACTGATTACAATCTGGTAAACATATGGGAGTACTAATGAAAGTTGTGCAGCAGCTTAAATGCTCCGATTATTGAGTGAAGTCACCCAGACTAAGTATTTCTGATGGAACAAAATCTCGCAGCTTCGACTTTGACAGCTTTTTTGAAGCTGCGGTCAGTGTGAATACAGTGTAAGACGTCAGGCAGCAAGCGTGTGCGATAGGGTAGATAAGAGGCAATTCCATTCATGTTTAGTGCAAAAAGTACCGAGTTCTATTTCCTGGTAAAAGGACAATAAATAATTATATTTATTTTTGTTTTTAGAATAAAATTCACTAAAACAGGTTGGAGGGTTAAGAAATGCATTATATTTCAGAAAAGCTTTCCATAATTTTTAGTAACTTTTTTTTAATATTTAGACTAAACCACCAGAGAACGGATTTTAGAAAGCAAAATAGCCATGAGCTCAATAAGGCTATAAAGTACAGCTCTAGGCAATTCATCCTAACTGAACTTTCAAGAAGTAAATATAACTTTATTTATACTCTGAAATGTTATAAAGATCCCAACAGAATTTAAACTTGAAAAAATTAGTATTTTATCACCCATTTGAGTTTTGCTTATTTATTCCATAGTGGGATTGCATCTAGTTTAAAATTTAGGAGAGCAACAACAACCTCATTGGAGCCAATTAAACTGTTTATTTGCCGGACCCACACTCACACACTCATACATCGAAATGATGGCCTATCGCGTACTCAGTGCCAGCGTTTGTGGCCAAACTATTTGTAAATGCCGCTAATTAAATTAGCGACTACGCCAAAGAGCGTTGGCATTTAATTGTGCAGCATAAATCAACGCACAAAACAGCAAAACAGAAAAAAAAGGGGACAACAACAGCAAAAGCAAACAGCAACTTGAACAAGCGCTTTGGCCCAAAAAAAGTGATCAAACTTTTGTCAGCGCCAAATTATTTGGCGCATGTTAAATTTTACACACACAACCCAAAAAAGTTGTTGCTATTGTTTGGCATTGGGAGTCCAAAAACAAAAAGTTAATTCGAGGCAATTATGTTGACATGCCAAATGTCCTGGTGACTGTGCTGGCGTTAGGGTTCAAATTCTGGACCTGGCAACACGCCATCGTCCTCATACTCTGACTGTGCGTTTTTGAATTATTCCCGTGGCTGAGTTTGGCCTAAAGCGCTTTTGGCACAGGTCTCTTGTTGCTCAGAAACCATAAAAATAGTTTTAATGCCTAAACTTGGTGGAACTGGCTCGATTTGATCAATATTTGAGAAATTACATTAAACTTTTATTTTGTCAGTGTCAAAATATTAGAGTCCATGTTCAATAACCAGAATCCATATTTTCCAAGTCTTAAAAAAAATCCATTGAAAAGTTATTGTGAAGAAATGAGAAAAAGAGAAGTGAAAAAGCAACAAAGGAAACCGAAGATTTATCAAAGGAATAGCAGGGGAAAAGGATTCAAGAAGAAAAAACGAAAGAGAAGTACAATTCTCTTCAAAAATCTTCTTCAAAAATCTTCAGTTTTGACAGTATTCCATGCAACCCCCCACCAAATTCTTCCTCTTTCTTAATCCAAAAGCTTTACTTTACTTGCTTTAGGTTCGATTGCTTCTTTCATTCACACAAGCTGTCTCTTTCAAATATACTTTCTAATTCGTATCAATTCAGTAAGATTCATAAAGAAATCGATTCTGCAAAGCGCACGATAAAAGGGCATTAAAGAATCGGAAACAGAGATAGAAAAATATATAAGAAATAAGTACTCCTTAGAGAGCATAAATAGTAAGAAAAGAGGAAAATAAAACTGGAAAAGAAAAATGAACATTTAAAATGAGAAAAGATGGTAATTGAAGAATTTAAAAGGAAAATAGGAGAAAAGTCGTAAGGGAAGATTAGGAAGATGGATTTAAGATGAACAAAGAAGACCATGATATGAAAAAAACTAAGAGGTAACAAAATTTTAGAAAGAAGTGGAAAAGGAAACTCCAACGAAAAATACCAAATGATAGGCAAAGAAGGCTAAAGAAATATTAGAGGAACAAAAAGTACATAAACCAGAAGTAAGGCAAAAAGAGATAAAAGGAGAACGAAGACGAAATATCGATATTTCGAACTTTGAATATTATTTGGTGATATATTTTTTTAGCTTTTTGAACGCTTTATTGTGCTGACTTTTCAGAGAAATCACAGCTTTTGTACATCAAATTGAGCGAAAATTAATATTATGATGGCTCTTTGAGCTGCACCTGAAAATTGTGAAAATTTGAAAAAGTAACTTTTCGATATGTATTCAACGTCAACATCTTCCCTCATGTTTAAATCATCTATAAGATTGAGCAACTTCTTTTGTTATTAATTACACTAAAAAACTCATTTTCATCATCTTACATATTAAAATTTATTTAACCGAACCCTTGAAAACCGGTTCGGTTTAGGATTTTGCGTTTATCGAACGGGACTCAGAACCGAACTTTCCAACCTCCTGAACGTGGACCCGAAACGGAAATCCTCTGCTTGAAAACAGTTTTTTAGAACTATAATACTATCTCTATTTATTGACCAGAGAGATATTCATTTTTATTGCTTAGCCGGAGCATTACAATTTCAAAACCGTATTCAAACTTGGCAGATCAGGACATCGAAAAGAAATTTAAGCATAAGCCTAGCTTTGAAATTCTCTAAATTGGATTTTAAACGACCCAAGGAGGACTTTAATCGTAAAGTGAATTCGAAAGACAATAATAATGCAAGCTCCTAGATTAGAGGAATGGAAATCCTTACTCATTACTTAACAGTCGGTTTTAAATCTCTTAACTTTTATAATCGAATCTAATAGCCTTGCATTCTGGATATATATAATATTCAAAGGCAAGCAGTTAAAATGAGAAATTAAATCGCTTTTATTTTCTTAAAGTTTCTGTGACAACCCCAAATATATTTATCTGTGTACATTAGGGCGCTCTTTTTAAGGTCAAAATTTAAATTTACTAAGGGCGCCCCCTTCATCGATTCCTTTTGCAATATAGATATTAAAATTTTTAACCCAAAAAAAAAAACAGTTTTAATGGGCGCACCGAGGCCATAAAGTTAGCTCTAAAAATTACCCATACGCCTCGTAGTCTACATCGAATTTCCAATAATGAGATCTGTGCTACATGGGTCGAGCTGTCAATTTTTGAAAGCCTGGCAAACAATTTCGATTTTGATATTAAAATTCCCCAATTGTAAACAAAAATGGACAAGGAACCTCACGCATTCTTGGTGGGCGCTTTAAGTCCCGGCTTTGTCGAGTCAGTTGGGCTGCCTTGTAAAACGAAAACGACAGAAATTCGTATCCAGACTGTCGAAAAAAAACACTTTTAAAAGAGTATAATTAAAGATCTTTTTTCGAACTAATTTGTTTTTGGTTTTTGTTGGGTGTTTTTTTTTTGTTGCTTTGCTTGGTTCTGTTTTTTATTTTTATCCTACAACTTTTGGCGGATAGGAAGATTAAGGGATTCTAGTTAAATATGTATATGTGGGTTTTAATGTTTAGAAGGAATCAAGAATCTCCCCACAGGTTGGTTGATATCTGATGGCAGAAAGTCCCAAGCGACAAGTCCCCCGCAGTTTTCTCTCCCTTAATTCAATGAGGCTTTTCTGGAAGCTTGTATCACAGTCATCAGGCACAGATAGGGAGCGGAATCACTTTTAAGGTTTCGTAACATCGGTGCGGTCTATATAGACATAGGACATACGAAACATCTTGTGCTGTCGCTCGCTTTCCGAAAATAGCAAGTATTTCTACATATAGAGCAAACGATGGTGTGCGCTTGGGATTGGCGGAATGGATATCGAAAAGGTCTCAAACAATACAGATGGAGCAGGTGCCGGCTAGCATCGAAATGCTTTTTAGTGGCCAAATCCCAATACATGAGATGCTTTGATCAGCGCAACATGTTAGTCCTCCACGAAGTGGTTTAAAGTCTTAAGAGTATGTTTATTCCTCCAGCTGTTTTTTACTAATTAAGTTAGTGAGAATAAATTATTTTATTTGCACACTATAGTTTAAATCAGAGCAACCTTTTGAAAACACGAAAACATTTTGATTGAAGTAAACGCCAACTACAAACATATATAAAGTTGAAGGGCAACACTGCGTATGAGTAATTTCAAAAACTTTGGAGACCCGCGCGTCCACTAAATCATAACTTTTTTTTTTTTTTTTTTTTTACATATACCCCATAAGCTATCGAATCTGGGGGCGCCAGTATGATCTAATTTTTCCATACAAAAAAAGTGCGCCCTAGTGTATATAGAAGGTGAGTCTAGCTTGTATTTTAAAGCAGGGGTCTTAAGAATGATACTTAGAATGAATGTGATCCATTGTAATTAATGGCTTCCTAAGCTGGACGCCTCCTTCGTATCAAGAATGGGCTAATTTTATACAAATAAATATCTCATTGCATCAAACCAAAACCTTTCCCTTGAAGGTATCAGGCCGAGAACCCTACCTAAGAATTTTTATCGTTATCAAACACCCTAGAACGAACTTTTAACAGGATTTCAGAGGTCTTTTATATCTTTATAAGGAAATCAGTGTGAAAGTAATTTTTAATACGGGTCAAAGTACATCTTTGAATTACCTTAATGGACCTGATTATTATAAAGGAAATGCTCATTATTGGAAAATATCGATAACACATTTAATGACCAATATGAAAACTATTAATGTTTTTGAGACATAATATTAATATCAGGGCTGCAAACCGGTTTTGAGCCTAACCAGTTCATTTATTTTACTGTGAACCGAATCTTGAACCGAACCTCATTAGAAACATTTTGTTAGAACTCCGAAATGGAATGTACTTAACATTAAACTATTTATTGAATTTTCCCAAGTGTTCTTGTAACCGATTCCGATCCAAAACCACGTAATTCTCACACGATTTATATAGTTTTTAGGTCGAGTGCGATATTTAAAACACATAGAAAACAAAACTACAATTATATAATGCATGAACTGCATCAAAGTTCGAACCTAATCCTTCGCCCATTTTCGAACCTCAACCGTTGGGTTTTTTTTGGATCGGCGAGTGAGCCGGAGATCCGAATATTCTATTTGGTTTGCAGTCCTGATTAAAATCGAAATGATTACTTTTCAATATCAAAAGAAATATCAATATGGATATTTTTTGAGTATCCGACAACCCAACACCTACACCTACATGGCTACTGTTATTACTTTTGTTCCTCAAGCTCATCAGGATTTTCTATACCTTATGTGATCGAAATTTTAATAGGAATTAGAAAATCCGTAAAGAGGCCATGAAAAAAGTATACTTAGAAGAAGAAAAAAAGCAAATTAGGAAGAACGGGAAGACAAATGAAGAGTGCATTAAAAAATGAATAGAAGTCGGTAGGGAATAGTCAAAAAAGCGACAGAGTAAGACTACGAAAGCACTAGAAAATTATCAAATGAATTATGCAAGGAAATCCAAATCGATAAACGTTGAAAGTTAAAATCGAGACAATTTAACACATATTTTACGAGCGCTTAAAAATTTCTTGAACCAATTTAAGGACTAATAGATAAAAAATTAAAAAACAAAATGCACACTGAAACGCAAAACAATTTGATTTCTTTATAGACTGAGTAATAATTGGTCCAGTTTGTGGCCAGTTCTTAATTGTTTTTTGGATTTGAACATGGCTTTGCCCATTTGCGCTTTCCATTCTCCCATCCATTTTGCCCTCATGTTGTGCAGTTAATTTGATTTAAAATTCGAGAATTTGATTTTAGAACATTTTTCATGTGTGCTAAACTCGAACCCCCATCACACTCTACACCCACCCCTACTCACCCCCTCTCCATCAATTTTTTTCACCCACTCTTTTGTTATCAAATTTGCTGCTCTTGGTTCTTGTTTGGTGTTTGGCGTTTGGTTGGGGTTTGTTGTTTTTGCTGCGGTTTTTTGGCGCGTTGTTTGTTTTTGCTTTTCCTTTTGCTGCGTTATTTTCGCCGTAATTTGTCGCTCTGACTAGGCAAGTTTTGTTGCTGCTGTTGCCGGGTTATAGTTCAAATGTTTTATTATTTATGCGCTTTAGTGGCCAGCTATCGTTTTGTTGTTGTTGTTGTTGCCGTTGCTGTTTGCCCCCGAACATTTTTAGCTGACATGCCAAACTTTTTTGCCTCAATAAAGTTTTGATTTTTGGCATGGCATACGGGAGCGGGAGGAAGACAGAAGGCAATTACATGAAAATGCATTTATTATTGTTGCAACGTGTGAAATTCATGGGACAGGATGGGTAGGGAAGGGAGAGCGTGCGATAGGTAAACTGAATGCGTTGATTTCTGAATGCGTCCTTGTCATAAATACTTTACATTTAGGTATAAATTGTGAATTGTTTATGGCCATGATCAGCTTTAAATGTTTTCTGTTGAATTTTAAATACTTTGTGATGGGTTTTAATGGAAAATTTCAGTTAAAATTACATTTCATTTGCTAACGCAAAACGACATTGAGACGATTGTGTTTGAAAGCCGTTTACAAATGTAAGCATCTATTTTTTTACATCAATTTGATACAACCAAATTACAGGCTTTTGGCTATCAGAGAAGATATGAACAATGTTCATGAATTTTCATGAATTGTCCTTTAAACAATTGGTTCCCACTTTATAAATGGCATCGTAATGCCTCAAAATCATTTTGTACTCGAAAGGACCAAAATTAATCATGTTGAAAGGTTAGAGAGGGGGAAAATATGTTATACATTCGTTCGACAATGAAATCTTTCTAAAAAAAAAAGGTTCTGTCTGGTAAATAAGGCAATAACCATTCAGCGGTTAAGCACTCAATTCCCGCACACAAAAAAGAAGTCGGGAAATGTAACATTTTTCAATGGAAAAATCGCCAATGACAATAGTTGTTTTGAAAAGATTATGGAATCTTTTCCATTTAAAAATTAAAGGTCTGATCTTTTAAATTTAAAAATTTGCACTAAGTTTTTAGTGGGTTTTCCAATTTTTATGTTAATATTTGTACACTTTTGAAATTACTAGAAAGAACGAACCATCTACATTTAAAACTGTGGGAGATATGACGTTTTTCCTCAACTGCGAGGGCGGTAGGGGGCGTGGCCAAAATTGAAAATAAACTTGATCTGCCTGCAGACATAAAAAGCAACCATACATATCAAACCTCTATCTCTTAGCATAACGGAGATGCTGTTACATACTTTTGCACAATCTTATTATACTCTTTGTACTTACGGTACAGGGTATATAAATGTTGAGAAGATAAATATAATAGTCATGATGGAGTCCAAAAAAATTAATTATTTTGCAGTTTATTTACTTTCTATATTTGCTTATCTTGGTTTAGATTAAAAGTGTTAAAATGATGTTTAAATGCTCGCATGCCTTTACAAACACTTTTTGGGATAGTATGATTTAACTTCAAGATGAAACTTTACCAGAACTTTATTCATCTCCACTAATACTTTTATATTTTAGTATACAATTGCTTTTCAATTGCCACCAAATTCTTTATTGCACAGATATTTATCGTTGAATTTTCGTTATGCTGCCAACGCCTTGTCCATAGATCATTATTAGAAAAAATAATAAAGTCACCTGAAGAAAATTTATCAAAATCATAAATCATGGCAAATTGCTACAATTTCTTATGCCCCTGCATCCAGGCATGTGTTGGAGGAAGTGCGGGAGTGTGTCTGTATGTGCACTGTGTGCGCAATAATTTCTCAATACATGCATATGGCGGTGTGGAAATATTTGCAAGCTGGCGCTGAAAAGTATGCTACTGTAAATTCGCGAAAGTGAGCCTCACTGAGTGAGTTCTTGTTGAGCCACTCTATTGAGTTGAGTGAAACATATGAGTGAGCTGTGCGCGTGCTCTCTGCCTTGTTGAGTAGGACTACGAGTTAAGTGTAATGAGTGAGGTTGTACTCAAAGAGAAGGAAGTATTGTCGGAGTTCGAGTGCGCTGCCTGTGTACTCTTACTTTGAAAGTTGAGTTGAGTGTATCTTGGCGTGCGCTCAAGAGAAATTAGTTTGTTGAATCCATTTTTACTCTTTACTGAACGAAGAGAAAGTGTGTGAGGTCCTGTGAGCTATTAATGGCTCACCTTTCTCTTACCCAATTGAGAGAAGCACCTTGTACATGTGTTGAGTGTATAATTTTGTCATTAAAGTAATTTTGAGTTGAAGTAAAGGTTGCAGGTTGAGAGCAGAACTAAAGATGACTATGCATATGCATGCTCAAGGGGTCGTTGTTGTCTAGAATTTTCAAGAACTCATTATTCATTTATAAATAGACGCACACACAACATTTCAATTCAATAAAATTAGCTTTGCTGTTGAAACTGTTTTTCTCGAAATTCACGTTTGACATGATATCATAAGTTCCAATGGACCGATGGACTTGAAATTATGTGTGGGCCTCTCTTATACATTTGTGGCCCTTTATGGCTCGAACTAGGATTGTGTAAAAATTTATAATTTTAATGCTTTATAAATATTTAAAGCTTTGGAAAAAACGATGCGATGAATGTCGCTTGTTAAAAACCTATTTTGTGTTTTAAAATGGCCGAGAACGTGTCATAATGGAGGCACTCATTTTTTAAATACCATCCTGTTTCAATTTTAAACAGCTTTATCAGAATTTGACTGTCATAAAGCAAATGTAAAGAAAATATAAAAATGACTCATAAATAAAAGAGCCGTTGAAATGTCAGCATGTATTTACCTCTCACTGATCTTTATATCACAGAGAAAATTATCCGTTGAGACTTGTTATCGAAGGTCTGCTAAGCCCTCATTTTCTTAAATATGTCTGGTGTTGAATTGGGAAAAAAAATGGGAGAATTGCGACGCAAGTTCGAAAGGTGCGCTTTATCATGAACAATGTTTTCAATCCTCACTTTTATTCGAGCCTGAAAGGGTATGTGGTCAATCGCCTGCTTGGCGTTAGTTCAGTTTTCGAAGGAAATAATTTTAAATCCAAATTAACATTAGAAATTTCAAAATGAAACTTCGGGTTCAGCGTGGAAAGTTTGTCTACAATCAATATTTTATTTACCATTTGCTCGTGTGCATTAGGGTGCGTTTAGACACACCGTCCGGTTGGTAATTATTTTGGTACGAGTTGCTGGCATACATGTGTGAGTACTTAAAAGCGGTAGTGCCAGTTTACTGGCACTTTGGTCAGATGAATCTGTGAATATTCTCATCTATGCACTCTGTCCAAACAAACTGCCATACAAAAAATTTGGCAGCCTACACAAAAAAAAAACTTCAAATTTTTAGAAATTCGCCTAATTTTTAGAAATTTTTCTTAATTTGTTTCTTTTTTTTAAGTAAGAGAGCATAGCAATAATTTTTTAGAAAATAATTTCCTATTTATATAAATATTTTGGAGGTGTTTTTTTTGAAAACAGCCTATAGTCATTCGATTTTGACAAAAGAATTGAGTGGAAGCTTATAAAATAAATATATGCCAATTTTAAACATGATTACAATGAAACAAAAAAGTTTTTCTTGCTAAGACTATTTTTCCAACCTTACTTTTCTAAGGCAGCTATACTAAATAGATGTCCGATTTCGACCAAACTTGACAGAATAATGCAGAAGCATTGAAAACTAGTGATTACGGAGTTTGGAGACGTTTGCATTAAAAACAAAATAGTTTTTTTCACTAGAACTTGTTTTTCGGCCGATCGTTCCTATGGCAGCTATATGTTATAGTCATCCGGTTCCGACAAATGGGCAGCGAATTTGTACGAGAAAACTAAGTGCAAAGTTTGGTCACGATAGCTTTAAAACTGACGGAGGAGATAGCATAGAAACAGTCGGAAATGCTTCCTTCCTGTTACAAACATCTGGACAATTCATCTGGAATATACCCTCTGCAAGGGTATAAAAACACATAGCAATACTAAAAAATGTATACAGAAAATCGCCCTTAAATTTAGAAAAATATAAGAAGACACTGCTTGAAATTTACAAGTTGGAATTCTCTGCTTTAGGAATATAAAAGGAGGCAGCTGATATTTTGATTGCTAAGATATTCACCCTAACATACAGAATATTGGTTGTAGAAAATCTCACGAAATTTAGAAAAAGGCGCTCATAATTCTCAAGTACGAGTTCCCGAATTTCGGAATATGAAAGGGGCAGCTGAGTGCTTATCATTTGACTGCGTTCTTTACAGTGACTAAAGCGCGTGCTTAGTAGGTGAAAGCGATAAGATGCCTTTCGTGTCAAAATTTCCCAGAGTTTAAGTCCCAGACAAAGTAAAGTTACACTGAAAAAAGAAATCAATCCGAAACGGGATTGAAAACAGGGTAATCCCGGATAGTCTTGATAAGATCCCAAAAAAGATTGACTACACTCACAATTTATTTTTTTAATCCCAGGATCATTTTAAGCCTGCTACGGGATTACTCTGACTTCAATAACATTTCGGATTGATTTCAGATTTTATTTTTCTGTGTAGAAAATAAAATAGTGATTACTAATATTAATGTTATTTTCAGAAAGAAGACAAGCGAACCAAGAAAAAGAAATTATGTTAGTCTTACTTGTCTTCCTCTTCTGTCTCTACTCCCCTCACTCCATTATTTATCTACGAGTTATACAATTTTTGTTTTTATTTTAAAATCTAGAATTTTCTTAGCATTCTTTGTCCGACTACAAGAAATTATTATTCTAAAATATTTGGGCTTCGCTGTGACTAGTCGTCCGCCTGCAATTATGATTCGAGGTATCGCAATATAATGCACCGTACGGTCATCTTAACATGCTGTCATTATGGCGGCATTCGTTTTTGTTCCGTTTCTGAGCCCCGCTTTGCGCCTCCTGTGATAGTGCAGCCATTAACATATTTATTACCTTCATATCGATAAATAAAAACTATCTTTAAATTTTCCATATTTGGTTCTCTCTGAATCAACCTGACTCACAGACTCAGATCCAACTGCATTATAATTGCTTTTCTTCACAGCCATCGATTGCGTTTAATTAAGAACATAATCTATCATTAATAAAGCAGCTATAATCGGCCGATAATCAACAACAGCAATAATATACCTAAAGCCACTTGACTCCACCCAAAACCGATCGGGTGCAATGGAGTTGACGTGGGCGACTTTTGATTGCCGGCAAGCAGCGACTCAAAAGAACAGGAAAATAAACAAAAGCAAACAAAATGAAGCCATAAATACATTTGGCATCGCGTCCAATGGCCACTTGAATGGTCTTGCAGCTGCAGTCATGTATTCTCCGCATTCGCTTTGTGTCGGTGTCGGCGACTTTTTTAATTAAAATAAAAATGCAGGCCACACATGCAATGCAATGGCTGTGGATGTGACTGCTGCTGCTCCTGCCGATGATGATGATGATGATGAGGTAAATCAGAACAACAATAAACAAAAATTAAGTTAAAGCTCATTTGAAATATCCACACTCGACGCGGCATAAGTTTAATGCAGTTGGCAATGCCATAAACAATTCGAACGCACAAAAAGGAAAATTAATTTTCCTCGTTTTGTTTGTTTAATAATAGGCTTATGAAATAATTAAATAAAAACGGCTTACATTTCGCTGGTCGTCTGGCAAGTTTTCTAGGGGCCATAAAAAAGAGTCCGCCAACAACTGACAATTAATTGTTAAAAATCAATTTGCAGAGCGAGTGCGGTTAACTCGCTTTACTGTTGTTTTTGTTGCGTCATTTAAATATATAAAAAAAACGTAACGAGCGGAAAATACATAAAACCAGCTGGGAAAGCCAAAGTCGAGAGTGCTCACACACAATATGCGAAACATTCAGTTGAGTTGAGGAGCAGAGACAGGCGCTGCAGCGAATTCGCCGCCAAATATTTGTGGGCATATAAATCAGAGGTTGATTTAATTGATAGAGCCAACCAGAGTGTGCTCGCACTTTAAATTACGATAAACAATATTTCGCAATTTATAGTGCATTCGCTTGTTAAATCAACAAGTTGCGAGTAATGCAACTAAAGCTGTTTAACCTATTTTATTTTGCAATCAATGGATTGCAAAGTATTAGGTGGCCAGCCCCTGGCTTAAAGTTGCTTACTTTATAATAACCCGCAAGCAACAATGCAAAATCACAAAACCAGGGTGTGGATTGGTAGTTTGCTTCAGATCTTTAAAGCTTTGAGGACTTTCCTGTTGAGTTTATTCAGTTCCAATTTAAAGTATCAGACGGCTTCACCAGTAATTAGCTAAATTTCTTTAACTTTAAGGATGTAGGTGGTTTAGGAGCTTAGGTACGCGATATAGCCATTTCCATCTGTCTGCTCGTTATTGTCCGTACAGGTCATACCTCCTGGCCATATTTAGTCCTCAGGATGATTAATCGATCCGCCAAAGAAATGTGGCCTCCTCGGGACATCTAGCTAAAAATGTTTTTCTTTAAAAACTCACTCACCCGGTCACCTTCACAAGCTATTGGCGTCAGCTTGGAAGTAACTAGCCATGAAACATTGTTATCAAACATTTCCGTTCGGACTTGGAGTGTTAGGGTTCGGATTTCCGATAGTCAAGTAATGTGTAAATCAGCTTTCAGCTGATACAGTAGAATCATAAAACATTGTTATTTTTTTTTTGTTTGCTTAAATTGTCACTAGGATATTTCGAGTCAAGCCGTAAAGCGCTACATCTCAAAGGCACCTTGCGAATCCTATATCGTGCCTTCCTATTCTATTCGAATTCTCCTAATTACTTTCGAATAACATGCAGTCTAGCCTTATTCGAAGGGATTCAAAGTAATGTTTAAACCAGCTGGTTGACAAAACAACTCAAGTCTTTTTACTGTTTGCAATTCTTCTTCTGCTCACTTATATTGATCTTCCAAAAAGTTGTGCTTTACACATCTACCACACTCCAATGGAAATGGTTCCAATGGATCCCAGACTAGGTCACATGGTCACAACTTTTTGCCTTGGCTACTTTAATATAAGCAGCAACCGTTGCAAATAAAAAGAAAGAAGCAAATTACGCTGTTTGCTTCACCTGAAAATTCAATTACAATACAACTGTTTGTGGAAAATATGAGCCAGAAACATTGCTGAACAACAATTTGCTCTTAGAGTCATCTTTTCTTTTTTCCCTTTGATGTTTTAATAATTTGCAACTGTGAAATTTCATTAAACAGGTTACCAAGTGAGCAGCGTAAAAAGCATTTGTGCAAATAGTTTGCAATTATTTTAATTTTTAGTTAAGCGATGTTTGTGTTTTTCATAATATTTGGCAACTTTTCTGTTGCTGTTTATGCGTTATTTTCCCAGGCAAAGTTTTGACCACAAAGTTGTGAGCGTGTAGAAAAGCAATAGAATAAACAATGATTTTTATTTGGTGTTGAATAAGTTTTAATCGGTTTTGCTTACAAATACACACACCCATGCAGGTGTTATCCTTGGCACTCTCAATTTGAGTTAAGCGCGCGCGCTTTTAATCAACAATCTGTTGAGGCAGCATCGACACGCCTAACCCCCTTGCCACGCCCACTGTGCTACCAAATTGGCAATTTTGCCATATCGGCAGTTTTGTGAGCAATCAATTTCGATGCAAATGCACTTGCACTTGACGACTCAATGAATGAGGCGAGACTCTGCGGCCGATGCCACAGTGGCGTATGAGTGATGCTGCATGCTGCAGTAGCAGCAGAAGGCGGAGAGTCAGCGACAAAGGCAGACAACACGCATCATCATCATTCACAACAACAGCAGCAGCAGCAGCAGTAGCAGCAGCAGCTGCACAATTCATTCCGATAGGCCTTGCCCTTGCTGCTGTTCAGTAAATTTTGAGTTTCATGCCACAACAGTCAGCCTTTGTGCGCATCGATCATGGTGCAGCGGTTTTGTAATGGCACCCCGAAAATCTGCGGCGAGCACCAAAAGGATACAAAACTATTGTTTTAATTAAGCCACTACAGATTTGCCATAGATTTTGACTTTCAAGTTAAAAATTTGGGGCAAGTTGGCTCTAAAGTAAGTCACACTTATGCGATATGCAAAAAATATGTTGGTGAATTCTTGAAGCCGATGTTAGTTTCAATTCAATATAAGTTGAACTTAGCTTGTGCGTTGGTTGAGACGTCAATTCAAAGGCCCCGAGATTGAATCTCAGAAAAAGTTTGAAGTCTATGCATATTTATTTTTTCCGTAGTTTTTCAGAAATAAGTCTAATATAATTCTGCTCTGGATTCATAACAAAATTAATTAAGCTTAGGTTGGATAAAAGATTTATTTATTGTGAATTTACTGATTGTTTATTTATTGAATTTATGGCGAACCTTACTGCGCATTTTTGGCGTCCCACATCTTACGAATCACACGGGAAAAACCAAATTGCATAAAAATCACCATGGTTAGGTTACACCAAAAATATGGTTTCTGGAACGGAAGCCAGAACTGAACCGAACCAAAACTAAACTGTACTAACCTGCCAATTAGTTCTCGCATACCGAAAAATTTCATATTGTATTGTTTAATATTGGTTCAGATTTGTTTCTGCTTGAGGACTTGTGCTCAAATTTGTAAAATTTTGCTTTTGCTTTTTTTTACTTTACATTAATACTCAGTAATTATTCATCTGGTAATTTTGTAAGTTTCGTTGTTTTCAAACCATTTCCCGCCCATTTCTTCAACTTAAGATCTTCCGCGGGCAAGGGTCAAACCATTTCCCGAAGTTTTAACGCTAACGGACAGACAGACAAATATAAGTTTCTATATTTATAAGATTAAGAGCAGGACTGCAAGCCCAAACATTTTGTTTGGATCTCCAGCTCGCTGGCAATGGTTAGAGTTAGGGAATTTGAGGCTCGAGGTTTTTGGGAGAAGGTCTTGATTCGAACATTTTTTTCAGCCCAAGTTTTACACAATATTAATATAATAAGTCAAAGCTACAATTAGTAGGGTTAAGCCCTATGTATTATAAAATCGCTTTCGACCGATAAACTGCACAAACCATATAGAAATCCTCTTGTTTTGGGGTCGAAAGCAGTTTGTTGAAATCATGTGAATGTTCAAAATACAATATACTGTTAAATAAAATTCAATTTCGAACTTTTCATACCATGCAGTTCTACGACTCAGTACTAAGTATTTCAGAACTGATTCAGACTTGAGCAGTAGGAATAACGGAATTTAATGCCTGAATTTAGGCATGTTTCAGTACTTTCCAGGAAACTCACCCATGAGTTCCGCCCTGAAATTATGCCTAAAATCAGCAGAGGTTATGATGTAATAGGACATGTCTGTGTTGAATTCATGGCTAAAACTCATAGAAGGGATGCCATGAATTCAGTACCAGCCCATTCATTTTAGGGCTGATTCAGCTTTGAATCAGAGTCTTAGCCGAACTGAAGGGTATAAAACATTAACAATCTAATGCTTAAATTTTAGTTTTGTGAATCATTTGAAAAACTTTAGATCTTCAAAAACAGGCGCTATTGAGTGGGGGGATTTTATAATTAACTCTAAACGTTTTAAAGTTTTAAGGCCATTTTAAGCATCAGTCGCTCAAATTCAACCAGATAACGGATGAAGTCGAGAGGCAGTAGATCAAATTTTTTGATGCCCTTTATTTTTGTTCAACCGAATCGAAATTTTGGATTGGAAAAAGGTTCAGTTTAAAAGCTATCCAGCTGAAATTTTTAACAGTGTCTTCTTTTTGCTGCACACTACTAATATGTCGGAGCCGACCGGATCGGATGACTATGTCTCATAGCTCCATTGGAACCTCCTAGGTGCCGATGGAATGATGGCAGAAAAGATGTAAACTTAAAGTCGAACAAAAACGAACACTTTTTGAATCGATGGACAAAATCGTTGCAGAAATTGTGGAAAGGATTGGGCAATAGCAAGACTTGATGACTTTGGTGCCGTTTTAAGTCTAAGTTTCCATGATTTGTTGGTTAGATTCATACACAGAAAAAAATAAGATTAAATATCGAGTTGATCTTCCAATATAATTTCAAAAATATCAATTTTTAAATATCCGAGAGTTACTATTTAATATCAATATGATGCTGTAGTATTACATTGATACTAACAAGAAAGAAAGTCGGTCAAGCCCGACTATAACATACTCTGTACCAAGAAAATTATACGCTCAGCATAAATTTTGATGCTGCAGTAGCAGCGAACAGTCTTTTGATCATAACTCGAAAACCGTTCATCCGATCTTCTCCATTCCTTTGGCGGATCGATAAGTTATCATCTTCTTCCAAACTGTGGGAGATATGACGTTTTTTCTAAATTGCGGGGGCGGGAGGGGGCGTGGCCAAAATTGGAAATAAACTTGATCTGCCTGCAGACATAAGAAGCATATGTCCCATACATGTCAAACCTCTATCTCTTACCATCTCAGAGATCTGTGCGTTCATACGGACAGACAGACGGACGGACAGACGGACATGGCTATATCGAACCGGCTGTTGATGCTGATCAAGAATATATTTACTTTATAGGGTCGGAGATGATTCCTTCTCGATGTTACATACTTTTGCACAAACTTATAATACTCTGTGTACCTACGCTACAGAGTATAAAAATATCTTTGATATTTAAGATGATACTTTAAAAATATAACAGTTATATTAACAAATATCAGATTGTTGATCTGAAACATTTCACATTGATATGTTCGAAATGTACGAGTGATATTTTCGATCATATCAATTGGGTATTCTTCAGATGAAGGCCGATTCGATACTGAAAAATACCCGATTGATACTAAATATCGTGATCTTTTTTTCTGTGTAGGTTAAATGCAATTTATTATTTGGGTGCAGTATGCAAATCTAAAAAATTATATTGGCGAGCGTCACGATACATTTTGATAAGTTGGAGGTTAATGTTAGACACAATCCCTCTATTAAGATTTTCAATGATATTGGACTTTCTGCTTTATTTGGCAGGGCATAATTAAGACCCCAGACAGACTCATCAATGATGATGACCTCTACGACAGCAAACATCAATCAGTGGCGGAGGCATTACTACACACATCTTTTGGCTACTTTAAGGGGTTCCAATTATGGCAGCTTTGATCATCGTGAACAGTCGGCGAGCCACATCAATCAACGGGGCCAGACACCGTCGTACGATTGACCCCAAAGATGCAGACACTTACAGAATCGTGTGGGCTTCCAACTAATAAACCAAAGGACTCAAGAGCCCTGTGTGAGTATGTGTTTGTGTGCAAATTTTTGACAGCTGCCAAACAAACGTTGCACATTAACGGCAATTGCTTTTAAATTGATTGATTTGCCTAGACGAGGCGTCGGCGGCGGCTACGATAAGCGGCAAGCAGACAAACAGCGTCTGAATGTGAGTGCGCATAGGCAAACATGGCCAGAACGTGCAGGACGTGCACCGTCACTGACACAGCAACTTGATTGCACTCTGCTTTTTGGGCAAACAAAATATGATTGCCTGCAATTAGGCGCCGCGATTTTGGCAGCCGTCAAAGTTCGGGCCTCTGCGCCGCTGCCAACCACTTGCCAGCGCATTAAATAAGAAATTTTCTAAAATTGCCGCACAACATGCCAAAAACTAATTATACGCGCGGCCTTTCGGCTGCACTTTCCGCTTTTCAGTTGCATGCAAATGGTGAGGTGTGGATGCGGGGCTGGGCAAAATGTCAAAGTCCCACAACAAAAAGGTGGCAGGTGACCAAAAAAAGCCACTTCAAACAAAATTCACCGACACCAACTCAGGCGCTGCTGCAACAGGAGGAGCCACGTTGTATTTAATTTTTGGGTGTTTTGATATATTTCATATGGACTAAGTGATTTCAACAATTACGTGCAGGATCCTTGTGAGAGAAGATCTAACATTTAAGAAAGTAAAGAAATCGGAATGCTGAGTCAAACTTAAGCTGCTAAAATGGCATCAATGACAAACAGATCTAGACTCTGTTACAGGGAACCCCTAAGCCACCTACCACATCTACACAAGCTGCGTCATTAACTTTAATTCAAGCTCTTAGCAGAAATTCATACTAAGCTAGAATTCGTTGGCCAAGTAACGAAGGCGTTAACGATTTGCTGGTACCTGGATAGTGAGCGTAAATACCAGCTAAGTATTTGCCTATTGTTCATGTTGTTGACAGGAACGTTGCTGCATCACCTGTCGTTAACGACCGACAAAAGCTCAATTGTGCAACAGGTCATTAAGTCAGGTAGTTTCTTGACACCAGCTGAGCAACAGGGAACTAACCGAGTTCAAGCACATTCGTTGACAAAAGTAGGGTAACACTTTTGTGTAAAAAATTTTTTAAATTTTTGTGAGGTAGTCTTAATTTTTCTTTTGCAACTTTTCCTTCCAACCCTGGGAATTGAAGTCTGCAGTAAGTACCATCGATCTCACGTGTGACAGTGCGACTACTTACTTGGAAAGGCTTAGTATACCCTGTTCCCATTAAAAATGGGAAAGGAGGATCATGAAGTTGGGCAAATGTATGTAATAGGGAGAAGGAAACATTTCCGGCTCCATAAAGTAACTAAATATATTCTGGATCAGCATCAACAGCCCAGTCGATTTAGCCATGTCTGTATGAACGTTGAACGTCAAGCATAAAAACTGTTTCCTAGTAATATGGTTACCATATCTTGTACACTTTCGCTATGAGATTATCCAAAAAAATTTGAAATGATACATAATTCGTCTGGTTTATATCAGAGGTTCCCAAAAGCACCTTGTTACAAAAACTGGCACCTCGCGTAACCACCACTACAAGTAAATAAAATAGTTCTGAAGCAACAACAATCACAAGAAAGCGCACACGAAATCATTCGACGCACAGCAACAAATGTTGCATGGACATTTACACTAATGTAAGCTAATCTTACATTCATTCATAACCCATTTCGAGATTAGCGAGTTAAAAATCGTTTTCTAAAAAAGATCCCATTGTTCTCATTTAATTTTGCCATCAAATTTCATTTTGGGGTTGCTGTTGATTGTTGGCATGTATGCTCAAGACAATCTGTCTTACTTTCCATTATAAGTAGTCTGTACAGACTGCCAAATGACTGACACAAAAAATAAGCAAAAGTAAAACAGTTCAAATTTGAGATGAATAAATTCAGCAATAGGTAAATCACGTGGGAAACTACTACGAGAGATCGTATTTTGTCTTGCGGAAGGTGCACTTGGTTTCAGATTGCAAGCCAAAGCAATGAAATGATTTCCCAAACGCATTTGGACTAATTTTGTCTTTAATATCCTTTTAAAATCCAGCGGAGCTGAAAACAATCCAAAGAATATGAAAAACTATCATTTTCTGGATGATTTTTCAGCTTCGATGGATATTAAAAGGATATTAAAGACAAATCCAGTCAAAATGGATCCTTTTGGATGTATTTTTTCTGCGTACACTTTAAATTCATATTGGTTAACATCTTTTTTAACTGTTTTCAAGCAACCTATAACCACTACCCCAATAAACCTTAACCGAAATATATCTATATCTATATAACGAAAGTCGTTTCGGTATCAATCCCAAAAGTTTCGATCCCTTTATAAAGTTCTTCGGTTGTCCGTTCAGATCACAGTACTGAAAGGGCAGCCATTCATAAATGGAACAGGGCTGAAAGCCTCGGCATATGCTAATAAATTTCTAATTGAATAAGCCATAAGCAAATGTGCCGGCATATTGGTCCAATACACAAGCACACACATTCTCTGCCCTACTCGAACATAAACGCACACACACTCACACACATAACTTATAATGTCATGCGAATGGCTTAAAAGCGTTATCATTTCTTTATGTTTTTCCTTATTGCTAAGCGGACAGACAGAGACAATGGAGGAGTGCCACAAAAAATGGCAAATATTGTATGCATAAGGCATATGACCAGCCAGCAAAATGGCAGACAGTTGGCAGTGCCCTAGGGGAAGGGGGAGGAGAAAGTGGGAGAGGGAGTAAGAGAGGGAAAGTGGCACATTTGCATTTGAATTTTACAAACAATTGAAAAAGTAGTTAAAGTTTTTCTGCTGTCGCTGCTTTCACTTTATCGCAAACACACTCACACCTAAAAGTATGCTACACGCTTTTTATTTCGCTTTTTGCATATGCAATGGCTCAACACGGTCTTCTTTTTTGGAGCTGCTGTTGTTCTAGTTGTTGTTGGCTTTGGCATATTACAGTCAATGCCAGCTTGCCCCCTCAGCCAACGCCACCGCCACCTGTCCAGTGTTTTTGCCTCGCCAGTCATGTACTCGTACAAGCGCAGAGTGCCCGGATGCAAGAAGTGTACATCATATGGAGCTCTAGTTTGCTGTGCTCATTTTTTCTCACACTTTTGGTGCAACATTTTGCACACTTTCGCCGGCCAGTGCTGTGGTTGCTCGGGTTTTTTTTTTGTTTACGCTGACCGTTTTGGAGTTGACACACGTTTTTAGCAGCGCAGTGGCCGTTGTTGCATTTGGAGGCGAAACGGACATTCTAATAAAATGAAGATAACCGGTCGCGCTTGTCTAAATAATGGAAAATTCTTGGTGCAGTAAATTAGGCTCTAAAATATGATATTAAATTAAAATTTAAGTGATCACTTATTAGTAAATGTTTGTGTACTTTTATATATGTTTTAGGCTGGACCAGACCTAAAGGCCACTACCGACAGAGCTTCTCTCAATGTATTGCGCTGTGTGCTTCTCATTTTTTTCGCACCAGAGAATGGGACGAACGGATTAATTTAAAGATAGATGGTTTGTACACTTCTCAATATATTCAGTACCTTATAATAAGGTAATAAGGTACTTATTATTCATCGGTTCGGTTATAAAGTTTATGGGGCCTGAGTTTCTCTCTTCTGGCTCAAACTTAATATTCTCTGTGTTAATCGAATTTTGTTATTATTGGAGCCTTTGATGGCACTGGAAAATCACCTTCTTAGTCAGTTGCTTTTCAAGTTTTTGACAACTTATCCATGAAAACAGATCTGATCGGAAGAGTAACACATTGTGGTTATTGGGGTATTTATCGAACGTTTCTAATTTCCATTGACTTTTATTAAATTTGAAATTAAACTTGTGAATATATTTACAAAGAGCCAATAGTGTTTCGATTTTCATAACAGAAAATATAATACTTTATGATTTCAAATACTGACACTTTCAGTCGAGCAGCATTTCTTCAACACACACAGCCACTCCAGCTCAATCAATGTCCACTTCAAACTGACTATAAGATCGTTCACAACTCCGTTGCAAGCAACGCAACGAAAATACAAAACAAAACCAGTAAGCAAGTCGGTCGGAATATACTCTGTAATATAATCCAAGCCTGCAGAGTAGCACACAGCAGCACTGCTCCAGCGCTGCCTCGGACTTTCCTTGGCCTCTGACTGAACTATCAATTATGCGAGACTTAAACTCCCAATAAAAAGGAGGAATTGGACCATACAAGTACATCTTTTGTTTCTTATCATCTCTGAGACTCGTTTGTTTACTCTGGCATGGCCATATCGAGTTGCCTGTTGATGCTGATAAAAAGTATATATATATATTTAATACGGTCGGAGATGCTTCCGTCTGGCTGTTACAAACATTTGCACAAGCCCAATAAACTCCGTGAAACGTGTCCCTTAGGACAGAGTATAAAAATCCGACTCCAATGCAAATGCAAATCGTTCATTATTTCGACTATCAATAACTGATTTACATTTGTGCTAAAGCTGCACAAAAATAAGCGCAAAAGTAGAGCAAGAAATGCCAGGGAGGACACCCTGGGGACGGAGGCAAAAACAAACCCAACGAACTGAATGCGGATGCGGACGCATGGCAAACAATGGCAACAAAATATGCTGCTGCACTTAAATGAAATGCCAACAAACCAAACAGTTAAATCGCTTGGCTACGAGTGGCAAGGGGAAAGAGGTGTGGGGGCGGGGGCAGAGACGGACAACTGGCCTGGTGTTGGCCGCAGGGCGCGACTTGAAAAGCAGCTTCATTTTAGCGTATAATTGAGCGAGCACCAAATATGCGACAAGCCAGAGGGCTGACTGCAGTAGAAGAATGTGGGCGTGGCAAACTCGCTTTGTGTGTGCGTTTGCTAGTATGCGTGAGGATAACAAAGATTTGCGGAAGAATGAAATTTGACTATTACTTTGTCGCGGCAAATAGAGCGGAAGTCAGTCAACGAATGCAATCCCAAGTTCAGGCGACTTGATTGTGACTCGCAGTAGCGAAAGAGCTCAGCTGGAGGGCAGAAATCAATGCAACTGAAACTTCTCCTTCTGTTTGCGGTGCCAAGTGTGTGAAATATTTTTGCCATACATTTCATACACACAAATAAATATATTGTTCCATAATAAACTGCTGAATGGAGGGAGAGGGAAGACAGGGAGATGGGCTGGAGAGTGGCTACACCTGACTGACTGCAGCAGGGGCGCTCCGCTACTCCTGACAGACACCTCAAATGGCATTTTGCACTTGAATAATTTATATTGCATACTTCTGCGGGCAACTGTTTGAGTTGTGCGGTTAAATGATTTATGAATTCCTTGGCCATAAATGAATTGATGGATGCGGCCTGGGCGTTCATAAAAGCAAGAGTGGTGGAACGGGAACGTACAAGAAGTAGGGGCGGGAAATTATTGGGCGAGTGAGCCAACGATATGTGGAAGAAGTAGAAGGAACTACGGCGCGTCGTAAATTAAAGTCCGACCTGCCCGTCTTCGGTATATCCATACTCAGGGGATGTTTGAGATATTACAGATTTTGGGTATATAAATGTGAGATCGATTTCATCCATATTGTAGGAATAATTCTGAAATATTGGCAGAACATGGAATAAACTAAATTAAAGGTTTGGTTGCTTTAGCTTTTCTAGTCTCAAATACATTAAGATTGTGCAAATGTATGTAGAAGAGATTAAGAGAAGCTCGTCTTGGACCTTTGGGGCTGTTGAGTAAATTTTTTTAGTGTATGAAACTGGCAAAAGGAAACATCTCCAACCTGAATCTTATTATAGGGTAAGATTCCTGTTTAGAGAACAAAAAATATAAGGGTATTTCGACTTTAATGTTCGTGAGTGTATATAATTAATAATATTTAATTCTAAAATAATTCAAGTATTTTTTATATTAGTTTTTTATCAATTTGAATAAGCAAGCGAAATATAGCAAACCGCATTTAGTTACATTATAAAATACAGTTTTCGGTTGGCCCCCATGTCAACCATTCAAAATATAACCCAGTGAACAATTTGGGTAAAAATTCCAAGATTCAGTTCGCCTCTCAACAGCCATAGTCAGGTTTTGAGGGGAATCGGCCCCCCTCTGATTCATATTTTAAGTATGCAGTTTTGAAGATCATCTACCGAGAGTAGTTTGGCGCTTTTTTTTAAACTTCTAGTACCACCATCAGAAGCCTTTTGGGCCAACATGCAATACAACATGGCCAATGCTGGCTTGTCTCGACACTCCTCCAAACAGTTTCCCGGATTTTTGAAGTGCACCCTCAAAATTCCGCGAAATTGTTCACACTATTTTTCTTTAGACATTAAGTCAAGGTTCCACTTGCTTATTTTACATGTACAACTGGCATCGCTATATACCGCTTGTGTAATTTTTTCAGAATTGTAAAAGTTGTGGAACGTGGTTAAAATTAATAAAATCAATAATGTAAATATATTTTTAAGTATTGTATTTTTTTTTTACTTTCCATTAATTTACCATCCATGCAAATATAAGTTTTATTTAGGCTGATAATAAATATTTGGGAACTGTGATGCTGACTCCCAAAGAAGCCTTAATGTAACATTTAATTTCGCTAGATAATATAATATATAATCAAAAACGAACTGACCATTTTACACATCTTGCTGGAAAAATAAGGTGTTAACTTTAAATCATTGATAATATACATATCTCTTATTTTTCTGCATAGGTATACTAAAAAAACCATCATATTTGTATAAGTTAAGTTTTGCCTCATCACTATGAACCTAATAGCAGTACGCCATAAACTTGCCAGTTGGGTGAGACAATTCTTTGTTAATACTGTTAGGTTGTGGAACCAACTACCAGCCAAACGAAGTCTAGGAAAACACTGAATAAACTCCAAAAAAAAATTGAGATATAAATGAAACTTAAAATTTTGTTAAATTTATAGAATTAAGTAGGATGTCAATTAAAAATGAAACGTCTTGTTTTGTTGACTGGTGCAATAATTTTTAAGTATATATTTGTGTCACCAGAAATCTAGAATATATAATATGTTTTCTATTAAATTCTCTTTGCGTTTTCAGTTTAATTCAAATTCTGTTCAATTTTTCTATCTTCTCTTTAACTTTCCCTTATTTTGCATATTTTTTATTAATTAACGAGCATATAAATAAAACAGCCAAGGAAACCCAATAAAAGAGCTTTAGGCCGAAATCGAAATTTGATGAAACCTAAAGAAAATGAAAACACAACAAAAAATCAAATTCTTCCGCTTATGTCACTCGGCAAAGACTTTTTGAGGTTGGTAGCTTGGCTGTTCAGATCAATATCTCAGCAGCAGTTAAAAGACGGCTTGATTGGTTAGGGTCGACTAAAGGTGCTTATGTTCTTGAGCGTCTAAAGATGATTATGCGGACGGATTTAGACTTCCTTTTGATTGACTAAATACACTTTTAACGCTACCAATATATAAAATGGTGAGACTACATGCACTTAGGGCTGGGTACAGACTCAATCTTCTCCAAATACTATTAATATATATAACCAGGGATAAACTTAGAATCAGAACGAGACTTGGAAACACAAAACTGCGGGTGTGTGGGCTGACTCAACCAAATCTCTGGCTTGGACACGCACTTATCCCGTTAAAATTGGATTAATTAATTCGTATTAGTTAATAATCTAAAAGGGTACATTAAAAATGCAATCTAGAGAATTTTTTAGAAGTGTTGTTGCTTCCAAATCCGAACTCAAATTCATATTTAAATTAATATTTTGTTTTTATTAGGGTGAAAGAACTTCAGGCGCCGCTACAAGTATAAATATTCCTGATCAGCATTAACAGCCAGGGCGATCTAGTCATTTCCGTCGGTCTGTCCGTCATTTCCGTATGAACAAACAGATCTCAGAGATTTAAGAGATTGTAGCCATCTAGTTTTCAGATAAGTACACCAACTCTCAAAAGAAAACGATTCGTTGCACATTTTGATTTAAATAAATTATGGGTTTTGGCTAACTAAAAAAGGTCACCAAACCCACAAAGCGTAACACAGCACCTCTACTTTCACAGCATTTTAACAAAAAATACATTTTCATCCATTTTTGGCCTTCAAAAAATGGCCCTTTAATACTTTAAAGTTTCTCTAGTGAGTTCAGTTTGTGCGACTTGGTCATCAATCACCAAGAACTCATCGCACGTCGTTGGCTGTCGCGTTCAATGTTCGATGGCCATAATTTTGGATTGTATCAATTTATAGATGAAATGTTTGTGCCTTAGATATTTGCAGTTTAATAGTTAATTAGTGGCATTTGTGCAAATGTTAATTGTTCTTGTCGTGTTGTAAATTCACTTGACTGCTGTGCCGGCCATAATTGTTTATCGAGACCCAATGACCGCGCAAAGACAACGCACAGACCAATTCCAATCTCGGAGCTACAGAAGCCTACAGAGGCATGCATCCTGTCTGTTCCCTGTTCTCGTCTGTGTGTGTGTGTGTGTACATAAATTGTTGCATACCAAGCAGACGCTTTAAGGCATTCGAGCATGGCGTGCTGCGGTTTGGAGCCTCAATTGCATAGCAATCTCATTTTGCGTATGGATGGCGTTTTGTTGATTGATGGTTAACCAGAAAATCAATATCACTATGCTAATGAGACTTGGCATTGATGCACACTACAAAGATGAACTCTGGCAACATTTAGCCAGAAGATTGCGAAAGAAAGTCAGAAAAAAAATCAGCAAATGGACAATTTGTTCAATTATGAAATTCCTCTTTGGGCATTGTCAGTGATGTGTGCGGTGTGATTGAGCAGAAATAAGTGTGTGAGTGTGTTTGAGTGTGAGGGCCATGCATTGTGCATTTGGATGTGCGGATGGTTGGTTTGCACCTATTCATTTTGTCAATTGTCTGCTTGGCTGCTAATTTAATTAGATTTTAATATATAATTATATATTTTTGCCCATGCTGTGTAATTATTAGCTGTGGTGTTATTGTTGTTGTTCTGGCTGTTGTTTTGTTGTCTTATTTCAGGCGGTTAATTACAAAATGAAATGTATCATATAAATAGTCCAACGATGTCTATTAATGTTTAATGGCCAGTGCACTATAGGAAATTTACTCATTATACTGGCATTAATTAATATCTTCACAGTTAAGTCAAGCTTTTAGGGCAAATTCTTAGTTTTTTTGTTTTGTCGAAGTCTTTACTTTGAGTTTTTAGAAATACAGAAATTCGGACAATCCAAAACAGTGTGCAGCCGATGCAGAATATAGGGCTCTGCCATGTACAAAAAGTCTTAGGGCTAACAAAAATAAACTTTAATGCCTTTGCAGTTTATAGGATCTGTTGGCATAATCTTAATTTACTAGCTGTTAGAAGAAATGTTGTTATATATTTAGATAATAATTTGTAAAATTTTCTGTGGTGTTCAGTGTCCGAATGTTAAATTGCACAACTTTAGGCGCTTCATTTCGCAAACATGTTAAACATGTCACAAGGCAATAAAATAAAAGATTTTGCAGTTTACTGAAGGATTGTTCGTGATTTAATATGAAGTTTGTAAGCAAAATGATAAACTACATTTTCATGCAGGTACCTCTAAAAGCAAAGATGTTTTTCTCGCTATGCATTGATGCATCTTTACAAACAAAGAAGTTCTACTACAATTCTTAATTTTAAAAGCAATCGTCTCTACGGAAACTACTTGATAAATGCGTGTTTGGTGTAAAACTAAAATCCAATTTTTGTAGCGGACCATTGAAAAGACATCTGTGCCAAGTTTCAGCTTTCTACCGCTGAAGCTTTGATCACAAGAATTAAGTCAACTTTACGAACATTACAGGCTTCTTCCTATGGGGATTTCCACATCGAAAACTCCAAAAAAATTTGGAAAATAATTTTCTATGTCAACCTTTAGGAATCCGTCGGGTTGTTTTTCAATATCCACAATTTTTTAAATCTAGATAAGGTTATTGTAGATGTATAGTAACACAGTTCAAAAAAATCAAACTTTTTGAAAAAACCCGATGAAAGCCTTAAATTCAGATAGAAAGGTCTTCTGTAAGCATCGACTCACACCCAGTTTTTCAACTGTACGCTAGGCTCCCGTATTACACAGTTCGACAAAATCAAACTTTTGAAAAAACCCGGGATGAGACCCTTAAATTCTGATAGAAGGCACTTCTGTAAGCATCGCCTCATACCCAGTTTTTCAACTATACCCTAGGTTCGCGTTTTATGGGTACTTTTGTAGTAGCAACACAAAGCGACAACAATTTTAACTTAGTGGTTAATGGGACAAGATTAAAATCTAAAAAATTCAGCAAACATAGACAGGGTCATTGGGAACATTATATAAAAAAATCGCGTTATTAGTACAATTGGTTGAGGTACCTCAAGAAGGGGTCAAACCTAAATTCTTGAAAATCTTTAAAACCGCACGGTAGAGATTTCTTAAAAACTAAATTTATGATGGCACAATGGGCTATTGCACGTCCTTAAAAGATGGTACTCGTCAGCCAAAAAACCGCAAGATGGAATACCATTTTAAGATGCACCCACGAATATCTCCATGTAAGTCATAAAGAAGATCCCAAAATAGACCAAACTGCGATTTCAGATTTTCCCACTCAGTCGCTCAAAACCAACCAGACAACAAATGGAATCGCTAAACAGAAGGTCAAATTTTCTGATGTCCGCCTTTTTTTTGAGCCGAAATGATTCTTTAGGTTCGGGACAGGTTCGGGCTCAGCTATTAATTCTAAAGAGGTTTGGTTTAAGGTTTGGTTCACAGTAAAATAAAATTTGGAATTTCGGGTTTGAACCAGTTCGGTTTAAAACTAGTTTGCAGCCCTGTTTTGAATACGCATGTGCTCGAAATGATAAAATTGTCTATTGCGCGAAAATATGCAAGGCAAAATCACTATAATTTAATTCCTATTAACACAAATTAAGTTACTTTTGAACAAACATATTTAGAATAGAATATTTCCTTTAAAAAAAATACTACAAATATTTTGGATAGATAGTTTATTTTAGATAGATAGATAATATCAAATTGAGAAACTGTTCCCCACCAAACAATCAGAATAAGGCTTGAAATAGCCATTTAAAGCCATTTTTAGCTCAAAAAGATTTCACCTTTCCAAATTATTGTACAAATTTTATGTTGTTTAAAAAAATACATACTTAAATACTTGGCAATATACGGCCTTACGAGCTAGTCTCAATCTCTTTAAGTGTGTGCTATTTTCGCACAGGATAACACAGTTTAGCCGTGAATCTGAACGACACTGTTTAAAAAGTTTTTTCTTGGCTAGTTTCTTCAAAGCTGGCGCCAACAGAAGGTGGAGGTGACCGGATGTGTAATTTTTAAAAAGCCGGGATCAAACCCACGACCTCTTGCACAGCAGGCACACACATTACCTGGTGTACCACAGCCAGCAATGGCAGTCCATTTTGTTTTAAATGCTAAATTCTAAAAAGCATTATCGATGTAAGCTTAAGATATTTTGAAGCTCTTAAATATTATAAACAAAAAGTTGAAAAAGTCGTTCAAGGCATGTTGTGAACGTATTTTGAAAACAGCGCTGCTGAAGCGAACTTTCTTTTGCTCATAACTTAATAATGTTGTTCTTCCGATATTGAACAATCCTATGGAGGATTGATAAATAATATTGATTACTTAATATGTCTAGAAAATACAAACTATTTACATTACTTCGAGATATATGAAGTTTCTTACAAATCGTGGAGAAGGCAGGGGTTGTGGCAAAATTGTCAAATAAAATGTATCTGCCTTCAGGTATATGCAGCTTATTTTCCATATATGTCGAACCTCTACCTCTGCTTGTTCATACGTGAATGTCTTATGCCTATTAGTTTAGAATGAGAACTGTAAAGTTTATAATAACTACGTAGTCAAGTGAGAACAGATTCAGCTACCCCACCTCACTAATTGCCAGCTGATCCCCTTCCCACTCTCAGCTCAGATGTCCAACCAAATGCGCTGACTTATAACTTTTATTTATATTTAATTTATAATTAAGCGGCTTTGCACCTTAATCAGCGCTGACAGTTGGCAACCGCTTGTCAATTATGCATTGAAATTCCTGAAATTCGCTACATCCACGGGATACCCTTAGGCAGGATATGCAGGCGAGACTTGTGCGCTGTAACGTGCATTTTAATTATTTTGACATTTTGCCATTAGCTGTAAAAGATAATTAACTACCGCAAACACGATTTAAATGCAAATAAACAAGTTGGAAAAAAAGAGGACAAAAAAACAATAAAAAAGTATAAATAAATGCGTTTGCAAGTATGTGTAACTTGTCTTGCATTTGTCGATAAGTGAAAATGTGTTGCAAATTTCCTGGCTCTAGGAATTGTATAGCATTTTAATTATATTTTCCTGTTTTTCACTTGCGACAAATGCAAAAATTAATTGCATTAATGTGTACACATGCACATGGCTGCGAGGCTGTGTGTGCGTGAGTGTTTTTTTGTGCAACTGTATATATGTATATGTATTTATCAATTAATTGAGTAACACGGCATTACATAAATGTTTGGTTTGCTGTCCACCCCGAAGCGTAAGCGCATTAAACTGCCACAAAATATGCGCAAATGATATAGACGCGTACGATTGGCATGACAGATTTGCCCGATTTACAGAATTAACTGATAAATCCATTTGACAGTAGCAAAAAACGCAAACACCGACACAGATAAACGGGCATTAAATACATATTTCACATTTCAATTTGCAAATATTTATGGATATTCGAACTGGTTAATGAGAAGGCGGGATAGTGAGAAGGAAGAATTCGTGGGAGACAGCTTCATTTCATAAATACTACAAAACTGAGATATTATTTGATTTCCCATCATGATAAAATAAATGCAAGGTAGCGTACTGCATCGATTCAATATGCTAAGACTGGATTTACACGGTAGAGTTCTTAAAGTTTTGCCTCCTCTTTCCTACAAGCAAGAGCTTTTTGAAAAACTTTATGAAATTAGCTTCACCGCGAAAAACCAATCTATGAGACTGTTTTCACTAATTTTTCCATCATCATGGCAATAACCCCATTGGGTACATCGGACTCATCTAAGGCCAGTTTCCCGAGGGGTTGACGTATAACACTATCCATGACTTTGATTAAGTACTGCAACATTAAGCAGTAATGAATCGCCGCTGCTTAGGTAATTGGACGCAACCAGCATCGTGTCCTGCATATCAGATTACATATCTCATACTGTTCAATAAGCCGACTGAAAAACCGATCAAACTTTGTTTTGATGAGAAATCCTGCTCAAACTGTAACATCCTCTCAAAGCAACGACTTTTGATACTTCTCTCTGCAACAGCCACGGCAGCCACTCAAGCTTTGCAGAAGCAACATTAATTGCTGCAACTCCTCTGCTGGTTGTTGGAATGCAGCTTGGAACCTTCCTTGGTGGATCTTTTTAAAAGTGTCTTCAGTACAAACTTCTACAATTATCCATTAAAAAATCACTAACTTTCAGCTGATTATAGTGGTCTTGGAACCTCAACCTCAAAATTTCTTTCGGAGCCATCTAAAATTCATCAATGGTTAAAGTTCGAAAATTAGCGGTTCAAGGATTTGGAATAAAGGCTTTGGTTCGAGCCTTGGTCCGGCACACGTTTTTCACAACTTAGCTCTGTATTCCAGAAACCAAGAACATACATTTTCATTTCAAACTTCACATGAATTTAAACTCTTTTGAACTGTTTTAACTTAATTTTCGCAGTAGAAAAAGATCAGCAAAAAAAATTTTGCAGATTTTGATTAGAAAAAAAAAGGAAAGATATATTAACATTTAATTGGTATACATAACCCATTCAGAGTACCTCTCACTACAACTAGTTTTTTAACCTATCATTCCGGCCGATTCCGACAAATGTGCAGCGTATTTGAACCAGATGACATCGTGCCAAATTAGACAAGATAGCTTTTAATCTGTCGTAGGAGATGGCTTAAAAACAGACGGTCTGACGTGGCTACATCAATTCGGCTCATTATGCTGATCAAAAAGATTTTACGTACATTCTTTATGGTCGGAGATGGTTTCTTCTATGCCTGTCCACCTTTTAGACCAAATTATAATGCCCTTAGCACGGGCCTAAAAAGTGAGCTTCATCCAGAAATGCATCAAGAAAAGTATACCAAAGGCTTGCTAAATTTTAAACACAGGCCCTAAATGTAAGTTTTTAGATCAAGAATTAAATTCTAATAGAATTACCCGTTTGAATCGAAAAATTCAGGCAAACATCGTTTTTTACAAAGGTTTAAGATCATTTGGCATATTAAAGTCGGTTGCTCCAAATGCTTTTTGTAGATTTAAAAAGATTTTCATTATTTCAAGAAAAAGTTTCTCGGCCCTGTTCCGCATTTTCTGTTGAATTTTGTGTAAACTTTAGTATCGACTCGGAATGCGGAACAGGGTCCTCTTGTTTAGGCACACCTCACACAGACAGCAGAGCGGATCAATTCAGTTTTGGTGAATCAAACCAGGCCTGGACATCCATAACCCCTGGGGAACGAAGTCACTGAGCAATTGATACGGAATGCCTGCCGATGTCAATCTTCAGAGTGTCAGGGAGAGAGAGTCCTCGTCATTTGGCCGGGCCTGCCACATGCCGAGCGCGTAAACCCACAGATTAACGGAGTGAATTTTTTTTCAGAATTTTGCATCAAATATTCGATAGCTCCTACAGCTCTGCTCCGCTTCGCATTCCTTAGGGAGTAGGTATGCGGGATCAGTGGTTCCGCTGGGCAGTACTGTGAGCCATAAATAAAGCATTTGCAATTGCAAAGTACTTAAAGGACTACAGAAAAGCTACAATAAGTAGCGGATCTTGTCACAATCATGCAACACAACGTCCATCTAAGTCCCAGGACAACTCGCCAGGCAGGGGACAGTCCATCGCCGCACCTCTTCAAGGAGGACTCAATTCGCAATACGAAGCAGATCTCGACACGATCTTGAAATACGACGACCTGTGCAACTGTACTGCCGCCGCACCTCATGGAGGAGTACACAGACCCAAGAGGCTAGATTATCAACCGATCTCCATTTGTACATACAATTATAAAGGCATCACTGACCTGGTTATTCCGCAGCAGTCTTACACTTTGGGGTGCTCCTACAACAACAAAAAAAATTAAGGTGGTTGGCTTGTATGTGTGTGTGTATGCAAGCACCCAACTTACCAATGTGTGTTACAGCTTCCCGGCTTCTGCATATTGCTCAAGGCAATTAAATCATTTAAATTAACACACAAGATCACCTCAAAACAATTGCAAAATAGAAAAAAAAGAACAAAAACAACTTAAACTTACTTTTCATTGGCAGAAGCTACCAACAAATATGGTAACACTATGTATGGGAGAGGACGCTGCTGATCGGAGAGTAGATCACTGATAAAAGTGTGACAAATCTTTAACAAACACCCAAAATCACTTTAAAAACAATAGCACAATAAAAAAAAACAACAAAAACGCACATTTCATTTAATTTACATTTCTTCTATTGCTCTTTCAACTCACTCACGACACGAACAGATACATAACTGCCAAATGAAGTGTGACCGTGCAGCCAGTGTAAGTTTAGCCCAAAACCTATAGAGGGTGTTCTTTTTTGGCAGGCAGATCACCGTTTAAGTCACGACTTCAGCAAATTGCCCTTGGCACAAAAACACTTAATAGAAATGGCGACTTATAATACAAGCGAAAATTCTGGGCAATTGTTCTTTATTCTCTCTTTTTGCTCATTGTTCAATTCGCCAACGTGCGCTCCATATAAAATCTGTCGAGGGCCGATAAGCAATCGCCGATATGCAATCGGTTGATTCGATGAAACTTAAACTTTGGCGCCTGAACTGATAAATTTAAATCAAAATCGGCTTTACTTACTTTCTTTCTATGGAAAACTTTATTTGGCACCGACTTCGTACTTGCAGTTCTTATTATTGATCTAATTAATTGTATATTTTCGCTGTTAGGAATGCTAGTTAAGTAATTTCCCAAGCTAACCCATAGATGGCACCTCTACTGTGATCAATTGGCTGGCCAGTTCATTACATATTATATTCATTCGAGAGTGATGAAATTGAGTTAAATTGTGCCGAAGCACATAATATGTACTTTTACTGGTAACTCGACAACCGTTCATCCGATCTTTACCAATCCTTTGGCGGGTCGATGAATAATCTTAATAACTAAATATGCCAAGAAGGTACGATCCATCTATCTTTAAAACTGTGGGAGATATACTATAACGTTTTGTTTTTACAAATTAGTGAGTCTGAAGAAGGCAAAAAAAAAAATGGTGAGAGTAGGAGAAAAGCAGAGTCAAGCATTGTTCTGACCCGGGCTGCAAACCCAAAATTGTTTTTGGCTCTCCGCCTTGCCGGATCGAATATTTCAGGTTCGAGGTTTTGGTTCGAAGCTTGGTTCAGCCCATGCTTGACTAAATACTATCAGAATTAAAAGGAATACAATTATTTAGTTACAAACTACTACTATATTTTAGTGGTTAGTAAGATCAGTGTTCTAAAAATCGCTCTCGATCTAAAAACTATTCATATCGTATAGAAATTGGCTCGGAAGCGGCTTGTGAAATGCCTGAGAATATCCTGGTTAAGCTCTTGCTTTTGATAAAGCTTTGGAGTCGAGGATCTGCAAAACATAAGCTATTATGGACGGGGATTTTATAAGTAGCTCTAAATCATATTCTTGGTTATAATTACAATTTCCTGCCTATTTTAAGACTCAGTCGCTTGACAGAATTTCTGATGTCTACCATTTCTGTTAAACCGAATCGAATTTTGAGGTTTGGAAAAGGTTCGGGTTCAGCTACGTTTTCTAAAGAAATTCGGTTTAAGGTTCGGTTCACCGTAAAGTATAAGTCGGAGTGCCGGGTTCGGTTCAAAATCGGTTTACAGACCTGGTATTGACTGCAGTGAGGATAGATGGCCAAAACCAAACCCCAAATAAAACCAACTAAAGTATATTTGTAAGTACTCAAAATATAATTCGTAATTTCTACATTTTTGAATAAGGTTAGCTTAGTCTTGAGTCGATGATCAGTCATAGTGTCAAATGGTATTGAACTTGGTTCATGAATTTTACTCTTGGATCAAGAATTTTCATTCTTATCAAAATTCTGACATCGAACATTCTTGATCCAAGTATGAAATTCTTTATTTTTTCTCCGAGTGTATATATACTTGTTGTTAAAATGCTATGAAATGCCAAATAATTTGACAGAACCAGCGTTTAAGCTCTTCCATAATAACGTGGAGGCTTATCTCACAGACTCATAAATATAAACTGAAAAAAGAAATCAATCCGAAACGGGATTGAAAACAGGGTAATCTTGGATAGTCTTGATCCGATCCCTTAAAAGATTGATTTCACTCACAATTTTTTTTTTGAGTCCCAAAAATCAGGACCATTTTAAGCCTGCTCCGGGAGTACCCTGTTTTCAATCCCGTTCCAGATTGATTTCAGATTTCTTTTTTCTGTGTATGAGCAGGCGCAATGGAAAAGTGTTTGCACTTCCTTGTATACATTTTCTACAGGTACTTTTCTTCCTAATTAAGAAACTAGCATTTTCACCATTTCTTAAGAACAGCCCTATCAAAAACAGTTTTCATTCTTGATTTTTGGACTCAGCGCAGGGCTTAACATTTAAAAAATTTGTATTATTTTGTGAACTAGTGTAATCAAAGCTCATCCGCATCAACACCGCTCTTCCTGCTTCGGAACTCACTTTTCTCCACTACCATCTGCTCGCATAATTAACAAACAAAAGTAAATTACGAACATTGTCTGTCTGGCATATGTGTACAATTCACATTTTCTTTGAGACGAACTCTTTGCTTCTGTCTAATTTTGCACTTTACTTGTGCAATTTTCCGCTTCAACAAAAATTTCACCCCCTACTCCTTAGCCAAGACTTGCAAATTGCCAGCCACCTGTTGCCTGAATTTGCGCTCCTTTTTTTGGTACTATTTGCTCAACTGCCAATGAAAATTTTCGACATCTACGCCATTTGCTTTATGCATGAAAAATCATTGCCAAAGTGTTAGTAGGAGTGAGTTTGTGTGAGTGTGTGTGTGTGAGTGTCTGTGTCTGTGCTACAGCTGGCTGCCTATTTGCTTCCAATCACAACAATTGGCAATTGCCAGCAAACTATTCGCAATTCCATGCCCCGAAATGACTATAAATGAGTGCATTTATTTCTCTGCCTCTCTCCGTTTCTGTGGTAATTTATGTGTGTATTGAAATTGGCCTGCATTTGATGTGCATCAATGGGAATATGCGGAGCGTGTGTGTGTTTGCGTTTGATTTCTGTTCTAGCAATTGGCAAGCAGTTAAAAGACAAAGTAAGGATGTCGGCAGTAGGAGCCTACTCATGATTAAACTCTCCTAATTGCCGGTCCAGGAACAGAATACAGAAACATTTTGCACAATTGAACGTTAAAGACGATGGCGAGTAATAGCGATAGAAAAAAATCAATGCAACAAATCAAAAGTATACAACATTTTTAGTTCGATTTATTTTGATTTTCTTAAGAAAAGAACAACAATCCGTAAGGGTACAAGATACATCGACAACAAGAATAACAGGACGAAAAATTTGAGTCTGAAAGCTCTTCAAACAAAATCTATTCGTTCTTGAATTTTCAAGAATTTTGCTCCTAAAATCTAGCTAAATTCGTTCTTAGTTTAGTGGTGCGGGGATTAAGGCATGATACCACAATAAAGGTACTGTGCTCGCAGTGTGAACCCTTAGCAAAGTACTTAAAACGTTGAGTGTTTCGCGTACTCTTGAAGCGAGAGGTTTGTCGCGCAAAAGCTCAGTACTTATAAGAAAAATGTGCGCCTTAACTTCTTTGTTGTATCATGCAGTAAGGTATCAAATCTGAGAGAGTAGAGCAAGCACATTTGAGAGAATAGCATGGAAACTGCTCTCACAGATTCACTTCAATGCAAAAAGGGTGTGTGGAGAAACTATCTAGCCGCGAGCGCCATCTTTTTTTGTGCTCATGTTGCCTTGAAATTCCCAGAGCAGTGATAGCATTGCTAGAATGTAGAGATGGCTGTTGAACATGCAAAGACTCTTGCTGCTTTCTGACTTAGTGTGGAACGGCTAATACTTGTTAAATATATCAATAATATATTTTCCATGAAATAAATTTAAGCAAAAACGAGAAAGCTAAGCTAACTTCGTCTGTGCCGAAGTTTTTATACCCTTGCAAGTGCTCGCTTAAATATATTCAAAAAATACTTTTTTCCCATTTTCCGACTGATCGTTCGTTTGGGAGCTATATGATATAGTCATCCGATTTGGACAAAAACTTGTAGAATTGTGGAAAAGAAACAAACAAATACAAAATTATAGGATGCTACCATTAAAAACAAAAAAGTTTTTCTAACTAAGACTGTTTTTTAGACCTATCTTTTGTAAGGCAGCTATACCATATAGGTGTCCGATTTTAATAAAACTTGGTAGAATTATAAAAAAACATATAAAAACTACAATTGCAAAGTTTGGAGTCGTTTCCATTGAAAAGAAAAAAGTTTTTCATACTAAAACTAGTTTTCCGACCGATTGTTCCTATGGGAGCTATTAGTAGTGTGCAGCAAAAAGAAGACTCTGTGCAAAATTTCAGCTCGATAGCTTTAAAACTGAGAGACTAGTTCGCGTAGAAACAGACAGACAGACAGACGGACAGACGGATGGACAAAGCTCAATCGACTCAGCTTGTCACCCTGATCAAGAATATATATAGTTTATGGGGTCGGAAATGAATATTTCTATGCGTTGCAAACTTCTGGGCAATATTATAATACCCTTTGCAAGGGTATAAAAAAAAATAAACAAACAACTGAATTTGAATTGTTCCTTGATTGGATTATTTGGGAGCACTTACGTCTAAATCTGTGGAGCTAAGCAATCTTACTCTTGAACCTGATTAGCTCTTGATACAAGGACGAAAATTCTTGGTTTTCGACAATGCACCATGTTCATGATTCAAGAATGAGCTATCTAAGATTTGAGTTCGATTAGTACTTCATTCAAGAATTTGTTTAGTGTATTTTCTAATGTTCCGTACTTGGATCATGTATTGAAGAAAATAGATCAAGAGAACTGGAACCGAAAACTTATAAATACTTCAAACCAGAATTTCGCTGTTTTCAGTCTTATCAAACTTTTGATCCAAGTAGAAAGTTCTCCAAGCAAATTTTCTTAGGTTGTCGACTGTCGGAATGTATTTTTGTAGGGTCAGATTTTAAAAAAGTTCTTTACCAAAATTCTAACAAAAGACCAAGAATAGGAAGGGTGCTGATTTATGAACTTTTTTTTATAGCTTTCGGGGTAAAGAAAAATGCAACATTAGTTAACCAAATGAATTTGGACTGTTTATAAAGCAGGGTTTCCAGGAATTCTGGTTTTGGCTACGCACTTGCGATAATGAAATCCCGCTCCTCACTCTGCTACCATACTGGAGGTACTATTTATATTTCGAACAATAACAAATAATAACGATCATCCGATTGAGACACCTCCTAATCATGGGTCAGTTTATTTTTAGTGTTTGGGATGAAAACAAATCTTTGGTGCTACCAGATTTTAACAATTAATATTAGAGTTACCAGTTCCTGACATATAAATGGTACGCCACGTAAGATTTTTCCAAATCTGAAATAAACTAAATCTGCGTACGAAAATCTGCGTACAAAAATTTGTGGCTCTATCTCTTATAGTCTCTGAGATCGACGCTTTCATACAGACAGACGGACGGACGGATGGACAGATGGACTCGTCAGTTCATGCTGATCAAGAATATATATACTTTATGGGGTCGGAAATGTTTCCTTCTCCCTGTTACATATTTTTGCACAAACTTTATGTACTCTGAAAGAAGATTTTAGTGAACACTGACTATGTTTATACATATCAAACTATTCGCGATTTACGCCCTTCAAAATATGCTACCTTTATTTCCGTGAGTTATAATAAAAAAAAATGAAGCCATTGCAAGTTGGTCATAGATACTCGACACTGCATATTCACTCAGCTTGTTGGGTATTCAACCAATTGTTGAGTAAGGACAAATCAAACAAATTTTCTTGACCAAAACTATGACTTACATATAACATAGCATACTTTAAAGGGCATTAAGCATGTTATATTTTATGTGTATAAACATAGAAACTGATAAATAGACAGCATATTTTCAAGCCGATTTTATGGTAATAAACTAGATTGAATTTGTTTGTCATTTTGTTCACCGCATTTTGTGTTTTGTTGAGGGTTCAACTTATTAAGTAACTAGATGGCCCGGCGAACTTCGTATCGCCTAACAATAAATAACTGTAGTGAATTAACTTAAAAAAATGAGTACAAATTGCAAATTGTGCGGTGGTAGGCCAGGCACATCCAAGGCGTTTAAAAATTCTGTTGCATAGTTGGTGGCATCGTCCTCGTTTGTTACACAGTCGATCGATTTGAATGAATGCAGAATTCCAATGATCTGATTCTGAACTACAAAGTTTAAGTCATCCACATCTTTATTTTTAGCAGCTAAAATTGCTCGCTCACTCAACCATTCGATATTTTTGTGGTTAGCAATGATGTTCGGGAATACTTTTTGGATGAGCTCGTCTTTCGATGAGACGAAATTGCAAAAATTCGGTGGAAATGCAATCAATCCGCTCGATTCATCGACAGGGACACGACCATTACCGATATTCAGCAATTGCTTGGAGAAGTCTTGAGCTGAAGGATCGTTCTGCAATGCAACTCTCATGTTAGCTGATAGCTGAAGTTTCTTCGCATAGCTCCACAGACTGGATGACTTGAGGCAAGCGTTTATTTGATCGGCAGGAGTCGATCTTGGAATGACTGGCAGTGCTTGGCGGAAATCGCCAGACAGTAAAATCATTGCGCCTCCAAAAAATCTCGAGTTATTGCGCAGATCTTTTAATGTTGGGTCAATTGCTTCCAATGCGCGTTTGTGCGCCGTTGTGCATTCGTCCCAAATGATGATTTTTGCCGATGCTAATACTTTGGCCATTGCCGAGTGTTTCGCAATGTTGCATGTCGCTTGTTCAATATTTTGAAGGTTTAACGGCAATTTTAAAGCTTAATGAGCTGTACGACATCCTTCTAACAATGTGGTCGCTATTCCAAAAGAAGCAACTGCTACCGCAATGTCCTATCTCGCACGAACAGTGGCCAAAATCATTGACATGAGGAATGTCTTCCCAGTTCCACCGGGGGCATCCAAGAAAAATAAGCCACCATTTCCATCATCAATTGCCTTCATTAATGTATCATTGACTTCCCTCTGTTGAGGGTTCAAGAGGGGTACATTTGTTTGAACTGATTGGAGTAGTTCATGTCGATCATTACCAAAAACAAACAAATATGTGTTCGAGAGGTACCCGAAAGAGTTGACCGATTCGGACCATATTTGTTATCAGCATGCCTCTATTCATGACGAATGTCTTTATAAAGTTTCATCCAAATCGGTTAAGTTTAGGTCAAGTTATGGTGCAAAAAAGACGTGGATGGCAAATTACGCGATCCCTGTGTGACCTACCAGAATCAGCTATAGATATAAACCACCTACGCTGTTACTACTACACTCACACGAAATTTCATCGAAATCGGTCCAGCCGTTTGGTAGGATTGAGGTATCAAAGCCATGTACGGAAGAATTTTATATATTAAGATAATAAAAAAATGTTGTGCACACTTACATTGGTCTACCGGATAAACAAATTGACATATTCCGCGTTTGTTAATAACGGCAACCTATACAAGGCATTCGTTTCCTTGTTTCTATAAATTGTTCAATTTCTAAGAATTATTTGGCATCACAAATGGAAAAGAAACTCCTAAAATTTAAGTTTAAAATGGCACAAAATCTTAAGGTCACCTTATAGTTAGGATAAGCCGCCTTGGCCGCTATTTGAAGGATAAATTGTCATAAATTTAAGTTTCATAATTTTTAAATAATGTGTTTAGTTTTAAGATGTTTAATCCTCCTAATAGCTTACAAACTTAACTAAATTATGATCAAATATGATCATATTTGGTCTCTCAACAACAAAACAAGATAGCAGATTCGAGAAACACAATTTGGTTTAGTTTTTAAACTGAGGGGAGGATTAATATCCTCTGCAGCTGACCCGAACTTCCTACTAGCTTTTACATTTATATTCAAGTTTAACTGAACAATATTGTCTGGTTATTTGACTGTTAGGTGAAGCTTTCGGGGTGACTATTTCCAATCCACAATCCATAGTTAATGGTGCTTTTTTAATTTTTTAACCACTAAGTTTACGGCCAAAGCTCAAGTTTAGAACTAAGTGAAAACTTCAACCCAAAGCTGTAAAGCTTAAGCAGCTTTGTAATTTTAAAAGGTAATCAGTGTTGAAAAACTCTTTACAACACTAACCGTTAGTTAGAAAATTAAATTCAATTTGCAGAAAAAATAATCTAGCTTAACTAATTTCAAATCTACATAGGACTTTTGAAAGTTCTCAGTCTGAGTTGCAAAATTTAAAAAAACAAAAAACCAAAAGCAAATTAATTTAAGCTTGGTCCTTGATCACCCGTAAGGATAAATTCCATACACTTTTACAATTATGTTCACTGTTTGTTCACTCTGTAAGTTTCTGCTAATAAATTTTTAAGCCAAAGAAGTCTAAAAAAAATAACAATCGTCAGAGCAGGCAATTAACTCTTGCACACTGAAAGTGAAAGTTGGCCGGGGCAGAAGAAGCACACTTTCACTTCGCCCACCCCCACCAACCTCTCGACAACAACCAACCCTTGCAGGTTGCCAGCAGGTAAGCAAACAACAAAAGGGACAGCTTCATTTATCTTTTTCTTTGTCCTCCTCCTCCGCTTCTTCGGTTGCAACATTTTTGCCACTCCGTCAAGGTCTGTGGCGCAGCCACGCCCACACCTTCGCGCAAAAAGCTCAGCGCACAGCTTTTGCCTGTTTAAAATTTCATGCTGCAGCAGCAGCACCAGCAGTCGGGGCCAACAACAGCAACAACTAACCTTTCCTAATAAAAAATTATTACGACGGCCTTCAGCGGCAGCGACGACGACCCTTCCTAGACAGGAAGCGCCTGCATGTTGCATGGTCCCAATCATCCAAAAGCTTTTGGCCAGCAAAGTGTTACATGAATTTCAGCAGAAAGCTTAAGGAGGGAGCGCCAGTGCCAAGCTTTTCATTGAGCAGCCACGTTGGAGCCCAGCGAAAAGGAGAGGGAGAGTGAGAGTAAGAGTGAGAGAGAGAGAGAGAGCGAGAGACAATTGTATCTCAGAGTGGCGTCCTTAGGCATGTTACGGATTTTATGCTTGGAAACAGACGACGCCGAGGTGTCTGTGCGTGTGGATGATTAGATTTCAGCCAAGCCAGATGCTTCTGAAGCTGATTGCGATACATTAAATATCAAACTTCCTTGCAGTAAAGTTCGCTGCAAAACGATTCATTCCTTTGTATTTAGTTTAAAGTTGTGTGATTTGTTAGCTTATTATTAAGTTCATACATTTTTGTTTTTCATTCACTTAGGTTTAGAATTTATGGACATAGATCTATGAGTTACATAAACTAACAAACGGAGTAGATTGTAAGTTTATCTGTCACATGACAGCAATCTGGAACCTAAGATATCGGGCCTACAAGAACTTTTCTGGTAAAGTTGTTTTAATCAAAGAGCAAGACTCTAATCAAACTGAACACAAAGAGAGTTCAAGTCTGTTGCAAAAGCGCAGCTTCTATTTTATTTAATATCCAATTGTTCCTTGGGCCCGCCCTAATGAAAATATTGGCTTTCTTATCTGTAGAAATATAACATATCTAGGAAAAGAACTTGCTTAGTTATAAAGTAGCACTATGAACAGAGTAACAATAGCATCAATCCACCATAGGGACTTAATGAAATAGCCCAAATATGTGAACCGGTTCGACCCCGGAATTCCGGTTTTCATTTGACTGTGAGCCAAACCTTAAGCCAAACCTCTTAAGGTGAAAAATCTGAACCTGAACCTGTTCCGAACCTTATATTTCGGTTCGGTTCAAGAACAATCAAAAATTTGCAATAACTTTGTTTACTGCCAAGCGGAGTCTCCTGTTGGGCGGTTTTGAGCGACTGAGATTTACAATCGTCAAGATAATATGCTAAAAAAAAACCTTCAAAACAACCTTCAAAATCGCCATCAATAATAGCACCTGATTTTAAGAACCTTGATTCTAAAGCATTTTAAATGATGCACAAACTTCGAGCTTAAAATAAGAAGGGTAATATTTTTCATATGTAGTCTTCAAAATGGAATTCTACTTAAAGGTTAGTATCCAGCACTTGGAAATTTGTATTACTTCACAATACATTATATAAATAGAAACACTTTGGTCATGAGCTGTACGAAAGTGTTTACATTTACATAAAGAATTGATACGAAATACCAATTCCAGGTTGCTGGATACTGACCTTAACAGTAAATTATATTTTGGTTAATCCCATGTGTTCTGCAAGTCACTTTCGACCCAATCCCCAAGCGATTTGTGTCGTTTTGAGTTTGATTTCTATATGAATTTGTATAAACTTGCCCAAAAGCCTCGAGCCTCAAATTTTCGAAACTTAACCATTTGTAAATTTTGGTTCGAACCTGCGAGCCTGAAGCTCCGAAAAAGTTGTTCGGTTTGCAGCCCTGATTATTTGATAAAATGTTAGGTAAACAAATTATTTTAAAAGATTTAAAATACCATAAGTTTATTTTTCGATTAATTATATTTTAAAAGCTGCGCTTGATTATTGTTATAGGCATTAGTGACGTGACGTTACCTGAAGTTAAATTAATATCATTTTATTAAGCAAATTTTAAGCTTAGATTGTTCTTAAAATATCTCCTAATCTTAAAACTTTTACAGAGGGAAAACCTAGAACATTGGACTCAATATGAACATTCGTTGTCAAAAAATAATCATGAACAGATTTTCTCAATCCATGAAAAATTTCACGTTTTGAGAACTTTATTTTGAGAACGCAAAATCTTGATGTGTTTTGACATGTACAGTTTTTAGAAATATTTTAAGTAAAAAAAATAGAGGAAAGTTAGCTTCGTTTTGTCCGAAGTTTGTATACCCTTGCAGCGCGTTTTTCTAACTAATTTGAGGGACATTTGCACCAAAAACAAACAAGTTTTTCTCACTAAGACTACTTTTCTCACTGTACTTTCTATGACACCTATACTATACAGATGTCCGATTTCGACCAAACTTAATGGAATCATGGGAAAACATATCAAACTAAGAAATTCAAAGTTTGGAGGCGTTTTCTTTGAAAACATAAATGTTTTTCTCACTAAAACTAGTTTCTCGACCGATCATTTTTATGGCAACTATTATCTATAGTCATCAAAACTTTGAAGAATTGAGTGAAAGTTTTATAGAGGTTTACATTGGGCGTTTTTAGCAGATAAATCCGACTTACGATAACTGATTTTTGATTGCCGATTTTACCTTCTGAATACAGTGATTGCCGATTGCGATTGTTAAATATGACAAACATGTTTGCTGAGATGGAATCATACACAATCTATAATTGCTCAGACCGTTTCCTGATTGCTCGACAAACGGTTTACCCCAAAACTGAAAATAAACTGACAAACTGACAGCGTTCAACGCCCTTAAAGATTGTGCGTAAAATGAGTTGAGTACTAATGCCAGAACTTAGCAATCAGTGACATTCAGCAGAGAATCATCAGCAATCGCAAATCGTAAATCAGTAATCGTAAATCGGATTTATCTGCTGGAAACGCCCAATGTGAAACGCCCAATGTGAAAGCAAAATTTTTTTCTTACTATGACTCTTTTTCTAACCTTACTTTCCTATGGCAGCTATACTATATAGGTGTCCGATTTCGACCAAATCAGAATAATGGAGAAGCAAAGAAAACTAGAAAATACTGAGCTTAGAGTCGTTTGCATTGAACACAAAATAGCTTTTGTTACTAGAACTAGTTTTTCGACCAATCGCTCCTATGGCAGATATTTGCTAAAGTCATCCGATCCGGCCGGTTCCGACAAACGTGCAGCGTACTTGTACCAGAAATGTATGTGAATATGGCTTTGAAACTGACGGAGGAGATGGCATAGAAGCAGACGGACAGTCCACTTTTAGATCCAATTCTGAAGCCGCACGCCTGAATGACTACCTATAGTTTTCGGTGCTGAGCTGAACTGTGCTCATTTCGAGAACATTCGGAACATTTGGTATCAAAAATAAGAGAGAACATTCTGTTCATATTTTGAGAGGAAATTATCTTCGAGCTTTGCCTGTTTGTCTGTTTCTTCGCAAAAATAAAACTCTCACTTTTAAAGCTATCGAGCTAAAATTTTCCACAGAGTCTTTTTATACCCTTGCAAAGGGTATTATAATTTTGCCCAGAAGTTTGCAACGCATAGAAATATTCATTTCCGACCCCATAATCTATATATATTCTTGATCAGGGTGACGAGCTGAGTCGATTAAGCTTTGTCCGTCCGTCCATCTGTCTGTCTGTCTGTTTCTACGCAAACAAGTCTCTCAGTTTTAAAGCTATCGAGCTGAAATTTTGCACAGAGTTTTCTTTTTGCTGCACACTACTAATATGTCGGAACCGACCGGATCGGATGACTATATCTCATAGCTCCCATAGGAACAATCGGTCGGAAAACTAGTTTTAGTATGAAAAACTTTTTTCTTTTCAATGGAAACGTCTCCAAACTTTGTAATCGTAGGTTTTCTATGTTTTTTTATAATTCTACCAAGTTTTTTTTTTTAAATCGGACAACTATATGGTATAGCTGCCATACAAAAGATAGGTCTGAAAAACAGTCTTAGTTAGAAATTTTTTTTTGTTTTTAATGGTAGCATCCTGCAATTTTTGGCCAAATCGGACGACTATATCATATAGCTCCCATACGAACGATCGCTCGGAAAATGGGAAAAAGAGAATTTTTTGAAAATATTTAAGCGAGCTCTTGCAAGGGTATAAAAACTTCGGCACAGACAAAGTTAGCTTAGCTTTCTCCTTTTCCTTTAGCAGCCAAAGAACCGATTGGTCGGCAAATGAATCTCAGTAAGAAAATTTGTTCTGATTGTTTCTAAACCCTCGACGAAATGAGAAAACTGTAAATGTAGCATTCTAGAGCACCCAAGAGTCTATTAACTAATTGATACCGTGATTTTTTCAATTGGCAAATAATTTAAGAACTTCCAAAAAGATTATTTATTACAATATTAGGTATTATCTGGAATCTCCTTCAGTATCACAGCAATAATGAAAAAAAAACAAAATTTATAAGAAAGTATGTACAATGTATCTTAATATGCTGCAAAACTACCTGTTCCGTGTGTCAGCAACATCAGAAGCTAAATATACGCACAATGTCATCTTATTCTAGACCGGTGAAAGAGCTATTGAATTTCCGAGAACAGTTCATGTTTGATCAAATGGAGCAACAACAGCCGTTCATTAATACAGTTTTGTAAAGCTTACAGCCCGAGAGGACGATATAAGCCAAATAAAAGATGGCTGTCTAGTTATTGGCATCGAACTGAGCTTTATCCGCAAAGACAAAGACTGCTTTCCATGCAGTTCGGAGAAATGGCTCATTTCGGTTGACCAACTCAAACCTTAGACGTCCTAATCAAGAATGGAATAATAGGCGCCTTCAATTCATCAGATTACAGCAGCTGTCCCACCAAGAAAAATTTGGAATATTCCCAAACTTTTAAGGCTGTATTTTCAATTGACTGATATGAGATATTTCAGTTTTCGACGAAAATATATGAGTAGCTTTATTACGATATAAATATATATGCCATCTTATCAATTTGATGTGAACGGTTAACCTGACACAGGACACACATTTATAGTTACCCAACCTCGTTCAACATTTGATAATCCCAATATCACTTACACCAGATGTGCAATTGATTTGAGTTCAGGAGACTCCGGTTTTTTGAGAACTCGGAACCGAACCCAAGCCGGAGCAAACAAATTTTTCCCTGTCTCAAACGGAGTAAAGAAACTGTAATAGCTTATTATAATGTTTAGAGAAACGTTCCCACATTTCAAGTTCAGTCCCAATTCCAACAGATGTTTTTGACCAAATATTTTTGACCTTAGAACAAAAACAGCCAAAATAATGTCTGAACCCTTGTTCGAACCTGAACCTGGCTTCAGCGACCTTCCGAACCCGCTCCGTGAACCGAAACCAAAAATTTTTCTAAAGTTCGAACCCTGAAGTGAACCCATCCTGATTTTTTCGAGTTTTGTAGCCCTGATTAAAGCATCTGCACAGTCTTTTTAGTCTTAGGCAAAATTCAACGTATTCTTCAACTATATGAAAAATATCTAACCTTCCTTGCCCAGCCAATCAAACACATATATTAATTAGCTAGTTGGCCAAATAATTACCAACTTATCAATCCAAATTCTTGTACTGACCTCCTGCCCCACCTGATCCGCCTAACTGCCTTATACTAATTTCGCCACATTTTTCACATTGAACCGACCGACCAACCAAACAGCCATTCATCCATCATTCATAAGCCCACCTGCCTCAAAGAGCGTCAATACCTTATGGTGTTGTCTTACCCTTCAAAGCAGCCAATATACCAATACATTTTTTGTATGCCCAAAAACTTCCCTTTCACAAACACTCGCCACTCTCCAGCGCTGTGCAGCTAGCCGGCTTTTTCCAGCAAAATAACAACAAAAAACAGAAAAATCGACGCCACATCAGGTGACGCCACTGCCAGCCAGAGATGCGGAGCGAGCTTTCGAGAGCGGCTTCAAACGGAGAACCATGCGCTTTCACCCTCACAGCTGACGTGCTGTGTTCACGTGGCTCCTGGCCAATTCCCCGCTCTCTGGCACTCACAGCTTTCTGCATTGTCGTAGGCTTGAAGCGCTTTGCCGCTTGGCCCGTGAGCTCAGTTGGGCGATAGACTCTGCAAACGCTAGACATAACCAAAAGTTCGAGGGCGAAAGAAAACAAAAATGCTGGGAAATTCCTAATCCGTATACAAAATACAAGATGAAAAAAATGGTTGGCAATTTTTCACTGAAAGTGTGAGATCAACCAAGTGCGCGGAAAACACCAAACAAAAACCAATAAAAAAATCTATTTTCGCTCAACAAACCGACAGAAAATGCCAGTCAAAGTGCTTACAATTGTGGTGCCAACTGAATTAAACAATTTGCTTTAACAACAATCTGCACAGCGACGCCTCAAATGTAGCGCCAAAAACAAGGTAAGAAAATTGTACAAACACAAAAAAACTCTGGGAGCCTGCACCGTGCAGCCAATCAGTGAGTGGCATGCTCTGACATTGGCTGCCACACAAATGTTGTTGTAGTCAGTGGCTCGCATGGAGCTTAAATGTCAGGGGCATGTGCACCCAGCACAGGATGCCAGCGATTTTAAAATAAAGTATTTGAAAATAATTTTAGAAAAACATTTTCAAGTTATTGGAAGATTTGCGTGCAGCACGAGTGTGTGGTTTTCCCGTTTGCCGGCTGCTAACCGAAAGCAATTAAAGTACATAAACACAATTTTCTCTTTTTTTGATACTCACGCTTGAATAACCACCACAAACCAATGATCCCCCTTACCCCCGCTACCGCTCACTCTCGCTCTCTCTCTCTCCCTCTCTCTTTTCCTCTTGCGCACTCTTTGACCCTTGTTCTCATGTCCTGGACAGGTTAGCACGCGACTTTCAGGCTGATTATGCCAAATAATTGTGAGTCAAATTCAAGACGAAACAAAAGACGAAAGCAGAAGAAAGGACAAACAAAAAAAAGTAAACTTTTAATGGGATTCTTGGTAAGCGCTAAGGTTTTTTGTTTTGCTCTTCAGTTGAGTTGGGGCATATTTTGTTTAGGATGTGACAGGACTCTCATTTGAAATGGGTTGTGATTAAGTTGGCTTATGAATTAGTCAATGCTTGTATCAATATTTGAAATAAGAATATGTCTGGGCGTAAACTTTTCACTCACTGGTAGCTGTAGGAAAAGTAATATTTGCTTTAGAAAGTTCTAGTATCTTTGGGTACATCTCTAAAAAGGTACTAGATTTCTCCTGAAATATGGATATGAAGTTTTTCATTTAAGCCCAGTAAGAATCCCTTTGTTTGTAAATAGAACAAACTTTGTTCTCGTTAGTGTTTCAAGTACATTCTTCTGCAGCATATTAGCTTGTACCTATATCCGTTTGTTCGGACGCACTAACGATTTCACCGACGACTTGTCGTTAGGTTAATTTATAAGTCTAAGCAATACCCATCCATGAGTATAGAATTACAATAACTTTTACCTAGGGATTTTACTATACAGAGAAAAAGAAGGATTTTAAAAAAATATCCCTTCGATGATTTCCGGTATTCATTTGAAAGGGATATGTCATAAATATGCTTTTAATCATCCAACGAAGCTAAAAATCATCTAAAGAATATGAAAAATTATGATCACTTGGATGATTTTGCAGCTTCACTGAGATTTGTAGAGGTTTTTCTAGAACAAAAGGCAGGCACACACACTACCCGCTGCACCACACCCGGTTAATAAAATATAAGAAATATGAGTCAGTATCTGTTTCGTACTTAAATGTATGCTCGTATGAGGAAGCCTTCATTGAAATCACTAAGTTTCCTTACTAAGACTATTTTTCAAACTTATTTTTTCTATGGCAGCTATTCTATATAGTCTTTCGACTTGGAACAATCTTGGTGAAATCATGAACAAGCATTGAGAACTTACGAGGTCGTTAACTAGGCATCGGATTTTGCATTTTTTCAAATCGATTTTTGTCCTAGTAGACTAGGGTAAAAGTGTATTTAACAAATTTTTTTACTGCAATTTGACTTTTGCTGACGATTCAACGAATTAAACGTTAAAGAACACTAAAATTGAAAAAAGAATGTTTATTTTTAACTTATACACATTTTACGACCGATTGGTCCTATGACAGAGATATGATATAATTGCCCGATTTTGAACAAATTCTGCATAAAAACAAGCATAAGCTTGAAACATTGAAAGTGAACCAGTTTTGGAGCGCTAGGACCCATATTCCGAACTGTCGTTCGTAAGACTGATATATGCTAAAGTCTTCCGACTTTGACATTATGCTGAACTAGATAATTTGTATGCTTTATATACACCAAATTTCAACACTGCACCATTATAAACAAATACTCTCTTCCATCGCTTATACCAATCCTTTGTACCTACCTTTATACCATATAATAGTCCAATTTTCATCCTTTGTACCTACCTATATACTATAAAATCGGCCGACTTTCATCAAACTTGGTTGAAAAAACCAATAAATAAATACATATAGTATGTTTGAGACGTTTTTGTTTTGAAAACAAAAATGTTGTTCTTACTAAAACTGGTTATTCTAACGATCATTCATAGTCATTCGATCCAATTGGTTCCGACATATTGGCAGTGTGCAGCAGAAAAATGACGCTGGACAAAGTTTCAGCTCGATGGCTTTAAAACTAAGAAAACACTTTGCACAAAAACAGAAAGACGGACACTCAAAGCTCAATCGACTCAATTCGATTCCCTAAACAATAATAATTCTAGTTAGAATGTGGTAGAAATTTTATATTTCTTTGCGTCGCAAACTTCGGGTCAAAATTATAAACATGGCTATTCAACGATTGCACCTATTGCCTAGCGACTACTTTAAAGGCCGGTTAATGTTGTGCGACAGATTCTAAAAATAGCCAGGACAGTCCTTTCTAACAAACTTTCATAATCGCAGAATTACTCGACATAAACCATCTATACATATATATAAAATTGAAAGTATGTTTGTATGATTGTTCCTTATGGGCGTCTAAACCGCTGAACCGATCTTCACAAATTTTTCACAGTATGTTCATGTCGATCAGGAAATTGTCATGTCTGTGACTTGGTCAAAAACCGCTAAAATTGCAAAATTCAACCGTTCATCCGATTGTGTTGATTTTAAAAAGTGACTTTGCCATTTCTGTCAAATAAATTTGTCAATAAATTTGTAAAAAATGCCTCCAAAGAAATCATATATTGGGCAACGTGCTCCAAGAGCTTTGAAACGGCAAACTCAAATAGCAAGTGAAACGACTGAAGAACGTGAAAATCGCCTGAGTGGGGTTCGAACTCGAGCGTCCACTGTCAGAGCAAGTGAAACAGCTGAGGAGCGAGAGGTACGTCTCCGAGGTCTTAGAACTCGAGCTTCCACTGTGAGAGCAAATGAAACCACTGAGGAGCAAGATGTCCGCCTAAACGGTGTTCGAACTCGAGCTTCCACTGTCAGAGCAAGTGAAACAGCCGAGGAGCGAGAAGAGCGTCGTGAACATAACCGAGAATGCAATGCAGGTCATAGAAGAAGGAATGCTTTAATTTTAGACGCATTCAATTATGATAAAGACGTTGAGTATTCCGTTCACCCGAGCGTTATCATTGGAGAGATGACTACTATTTGTTCTTATTGTGATGCTTTAAAATTTCGTTATGAACCGCCAGGGCAAGGCCGGGTATTCAGCTAGTATTAAAAAGTTTCTCAAAAAGTTAAATTACAAATGAAGTCTTTCATATAGGGCAGTATTCTCATGATTCTGTTGTCGCAAGTCAAGCTCATGCTCCAAAGAAATATGAGAAAACAGCTCTTACGCAATTAAATATAATATAATTCTTTAGAAAATGTAATTTTAGAATTTTCCGAATTGGTTCAAACATTTGAACTTATGGACTCCATGAACTAAGCTCCATGTACTTAAGTTAATGGTGGTTCAAATATATTCGTCTATATTCGCTAAGCGTTCTCTGGTCTAAAAATGGAACTGCAGGCCATTCAGGGATATATTTGCTGGCGATTGATGATATGAATATATAAGCAATACCACACCGGAAAGACTAATTAGCTATCTTTGTTATCCCGGAAACCGCACAGTTTAATTAAAATCGTCTAAGATATATGATAGTTCTCATAAACTAGTTGTTGTTGGTGAAAATATGAAAGTCAAAAAATCTAGTGCAAGTCTTATCATTTTGATGCCTTAAAATTATGGATATCACACAAGCACTTATCTTTTCGGCAAGGCCACAAAACTCCGAAAGCTGTGATTTCTACGCAAAATGAAATCTGCATTTATTGGTCGTTTTCTCATGATCCTGTTTTTCCAGGTGGACTTGCCAAAATATGAAAATGAAAAAGCGATCCTTAGAGTAATTAAACCTAGTTTGAAAAAGATTGAATAAGATAAAATAGTATTTAGCTTCAGTTTGCAAGACTGCCAATAATAAAATCACGAAAAAGTCAGCCATTTCTGCAAGTTTGAAAACAGGAAAGAAGCGCATGGTAGATAATATGGAGAATATGCTATGTGGGTAGCAGTTCACAGACTCATGGATTTTTGACACACTTTAGCAAACGCATTGGCCGACAGACCCACCTTGACGGTATTTGGTGCTTTTTTATTTATTGCTGTTTATTGCTTTAAATACATTTTTTATTTGTGGTCAGTTGGGATGATTCATATTTGAATAAAATGTGATACTTCCCTTTTACCATCCCAGTGTTTCATTTGTCTAATCACCGTTTTCTGGCGTGACGACCTTTTTTGTGCGATGTGAACGTTCGGCTTCACTTGCGACCACAACGGTATAAACCACTTATTAAGCGGTTGATTTCTATGGACCCCTAGTATCTATGAACTCTTTTACAAGCGCACGAAATTAAATAACTTCTTTTTATTTTGGTTTGCTCATAACTTGACCATCGTTCATTCACTCTGTACCAATATGTTTGCGGATCGACAATATTGATAGCTTAATATGTCGAGAAGGTATTAACTTTCTTTTTTAAAACTGTCGGATTTTTAAGATTTTTATCATGACATCTTGGAAAATTGTTCGAGAGATCAAACATTACATACATCGACAAAGCTTTAAGATTTTGTAAAAGTCTTTCAAACGAAGAAGTACAAAATATTGCTGGAACTATACTATCTATTCCAGCAACTCAGTTAAACGAACATTTTCAACACTTAGGTAAGGTTAGGTGTGTTATGAAAGCTGGTATAGATGAACAGTATTTGGATGATATAATGATGAGGCAGTTCTTATAAATTATTAGTGTCAGCTATTGGATTTGATTTAAATAACTTTACTGAAGAACATTATGATTAATAATATACATACACAGTGGGAAAAAACCAAGAACATTGGACTCAAAGTGAGAGCATTCGGTGTCAAAAACTAATCATGACCGGATTTTCTCACTTCAAGAACAATTTCTCACTTCGAGAACTTTTTTTTGAAAACGCAAAATCTTGATGTGTGTTGAAATGATCAGTTTTTGAGAACATTTTTAACTCAAAAAAAAAAATTGAGGTGCCGGGGTCCAGGACCCAGATACCTGGGCCAGCTCCAGTCCAGAACCCAAGTCCAAGTCCAATATTCCCATTCCAAGTCTAGGTGCGATTATTCCAGCTCCAAGTCCGCAGAGACTAAAGAAAGAAAATTTTTTCGGACTTACTGGGAGTAGAGCCCAAGACCCCGCGTGCAACGACGCGACGGAGGACGTGTTAGCTCGTTAGGCTATTGCCCACTTCTGCAGCCGCACGTCTGAATGGCTACTTATACATTTCGGTAATGAGCTGAATTGTGCTCATTTCAAGAACATTCGGAACATTTGTTCTCAAAAATTTGAGAGCACATTCTGTTCTTGTTTTGAGATGAAAAAATCTTATTTTCTGAACACGGTTTTTCCCTCTGTGTACTTATATAGAAATGCATTTGAATATTATTATCAACGTTTGAATAAGTCGAAAGTTAAACTATTCTCTTTTGCTCAAGTGAATTAAGGTTCGAAACAAAACCTTGCGTTAAGGGGTTACAGGAACCTTTCCGCTAACCGAACCCAGGACTTAACAACGTGCTCGGAACCCCGACCAAGCCTTCTGCAGAATTCAAGAGATTTGAAGCCTTGATTATTATATTATATGTTTGCTTATGTTATATAATTTAACTAAGTAAGCTGAACAAACAAAATGTCAAAAAGAAATCTATCATTCTCTACTTAGACTGGATTTACATGGTGAAGCAAACTTTCATGGAGCTCTCATAGTAGGCGAGAGAATCAGGTGAGATTCTAAAACTTTTCTTTGTAAAATGTATTCATTTTGCTTTCAATATTCCGCCTACTAAAAGAACTTCATGAAGTTTGCTTCACCGTGTAAATCTAGTCGAAGTCTCCACTTTAGTAGATATTCATAAGATTAGAGTTCCATCCAAATCAATCGTCTTTAAAGTCCACTTCGATAGGAAACACAAGATCACACAACCGAGTTCAAATGATCCCAATGATCAATCGAAATTAGAGTATGTCAGTTTCGGTATTTTCTTATCTTTTTTTATTTTATTTGCCTCTCGGCGCAGCAATCGAAGCCCGCGAAAGCTTTTAAAAGACACAACAGCAATCACCAGCTGTCGAGAAGTGCGCGATTTGCATGCTAAATGAAATTATACTGGTCCAAGGACCACCACAAGATGGCATGGGCAAATGGTGGCAGCAGCCAGGATGAAATGGCTACAAAGATAAGCGCATAATTACCCAACGCGCAAGTTTTGTTTGCTGTTTTGCTTTGCACTTCACTCCATCCCCCTCACCGCACCGCCAAAAAAAAACACAGAAAAATTAAAAATTAATGCCAAACTACTTCGGCAAGTACCGGCAGCTCATTGCTGCCCTGAGCTGTGGTCGTTAGATAAAATTCGAATAATTTGCGAAACTGCTTTAAAATGTGCCAGAGATTATTGCTGAGATGTGGAAATAAATTAAGTAAAGAGCGCAAAATCTGGTTGCCAGCAAAAAGTTTCTCAAAAATGTACTAGATAACTAAATTAGCTTTTCAAAATTTAAATTAAATCTATACAATCATTTAAAAAACGACAAAATTCTAATATTAAAACTAGATTGAAGTTGCTTTGATTTTAAAACATTTCATTCCAAACCTTTTCTATTAAAGTTTCTTACGTTTATTTTTAATGTTCTCTTGTTTAAAGCAACGTTTTGTTTCCCAAATCATTTCTATACTTAATGTTTGTCACTCGGTTCGCCAAGTTTTTCGCCTAATGTATTTTAATGGACGACAAATGAAAATGAAATGTGTTTTTGGCGGCGCACAAATCTCAGTTTTTCCCCACATTCTCCCCCTCACTCTCTGCAAAAATAAACACAAAACAAAAAGTTGAAAAAGCGAAAACCAAAACAAATTAGTGAAATGCAATGAAATTAAAATTGCATTTTATTTTCGTGCATGTCGAGTGTGGCAGGAGCAATTTTCCGTTGCATACTTTGGTGCGTTTTCGCTATTTTTGGTCTCAGCGCCCCGACGCTGGCTGTGTGCATGTGCCAGATTGTCCTTGAATTTACACAGCCCAACCTGCCACCCTACCACCCTACCACCCACCCTCTGCGGGTTGGCGCGCGGAGACGAGTTAGCGCTACTTGAAAGCATAAATTTCATGCAGGCCTCCTCCTGCTCACGTGTGTGTAGGTGGTAGGCCATAATCTCGCTCAATTGACATCTGCTTTGACCTTGGCCACACGCCACATGGCACGCATCAATTACGCGGCACTTTCTTATGTGGGGGCGATCAGCGATCAGTTTATTGCATGTGGTGCGGCGGCTCTCACGACGTCATCAAGACCGGTCAATTAATTTGAACCAAGAAGCCGCACAGAAATGATCAACGACTACTGCCCCAAATTGTTGGCATCTGTCGCATGTCGCACGGCAACAGCAGCAGCAGCACCTTTAATTATCATCTGTGTGTGGGGTGCATCAATCGTTTAGCAATGTCAAAGTCAATGCGTCTTTTTTGGGATCTGTCTACTGCATAATTGGCCTGATTTGAATTTGTTATTTATTACCGACTGACCAGCAACTGATTCAATTGATTCAATTGAATTTCAAAAATTGAATTATCTCTCTCACGCCACTCGCGGCTCGCACTCCCTGATATTGATAAATGGCATCGAAATTGCAATCAAAATTGTGGGAAAATGTGTGCGGTGGTTAATAAAGTGCGTGAGATCGTTCAAAAAGACATTAAAGCAATGTTAATTGAACCCTAGCAATGTGTGCCAGTTAATTGAGCAGATTGATGAACCTGACAGGCAGGAAAAGTTTAGATTGAGTAAAATATGAAGTAGAAGTTAATTAACTTTAATAAATATTTATTGTAATGAATATTTCCAAATTAATAAACCTTTATTCTCACTTGTCGAGATTTCAATTGAGATGGGTGTAAAATACCTCAGTTCTTTGTGAGTTGGCTGTTAAAAAACTCATAACAGAACTCAGGTGGCCTTCTTCTCATGCAGCTTTTCATATATTTTAGAACTTCCCTGATGGACTATTACACTTGACTGATAGACTTTTACTATATATCAAACAAGTGAAAATACAGCTTAAGGCCCGAATACTGAATGTCCGGTTGGCCAGCTTGAACGACAGGTTAGCCGAAATTGAGTGTATCATGCTGAAGAAACAAACTTAACCCCGCAGTTCAGTCAAAATGGAATGATTGATATTCTTATCGATAGACAAACAGATGAATGCTTCGTATATTTCATAATTTAAATAAAATGTTTATGAGTTTTTAATCTCCTGCTATGGAAATGGAATGGTAAGAGACAGAGCAAACAAATAAATAATGCATAAAATTGTACAGGGAGGGGCCTAATTATGTTATTCATTCATAGACATGTTTAAAGATCTTTTCTATGATTCGGTAGCCATTCAATTTATGGTGACTAGGATTGTAAAGAGGAATTTATTGTCATTTTGCTTTGCCCATTTTTTTAAAAAGAGTTTACTTTGGGGGCGCTTTTTGTATTGGAGTTTTTAGAGGACATTATAGCGCCCCCGTTAAGGCCCTGATTGAGAGAAAAAGTCTGCTCACACATCAATTTAAACGAGAGCGTAAGTTAAAGTCGGCCCTGCCCGACTTCGAAATACCCGTTACTCAGCTCGGATAAGTATGTAACATTTTTTTAACTCGGCCATTTATTATCCGATCCTTTTGAAAATTTGTGAGATTGTAAATATTGGCCACATAGACTACACAGCAAAATCTGATATCTTAAAAATTGTGGGAGTTATTCAATATTTTTTATTGCGGGGGCGGGAGGGGGCGTGGCCAAAATTTGAAACAAACTTGATCTGCCTACAGACAATACTAGCTTACGTATAAAATTTGGTTGCTCTAGCTCTTCTAGTCTCTGAGATCTAAGTGTTCATACAGACGGACGGACGGACGGACGGACGGACGGACGGACATGGCTATATCGACTCGGCTGTTGATGCTGATGAAGAATATATATACTTTATGATATCGGAGATGCTTCCTTCTGCCTGTTACATACATTTGCACGACTTTACTATACCCTTTCTACTCTACGAGTAACGAGTATAAAAATAGAGGAAAGTTAACTTCAGCTCGGCCGAAGTTTGTATACCCTTGCAGCAAGTTTTTCTAACTATATCGAAGGACATTTCCACTGAAAACAAACAAGTTTTTCTCACTAAGACTACTTTTCTATGACAGCTATTTTATATAGATGTCCGTTTTTGTCAACACTAAGTGGAATCATGTAAAAGCATAGCAAACTAAGAAAAACAAAGTTTGAAGGCGTTTTTTTGAAAACAAAAAAGTTTTTGTCACTAAAACTAGTTTCTCGACCGATCATTCCTATGCACAGTGGTCGGGCTTGTATGGAGCCGCGGCCATAATTACTTCTAGATGTGCTATCGCTTTGAAACTTTTACCAAAAATCTATAAAAATATTATAAATATGTGTTACAAAAATTGGCCAGATCGTACCACTATATCCTATAGCTTCCATAGGAACGATTTTTTCAGTGGTCATAAATTCATTTGTTGTAATCATAACAGGCTGAACTTTTTATTGTAAGTTATTTACAAACTTGGACCTGTAATATAAAAGTGTGGGAGTGATTACTCACTCCACCCCCCACGCCCACCTTCCCAAAAAAGTCATAACAAACAAAACGAACAATAATAAAAAATTATATAATATTTAAATGTTTTCATCAAGTAACGAAAGACTTGACTCTAGTAGAGTTGACTTTTCCTCATACTTAAGTGTTCTTTGTCCACTAATAAATGGATCAGAACTTAAAAGCAGTCTGTTAAGTCTGTATTTGAGACGACCATGTTGTTCTTTTCAAGCTTACGCAGCGGCTAGCAAAAACTAGCAGCTGAAATTTTCTCTAAATAATCTGTAAATATTCGTTTATATTTTAGTATAAGTTTGATCATTAACTTCGATTAACTTCACAACTAAAAGTCTAAGTGAAACTTTAACTTACATACAAATTTTATATAAAAGTGGACAAATATTACCTTAATTATTAAAAATAGACACAACAATCTTAGTACATGAATATAATGAAAAATAATAGTAAATACCTGTATTTAAAATATAAAATACTTCCATTGTGCATCAAATCTTTTGTTTTAATTGTTTTTATTTAAGAGGACAGATGGAGCAAAACAAAAATAACAGCAGAGTAAAAAATTTTGAAGGTTTATGCTGACACGTTTTAAACAGTAATACTATCTTTTGTTTTTTTATTTTTGGCCTATGGGGGCGTCCACTGTGCTATGGCAGCTATGACCTATAGTCATCGGATTTTGACAAAACTTTGAAGAATTGTTCGAAAGCTTATAATATAAATATATGCTTATTTTAAAGAGGTTTACATTGAAAACCAAAAAAGTTTTTCTCACTAGATCTAGTTTTTTGACCGATTGTTCTTATGGCAGCTATATGTTATAAGCCTTCCTCACTGAAGCAGATGTTCAAAAATGGTATCGTCATCACTGAAAATGCAGTTTGCTATCCTTATTGTGCTGCTTCTGCATTTGCATTTTCAGAACAACTGTTCGTTGTTTACAGTTAACAAACTGACTGGCAGTGACAAACTCAAATTGAAAATGGATAATAAATTGGATATTATTTCGATGATTGACACAGAATATTTAATGTTGGTGAGAGTCTGAAGTGCTTCCATGTCCATATATTCTAGCGCTCATTCCAGTGCTCATGAAAAACAGGCGCCTGAAATTCATCCCGCAGGGTCTGGACATATGTACGTAGGTTTTGTGAGACGGTATGGAAAATTTTTTTAAAAAGGATGTACTACCCCAAAACTCAAGCGAGTTCTTCTTCGAAATGAGAGAAGCACATTTAACATTTTGGTGGCTCGGTTGCCTAGACTGGCAAGAAAAGACACACCACTTCGACTGGCTATACCACTGAACAAAAAGATTGTCAAAGCGCTATATACGTTGGGCTCATCCGATAGCTTTAAAACTGACGGAGGAGATAGCATAGAAACAGACGGACAGATGGGCGGACAGACGGACATACGGACATGGCTATATCGACACAGCTCGTCATGCTGAACAAGAATATATATGGGCATTTCCATGGTGTCGAACATGACCGTCGTACGCACTTAAATTTAAAAAAAATTACAAATCAATCTGATTTTTATTTTGACAATATGAGTAACTTATACCTCTTGATTAGCCCTATAATTGGTGCAAAGGTTGATTTTGGGGAATTTTTCGTTTTTGAGATAATTGCAAAAAACCAAGGCGTTCGCACGGGACAAATATAGAAGTGGTTTTCGCGGGCGACAATTCAAACGCTGATTTCAACGAATCCTGAGGGAATTTCTTAATGTGACTAATTTTAGAATTTTGTGCATTGATGACTCTTAAAAATGATTTTGATGTTACATCAAAATGTTTTATACTTTTTTCAAAATTTCATTTTAAGCACTTTCACACGGTACATGTCGTACTGGACATATTTATCCACCTTGATATTGCTGTGGTTGCTGTTATCATGCAAAGCAAAAACTTACAGTCAATTGCAATCGCATAGTCTGTTATGGTTTCTTATTCAATCTTCATTAACTCTTTGAACCCTTAGAATGATTTTAGATATCAAAATTCAAGGAAATCTATAGGCACCTATTTAAGAAAAAAACGTGCAAAAGAACCATAAAAATGAGAAAAATTGTGCTTAAGCGACTTTGCATTCAAAAATTCCGAAATGGGTTATGAATTAATGTAAGACTGGCGTACATAAGTTCAATTTAATTGTTTCCCCAAGAAAATCTGATAAAACATAGAGTTCTTAAGGGCTTTTAGTTTTTTGGTCTAGGTGGATCTTTCGGTGGAAATGCCCATTAACTTTATGTGGTCGGAAATGCTTCCTTCTATGAGTTGCAATCTTCTGGCCAAAATTATAATACCCTTTCCAAGGGTATAAAAAGGCACGTTGCCCGCGGGAATTATGATTATTTACCCAGTAACAAACAGCAATATTATAGATATTCACTGCCGATTTCTCTTTTATGTGACATTGTCCTCAATGTAGGAGCTATCTGCAATATAAACTTGCAAATAACAGACCAAAATCAATAGATTGTAAGTTTATCTGACACATAGCAGCAAATTTAGATGAGAAATCGACCCTAAGTTCAAAATAATGAATTGAGTCTATCTATTTACTATACCTATTTGAACAAAAACTTAAATTTTCTCAAGAGTCGGACATTGTTAAAGCCATGTTCCTGATTTAATTCAAGATTTGCTCCCCTTGTGGCTCTTCAAGCCGCATATTTTGTACTATGAACTTCTATTGTGCTAAGCTGACTCCTAAGGTTTCGCTTTGTCCAGCCAGTCGTGGCAACCTTTCTTGCACCAATCTAACAATTAATTTAGGCCAACACTTGACTCCACTCGGCTAAGCGATTTCAGTTTACAGCTCGTCGTCGTATCATTTGGCGTTTGCCGCGTTGCTCGACGAAACGGCAGGCCGTTAAATCAATGCCACATGTTAAATATCGTGGGAAAAATACAAATACAAGATGCCGAAAGAGGGCGGTCAGAGAGAGAGAGAGAGAAAGTGCGGTGAGCAGGATGGAGGAGCGTGGAGAGTCGAGACAAATTTGCACAGCGGATAACATAATGAACATTGTTGTTGCGTGGCTGCTGCTGCTGCTGCTTTTGGGTCATAAAAGACGAAAATACTTCAGGCTCACAAAAGCCAGCGGCAGTGACGAAAGTCAACGCTGCCTGCCGTAAAGTATGCAATATTTATTTTGTATAAAACGCGTGCCACGCATTACAACAACGCAAAGGGAAGCCATTAAAAGGCCGAAAGGCAAATGAGACGCGAAAACTGCGGAAAGAAAGCAAGGTTTCCTCATTTCGTTCTTTTTAAGGGAAACAACAATTTGCCATTGTTTTGAGATGGGGTTGTGCACTCCACCTGGTCGACGCAAACATTAATTGAAATATTTATGCCAGGCTGCTACATCATTCACAAATGGCCATCAACAACATTGCCATTTTCAGGATGTGTGTGTTCATGTGCAGGTTTATATTTAGCACACGAGTTAATCTTGAGGCGCAAAGAGTCAAGTTTGCTGGACAAACACAGCCAAATATTTGGAAATCCAATACTCGTCCAACTGGAAACTACCAATCTGCAAATTGTTTACGAGATAAATATAAAGTGGGGAATCATATTTTCGGAATTTATATATTTTCCATATTTAAGGCCATTTTTAATGAACTCGCCCTCTGAAATGTCAATGTCAATTACGCTTCACCTGATATGCTGCAAATATTGTGAAATTTGATTTTTGTAATTACCCTAAAGTGACATTTATCTCGTACATCAAATTTATATATTTTACAGAAATGATGTGCATTTGCGCTCCCAAAATAATGTGGATGCTAGTTGGAAGCTGTGGTGGGGGTGTGCTCAAACAACGATTTTATGTTCATTAAAATTAGCCAACCATTTTATGGGGCGTAATGTGTTTTGACATGTTGATAAGTCGATGGCAAGCAGTCGACCATGTAAATAGCTGATTTAATACAAATATTTTTGTTTTCGTTTCAAGTGGCAGGGCAAATGCTGAAGGTCAAAATTAGTTTAGTTAAACTTAAAGTAGATGGAGATGGAGCGATAAACAAGAGGGCGTCACTTTTTTACTTCAGCTGATTGCCTTCAAATAACTTATGCATTCAATGCATTCATATCTTCGCTTAAAAAAATGGCAGACTGGTTTGGTATAGTTTATCTTAAAGCTAAAAAGTAATAATTTACAATAATGCCAAAGAGAAGTTTCAAAATAGAGTATTTTAAATAGCCATTTTGAGCAACTTACAGTTCAACTTGCTATAAATCTAAACGTGATGGACCATTGCTAAAAACAGATTCGTTCAAATATACAGAAATTTGTTGCCTTGTGTAATCTTTCTCCTAAACGGGAGAAATGTAAATACATCTATTTGATTAATGATATTATGTTGAAGCGCTTGTATTTAGTCGACGATTTGGAAATTCATTTTGTGCCAAAGTTATGCCTCACCAACCATAAATCAATTGCCACAAACATGGCTAAGGGTATTCTTGGCTTCATTTAAAGACGGTCTAATAAATTTGATAGTCCTTATGTTACTAAAGACTTTTGTTGGTCTGGTCTCCGCATTAACAATCATATTATACTCAAGACCAACTCGAAGATATGATTACAGAAGTTCGACCACCGAATCTTAAATTGGGATCCGAACACTAATCGGCCTTCATATGCATTTGATATTTGGAAAATTGTAAGGTCATACTATACCGAACTTAAAAAAATAATGAATGTTGGTGTCTGCAAAATTGATTCCACGTTTATCGTTCATACGAACTGTTGCCTCAGAATTTTAAAGAAGTTGGCGTGGACTTGTTTAAGGTGATAAAATGTAACAAAATGGTACCATGACCATTCAAAACGAGAGAGTAAGTTAAAGTCGGCCCTGCCCGACTTCGAAATACCCGTTACTAAGCTCAGCTCGGATAAGTATGCAACATTTTTTTAACTCGGCCATTTATTATCCGATTCTTTTGAAAAATCTGAGCTCGATATCTTAAAAATTGTGGGAGTTATTCAATATTTTTTATTGCGGGGGCGGGAGGGGGCGTGGCCAAAATTTGAAACCAACTTGATCTGCCAATACAGACAATACTAGCTTACGTATAAAATTTGGTTGCTCTAGCTCTTCTAGTTTTTTGAGATCTAGGTGTTCATACAGACGGACGGACGGACGGACAGACGGACACGGCTATATCGACTCGGCTGTTGATGCTGATGAAGAATATATACACTCTATGATATCGGAGATGCTTCCTTCTGCCTGTTACATACATTTGCACGACTTTAGTATACCATTTTTACTCTACGAGTAACGGGTATAAAAACTATTTTTAGCCTCTGTAGACGTCTTATAACCGCCTCTCCTCCTTCGTCTTCTTAACGATCGTCTGGCAAGTCTGTTTGGATGACCCCTTAGTTGATCCAAATAGTTTGCGGCATGTGTATTTATGGTATCACTTATTTTCGGGACATTTAATTCTTCTTCTATTTTTCAAATGCGCATATACCAAGGCGTTTCAGCTATTTTTTCTAGTTTTTTCGCCTGCAGGACTTGCACCTTCTTTAGATGTGATTTTGCTGTTATGCCATATATCTGGCGCCCATATCTCCAGGCAGGGGCAATTATTACCTTGTTCACATGTACTTTGTTCTTTGAATCGTGTTGTCAACTTTATTATTGATGGTTATCAAACTAAGGAATACGTTGTATCAGTTTTTGTGGACGTAAAACAGTGATATGATAGTGTATGCCACAATGGTCTTCTGTGCAATATTAAAAGTTGACTTCCACCCCAACTTTTCGATTTTGTGCGAAGTTTCCTCGGGGAGAGTGCTTTCTATGAGATCCTGGACAGTGCTGAATCAAGCGTAAGGACGACAAGAGCAGGTGTTCCGCAGGGGAGTGTACTCAGACATTATTTACAATAGACATGCCAACAGGAGAAACTGTTCCTTGCTACCTTTGCGGACGTCACGATTTTTATGGCCAGATACTCTTACATTTATAGTTCTACGAATATCATTCAGCAATATTTATTTCGTTTTGGCAAATAGGCTAACGATGGAACATTGCATTGAGTCTGAACAAGTGCTTAAATGTAACACATAATCTACATCAAGATATCTGTGTAGGCGTAATTTTATTTGACGAAGATCTCCCGCTCCCGCTCCATCTCCCGGATAAGAGGTTGACTGTTAGCACACACATTAACCAGCTCACAAAGTCCCTCTAGAGTAGTCAACCCTGGCTGGCTGCAAAACAGCAGAAATAAGATGACACTAAAGATGAACGACTCAATTAAAGATTTCATACATTTTTGTGAATTTATATTTACCCTTGCAATGGGTATTATTATTTTGCCCAGAAGTTTGCAACGCATAGAAATATTCATTTCCGACCCCATAAACGATATATATAAGGTTGTCAAAAAAGTCTTGCGGTATTTTTATTGAATTTTCAATTGTTCATAAAATTGGTTATAATAATGCGATTTAAGTCAAATATGCGCCGTTTTGTTCGATGACGAGTTCCCAACGAGATGCCAACTTCATAATGCCCCTCTTATAGAAGCTCGCTTCCCTATTGTCAAAAAACTCGGAGAGCCAATTTTCACAGGACTCTCTTGTGGCCAACTTCCGACTACCAAGCTCGTTCGCCATGGACAGAAATAGGTGGTAATCACTTGGTGCGAGATCCGGACTATACGGTGGATGCAAAAGAACCTCCCATCCGAGCTCCCGGAGCTTCTGGCGCGTCACCAAAGATGTGTGTGGCCTGGCGTTGTCCTGATGGAAGACAATTCGGCCTCTGTTGATCAAAGATGGCCTCTTCTGCATGAGTGCTGCATTCAAGCGGTCCAGTTGCTGGCAGTACAGGTCCGAATTGAGCGTTTGGCCATAGGGAGCAGCTCACCAAACACACAGAAGAACCTTCCTGGCCGTCAATCCAGGCTTGGCCACCGTCTGGGCAGCTTCACCGCTTTTCGACCACGACCGTTTGCGCTTCACGTTGTCGTAAGTGACCCACTTTTCATCGCCAGTCACCATCCGCTTCAAAAACGGGTCGATTTTGTTGCGATTCAGAAGCGATTCGCATGCATCCATACGGGCCAAAATGTTTTTTTGCGTCAAGTCGTGTGTGAATCCAAGCTTCTTCAAATGGTTTATAACGGTTTGATGACTCATGCCCAGCTCTTGGCCGATGCTACGGCTGCTACTATGCCGGTCTCTTTCGATCAATTCAGCGATTTTATCGCAATTTTCGACGGCCTTCCGGACCGTGGCGCATCTTCGATCACCTCTGCACCAAAACGAAAACGTTGAAACCATCGTTGTGCGGTGGAAATGGTAACTGTATCGGGTCCATAAACTGCACAAATTTTATTGGCACATTTTTGCCTTTATCGTAGTCGTACTGTAAAATATGCCGTATTTTCTCTTTATTTTGCTCCATGTTTGCGACGCTATAACTCACGAACGACTAATGACAAACAACAATAAATCAAACACGTGTTAGCGCGTGAAAGAAGCTTTCCAAAAAGCTCTAGCGTGAACCGATGCGACGAATACAACTAGAACTACGCGCTTGCAAAGACAAGCTTGCGGAAATACCGCAAGACTTTTTTGACAACCTTATATATATATTTGATCAGGGTGACGAGCTGAGTCGATTGAGCTTTGTCCGTCCGTCTGTCTGTCTGTTTCTTTGCGAACTAGTCCATCAGTTTTGAAGCTATCAAGCTGAAATTTGGCACAGAGTCCTCTTTTTGCTGCACGCTACTAATATGTCGAAACCGACCGGATCGAATGACTATATCTCATAGCTCCCAGAGGAACAATCGGTCGAAAGGTTTTTTTTAGTATGAAAAACTTTTCCTTTCAATGGGAACGTCTCCAAACTGTGTATTACTAGGTTTTCTATGCTTTTTAATATTTTTGCCAAGTTTGATGAATATCGGACAACTTCATGGTACAGCTGCCATACAAAAGAATGGTCTGAAAAACAGTCTGAGTTAGAAAAACTTATTTGTTTTCAATGGTAGCATTCTGCAATTTTGTATTTGCTTGTTTTACATGCTCTCACCCAATTCTAGAAGTTTTGGTCCGAATCGGATGAAAAAAATTATTTTTGATTATTTATGAAAATATTTAAGCGAGCACCTGCAAGGGTTTAAAAACTGCAGCACACACGAAGTTAGCTTAGCTTTCTTGTTGTTTATTAATTCTAAGTGTAAAGAGCTCCTTTCACAGCTGTCTTTTCTTATAGCAATCGTTTAAAAATTTATAGCATCACAATTAAATTAGATAACGAATCTTCTAACTTTGATTTTAATATAAACCTAAGTAAGGCAAGCGGGACCACGTTTATTATTTGATCACTGCTTCCTGCGGCACCTACGAAGGCTCGAAGACGTAAGCGCTCTGTCTGAAGCTCCTAAACATTAGCTTCATTTCGTGTGTTACCTGGAGGGTTCCATGCCAAGATTTTCAGACATATCTTTACTATGGCGAAGAGCACCGTCTGTCTATTTCGTTCTGTTTTCTATTAAACTAGTCTGCAAAGCTTTTATTTTCTGAGCACTTAAAGTTATGTTAAGGCCCTTTATTTGCAGATACTTTTCGGCATCTTCTACTTCAACCAGCACAGATTGACAAAGGCCTAAGAATCAAAGGAAGAAAAGTGACTGCATGGCAACTACCAAAGTTCCTAGCGTCTTTTCTGGTGCTTAAACTTTCATCCATTTCAGTAAATTTTTTCAGAGAGGCAAATATTTTTTTTTGTGATTTCGAGTCACAATAACTCCGCTGGCTTAAGGTTGCTATCGAATTCCCAGTGTGTCCCTAAAACAATAAAGTGGAAAATATTCAAAAATATTTATTAAAGAGAATAAGTAAGATTAATTTTGAAGCCATCCTTCCGTTACCTTTTCCTTCTGAACAATATGCATTTCCAACTCTTTTCTACATACTCGTCCTTGCGACATGTTACAAATAACTTGTTGTCCTCTCTTTCCTCAGTCCCTGCCAGTTTAACAGAACTCTGTCGAACTATAAACTCTGTATCAAATAGTCGTAATAATTAGTTTATTTTAAAGATAAGCACCAAGGCCAACAGTAGTTAAATCTGCAACCAACTCTTTGACAGCTAGTGAATACCAAAATGCAACCGTAGAACAGCCGAAAACTCTTAAATATGGCAGCAAATGAACTGTGTAAAGTGCTACCCATAGCAGCTGCGGCTCAAAACTGTTGTGAATATCTCTTTTTAGATACTGGTCTTAAAAATATAAACCATATAGGTTAGGAAATGTATATAGTAGTACTCATATTTGCACGAACTCATTACAGCCTTTGTACCTTCCACACGGTGTATGTTAACACAGAGCATGAGTGTCAAGGTACCAGAGGTTGAAGTCTCAGCCCTAAAGTGCCAGCGGACTAGAGGTCGGGACATCACAAAGTTAAACTCATCTAGAGTGATTTTATTTTCCCAGAATTTCAAAGTCAGTTAACAACTTTTTCTCTTGACGCTTTGTTGTCGTTATCTCTTTACGTCTAGATTTTTTTTTTTTTTGGTGAAACTAGCAACCTTTTTGGTGGCACCCACAAAAAAAAAGTGACTATGGTGGTAGAAATTGTTTGTCACTTCTTTTTTGTTTCAAGTGCAATTTACTCAAATGACATTTCACCTCTCCCCACCCCTCTCTATTCACGCTCTCTCTCTTACTAGATATTAAAAATCTATCGCTTTAAAAAGTAATCTCACAGCTAATTAGACCCTCGACCATCAAGTGCCAATAGCCATTACATATTGCAGTCAAGCGTTTAAATGGCCCAAATATTTCAAAGCTAATGTGCCGTTATATAATTGACTGTAATTTGAGGCAAATTTTGACCCCTCGTTTTTTTTTTGTGTTTTCTGTGGTTGGTAATCAAGCCCCAAGATTTGCATACATTTCGGGTAAGCGCAAAAGCCGCATAATAGGGCAATCAATCATGAGGTCTGACTTTTATTTTATTGAGAATAAAAGTAATTAAAACCCCGAAGAAAAGCAAACATCTGTTGGGAGATACAAAAAAAAACCTAAAGCAAATATGTAAAGTGGACAGAAGGAAATTTTTTGAAAATCAAATTGCCATGAGTGGCAAGAACGTTGGCAGCAAAAAGGCAAAGCAAAGCAAAGGCAATACAATACAGTGAAAAGCTTTTAGGTTAAATAGCCAATATTCCAAGGGAGTTGGGGATGCCAATGGGGAAGATGCTCAGTTTTTGTTTCTTTTGGTAGGTAAGCAAATAGCAAATGACTGTCAATAATTTAAGAAAAAAAAAAGTTATAAAAATGAACGTGAGGAAAATGTAAAAAGGGTGTAATCGAGTTTGAAATATGAATCAGACTGGTAAGAGAATGAGGCTTCAGAAGTTGCATAAAATATGAAAAAAAAAATACTTATGCTGAAAATGGTTCAGATGCTCAAATGAAAATGTAGCTTCAACTACACTGTTATAAAAAAAAAACTAGACTTACTTTTCACGAGACCCAATGCATTTTGTTGGGCAGGTCGAGTATAGCATTTCCTCATAATTGGTTTCCTCCTAACACCCCCCAAAATCTAAAGTTATGGCTTAAAAACCGCATTTGGTTTTTTTTTACTCATTTAAATTGAAATAACTCACTGATTGTGTATATCCTTGGCAATTCCAATAGCGACGAGGGGAACCTTACATTTTACAAACAATGGCTTGATAGTTTTGCCTCGAAAGCTGACATATGCGGGCTATAGATCAGTCATTTTCAATGTTTGTTTGGAAAATTTCCACTTTGGCATTCACTAGTTTTACTATTTTATTCCATGTGTTTTTCTTTTAAGTTTTAATATGATAGCCCATTTAATTCTCCGTTGAACAGATGTTGTTGTTTCTATGAATTTGGTTACTGTCTGACGAAGTTATTCGCGTATTTATAGGTCTATATCAACTATTTAGTATTTTTTTTATGTCTGCCTACATATTAGTGTGTACTTTAACATATAGGGGCACAAAGTATGTCATGTTTTGTGTGGCGGCAGGCTTAAATTATTCTTATCAAATACTTAAAAAGTTTAAGGTTGTGCGAAAGCATAACATGACCTCGAGCCAGCTAAAAACTGCGGGTTTAAAAAAATATATTAATGCTTCTGGACCAAGATTAACATTATTTAAAGGCAAAATAAGATTTCATAAAAATTAGTTTAAGATAAGATTTATCTTTTGCCCTTACTTTAAAGCTCGACTTATATAAGACTCAAGCCCAGGCCAGTTGCAGACTTTCAATGGAGCGAGACATTCCTCTTCAGTAAGCCGTGGCTGCCCAAGCATGCCTGTCCTGATTTCCTTACGGACAGTGCATCAGGCTACAAAATGCTCAACATGGTGCGGCTTGTATTTCAGATTCAGCATTTCGACTCGGGACTTGAAGATAATTGTTCTCTGCCATATCGTAGTTCAGCTTCGAGTACACTCAGAAAGAAATGGCATTCTAGATTTAGGTACGACAGTACTTGAATTTATTTCGTTTTGAACTTTAAATTCAAAGATTGTTTTGTACTAAAATTCTTAAAATAGCACTGAAACGATCTTTAAAAAAATTGATTGTTAAGTCTATGAATGTAAGATTGAAAATCTTTAATCAAGTACAGAGCAGGCTTGAAGTTTGGGCGACGCGCGCAAAAGCAATCGATTGCCTTTATTAGCTCTGATCTGTGATGCTCGTCATTTGACTTTTTCGAAGTTCAAGTGCGTTTTGAGCTTAAGCTAGTATATCTTGAACTTATCCAACATTTTTACAGGCTTACATTAATCCCAAAATGAACTTAACATATCCTAAAAAATCTTATTTTAAGATTTACGTGATTACAAACGAGAAAGCTAAGCTACCTTCGTTTGAGCCGAAGTTTTTATACCATTGCAAGTGCTTTTTCCCATTTTCCGAACGATCTTTCATATGGGAGCTATATGATATAGTCATCTGATTTGGCCAAAAATTTGTCAAATTATGTGAAAGCATGTGAAACAAAAAAAAATACAAAATTGCAGGATGCTACCATTAAAAACAAAAAAGTTGTTCCAAGTAAGACTGTTTTTCAGACCTATCTTTGGAATGGCAGCTATACCATATAGTTGTCCGATTTTCATCAAACTTGGCAAAATTATAAAAAAGCATAGAAAACCTATGAACACAAAGTTTGGAGATGTTTCCATTGAAAAGAAAAAAGTTTTTCATACTAAAACAAGTTTTCCGACCGATTGTTCCTATGGAAGCTATGAGATATAGTCATTCAATCTGGTCAATTCCGACATATTAGTAGTGTGCAGCAAAAAGAAGACTCTGTCCAAAATTTCAGCTCGATAGCTTTAAAGCTGAGAGACTAGTTTGCGTAGAAACAGACAGACAGATGGACGGACAAAGCTCAATCGACTCAGCTCGTCACCCTGCGTTGCAAACTTCTGTGCAAAATTATAATACCCTTTGCAAGGGTATAAAAACGAACTTAAAACAAGATTTTTGTTCTCAGATTTAGGAAATCCGAACGTAGTCAGCTTTAGATCGTTTGTACTTGAAAAATTGCAGTTTGAGTACGGAAATCTTGATTATTTTTCTGAGTGTAGGAGTTTCTAGTAACGCTCCGTCTTGCTTCATTCTCCCACCTGAGCCGCATCGTTATTTCTTTACTTCTGAAAATTTCATATTGTTATTTTTCCCACTGACTTTGAACTCCAAGTGTTAGCACAGCGTTGTACTCGTGTGCCAGGCTTTTACACTGCTGAAACATTGCCATTTGGTAGCAAGTAAGTACTTTGCGTGGAAGTGGAGCTGTAGCGTAAAGGCAAACAGTGGAGGCAGGACAATTTCCAGATGAATTGCTTAGTTGGGAGTGTTTTTCGGGAGATACACGATCCATTTTATGAAATACCTCTGGCTACACTAAACATCATCGTAAGCAGGGCACACCCATACTTTGGCAGCATAACTCTTGATTGATGACATTTTGTCACAAAGAAATAACTGAAAACAAATGAACAGGGTATTTTGTGGTCGGGAAACTCGACTGCAGCGCCCTTACTTGTTTTATATGGGAAAAAACAGCAATCAGTTTTTTTTATATGGAAAAAAAAAGGATTGTTAGCTATTAACGCATAACGCACTCCTAGTGTAAATAGCCTATTACATTATTAGTGCGTTATGCGTTAGTAGCCAACATTCAGCTTTTTTGTATGGGAAAAAAGCTGATTGTTAGCTATTAACGCATAACGCACTGATAGTGTAAATCAGCTTTAAATATTTTATTATTTTTCTATTTCAAACCAGAATTCGGAATTCGGTTCGAGTACAGAATTTTACATATTTTTCACTTTGAACCGAATATTAAATCAAACATAATTGAACCTTTATCTGTTTCATTTAACAATCGAAAAATCTCTGACCAATGTTATGATCATCAAGACACAGGAATTCCAAGAGTAATCTATGCTTAGCTAAAGATAAACAAGAGTCTGCTGAAGTACGATAGTAAAGCAAGGTTGATGTCACAACTTGAGCCACAAGGAGCAAAAAGCTAGAACTGCATTTGCCTTTTATATTGCAAAAAAAATTTTATTGTATTCCGTATAATTAAATTTATTTTTTCTGAAAATCCAAACCCAATAATAACTTTATTTTAATGTCACTTTAAATAAGTTGCTTAACTTGATTTTAATATGCGAAATGATGGGTCACACACTCCAAGTTTATGCACATTTTTACTGCATTAAACTTTACGACTTTGCCAACTATGCTTTTTGTGCTTAATGCAAATCCTTTTGTATGGTTTCAGTGTAAAAAGGACATAATTTAGGCGCCTTTAAAGTGGTTCCTTCTTGCACTACGCATAATTTATAAAAAAAGAGTGCTTATACATTATTACTTCGATCTCATTGTGCGTTGCGCTTCATCTACAAGCACCTTTGCGCATAGGCCATGGTCTCTCCGTTTTCGCAGTTTTGTATATTTAAAAGGCGAGCTGGAGTAATAAAAGTTTTGCCTGGCCTTACTTTACTTACTCTTGTGTGAAGTAAACAAGCAAAGTAACTTACTGTGAAGAGCCTTGAGCTAAAACAGTTACTCTGTACGAATATGTGCCCAAAATATATGCAATTCAAAACGACTCTCAAATGGCTAGCCTCTTTCTACACATTTGCCCCTCTTAGCTTAGCAATTAACAAGACATGGCTTATCTCAGTAGACCAAAACAACAACGAAAGCCGGCAACACAAATCATCATCATTATGAGATGCATCCCCTGTATCGGCCTCGCTTGGAATGTTTTTAGTAATTGCTATTTACACATTTTTCGCATGATTTGTCAATTTTAATGAGCATTGTTTGTGCGCAGCAGCAGCAGCATCAAAAGCATCTGGTCAAATAGACAACATCAAGGTCAGTGCCAGGCCCGAATGTGGCAGTATGGGCCAAACTACGCATTTGCCACCTCTGTCATGCCGAGGCATTTGCATTTGGTCCAAATTGAATTCGTTCATGATTGATTACGTATACGCCTCATCGGCCCCCTTCTGGCTGCCCCGAAATGTAGGCAGCTTTTTTTTGTGAAGCATCATCCAGCATCATTCCTTCTCAGAATTTGCTCACATTTTGTTTTCAATTTCAATTTATCTGCGTTTTCTCGCCGTACCCTGAAATGTTTACACAAAATATTCTTTGGCATTGAACTTTTATTGGGTTATGTTTTTTTTTGTGTTGTTGTTGTTGATATTGTTGGTTTGAATTGTGGTTAATTTTGTTTGGTTTGCGTGTGCGCGTTCCTGTTGCTTTTTCCCAATCATTTGACAGCCTGATGAAGCTCAACTGAGGCAATCCCTATTGTGAGCGGTGTGTTGCCTGCTTTTGTTAATTTAATTAATTTTTCGGCGGGGTAGTTTGGTGTTGGAGGATTCGTTGACTTTTGTACACACAAAGTAAACAAGTGTTTAGTTGATTTTGGAAATGAATTTCTGGTGAATTCAGTAGTACAAAGAGGTTCTAAATGACTTGTTTAGAGTTACAAAATGGTTTTTGGAAAAACTTAAAAGACTGTTTTGCCTCACTGATGCACAAACTGTGAACCAAAATGTTGGCCTAGCAAAGAATCTTCTTTGTTTCCGCTTTAAATAAATAGACAAAATCCTTAAATCTCTTCAATGACCTCCAAATAAATTTATCACAAAGAATAAGCTTCAAATAGTGGACTAAAATGCTGAAATCTCTTCCACAAATTTAATTACCTCAATCAAAAACTGACACTCCCATATTTGTATTCTTTATATCGTTAAAAGACCGGGAAGAAATTTAGGAACTTCACTTACAGAATAATTAACTTTTCAAAGAGATTTACCAATTTTGAGTATTTTAATATCCATGAAATATACTTGACTGATTACTGCTTTAAGCAGAAAACAATTTAAGCATTATGGCTTACATTGAACTACTTACATTAAAAATAATTATTCACATTGGAATGGGTCAACAGCTTTGTTATTACATATAATAGTTATTGTTTTAGCGTGCTCGAGGTCAAATGTATTAATTGGGCTTATTATACCATGAAAAATAGAAAATGTGTTTTTATGGAATAACAGGCAAAATAAATACATGTGACCTCGAGCTGGCAAAACAACAGCTTAAATAACTTCTAACTTTTAAACTGTGATAATTTTTAAAGAAAAATTTTTAATAAAATATCAAAAATAATTATTATATATATCGCTCAATAGAATCACAGAGCTGTTTGGGATAGTTGTCTGTAAAGTTAAGAAGTAATAATTTACGATAATATCAAAGCGAGTGAGCGCATTGGTACGGGCTCCCCATAAAACGAGTCTAAAATGGTTTAAAATAGGGATGCAAGCCGGTTCTGAACCGAACCGAACCGCTTATTGCTGCTGGTGAACCGAACCGCAAACCGAACCGGCTTCCTTTAAGAATTGCTGAACCAAACCCAAAACCACAAATAAAAACGGTTCGGTTCAGTTCAGTTCTCTGACGAGTTTATCATCTTGCCAATGATACTTATTGATTTGGGAACTTGAATCGTTTCCATAAGATAATTTTTCTACATTTCGTTTGACTCTCTACATTCTTACCGATGCCGGAACTTTTAAGGATGACTTGACGATTGCCAGCCGATTGCTTTTGTTAGACATGTTTGGGAAACATCAATCTAGTACAATTTTGACCATGGAACGCTTCACACCAAAACAACGTGCCGAAATAGTGACGCTGTTCATCGAAAATAATCGTTCAATTGTGCTAACAAATTTTGATGACCGATGAGGCCCATTTCACGCTTTCTGGTGGTGTTAATAAGCAAAATTGTCGCATATGGGGCACGGAAAGTCCACACCGCATCCATGAAATACCTTTACACGACCAAAAAGTGACTGTTTGGGCCGGTATCAAAAAGAGGCGATATTGACTGGCCACCCAGATCTCCAGATTTGACCGCCCCAGATTTCTTTTTGTGGGACTATTTAAAAAGCAAGGTTTACGCCAGCGATCCACAGACCATTGAAGAGCTTAAGGCCAACATTCGTGCCGAAATCGTCACTTTATCGACTGAGACGCTCGAAAAAGTGATGGAAAATGCCGCAAAAAGGGCACATTTTGTTGTGGCCAATAAAGGCGGCCACTTGATTGATGTTGTGTTCAAAAAGTAGTCGAAATAAATTGTACAGGACCAAATTAAAGGAACAAGATCAACATATAGCAATCGGTTGTTTGTTTTTATATTTATTCAGTGTTGCCATACCGACACTTTATATGGCACACCCTGTACATACCATCAATCTACATTCTTTCATCCAGTGGACAATATTTGGAATTTTCTGTAATATTTCTTCACCTTAATTCAATCCTAACCAGGGGAGTTTTTACACCTTTCTATTCTAATCTTTTCTAGCCGTCATTCTCTGTTTTCGAAGATCATTCCTCAAGGAACATCTAGACGAATCTGACATAATATACAGGGTGCGCCATATAAAGTGTCGGTATGGCAACACTGAATAAATATAAAAACAAACAACCGTAGTGAACAGCGTCACTATTTCGGCACGTTGTTTTGGTGTGAAGCGTTTCATGGTCAAAATTGTAATAGATTGATGTTTCCAAAACATGTCTAACAAAAGCAATCGGTTGGTAAATGTCAAAGTTCAGTGTTCAGTGTTGCCATGCCGACACTTTATATGGCGCACCCTGTATTTGGGACAATATTCTAAGGGTTTTAAAGATATTTAAATGGATTATAGGAATTCAATTTGAATGTGTGCAAAAGTCACATTACAATAGAAATCATAATGTACCTTTGTGAACCACTGAACTGAGCCGGAACCGCGGTTCAGTCAGCTCCAAAAACCATGTAATCAACCGAACCGGCGGTTCAGAAGCTGTCTGAACCACTGAACCGAACCAGTCCTTATATTCGAGTGGTTTGCATCCCTGGTTTAAAATAATACACTCAAATAATGTTTGTATCTTAATTTTTGAAAATTGTGAGCCTAAAATGTATAAATGAACTACAATGAAAGTATTAAGGTTTTTCTTTACCTAAACAGCTGAAATGTGAACTATCCGGTCCGGTCTCTTCCGACATATTAGTAGTGTGCAGCAAAAAGAATACTCTGTGCAAAATTTCAGCTCGAAAGCTTCATAACTGAGTATCAGACAGACATAGCTCAATCGACTCAGCTCCCCACCCTGATCAAGAATATATATAGTTTAATGGGTCGGAAATGAACATTTCTATGCTTTGCAAACTTCTGGGCAAAATTATAATACCCTTTGCAAGGGTATAAAAAGAAAGACTAAGCAACATGTAAAAAAAAAATATTTATGCCTCCATTGGGAATCGAACTCACAACCTCAAACATGGAGTGCCACGCGGTTTGTTTGTTCTTTGTCCAGTTTTGACAAAAAATTGGACATTTTATTATCCAAATCGAAATTGCTGCAAGACTTTCGAAAATTAACAACTCGACCCATGTAGCACAGATCTCATTATAGAAATTTCGATGGAGATAACGGTGCGTATGGGTATGTATTAGCAATAAGCGTTCACCAGAATCGGAATCTACGAAGAATTCTTAGAAAATTTCAGCACGAAACTACCTATGTGTCTAAAATCAATTACTAGCTTCCGCTGAGAAGCATAAAGATTTTAGGTTGAGGCCAGGAAATATAGATCAAATGGATCAAATATTCTAAATAAGCTAAATTTTTGGGTGAGGTAAGATTTGGAACATTAAGACTAGTAAATGGACGGCGTTAAAGATCGAATGGTCAACAAAATTGAAAAATTTGCACGATTTTAAACTTGTTCTAGGTTTTTATAAAAATTGGTTCGCGTTTGTTAAGTAAGCTTCGCCTCTGTGATTTTTGTTTAAAAATAATTAAGTAAAATAATTGAATATTAGATTTCTCCACAATTTAAGCCATCCAATTTTATCCGTAAACGTAGCACAAACCACACAAGCCATAACTTAATCAATGAACTATCATTTGTTATTGTCATTTTCAAAAAAAACTTTCTACATTTTATTTTGTGGATATTTTTTTATGCAAATTAGTTTTATTGATGTGTTGAATGCCCATGAAAGTTCTTAGTTTTGCTTGGTAAAATTTAAATGCTATTTGTGTGGCATTTTATGCAATGCCATTTTTATACCTTGGCAAAAAAAGCGATAAATTTTAACCAGCAGTTTGCAGAGCGGAGAAAGAAAATGTCTTGTACTATGCAGTGAGTTATAGCACTTAACGTGAGGTTGGCTTATTTCTTTTTACCGAGAGCATTTAATTGGCAACAGCTAATGTGCTATTTTGAGGCAGATTAATTAACTTCTGGCTAAAGCATTCAGTTGGTGAAACCAAGAATTCAAACCTGTTCAGAATCAGAGGCTCTAAGTTTGTCTAAGGCAAGCTTAAGGTGGACTTGAAGATATTTTTTTATTAGGTTTAGGCTTCAAAAATAAAAAAAAAAGTTGTCTATGTGTTGTGTCATATGTTACATAAATACTAAGACAGCATTTTTCATTCCTTCTCAATTGAGTTTCAATGCATATTTGAAATCAAACACCATTCCTGATATTTGAAACGAAAATCCTATCAATAATCTTAACTGATTTGCAGTAATAAATAAAGACTTATGACAGCAACTAGAGTTCAGTTGTCTTCGAGAGGAGACGCATGAGACTCATTCAAAACAAAAGCAAGAGCAAGTTATGTAAAGAATGGCTTTATAATCCTTAAAGCTAAAAAGTAAATAAAGAAAAATATGCAAAGAGTACATAAAAAAAGAACTACAGCTTGCGGAGTATAAATCTCTCGGTGTAACTTAAATTAATCCATAAATTCTCCAACACAATTGTTTTCAAGCATTTAATTTAATAGTCAATGTGTTTGCCAGAAACTTTTCCAACCAGTTTTTCTATGAATATTTTTTCCGCCTGCTGCAAAATCTGTGTGGAAAATAATTTAACGAATTTTATGTGGAACAATTTTGCAGGCAAATGCAATTTTCCACATTCGCACACAAGGCAGCAAACGTACACACACTCACACATAGACACTCGCATACACTCACGCACTCAATGTCAAGTCAAGCTAGAAGCCAACATCGTTGTCTCTTCGGGCGAGTTGTGTCAATTTTTGTTAAATTGTTTTGCAAACAGGCAGCTCAAGAGCTGTGGGACGGGTGAGTGAGGGCGGTGTGGGAGTGCCATGTGACAGTTGTACGTAAGCATCTGCAGCGGCTGCTTGCTGCCTGCGTCAGAGCTAAGCACAGAACTTGTCTCTGGACCGCAACAGATAGTAAAATACAGTTCCGCTTTGCCAGCACAATTTTGGGGCGTAACACGCTTTTTCTGCGGCTTTAACCAACTTTTGATACACTTTCCGCCCACTAAACTATGCACATGTACTTCACTATTCCCCAATCCACCAACATTGCAATTCAAATTGCATTTCAAATTGACATTCGCAATGGCACAGACACGCCCGGCTGGCTCTGACTACCGCTTGTCTGGCCTTCGGCTGTGCAATCCCCTCAGGTATGCAACGTTTGCCAAAAATAGCCCTCCGAAATCCATTTGCCAAATTTGTTGTTAACATTTGTGAATGAAATTGCCCCAAGGGACACACTCCAGAACGAAATAAAAGTGAAATTAAAAATGGAAAATCAACACAAACCAAATGGGTACTCAAAACAATGCACGAAAAAATAAGATATAAATATGTTAAGCCAAAAGATGCCAAAAATAAAGAGAGCGCATCAGCCACTTCCGCTGGTCCGAAAACTTTTACACATTCTACCGATTTGCCAATATTTTATCTCTGGCCGCTCTAGAGAGCAAGTGAGACGGGACAGCAACCAAATGTTATTGTTGGGCCATAACAAAAAAAAAGTAATCAATTTGATACTTATAAATATGAAATGAGCCTGTGGAGATGAGAGACCGTTTGGCCATGAATTCTGTGCGGTTTCGTTGGTCAACAATACGAAACCGATACGAGTGCATTGCCAGTCTGTTCCATAATCCTTTCAAAAATCAACACAAGTATTTGCAATTGTTCGAGTCTCAGAATTAATAGTGGGTTTGTGCATGATTAAAGAGTGTAGACTGAACAAAGATACTCAAATTGTTCATATGTTCTAATTATGGTAACTTGAAGTGTAGCTCTATCTCGGAAAGGATCTTTCATAACGCTAAATTTGCTATAGCTCTGCATAGTGCTTCTGGTGCTCTCTTGGGATTTTGGGCTAAGTAAGATTAGGGCTTTGTTATACCCTTGGCATTATACCTATATTCCGAAATGTCTTATAAGATCGGACAAAAACACCGAATGCTTGTAAGTTAGGGGGATCTGGCATTGTCAGCTAGAGCCTGCGCGCGTGTGTTTGTGTGAGTGTTTGCAAGTGCCATATGTATAGAAAATGAATCAAAACACAAAGTTAAATGAGCTGGGTGATTTGGAGTCTGGACCCGAGACTACAGTTCGTTTACTTCTCTTACTAAAACTCAGAGCTGTATACAACAGTTCATATTACGATTACCATTTCAATTACCATTACAATTAACATTACAATTACCATTACAATTACCATTACAATTACCATTACAATTACCATTACAATTACCATTACAATTACCATTTCTAGTACCATTTCAATTACAATTATTGCTTAATTAATAATTATTTAACAATTACAGTTATTTCAGTAATTACTCAAAATAATAACATTATTTTATAATTGAAATAATTGTAGTAGTTTTGTTAATTTTTAAAAAATTTTAATTCTGTTATATAATTCAAACTTGCAACCAGGGTTCGAACCCAAATTAACGAATGATTAAGGTTCTGAAATTTAAGGTTCTAGGTTTTTGGGAGAAGGTATTGGTTCGAACCTTGGTTCAGTCCATACTTTATACAACATTAATAATTAATGTGTTCTATGTGTTTTAAAACCAGCATTCGACCTAAAAACTCCCAAAATTGTACGGGAACCGAGTGGTTTTTAGTTCGGAATTGGTTAGTAGAACACATGGAAATATTCAATATATAATTTGAAGTTAAGTGAAATTCCATTTCATAGTTTACGTCGAAAAATATTACCAAAATAATGTTAGATTCTTGCTCTTGAGAATTATTTAACAAGCTAGATATAACAAGAAATATTTAGGTGGGGATTTCATACGGAAATCAAAAGGTTTTGCCAGATTTTGTTTTTCAATTTTCTGCCCATTTTAGGAGTCAGTCGCACCAAATAACAGATGAAGTCGGTAGACAGAAGGTCAAATTTTTGTGTCTATCAGTTTTGTTGAACTGAACCGAAGTTTTAGGTTCGGAACTGGTTCAGGCTCAGCTTTAATTTCTAAAGAGGTTCGGTTCAGGGTTCGGTTTATAGTAAAATACAAGTCGCACCAAACTCGCGGTTTAAAAAAAAACCTGACAGCTCTGTTTGAATAAAAAATATACAAAACGAAGTAGAAAGAAAATCAAATAAACATTTTTTAATAAAATGAATTCAAGCTTGTTGTTTTTGGCTAAAGGCATGTTTGCTAAGCTGAATGAGCTCACATTTTATTGGAACTGTCGAAGGAAGAAAACAGTATTTATGAAAGTCTTGGGACCACAATTCAGCAAATGCAAGCAAGCCACACAGTTTGCCTGCCAGCTTGCATTGAGGGGAATGCAATCTCTATTAGGACCTCTTTAAGTTCATGTATTTACATTTACGTTCTTGCACTACAACTAAATGGGTATAAATATATTGTGGGAAAAGCTTGGTGAATTCAGGGAAATTGACGTACTCACCAATAGTGAAGAGTTTTTCAGGGAGCAGTTGCGGATGAGCAGAAATGCTTTTAATGATCTTGTAAAAAGACTTCCAGTTCTTTCCAAGGGGGACACTAATTGTAGGCGGTGTATTCCGTTGGAGAAAAGAGTAGCCATCGCTCTATACAAGCTGGGATCCTCTGCCGAGTATCGCATCGCAACGCTTTGCGATATTTTTCAGAAGTTTTGCATTGAAGTCTAAAGAGCATTATCCTTTATCATTGCAAGTGGAGAAGCAGCACATAAAGGATTTTTCGAAGTTCTCACACTCATACCGAGAGGAAATAGGAAATAAATAAGAGAACGAAGAAATGAAACGGAAATAATAAGAAATGCTGTAGCAGTTAATTTTTCTATTAATACCAATAATTAAATTTTAGAAATAAGAAACTCTTCGGTTATGTTATATTTTTCATCAACTCCTAGAACTGGTTCTGAAACGCTCTATTATCCTCTAAGAATTGCTCAATTTGGTCGCCCCGGCGCGCTGACTCCGCGGCAATGCTTGCAACGCTCTCAGCGGTCTCAGTATCGGAAATCGATGACAATCTAGTAACCATTTGCAAATACTAATGAAAGCGGCGACCATAGAGAGACGTCACAAAGCCTATGTATTTCCTATTTGAAAAATTCTCGCAGCTTCGATAGTTAGGGCATAAAGCAGCTATACGCTAGGGTCATCCGATTTGGATTATGCATTGCAGAAATGTTAGAAAGCACATTAAGTATATAAATTGCCAAATGGCCAATTTACACTGAGGCATAAAGTCTGCCAGTTGTGTGACAGTTTTGCTTGAAATTTGTTTACCGGCAGGTTTTTTTGATAAAAAGTTGACCCTGTACACGAAAACTACCGACATCAAATTATTTGGTGAACAAACAAGAACTTTATATCTACATCAAAGGCCACAAATCCAGAAGCAGTGGTCGTACACTGCAAGTTGTAAATTGGTTATACATATTTATGCATGCACATTCTATATAAAAAGCGCTTTTCTGTTTTTTTGTAAGTGAAATCGACCCAATTCAATTTCTCACTTTCAATAAAGTAATGGATGAGTCATCTTGGTTGCCTACGAGCAACGCTGCAAAATCAAATGGGCTCCTCGTTTTAAAATGGATCAAATAAAATCAAATCAAATCACAAGCCAGATGCTGCTTGCAAGATGAAATTTTTGTAAGAGACGTGCAAATCAATAAGATGCAAGGAGCCACAAAATAATTCTCTGATTTTACAGGATATCCCAGGATCAGTAGTGTTTCATCATGTTCTTGGAAAAATAAATAATAAAATGTATGCATTGTCTACTAATTAAGTTGATTATTCTGAAGAAGTATCATAAAAAAGTGATTTTTGTATGGCATTGTATGAATTTGCTCAGCAAAACTAGTTGGCAAATTGTTCATTCGCTGGTGGTTCTCTGTAATGGGATGCACAGTCTTAGGTTCATCCTTTTGAGGAAGAGTTTCCAAAAGTTTCAGAAGCACATGGCAAATTTACACACAAAGCGGTCAACCCTTCGGGTAACTCATTGAATCATTTCCATTCATTTCTGACAATGCCTTATATTCGTTCACATTGGTAAACAAAATCCTGCTGATTTTTGACGTTTACTTACAAAAGCGTACTTTTCAAATGTTCAAAGCAAAAATCAAATTATTAACTGAAAAAAATTCAAAAATTTTAGATACAGCCATGCTTCCATCTTTACCAAATCGTAAAAGTTGGCGCTTGTTAAGTTTTGCCACATCAAAGTCCGTGATATCAGAAGTAAATTGAAAACATCGGTTGAGTCAAACCCTGTTAACTCTTAGTACAAGTACATTCTTTGTTGAGATTTGAAATAAAAGTCATTCTTGAATCAAAATAAGAGCTCAACATACAAGTACAGCTTATAAAATTCTAAATCAATTTTTAATTTGTTACTGAATTAAGGTATCTCTATTAAAAGCAGGGCCATTGGTTAACCAAAGACTAATATGTTATTGTAGTAGGTCAGAAGTCTTGCATCACTCCATAAGAAAAGCACTAGAACCTAGAATTTTAAAAACATATTCTTTTCAAAATAGTTCGCCTAATTGGTTGCACTCTCTTATAAGCTTGCATTGTAAGTTCCCTGCAGAGAAACTGTCAACTAGTAACAAAAAGAAATTGTCTTACACCTAGTTGCAAGGCAACTAGAATTTAACTGGTAACAAAAAAGCTAGATTCGGGTTAGTCGGTCAACTGCGCAGCGGCAGACGGCAAAGCTTTTGGTGTTTATTTTCAAGTATATCATTAACCTGCGCAGCTGCAGCCAATTAAGTTAAAACTGACGCGAGAGTGCGGAGGAAATAAAAAGTGGAAATTATTCCAAACTATAGAAAAACTAGGATTAAGTCAAAGATAATGCAAAGTCAATGTAAATTGGAAAATGTTTGTATCAAGACGTTGAATGTAATGTGAATTGTGGTTGTGTAAAGACTTGTGAAATAAAACATGAATAACTGTAAAGTACAGTACATACACTTTAGGTTGACAACTGGTTTTAAGCTGGTTGCAAATGGCTGCTGCCGGGGACAATTGTCTTTTCCCTATGACATTCCTGTGTAAAATGGACGACTTCGATACAGTGTTTTTGGATACGAAGTGCTACCAGTTGCAAGTTTTTAGAGACTGGTGTACATCTGGTATTAAACAAGACACTTTCTCTGCAGGGTTAGTATTTCCATGAATTAAGAGAGAGAGAGAGAGAGAGGAGAGTACGGGTTCGATTTTGAATTTGATAAAGTTTCGTACACTCATAAAACATTCGCCCTAAAAACTAGAAATTCTCCTATGAATTTTTGGGTGAATCGCCTTAGGACGAATTTCATGTGAGAATTTCTAATTATCAGGCGAATTTTTTTTATCAGTGTACGTAATTTAAGAACTTCCAAGAACAATACATACTTGATTGGTTACACCGCTTGGTCAAGAAAAATGTAAGTTTATTTTCTCTAAACTAATGATCTGTGACTATTAGTTTAAGCCAACTATAGAATGACCAAGTCATTAAAAACTAGATAAAACTAAAGTCAAATGAACAATTCATTAAAAATTAGATAAAACTAAAGTAAAAACTCATCAACATTGAAAGCATCCAAACCACTTTAAACATCCGCAACGTGGCCTAATGGTGTGCGTGGTCTGATAGGTACAAAATTTGACCCAGATGCTATGCAGTACGCTTTGGACCAAGTTAGTTATGACATATTGTGCACCAGATTGGTCAGACAGTGTGTGGGTTTTCAAGTGCAGCTATGTGCATAGTTGTTGCGATCTTAGGTGAAACTGCTAAAATACTCGCAATAAAATCCAGGTAGCCCTTGGCCATCTGCTTGATTTACCTCTCATGGCCTTGTTTTCCCATTATGTGTCGCTTATAAATAGTTAAACTTATTTTTGGTATTTGTAGCCTACTTTCGGAGCTGTCCATTTAAATGACTGACTGGCAATTTTGTGGGCTGGTGTTTGCGGTTGCTGCTGTTGTTTTGGGTTGCCCGTCTCAAAATGCGTCACAGTTGCACTTGTCTGTTTATTATGAGGCCACTCGAGCCCCCAGGATAAGTGCCCACAATGAGAGTGAAAGAGATCCGGGGACCTCAACTTGAGCCATAGTACACTCCTGGCCACTTGAGAGGCTGAGACTCGGTTGCCTTTGACATGGCCGTGCTGCCTTGTTTGAATTTAATTTATTGTTTTCGTTTGTTACCTCTCGCCACCGCCCCCCTCCCCTTCCACACCCGCCTTCACAGCCCACTTCTCGTTTTAAGTGTCACAACAATGTCGCAAGTCGTTTTCATTGCGCAAAAAAAGGAAACACACAAATTTTTTGCGCACTTATTTGCGCTAATTTAATTTCTTGTGTAATTTTATTTTTATGTAGTCGGCGACTGCCTTGAAACTGAGACATCCTCGCCCCGCCTCGCTCCCGTTCGCTGCCTTTGTTTGCCTTGAGGCAAACTTTGTCAACATTTTCGCGTACAACATTGAAAAATTTCTGCTTCTGTTGCGAAAAACAGAAACAGACAGAGATGGCTGAGGCATCATTATGAACACGAGCCCGTTTCTGGGTTTGGGGCGTGCGGCACTTTAAAGAATGTTCGTTTCCTTTTTACTTGGCTGCCGTTTGGCTGGCCCTGGAGGTCAAGCCTAGTTTTGGGCGCATTTCGCGCCAATAAATTGAATAGAATAGAATTTTGGGCACTTAACATAATTCAAAATGCTGTCACTAGAATGGCGCCAGGCAAAAGTGCATAAAGGCTAAAAGCCGCTCATCCAAAATAGCCAACTGGCATTTATTACCATTTTGAAATGTAATGACACTAAAGAAAAGTTGCCCTGCCGTGGGCAGAAAACTGAGGTAGAGAGAAAAACTTTTGCTGGCAAATGTACTTAGGTCCCTTAATTACGGTTGAGCTGCATGAGGCGTACAATATATATTTTTTTTCTACAAAATTCAATTTGAAAGTAAAGAAGCAGTCTGCAAAACGTGTTTAATGACATTCGTTTGGCCTGCTGGAAAAAAATATATAATATCTGCGCCACTTTTACTCTTGGTTAAAGTTTGCAGATGATATTTTTATCACTTAAACTTTTGGTCGAATTTTATACACAAAACCGCTTGTCCCATTTGGATAGTTGTTTTTTTGAAGGGCGGTGTCCACTCGATGCTGAAAATTTCAAAAAAGGTGATTTTCCGCAGATTGTTGAGTATTGCAAGCAGCTGCTAAACGATATTTTTTGCTGTCGATTAACGTTTTGAAGCAACCTTTTGCTGCTTAAAATTATTTACCCATTTGTAATGCAGAATGCGCATCGGACATATTTTGAGTTCCATTTTAAAAAATATTTATAATCGGGGGTGACCCAGAAATCTCTATAGATTTTCGTAAAAACACTTTCATTTCGAGCTAAAATGCTTGCCCCTAAATGCAAAATGTCGTCAAAATGGTAGGTTACTAGATTAGATAACAAAAGTTGAGAGATTTGCCACCGACTATTTAATGCCAATTAGATTTGATGCGTACGGTTTTCCTTCTCTATATTCCAGTAGCCTGCAACGTTTCAGTCACTTCACATCTAAAGTTCTCCTAGTTTAGTTCAAAATTCAATCGTTCATACGAAAATCTCTAGAGATTTCGGTGTCACCCCACTATATTTATTCTATTATATAATTTCCAATTGAAGGTCGGCAAAAGCCTCTTTCGACATTATGTTAAATGGTGTCCCATTTAGATTGGCATAGATAAGCATAGATTGGAAATCGGCAGTGCAATGCTGGTTTGGAACATCATACCAGTGTGCTGTACTCCTTCTAAGAAGTTTAATTCAATGGACCGCCAAAAGCGGGATCTATCTTGAAACGTTTTGTAGATGGCATTTTGGTGGCACCGGTTTCTGTCCTTCATCGCTAGCCAAGCATCGTTGCATTCCATCAATATTCAATATGCAGCAGATGCAGCATTACTTACAGCTTCACTGATACAGACCTGGCCGTGTTGACTGTATTGAAATCCATCTTTTGCATCCGCCAAGATCTACTTCTTGCTCTATTTACTTTTACGGAATTTACGAAAGCTAAATTGACTTTATTAACTTTATTTACTTTAGAAAAAAACATTAGACTCGCATTCAGGCAGAATTTGTTTAATTTTTGGTGCGTTAATTTCAATTTTGCTCTCTTCCTACTCAAATTTACATGCGAAAAATAAATTCACATTGTTCTTTTTCTACGTCAGAGCGAAATTAGGCGTTAACAGTATGTTATTCGTTATGTAAAAAAACGTACTTTAACATTTTCACGATGAGTGTAAACTACACTTAAAATAACGGAATTTTTTGTTTTTCGAAATTTGACCAATCATACAATTTTTTCTTGATTTAAAGAAATGTTCTTGTTTTTAGACAGTTTTTTGCTTAATTTAAGAAGAACATCCCGAAGCAAACTTTTTTAGAAATTAATTTCATAATCGTAGAAACTCGGCGATTTTTTACCTTAAATTAATGCTTATTTTTCTAGATGTTCTTCTAAAAACTGTTGTATACAATTTAGAAATACCCCTCAAAATCTAGAATTTTAATCTTGAAAATCGTCCTAAAATTCAGAAAAATATAATAAACCCACCACTTGTAATTCTCAAGTTCGAATTCCCAGAATGCGAAATATAAAAGGGGCGACTGATATTTGTCTTACTAAGGACTTAACATATGACCGCGTACTTTTCTGTGTATCATGTGAATGCTTGAGATGGTCGAATGCTGCAAGATGTCTTACAACGTTGAATTATCCCTGATGTCATGAGTTCAAATCGCAGACAAGCTAAAGTTAAAGAAATAATGATAACTAATTTCTGTATGTGATTTTCATAAAGTAGGTACTGGTTGAGTTACAATCTTGGTTTAGAATTTCTACATGCGCATGTATGTAGTTATCGATATCTAAAAGTTGATGTAGAAATCCCAAATTTTCGTATGGTATTTCGATTTAAAAGGTATTTGGAAATACGCTAATTGTGTATCCTTTTCGATTGTCCCCGCTGTATTTTTCAACATGCCAAGTTTACTTTTTTTATACCCTTGCAAAGGGTATTATAATTTTGCCCAGAAGTTTGCAACGCATAGAAATATTCATTTCCGACCCCATAAACTATATATATTCTTGATCAGGGTGACGAGCTGAGACGATTGAGCTTTGTCCGTCCGTCTGTCATATGTCATATGATGACTATATCTCATACCTCCTATAGGAACAATCGGTCGAAAAACTAGTTTTAGTATGAAAACCTTTTTTCTTTTCAATGGAAACGTCTACAAACTTTGTAATCGTAGGTTGTCTATGTTTTTTTATAATTCTACCAAGTTTTATTAAAATCGGACAACTATCTGGTGTAGCTGCCATACAAAAGATAGGTCTGAAAAACAGTCTTAGTTAGAAAAACTTTTTTGTTTTTAATGGTAGCATCTTGTATCGGTCGGTCGGAAAATGGCAAAAAGAATTTTTTGAAAATATTTAAGCGAGCACTTGCTAGGGTATAAAAACTTCGGCACAGACGAAGTTAGCTTAGCTTTCTCGTTTATTTCTACATGTATCGTCTTAATAGTTTTTATACTCTGTACCGTAGGTACATAAAGTATTATAAGTTTGTGCAAAAGTATGTAACATCCAGAAGGAAGCATCTCCGACCCCATAAAGTATATATATTCTTGATCAGCATCAACAGCCGAGTCCATATAGCCATGTCCGTCTATCCGTCTGTCCGTCCGTCCGTCTGCCCGTCTGTCCGTCCGTCTGTCTGTCCGTATGAACGCACAGATCTCAGAGATGGTAAGAGATAGAGGTTTGACATGTATGGGACATATGTAGCAGATCAAGTTTATTTTCAATTTTGGCCACGCCCCCTCCCGCCCCCGCAATATGGAAAAAACGTCATATCTCCCACAGTTTTGAAGATAGATGGCTTGTTCCTTCTGGACATATTTAGTTATTAGGATAACTTATCGATCCGCCAAAGGAATGAAGAAGATCGGATGAACGGTTTTCGAGTTATGATCAAAAGACAAATTTTCTTGGTACAGAGTATGTTATAGTCGGGCTTGACCGACTTTCTTTCTTGTTCTACATGCCACGATTAACTCTCCGTTTTCTACATTTCTTTTAAATTCTTTTAAATTTAAATTTAAATTCAGATTTAGGCAAGTGAGATTAAAGAGAAGCTTTTTTTTATGATTTCTTTAAAAACATTTGGTTTGTCTTTGTAGCTTACTACCAAACTTTACATTTAATCTTTCCAAAAGCTTCTGAAATATTCATACGCTCTCTTCTTTCCACAAACATTCCCTAGTCGATTCTTAGGTATTCATAAATACTCGCTTAAAAGCCAGCCAAATAAAAAGTTGTTGGGCAAAGTTCAAATGATTAGGCTGCTGGGAACCACACATCATGAAAAGCAAGCCAAATACATACAAAGCTCGCACACACACACACTCACACACAGTTGGTTAGGACACCTACGCATTAAAACTTGTGCATCATTGAAAAAATGTTTGCCTGTACAAGCAAAAGCGCAGCAGAGCTACACACACACACACACACACTCGAACGATAAAACTTTCTTCGCTTTATGTTTCTGGCCGCGACCCTGTTTGGCTTTTGCTTCTGTTGTGCAGTTTGGCAGGCGCCCGAAAGTATGCAGCATCCACGCCAACACGTTGCTGGCAAGTGCAAGCTTGCGTGTGCGTTTGCATTTGCGACTGTTGTTTGTGTGTGTGTGTGTGTGGTGCTGTGTTTGTCTTTGCTTGCCAAGAGTTTTGCGTCAGTGTTTTTCTATAGCCTCAAAGGGTAGGAAGGGTATATTTTTGATGATATATGGCAAATCGACTAGCAAAAAATAAAATGTCCTTTTCTTTTGCCGTCCCAATCGATGAATCTCTCTGGGGCTGCTCTTTCGCACAGCTTGAAGAATTATATGTTTTATTCCAGGGTATCCGCTCGCAGACTCCTGGCCCTGCCTCAGTTTGGCAACATATTCAAATTGTAAGCTTGCAACTTTATCTTGGCAACCTGGCCAAGTCATTTCTGGCACTGCACAAGCAACTTAATTAAAAACCCCACCAGCACACACTTTCGCACACAGAATGACAACTCGAAGGTGATGACTACCCGAAAACTAACCCAAAGTATCAGAAAGTCAACACGCATAAAAATCACTCAACACACGCGCCCGTCAAACGCAGCCCAAGCATTTAATTTGCTAGAAAAAGGGCCACCCTAGGTGGGCGTGGCCTTATAAATTGTCATGCCTTTAAGATGGGGACCCTGACACAAGCACACAAGTGCCAACGCTCCGTTAGTGGCTGGCTTGGGCTGTGTGTGTTGGTGTGCGTCAAGAAGTGTAGCAAACATTTTAGCGCCAAACGGAAATGCTCGGGCAAAGAAAAGAGACCGTTAACAACAACAAACCGAAAAGGCAGGCGACCTCTACCAAAAACTACAACACAATCTGTGTGTATGTATGTTTTTGTTGTTCCTCAGTGCTCGTGTGTGTGTGTGTGTGTATGTGTCCAGCCAGAATGGCAAAGGAATCATCGCTGCCAGCCTTGGAAAAAAGTTAGAGATTCTGAAAAAAATAAATGAAACTCCTCTTAACTGAGTTGAAACATTAGAAAAGTGTACCAAGGCCTTACTCGCTCGACTCTTTGAAGCTTTGAGTTTAGTTTTCAAGCGATTTGTATTTCTTGGTGCCTCAGCTAATCACTAATCTGGTCCAGCGCAGACAACAAACAGCGTTGGCTTTGGATAGGACATGTGACACGGGGTAGATGACCAAGCTCTAGCAAAACAGGTGTACAAATAGAAAGCGAAAGTGTTTTGGAAGCCGCCCAAAATGGACCAGGTGGAGAAAGATATCTCAAAGCTTGTTGTGGCCCACTGGTTACAGCTTGCTAAACAGCGGCCGAGACAGTACAGCGGTTGTGATGTTTCTATCAAGGAAAAAAAGAAGCAAGTTCCCAGAACACACTTTTTCCTAACCACCAGAAAATAAGTACTGAAGTTAGGAAAACTAGGGTTGCCGGGTATTTCAAAAATATCTATATAGACTTCTCTCTGAATATCGGAAAAGAATAATTTTGACATTCAGGCCTGTTCCTGTATAAAATTTATAAATTAAATCGGCATAAAACCTTTCATTTTGAGTTCATCCTATTAAAAGAAAGTACAAATTTTAAGGTTTAATACAGATTATATTGATTGTTCAGCAAAAAATGGCACATGTATTAAATTCGAATTCACTAAAGTGAAAACCGGAACATGCCAGATTGATATTTGTATTTTTAATATATTTTGAAACTAACAATTCCTTTAGAATAAACTGGTTATAAAGATGTTTGACATCTAATAAAAATAACAACAATAAGTCTTAGGTTTGGTTTTCGGACTGGTTTCCTCACAGTAACTAAGGTTTTGGTCTGATGTTTGGTTCTTGGAATGAAAGATCGCTGAGACATATAGTATATATAGCTAAGACATAAACATCTGCTTGATCCGAAGCAAGCGTTCATCTTATTTAGCTATTAATAACACTATTCAACAAGGCTGCAAACCTCAAAAATTCTCCAGGAGGTTCGGTCCGGGGGTTCGAACCCATAGTAAAATAAAAGGTTCGGCTCGCGGACCCGTTCTTGGAACCCCTGAACCAAAGGTTCTGGTTCGTACCTTGGTTCGCTTGCACATAAAAGAATAGCTAGTCTTTTGATTTATTAATACGTTGAAAATGAAACATATATGACTTCTATCCATATGCTTAATCATAATGATCATTAATTAAGTTATTTCAATTATCAAATCCATTAGGTGACATTAACAGCCTTTAGAAACTGCTAAGTTTAAGCATTATATACTTCCAGGAGCTGTTTATCTATACTAGCTCTTAAATCAGAAAGAACAAATTTAAGTGTTCAACTGATACCTGAGTTACTGGGTACTGCTAGTATAGTAAAATTAATATTTATTAAGTCTTCGTTATTATGACCTTTCCAAAATTTTAAAACATTTGTAGATGGATGTTGTAAGAGCCTGGAACCTTACGTCAGATTTGGGATTTGGAATTCATATAAGGGGTCAACAATATTCAGTCCATTTGAGACTACCGAGCAGTAAATACCGAAAACCCTGAGCTTTACTGATGTGATGTTGGACAATTTTCAAAGGAATCTATATCATAATTCACAGATTTTATATTTGTTTTTTGCTTTCATAAACTTCTCTTCTTCGCAATGAGACGTTGAGTCATTTATTGTCAAATTTTGAAAACTCTCATTAAGCATTTTTTTGGTGCATTAGCATGTCTGCAATGTGCTGCTTTGCAACTTGTTTTTGGTCAGAAATAAGCAAAGTTTGAAATCTTGGGTCTAAGAACACAGCCGCCAATATTGGTACAGAGCTCATAATAGAGAAACGTTTGTCGAGGCACTTAGAAAGTAATAAACAATGTTTTGCTGGGAGAATTTCAAATGTATCGTTGAAAAAATTACTTAAATCGGTGAACCGAACCTAATTTTCCGAAAAAGTGGTTCGGTTCGGGTTCAGGTTCGCGGAGTCAAAAATGTAAGCCGCCTGGTTCATGGTCCGGTTCGCAAACCCCAAAAAACACGAACCGAACCGGTTCTCAGGGGTTCGGTTGCCGGACCGGTTTGCAGCCTTGCTATTCAACGCCCAAATGGACCACTTTCATTATTACTCCCATAACCTCTAATAAAAAAAAATAACGGGTCTTTAAAATCCAAAGCTACACTTACAAAATGTATCTTCTAGTTTTAAGATTTTTCGCCTTCAAATAAATTATTTTTTCTTATTTATAGACAGTTTTTTCCTAACTTAGAGCATAAACCGAATATTGATTTTTTTAGGCAATAATTTTGCCATCTAGTAGTTTTCCAGTTTTCTTATACCCTTGCAAAGGGTATCATAAGTTTGCAACGCATCGAAATATTCACCCCATAAACTGTATATATTCTTGATTAGGGTAGGGTGACGAGCAGAGTCGATAGAGCTTTGTCCGCCCCTCAGTCTGTTTCAAAGCGAACTAGTCTCTCAGTTTTGAAGCTATCGAGCTGAACCGTCCGGATCGGATGACTATATCACATAGCTCACATGGCAACAATCGGTCGGAAAACTAGTTTTAGTATGAAAAACTTTTTTCTTTTGAATGGAAATGTCTACAAGCTTTGTATTCGTAGGTTTTTTATGCTTTTTTAGAATTCTGCTTAGTTTGATGAAAATCGGACAACTATATGGTATAGCTGCCATACAAAAGATACGTCTGAATAACAGTCTTAGCTAGAAAAACTTTTTTGTTTTTAATGGTAGCATCCTGCAATTTTGTATTTGTTTGTTTCACATGCTTTCACATAATTTTACAAATTTACAAAGTGGGAAAATGAGTATTTTTTGAAAAATTTTATGCGAGCACTTGCAAGGGTATAAAATCTTCGGCACAGACGAAGTTAGCTTAGCTTTCTCGTTTATTTTCTTAAATTATATTCAAGCAATCTAGAATTATTTGGACCTGTGACCATAATTTATGCAGGTTTCCCAAATCTGGTCACACTGGGAAAACCCAAAAGAATTGTCACTTCTGGAACTTTTGCTGTATACTTAACTTAAAGCTTCACCCAGCCTCATTAAGGACCTTAAGGTCTATGTGTGACCCCATCAGGGATCAGCCGGAACTACCTAACCTAACATTACTTAAAGCTTGGATATCAGTAACGACTTTTTGAACTTGGTAACTGGCAATCCAACAGACAGCCCCATCTTAGTCGGTTCAAACTATCTGCTGAACAAGACGATCTTTCTGATTGATGCTGGTTTTGTATACATTCGCGGGGCCATAAATTGTTCAGTTACATTCACATTTCCTTTTATTGATAACCTCATGATAAAGGAGAGTGGAGATAATAAAGCCTTTTTCTTGACAGCCTCTCAGACTTTGGAACTGGGACTTTATCGTCCAACCACAAATGAGAGATAATAGTTTAAAATTTTTGTTCAGCTTAGTTAAATTTTTTATTCAAATCCAGAACTTCGAAAACTAAGAGCCCGGCATAAGTAGCACAGATTTTAATATTGATATTTTGATATGGGGCGAACCCCAGTCCGTAGGGATAATTTTTAGTTTAAGCTTAGTTTCCTAGTCATGCCGATTTAAACTGAAATTATAATTTGTTTGTTTGAAATGCCATTGTCTATAATGAAAAGAGAATTCGTTAAAGGGCCGGCCTCCTTTAATTTCCATTTAGGCCTTAAAAAAAGCACCCTAATGTATTCAAAATAAATATATTTAAAGATGTCACAGAAATTGCGTATAAACGGTTTTATTTCGAATTTAAACTGCTTGCCTTTAAATGTGAAGTATCTTCAGATTGGTGAGATTTGAAGCCGACTTGCTCAAGGCCATGTAGATTTATTACAAACGGTTATACGTACATCAAATCTATTTGCCAACATAGCTAGTGTCACATTATGAATTCTTATTTCTGTAAATATATCAAATTTTTCAAATTTTCAAATTTAAATTTATCCAATTAATAGTTTAATAGCAAACAATCAATAAAAAATTTCTTTAAATTATATCTAAAAATAAACACGCCCAAAAAAACTACCCTACCAGCTTAGACTTTTCTTGCGCAGCTTCACCCATCTTATCAGAATATTGCTTTTGTTGCTTTCCTGCGTTAGCATTTTTTCTTTTCACACATATACTATATTACATATATACTATTGTATGTATATACTCAGTTTTTCTTTTCCCTTTTATTTTGCCTTTGTTGTTGTTGAGCAAATTATGCCCCAACAACAAGGGCAATGATGTTTATGGCCCGCCATTTTGGCCACTGGTCGACATTTTATGCAATTTCTCTTGCGGCAGCGCATCCGAGGCGCTGTCTTTTACCTCCTGCAGCTGCTAGGCCATGATTTAGTGCTTAAGGCAAGTTTATAAATTAAATTTAATGAAGCAGCAACCCGAACTTTCGGGGCCAAACTGCTTTCAATAGCCAGCCATTGTCCTGGGACACACGCATATTGATTAGGAGGCGCCCCAGGATGTTTCCGTTGGTGTGCGAATGTGTGTGTGTGCGTTCGTGTGTGAAAATTTAAGCTTTGACTGCAAGTTTAATTGGCTCTCAATTTGTAGATAACATCCTAAACAAAAGTCATACACACATCAATTACACTCGAAAAAGTAATTATCAGGCAAGCCAACGCAAGAGAATCTTTTAAAATTGAACACGAAATAGGCCCAACAATGAGGCGTCTCGGCTTATGCAACATAATCCTAGTTTATGACAGTTAAGGGGCCGAAGCCTTGTGAGTGTGTGCGAGTGTGCGGGATGGCAGGAGCGAGTTAGAGCTTCTTGTGTCGTTGGAAACCAGCAGCTGCTCAACGAACTGTACCAGCCCATACCCATGCTTACCTAATATGGATGTAGGAATGTGTGTACAGAACACAATGGGCCTTAAACAGTGGTGGTGGCAAAGTGAACATGCTCCCCCACCACTTCAAATTTGACAAAGCACTTATAATTAAATATTCCAATTCGAAAGATTGCGTAAAAAAGAACTTACTAAGATTCAAGCTAAAGCTTCATAAATCTGAAAAAATTTACATTTCCTTTTATTATAAGCGAGGCAATTTAAATAATGGAACAATTTTAGGACAAGTTATGCAGGCCTGTCTTAAATTGGGAAGACTTTTAGATAGTTTTCTGTTGGCTGTTCCCAACTCTGACCAATTTGATTACAATTTGTGTTTCATACTCGATTTTGAAACCGCAACCAGCAACTCAGTAATTTTTCTTCTAAATCTGGTTTTTATTTACACCTTAAATTGATTTAATTGGTTTTTAGTCAGTATTTAATTTTACATTCTAATATGTTGAGTCTAGTTTGGTTCAAAATAGCTAAGTAAAATAGAAACAGTGATGTCCGAGTACTTTGATTAACTTTTAAGCAACAATTGTTGCTTTCAGTTGAAGGCTTAAATTTACTCCAAGAATAAAGTGGAATTAAAAACAGATCGGCAAAGTCACATTCGATAGGTTTTAGTTTGCAGTCAGACCAAAACTTTATAAATTCTACAGAAAGCGAAGAACACAACAGCGGTTTGCAGCCGACTCGTTGTTCTAGATCCACTCCTAATAGCAAAATCTTTATTTATGCCAACTTTTAAATCTCTTATCACATTATCAGAAGGGTATTATACCTCCTAGCTCGTCACTGCCCTGGTCGCTTACAACTTGCATCAAAAACCTAAAACGTTCTTTTGGAGGAAGAATATGCTAGGAAGGCAAAAAGATGGGAGGGTTCTTCCGATTCTATTGCATCTATGCATTAAGGTTAGGTTAGGTAGTTCCGGCTGACCCCAGATGGGGTCACACATAGATCTAAGGGTCCTTAATGAGACCGGGTGATTATTTGGGTACGTTTGATTTAGAAATCCAGGAGGATTTTTGACGTTTTGGCAAATGCCAATAACTGTTTTGGGGCCTCTTGGCCGCTTTCTTCAAAGAAGAGAACCGTGGGTGTGCAGAATTTTTAATCTTATCATGGCAACTGCTGGACAGCTGCAATGAGAAGTTCTGGATTTTCTGCTACTCCAGGTTCCACGGATTTCCCGCAGGTGTCCTCTGTAGTTATGTCTAGCGTTAGTATGCCAATTAGCAGCCTGCAGTTCATATTAAATATTCTTTCTGAATACCCCAAAATTGTCCGTTCTCTTCTTATTGACAATATATCGGGCTATATTATTAAAGACTACATTCCTGATTGTCTTAGTTTTCGGCTTGTTTTTCCTATTGCATTACCAATATGATTGTCCCAGGTTTATGTGTTGTTGAAAGTAAATCCAAAATGTTCGGCTCTCTCTACTTATACAATAGGACATAAGTTCATAGCTGAAACTGAAACACGGTTTATAGGAAACCTATTCTATTGTTGTAGATTAGGTTAGGTTAGGTTGCGATGGCTGAGAGCGACAAGTCGCCCTCGCACTTAGGCCTCTTTGAGCCCATTGCGATTCTATTGTTGTAACGTTCTTTGATTTTATTGTGTATTACTGTTTTTTAGTTTTCTAACAAACTTTCCAAAACTACTCTGAGATTTTTTCAAGCGAAGTTACAGCATATTGAATACGTAAGCTCGAAACCCTTACATTGTCTACTGCCCATAGCTAAGTAAAGCAAAATCACTCAAATTGGCTAGAGATTTGTATTGAATTCTTATGATAACTTTTGACACCAATGGGCGGAGCAAAATATGGTCATTTTAAAACCATACACTTAACACAGCAAATCTTCACTTAAAAAATTCTTAGAAATACTTGGTATTGCTCATTTTAAGACAAGGAAAAATAAAACACACGGTAACGGTCCCCAGACAAGGAGCCTTAAAAGGTAAACATTTCCCTTTAAACACAAATTACCAAAAGTATGGACGTGATGGACCATCTCCGAAAACTGATTCGAGATCCAACTTTTCAAAAAAACTTAATCCTGGCTTCCTAGTGTTGTTAATGAAGTCAAGTGTATGTGAAATGTCTTCTAGTGTCGTGCCATTTAGAATCGGCTATTAAGTGTAAAAGATGTAGATATGAAACGAACTAAACTTGTGATCAGCATATAAATAAAATATACAAACAATGTTTGTTTAAAAAAAAACATAAAAAAATACCCTTGAATACCATTGCAGCATGTTCTCATAACTAATTTAGTTTTTCTAACTATGACTTCTTTTCAGACTCTACTATTCTATTTCCCCGCTTATATGTGTATATGTAAATGAAAATAATGATAAATGCCAATACAAGTATGGCAATTTCATTTCCTTAAATAGCTCTAAATTTAAATAAGTAACTGGGAGTCAGTTATGCCTGCGTCAAACATAATCCACAATTTGCATTCTTAAAGATTGACACAGTATTTGAAGGTATTCAGAATGAGTTAGTAGACAGACAACTAGAGGAGAATTGTTTTCCTGAATTAGTAATACATATTTATAAGCATAGCATACTTTAAAGAGCATTTATCATGATATTTTTGTAGTGTGTATAAACAGATATCCGATTTCGTTCAAACTTAGTGGAATCATGGGAATGCATAGCAAACTAAGAAATACAAATTTTGGAGGTGTTTTTATTGAAAAAAAAAAACTTTTCTTCCTAAATCTAGTTTTTCGTCCGTTCATTCGTATGTCAGCTAATGCTATAGTCATCCGATCGGGCCGGTACCGATAAATGTGCAGCGCATTTTACAAAGTTTCATGAAGATAGCTTTCAAAGTGACGGAAGAAATCGCATAGAGTCAGACGGACTGACAGGCGGACATGGCTAAATGAAATCAGCTCGTTGTGCCGATCAAGAATATATACACTTAATGTGGTCGCAGATGCTTCCCTCTAGCCTTATCCGACTGTCTAGATCTCAAAGACCAGAAGGGCTTAAGCAATAAAATTTTATATGTGAAAAGCTCCCACAAATTTTAAGATATCTTTTGCATTATGGTAAATGCGCCCCATATCTAAAATCTCCTTAATTTTTATAGAGATCGAATAATAAATTACACAACTAGGAAGGTTATATAAAATGTTGCATACTTTAAAGAGCAGCTTTCGCTTTCTGCTAACAGAATGTAAATAAATTAACATCAATTTTAAAGCTCTGTTAGGTAACACAAGAAAGTGGAACTAAACATAGATTTCTTGAGTAAAGGTCGAGTTTATTTTTGAAAATTATTTGGCTTATTACTAATTGAAATTTTCATGTTCATTCATTCCCCTAACTTTTTGACACAAAACGAATGCATCGTGTGTCACTGTGCCGTCATGTCGCTCACCTATGTGCAATATAAACATGTATATATATATTTGGTGTAGTTTATGTATGGCAATTCCTTAAGCTTTGACAAGTGTCGGCAGCACAAAAGACTCGCCATCCATCGAAGGTTGAGATTTGAATGCCTTTTGTGTGTGTGTGTGTGTGTGTGTGTGTGCGGCATAATTGAAGGTTTCCTTGGCTTGACGCCACCAAAGTAGGCAATACATTTTCGGTGAACGTCTTGCACATATGCGTATGCATGTGATCTCAATTAGACTATAAATATTTACCAGTTGTTTAAAAGAAGGTCGCCTTGCGTTCCTCACTTATGTATTCTTTACGAGGGGGCCACAAAAGTTTTCTCAGTTGCCCCAAGGTTGGGAGCAAAAGTTCTTCATGCAAATATGCGGGCACAAAATTCATTGCATACATTTAGGCGTCGACAAGCTGCGTTGACAGTTGTCGCCCGGGTCGAGTTTTTGGCATTTGACATGGCAAGCAAAAGTATGTGGAAAACTCATTTGCATGCTTTTTGGGCGGCTCAACGGAAAAATGCATCATCCAGGGGGCGGGGTTGGGGTGGAGTGGGCAACACATGTTTCCATGCCTGCGTCTCTTATGCAATGTCTACCAGTTGTGTTGTTGCCCTTGTCAGTTTTATGCTTGAGAAAATCGACAATATATTCTAGCGCCTCCAAGTAGGCAACACTTGCCCAAAGAGTGATAAAAAGTCCCCCAGTGAATCGTTTGTGTCTGCACGCCATGAGCTTTTGTTCATTGGCCAGGGACAGCTGGCAACTGACGAGCTAAGCTTCAGCTGGCTTGATGCATGGGAATTGATGGCCCACCATTAAATGCAGGACTTTAAGGACCTGCGTGGCAAGTGAAGTGAAACGCCAGGAATATAACAAAATGCTTTAAGCTCATGTCAATAACCTCACTCAATAGCCTCATTTGCGTTGTTCCAATTTTGTACTTTTTTTCCTCGTTTTCGTTTTTGCTGTTTGCTCTTTCCACCGCAAAATTGACTGCTTAATTATTTATGCCATAAATTCTTCGTACTGGCCCAGCCATAGGTGACAGCTGCTTAGGCCTGGAACACCACAACAACAACAACTATAAGAGCTCCAATGCGATTTTACGGCACAGTTAACAATTTTAATTGCAGCCTAAACTACTCTCGTTACACCCACCCCTCAAGTCTAACGATGACAAAGTGCAAAAATGGGCCAAACAGCTGACTCAACTCTCACACACAATATGCTGGGATGAAGGTGCAGCTGAAGTGGCATTAGCCATCTGTCGGAAGTTAGTGAGAAACAAAGCAGGCTTCGATACATTTCCAACAGGGCACATCAAATGCAAACAAATTTGACCCACATATTCGAGTCAACCAGCAAGATTATGGCAAAGTTATATACAAATTTATTTTTTGATAAGTCTCTGATGAACTGCACTAAGTTGTGGCTCGCCTTTATGAATTGAAACCAAATAAAAGTAAGGTACTATCGCCACTTTCCGATTAAGCCTTAGCACCGTTAAATAAAAACTGAATTCTGCTTTGTTTAATATAAAACAATTGAAAAATAAAATCCAATTTCCCTTGTTTGCACATCAAAGTGGAATGAAACCTGCCTGATTGATTCATCACACAATTGAAAGGTAGCGCAAAATAAATTTACAAAAAAATGTTATTTCCTTGTGGCCTGCAAATTCCTTTCAAACTTTAAGAATTCACCAATAACTGTTGTGCTGTCAACTGACATATGTCAAAACCACAAAAAACAACCGTCCCTGTGGTCTTAGCTTACATTGCCTTACTCCCACTCTTCCTCATACTTACCCGGATGCTGCCTTTTGTCTTTTCTTAACAACAACAAAAAAAATGGAAAAAAATTTCGCTCTGTTTTTTGTTGACAGCAAATTTCTTGTGCTAAATTTTCACTCAACTGTCTGGGTACCTCAGCATTTTGCTTGTCTTTTGTAACTGCCCGCTTCGCTATGCACCTGCACTTTCCGCTTTAATTGCGGTCAACGTGGCTGCTGCTGCTGCTGCTAAGTCCTTGCTCTGCCAAAATGGCAAATAAAAATCCGTCAGTGAAACGTTGCTGCATACTTTGAGGTGCGCCAGGAAAATATTTTTGTCATGAATTCTATTGTAGATAGTTGTGTTTTTTGTGCAGTTTTTCACTTTTTTTTTTGCCCTGCTGTGGTCTAGATTTGTTGTTTTGTTTTTTGCTTGTTTTGTGTTGCAATTTACGGACGGCTGCGTATTGATTCGCAGCAGCGACTGCCTAGAACGCATTTTCTGCATTTGTCGGACTGGGATTGTATGTCCCATCTGTTCGTGTGTCCTTATGCATTACCCAGCTGGTTTTTACCTCTTTCTCATTGCTTTGAACATTTTGCTGTGGTTTTTTTGCCGCATTGATCTGGAAATGTTGTCAACACAGTGTCCCATTTATTTACGCATCAACTTGATTTCGACAAAAAAAAATCCTCTGTAAAATTTATATGCATAAAATAACTAAATATAATGTTGCGCAAGATAACAGAGGTTTTTAGTAAGAGTCTCAGAGTAACAATTTTAAAATTATTTAACATATCAGAACATCTGCAAAGTTTCCTTTCGAAAAAAAAAAAACGAAATTTTGTAATGTTCCAGGCTCCATCATAACTTAGTTAGTACACCAACTACACTGGGTAACAAAGTTCACTATATTGAGGTTTGGTCGTAATTCTAGTTGAAATTCGTGAGCTGAACGCGAACCAGTTTTCAAAAATTTAGCTGTTTTAAAGGCATATTTTGATCAATGGGGATCATTTCTGCATGAATCGCCTCACTTCGATATTAGAAGAGGTATTCCTGCCAGTTTAGTTTAGTTTATTAGATTTTAAACCTAGCACGAAAAGTTAAAAACGTATAAATTTTGTGCTAGCTATATTAAACATTGAAACATTAAATAATACATTAGAAAGACTTACATTATTTAACAGTAATACACAAAACGTAGCATTTGATGATAAAACATCAGCTAGAATTGTATAATTATAATTATAAGACTACAAATAGAAGGAACATAGCTTAAAAATTTAAAAGAATTAAGGTGACTAAATAACACTGCCTTAAACTGAGATGCGCTTGTTATGGTTTTTAAAATATGAGGAAATTGGTTCCGGAATCGAACGGCATGGATAACGAACTGGGATTCAGAGCTTACTAACCTGATATTGATGCAAACTAAATTTCTCGTTCTAGGTGACGCACTAAAGCTTGATTTTCATTCTGATTATAATTTCGGTGTTTCGGCTATCGATCAGCAGAAAAAATTAAATAAATAAACCAAAATACAGAATCAACATCATTTGGATTTATCTGTCTGACTGTTCTCATGAAAATCCATTATCTTGGGCCCCAAGCGAGCCAGCAAAAGTTCGCGGGCTGTACAACCTGAGTAATTTACCCTGCGGGCCAGGGATAACAAAGAGGCCTCCTCTAAGGCCCTAAAAATCCAGCGTCTGATCTCTTTTTTTGGTTCAGCAGCGCAAGCTCAAACGCTTTGCTCTCAAGAAAAAACCGCCAGCAGCCTTTTGCTTTTGGCATGGTCCAAGGCTAAGCACGAGGGGCCAAGCGCCGTCGCTGTGCTTCCACCTAAACGTAGAAGTCCTCAGTCTCTTCTTCAAGAAGTAAAAATCTTGCCGCCCGGTAGCAAGAGTCATTTGAGTTTCGTGTGGAAACATAAAAATGAGACACGTGTGTACAAATTTTAACCCAAACCTAAAATTAATCCAGTTTTTTGTTTAAAAAAGTTTGTTAATGGTATTTAAAAAAAACCTAATTTAGTGTTCACACTGAACCCAACTGCGGAAGAGGAAAATTTAGTTCGTGTGAGTACTAAGCTTTACCCATATAAAGCGTCCTGCCTTCCCAATTTTGGATACACATGAGACATGATAAATATGACATTGAGGAATGAGATTCCATTTACATTGAATGTCTTGTCAAAAAATATTGTTATATGAGTTCAACTAACAAAGATCAAGGACTAGATCCAATAACTCCCAATAGAAAAACTTCCTGCTTTGAAAATTTAACCCAGAGCCAAGTATTTTATATGACATTTCAATGCAGAAGACTATCGACCTCGCGCCTGACAGTGTGATTAGTCACAGTAAAGAATACAGCCACCAGGCCGTGAACATTATATTGAACGAAATCGTTCAAAAAGATGGGTGGGGCTCTGAATACACATATTTTCTTGGTGTATGCATAAAGCTTGTTCGGTTTGAACTTCGATTTCTCTGGGATCGATCTCAGTTTTGTAAAAACTTCTCTTGTTACTTCGTTTCAGTTTTGAATTCCTCAATTGTTAATTCTGCTTTACTTTTGTAATATTTATTTGTCCATTTTTTTGCAATCTTATAAGTTATAACAAAACAACTTAAAACCACCGAAAACACAAAGAAGTAAACCAAAAATGGCATACAATTCCATTCTGACTTACAGCTACAGCATTTTTGACACATGTCGAATCACGGTGCGTATTGAGGCCGCATTTTGTGTTTGCACGGGATTTCAATTAAAACCGATTTCCATATGCATTGATGATTTTTAGTTTTTAATAACTGCACATAAACAACAACATGAGCGCCGGTTGTGTAGGTGGGTGTGCGAGTGAGTGTCTGTGGCCTTTCAATTTAAAGCATTTGCCCGCGTTTGTTGTAATTTGCATTCTGTGGTGGTTATTCGTGGTTGTTGTTGGCGCAATGTTTCGCATTGGGGAAAATCGACATTAATTGGGTGTAAATGATATCTAAGAGCGGGCCCACGTGTCGTATGCACGGTATTAATGCATTTTGTTCGATCCTAATGAGTTGTTTCGAGGAGATGGGCTCTATGAAATGGCAATTAAGTAGATATAAAATTACAGCCAAAAAGCATATAAATCATTGGCAAACAAACACATACAAAGACTCTCATTACCATACCTATAAATTAACATATGCTCAGGGTCCAGCTTTAGCTGTGGCGCTCTTGCTAGGTGGCCGCTCGCCATCGCTTAATTGAACTAAAAGCTGTTGTTGTTGCTGCTGCTGTTGCTGTTGCTGATGTGGCTGTTGGCCGCTACATTTAAGTGATTTATGAGGGTCAAGAACAGAGCGCATTCTTTTTCTGTTGTTCTCTTTTTTACGTCATTTATGTTTATGTCATTTGGCCATATTGCAGATATCGATATATCCGCTGCTGTATATAAATCTGAATTTTTCAAGTGTGTCAACGGTTAACCACCGAAGGAGAAAAGTTGAAAAATGAGTGATGATTTACTGGCTAATAAAACCTGAACTGAATTTTTAAATTGCAAGATTTCCTGGCGGATTTTTCACATGCTGTATGCTTTATGAATAATTGTAAAAAGCCTGCAACATATTTAAAGGTTTCCATGTTTGATACTTGATATGGGACTTGGAGTCGTTTTCAGTAAGTCCAAGTTGCTTGTGTAAGTTTGTTTCTAAAGGCACATGGTCATTTGTCATCAATTTATATATTTTCTTGCTTAGTGCTTAAAAACTGACTTAATAACTCTATAAATATTAATACAAAATTTTGGTTTTTTCTCTTCTAGGTAAGCTTTCATATCTGGAACGAAAATTGGAAGCAAATGCGTAAGATTTTTACAGAGAACTTCCGCTAGACTTAAAAGTTTTATTTTTGTTACGAAATTTATGGAATCACAAAATCACTTTATGGAAAACTATAATATAATATTTTTTTAGTTGTACAGTTTAAATTGATTTTTCAGCTTATGTCAGCATAAGGATTTGCCAAAGCAATATTTTCTTCTTGCAATAATGCTATTGCCGTTGCAGCCGGCTTTTAATCCGATAAATTTAGCATGTGCAAGCGATTTAAGTGTTGTAGTAATCATAAAATCTTCGAAATTTGAATAGCATGTGATAAACAATTTCTTTAAAAGTACATTTTTGGTTAAAATTTTTTATTTATGATTTTAAGGCCAAATCTCAAATCTGAAAAAATATAAAATATTACTTAACATAATTTTTTTGTATCTTCGATATTTAATGATATAATTTAATTAACTGGACGAATAAATTTACTTTTGTGTTATACACACAAAATTTTAATCAATATTAACAGAAATATTCAACAATCTGTTGAGTAATCACTTTTTATACTCTGTACCGTAGGTACATTAGGGCGCACTTTTTATACCCGTTACTCGTAGAGTAAAAAGGGTATACTAAAGTCGTGCAAATGTATGTAACAGGCAGAAGGAAGCATCTCCGATATCATAAAGTATATATATTCTTCATCAGCATCAACAGCCGAGTCGATATTGCCATGTCCGTCTGTCCGTCCGTCCGTCCGTCCGTCCGTCCGTCTGTATGAACACCTAGATCTCAGAGACTAGAAGAGCTAGAGCAACCAAATTTTATACGTAAGCTAGTATTGTCTGTAGGCAGATCAAGTTTGTTTCAAATTTTGGCCACGCCCCCTACCGCCCCCGCAATAAAAAATATTGAATAACTCCCACAATTTTTAAGATATCGAGCTCAGATTTTGCAGTGTCTATGTGGCCGATATCTACAATCTCACAAATTTTCAAAAGGATCGGATAATAAATAGCCGAGTTAAAAAAATGTTGCATACTTATCCGAGCTGAGCTGAGTAACGGGTATTTCGAAGTCGGGCAGGGCGACTTTAACTTACGCTCTCGTTTTGTATGGAAAAATTAAGGTCATGCTGGCGCCCCCTTATTCTAAGATACATAGAGTATATTTATATATTTATATATTTGTGCAGCCAGAAGGAAGCATCTCCGACCCAATAAAGTAAATATATTCTTGATCAGCATCAACAGCCGAGTCGATATAGCCATGTCCGGCTGTCAGTCTGTCCGTCTGTCTCAGATCTCAGAGATGGTCAGAGATAGAGGTTTGACAAGTATAGGAGACAAGTATTCGAGTTATGATCAAAAGACTGTTCGATGCTGCTTTCAGCTGCTACTGCCGCATCCAAATATATGCTGAGCGTATAATTTTCTTGGTACACAGTATGTTATAGTCGAGCTTGACCGACTTTCTTTCTTGTTCTCAATTATTATCGCCTCTTTTCTCTTTTCTCAGATGTATCGCTTTCATATCTCCCAAATGTCTTGTTTTCTTATCGCCCAAAAGTGCCGCAAAGTGACACACTTAGCACAGCAATGCGATATCGCTAGAGTGATGCGATAGCTACTGGAAGAATTGCATTGTTATCTTCCGCGATAGGGATAGAGACTATTAACTGTTGAGACCATAGTTAACATAGTTAACTAAACTGACTTAGCAGAACTCTTGTAAATGTTAAAATCAGCTAAAGCTTTAATTATTTTTGAAAATTAAAAGCATACTTTCCTGCTGCGATTTACAGTTTCAAAATTAAATGAAATAAAACAATAGTTCTGATCAAATGGAATCCAAGCATTGTGGTATGTACCATTTATAGTAACCATTGAACTATACAAATAAGTTGTCTCTGCAATTCCTGGTATATGTGAGACAGCTCGCCGAAAACATATTTTCGATGAAAATTAAACTTTGTTTAGATTAGTTTAGTCTTCAACTTTTTGTTTACTCTAGAATCATCAATTCCGCTTCCATATCACTTATTTTCAAGGTGCACTTTAGCGAACTTTTTGAGAAATTAAAATTTTTATGAGATAGCCTCAGTTTTGACAACGAAGACTTCACTGTACTGCACTCTAATATGTAAAAATAATTTTTTTTTCATAGTTAGCGTTCTTATGCAGTGACGAGAGGTCATATAAATTTTATAACTTCTATCATTCTTAAGAATAAATGTAGTTACATTTTCCTAATAAAAAGAAGTATGAAAAATGAGGAACCACATTCTGCAAAGTCCGACTGGGTTCCTAATAAAAAGAAGTATGAAAAATGAGGAACCACATTCTGCAAAGTCCGACTGGGTTCTCGGTAAACTTGATGTATGCTTATTTCCTTATCGCAATCGCAAAATGCCAAATATGGCGATTCTGCACTATAAAGTTAATTTTCTGGTCATTATATTAAAGAAGGTCTAAACTAGGCTATCCTCACACGAATTTATTCGTCGAATTTGTACGGTTCGACAAAATGTTCGTCGTTAGTAATGATGTTCGGGCCAGATTTTGGTGTTCGAAGTTTTGTTTGCAAAATATAGAAATGTCTCTATCAGGCGTGTGTTCGTCGATGGATGGCAACAATTACACGAACATCATTTGTCAAGAATATTTGTAGAGTAAACACCTCTCCACATGAGCCAAGATTTTATGCTTTAATTTATTGAATGTTGCCAAAATGAGCGGCTCTTTCGCATGCTGTGCTTTTATTTTTGATCTTCATTTTCTCACTTGATTGCTTTCTTTCCACGAACAAGTTAGTAGAACCAATTCGGGTTAGAAGCTTTTTTGCATTCAGGGGGTACGATTGGGGCTTAGATTCGGAGGGTCCGATATTTTGTACCATATATTGGAAACCAACCAATCTTTAAGCAGGTTTTCAGCTTGTACACAACTCCAAACTTCGCACAAGGAACGTTAAAAAATACTCAAAAATATTTGAAAAATCAAGAAAATTTATTCGTTATAATTATATTTAGGTAATATTTTTAACTCAACAAATAAATATTCGATTTTTTCCAATGTGCGCCGCTAGCAATACGTGTGACATGACCCATAAATATGACTAGTACTTGAATTTTCCTTGACCATTTAAAAAACTTATTGTTTTCCGTTGAAATTTTGTGGAAATGAATTGAATTTAAAGTATAGTCAATCCGCTCATTTCGAATGCTCTTAAAATCACCATAATTAAGCAAGAGCTTGCACAGCTGGAAAACATTTATCTAAAATCTTTAAATAGTGAAACCACTTTCTGTCAAACATATTTCAATCATTTTACCTCTAACATCTAAACTTGAGTCGAATGCACATGTAGGGCAGAGCAGATATAGCATCGTCAGTTGTCAGCGAGTGAATTGAATGAAAGGTATGCGAGAGAGAGAGAGACGGAGAGGGCCAAAGTGAAAGCGAAAGCTGAAAGCAACACATTTAATTAAGCCAACTCAAGCGACAGTCCTAACCTACTACCTCCTTCCCCCCCCCTCCCTACTAACCCAGCCAAGTCTCTAACCAAATGCTGTGTGCAATCAACGTCCATGCGGTTCATGAAGATCAACGCGAAAGGGGAAAAGCGGGCATTTATTGTGCGCTGTCTCTCGTCTACGTCTCGTGTCAAAGGGCTTTTGCTGCCAGGGCGGCTTTCAATTTCTATGTTTTCCATTTTCCTGTTATTATTGTTGTAGTTGTTGTTGTTTTTGTTGCATTTTTGCACATCATGCGCGCAGCTAATTCACCCGCTTCAACCCTTTTCCGTTCCAAAGACTGAAATGAGTTTAGTTGGAAGACTGTTGAGTGCCTGGTCTATCTATTGTCTATAATCCTTAATAGAAAATAGCTAGACAAAGCCTTTGGCTGGAAATTGTTAAGCGGAATAGAAACAGCATTTCTTAGTTGAATTTTAATTGTCTTAATTAGTTCTTGGAAATGGTATTATTATAATACAAGAATAATGTAAATATTTGAAAGAAAAGTGAAATATAATTTCTGGGTAGCACTTGAAATGTATCCACTTTATCATTGTACTTTCACAGGAATTTTTGTTTAAGACCAATTATGGAATAATAAAAGGTCAGACCAAGCTTGGAAGCCGTAAGCTGTGAGCAGTAAGCAGGGGCTTTTTCTTAGGGGCTTCCACCTAAACCGTTTAAGACCGAAGACAGAATTTTTCATAGAAAATTCGGAGTAAGAAAAGTAAGCAAAGTCTTTTTCTCCAGCCCTTTGACTATATCAGCAATTTAAAAAAGCAGTTCCCGCTGAACCGTCTACATTTTCCGTTCGAGCAAAGAAGCAGGGGAATGTACTAAGAGGTTAAAAACTGACTGCTGTCAATAGAAAACTGGGCAAAGCTCTTCCAAATGAGGCATTTTCCTTATTTTGCAGTGAGTCATCTTATATGTGAGGGAACAGACCGACTCTTCTTTGTGAAAGTGCGCGGGGCGTGCTCTATGTTCTCACCTTGCGCTGGTGTTTCTAATCGTAAACTACTAAACGATGCTGTAATTAAACTATAGATTTTTCATTTAACTAACTTTCCTGATACCAATTTAAAATTTGTATAGAGAAAAAACAGTATATTATAAAAATATATTCATTGGATTGAGTACCATTGATTTCAGTATCCATATGGAGTAGATATTTCTTCAATTTTCATTGTTGGATATTTAAACCTTCATTTTTGTATACTAAATTTTCTTCCAACGGAGCAGAAAATCATCCAAAGGATATGAAAAATTTATATTTTAAAATAAAAACCAAGGTTATTAAAAGCTATCCATTCCAATTGTATATTCATGGTTCCCTTTTTTGTTTGCAGAAACTTTTCAGTATGAAATTCTTTAATAAACTGAACCGAATCATCAATTTCATTTGCGGTGTTTGCATTGGCTTAGAATATTAAAAACATCGCAAGCTCGGTTCACGATTTGGATAACGACCACAATGTTGTGTTTCAGACTACTTTATCGCTTTATATTTTAATTAGAGAAGTTTGGCATTTTGCTTAAGCTTCCGAAAATTAAGTATTCAATATCATTTAAATGATTTTCCCACACATAAAGGGAGTATTTGCCTATAAAATATTGAAAAAATCGATTTTTTTCCAAATTTTCGAATATTAGAACTTTAAGAATATATCTTCAAACGGAATTTCAAAAATTTCAATTATTTTTGGGGTTATATCTATTTAAGTGCCTCTTTGGCCCGAACTGGCATTTTGTAATATGTTGGTTTTTGGAATTTTGAAAAAATTTAAAACAGTAAAAAAAAAACCCAAAGACCTTCAAAAATTCGTCTTTCTAGAGGCAAATACTCCATTTTTAAGCCTTCACATAATGCTATCTGTCACATTAACCTACAAATAAAAGAAAAAAAACCATCACTGCAATTTCGATGATGGGTTCGGTTTCATTTCGATCGTTTTGGCATTCGTCTATATGCATTTTCTGAGGTACAAGTTTAATTAAAATGAGTTTAAGTCAAGTTGTACGGTTGATACATCTACGAAAACTTCAAAGTCTCCACAATATGCGACAAAACAAAAATAGTTGCAAGATAAAAAAAGAAACACCGTTGCCAGATAATTCTCATTTTCTTTTTGTTCCACTGACTCTTAGGCACAACTTTTGAAATCATTTTTCGAAAACGGGAACAGCCACCAATTTCGCATTCCGCATGGTCTGATCGAAATCGAAAGCGGGAAGAGGCCTATTTGTCAGGTACAAAATATTCTTGGTTCAAGCCCTAAATATTCTAGAGCTATTCCCATTCTATTAACCAAACACCAAGATGGTCTTACTGTAGGTACAAAGTCTACCACTACTCTGTAAGAACCAGTTTGGAATTTTAAACACTAGTTCGATTTCAAATAGTGCATACTTCTTGGAGCTTGCAATGAGAGTCCACATTTTACTCAATCCAAGATATTTTGTACTTGAATTAAGAACGCGCTTTTATAAATATTTCGGTGCACTGTAAGACTAATTACATATAACCCTTATCCTATATCCACGCCTTTCAAATAACAATTAATTTTTTTCTTACTGATTTGAGTTCATTTGTCCGTGTCACATTTTGCTTGCAAACTCAAAAATTAAGTCAAAATCTCTTGAATTATATAATGAAAACTATAAAATTTATCAGCATTCGCATTATAGTGGAATATTTCGATAATTATACCCGTTACTCGTAGTGTAAAAAGGGTATACTAAAGTCGTTCAAATGTATGTAACAGGCAGAAAGAAGCATCTCCGATATCATAAAGCATAAATATTCTTCATCAGCATCAACAGCCGAGTCGATAAAGCCATGTCCGTCTGTCCGTCCATCCGTCCGTCCATCCGTCCATCCGTCCGTCCGTCTGTATGAACACCTAGATCTCAGAGACTAGAAGAGCTAGAGCACCTAAATTTTAGATGTAAGCTAGTATTGTCTGCAGGCAGATCAAGTTTGTTTCAAATTTTGGCCACATCCCCTCCCGCCTCCGCAATAAAAAATGTTGAATAACTCCCACAATTTTTAAGATATCGAGCTCAGTGTAGTCTATGTGACCAATATCTACAATCTCACAAATTTTCAAAAGGATCGGATAATAAATTTCCGAATTTAAAAAAATGTTGCATACTTATCCGAGCAGCATGAAGCTATTAAACACTAATTGAACTGAGTAACTTAACTTACGCTCTCGTTTTTTTCTGTGTTTATTGAATTCTCCATACACTTATCCGTCCTGCTTTAATTGAGGTTCGTAAGCTCTAGCATTTTGATCATTAAAAGAATGTTATTCAACCTACTTACTATTTCAGGTTATCAGCTATCTGTGTGCAATAAGGACGGAATGAAGCACTTTGCACATTCTACTTATAATTACTTCAAAAAGCTGGAAAAAACTATTTTTCATATCACGATTTGTGCCAAGATCTCTTACAGATAGATCTGGTGAAATGCCCAATGTCTGTTGGAGCAATACTACCATTACCCCCTGCCATTAAGTGTCTTATCAAGTTTTTTTGCGAAATCCGCATAAATAAAAAGTAAAATTCATTTTACAACACAACCGCCGACAAAACTTTTGTTCAAGATTTGAGCCCCCCCCCCCCAAAAAGTAATATTTACGAGCCGGCATTTAAATCTCGAGATTTGCACTTAATATTTGTTTATGGCATAACCCATAAGCACAAGCCACACACAAAATACCAACAGCCCAACTATAGTTTGTCACGGCCATTGCCAAAAAGGCAAGAAGTGACAGAAGTAGAAGCAAAAGAAAAACTGCCATAAATCAAAAAAATATGTGTGCAAAGGCACACAACAAACAACAACAAAAAAACACACAGAGAGGGCTTTTTTCACAAAAAGCGAGAGCTGCCAGCGAGATATTGAATGGGGAAAAGGGAACGACAAGTTCTGATGAAGAGGAAAATATATTTCCGTTAACGACAAGCAAGGTGAAATGTAAAAAGTGTCCAGGAAGTTGTCAAAACATTCAAAAATGGAGGCAGATCAGATAGCGTTTGCTTTAAATGGCCGCCGATAAGAAGAGGGTCCTCCGTAAGTGTGCATTATCTCTGGCCTCCCTCGTTCCCAATTTATTGTTTAACTGTGCCAACATTGATAATACAGTTTTTGCTATGGCGTGCAAAATTGTAAGCGCACATTTTTGCGCCTGAGCCGCCATTAAAAATGCATTCCCTGCGCCTTTTTTGATGGTTTTTTTTTCCAAGGTTTTTCAGCGTGACAGCAATTTAATGAAATTAATTTGACCAAGCGGAAGCCTGCAGCATATAAATTTTCGCCTATGTGATTAAAGGTGACAATTTTTCTTGGCATAACTTCTATAGGCATTAAGCCATCAAAATGGTTATTTATGCAAATCCGTGACTTAATGGAGAGTTTAAGGTCATTGTAACTAATTGACATTTGAATGGGGCTTACATAAATATTCCTTTGCACTTGGCCAAGGCTTAGCAACAGAAATTGAGGCTTAAGATAGCACGGCGATAAAAACTTCAAGTTATGTTTGACAGTTTTCCAATTACAAAACTATCGGTATAATCGCCGCAGATAAATATTAGTAAATTTGAACTTTCTCTGGCAATTACAGAGGAGTAAAAATCAATCATAAAGACTTGCGGCTGACAATTTGCATATTGCCCTACCTAATAAAACAAGAATAAAGACTGACACCGAGACCTATATATGTAAAATGTGGATTGTGCATGTGAACAAACTTATATATTGAATTCGATTACTTTTCGCATGCTTAAACTCAATTTATGCAACTTGCCCAAAATAACAAAGAGTTGATAAAGGCAAACAAACAAACATGTAGAAATTTGGCCAGAAAGAAGCCTGAAAGTATAGACACCAATAGGGAAAATAACATTTATCAAGTTCTAGCTAAACGCCCGGCTTTGATAGGGCTCAAAAAATCATTTTTGGTCACTTTCATTTACAACAAGAAAGAAAGTCAGTCAAGCCCGACTGTAATATGCTCTGTGCCAACGAAAGTGTATGCACAGTTGCAGTTGCAGATGTAAGCAGCGCTGCTGCAATGAACATTATTTTACTCATTGCTCGACTACTGCTCATCCGATTTGTATCACTCCCTTGGCAAATCAACAAATAATGTTGATTGCTAAAAATGTTCACATGGTACGAACCATCCTGTATGTAAAACTGTAGAAGATAAGGCGTTTTTTTCACATTGAGAGGGCGTGACAAAAACTGAATAAAAACATGATCTGCCTGTCATATGACCCATACATGTCAAACCTCAATCTCTTACAATCTCTGCGATCTGCTTGTTCATGCTGCTTGATAGATCTAGCAATTCTGAATATGGGAATGCTATTAGTTTTATTAAAAATACTATTAGCTATAAATCTGACAGTTTTTAAATTATGTTTGTCTATTTCTAGCTATTTCGGTATTTTTAAGATGAAGTTCTTGAGTTTGCAAGTGCTATTGTAGGCTTATTTATTTATAGAAATATTTCTAAGGTATGGTTTAGCTTTTGCCTATGGAAAACATAAAAAATCGTTCGAAGATCTAAGAAAGTTGGCTATTATAAGTCAAGCCGGTTCGGTTCATAACCGTTTTCCAGCCTTGGCAAGTTTATTAAAATTAGCTTCATGACCGAAAGGCGAGTGAAAAGAGCTATGATTTTATGGTCTAGTGAATACATTCAGTGTGTCTTCAATCTTAATAATCGTTCAAAGATATGGACTACAATCACCTGACAAAATATATAAGTTCAATTTTAATTAGCCAAAAATTCACAAATATTTCTAAATTGGACGAAATCACTAAACTCCGTCACATTATGCTCAATACTCACATCAGCATTTTGTGTACTTTAGCTGGTTTCTGACCCTTCTTGGAGATGTTTTTAGTCTTAGTACCTTGATGGGATGGGATGTTGACCGATTTATTTGACCACATATGGCACCAACACTTGTATGGCAGAAAGTGTCACCTACAATTATGACATTGCGTTTGATTATGAATACTGACTTAAGTCGCTTCGAAATCACGTAGTTTCATTTTTATTGCTCAATTAGAATGAAGAAAAACCCACGCACAAAATTGTTCTTTTCTTTTTAACCAGTCATCGTGCCGGTTAACACCAATCTACGAATAAAAAGGTCGCAAAACAAAATTGTAAAGTTTAAGTAATTCTGAGATATTGCTAAAGCCTTAAAAAACGCTTTGCAGGCGGTACAAAGATGCTGCATGCTTCATTAGGAGATGAAAAAGAAAAGACACTTGCATGCAAGAGCAGCATAGATAAATACGCCTTAGTAGATTCATTAATCGCTCAAAGCTGGAGCAGAATATGACTCGAGAATTTGTTTTACAAACTAATTGGCTAATGTTTGGATGTGCTTTTCAAGAGGCGCGGAGCTCAAAAGGCAAAGTCCATTCAAATATGCAGCATGGATATGCAGGGACTATTATTAAGTGTTTAACCATACAATAGAGCTCTTTCATCTTCTGAACTGTCATCTACTTGTTATTACACATGATCTGACTAATTTGTCATTTGTATTCGCCGCTGACTCAATTAACATAATTTAAATAAGTTAAAATTGCATTCACATGCATGTAATGTATATTAATGTACCTTCACATCCGCAACTTTTCAACATCCTTCACTTACAGCCCTAGTAAATTTACCTCATTAAAACTTTTGCCACTCAGAAGCCCACACACATACTGCCAGCTCTGGCTAAAAGCCCATTCATTAAATGTTAGCTTTACTATAATTTCATGTGGGCAAATATTATTGCTATAAAACAAAATAAGCGAGAGGCGGGCGGTGGAGGCGAACTAACATTGCAGTCTGCTTCCGCCTCTTGCTCTTTGTACGGGTATGCAAGTGTGTGTGTGTGTGTTGCCTGCAGTGCAACACTTCCTGTTTACAGAAACGAAACACGTCAATGTGTCTGATGCGCAACGAGACTCCACACTAACCCTCCCGCACCGCTATATCAATAGCCCCGCTACTGCACTGTCGTGCCTTTTTACATGCATACAAATTTTTACATTAGCTCTACAAGGATTTTATTTTCAATACAACGCAACTTGTGACTGCGCTGGTTCATCGTTAGGTGAGTGTGTGTGTGTGTGTGGGAAAAAGTTGGCCCTGGAACCAAAACTGTGACAATGTTAGCATAATGATATTTAGCATGATTTTTGTTGGAAATTTCATGCAAAACTTCCACAAAACAAAAATGTTTGCAAAAATTATGACTGTATAAATGTGAATCTACATGAAATGGATTTGGAAGTAGGACAAGAAAGAGATTGGAAAGAGAAACACAATAGAAAGCGAGAATGCAATAAAAACAACTAAGAAAGTCGGTCAAACCCGGCTGTAATACACTCGGTAACAACGAAAGTGTATGCTCAGTCTGTATTTTGCTGAATACTTTGCATTATACTTCATAATGCTCTTAACTTGACTATCGCTTACTGATCCTAAACAATCTTTTGGCATTTGGATTATTAAATATTTCTAGAAAGTACAAATGGATGGTAGCGGAATGGCATATGACTTTATCTGCCTTGAAGTCTCTCTTACCAACTCTGAAAACTGCAAGTTTATCCGAACAGTCAGGCGGGCGTGGCTAAATTGACTCTACTGTTGATGCTGATCAAGAATATATACTTTAAAGGGTGGGAGGTACTTCTTTCGGGCTGTTACATAGATAGAGAAAAAATTCCTTTATAGAATATAAGTTGGCATCAACTAATAATAAATAATAATAATAATAAAAGGTTCTCTCAAATTCTTAAGAACAAATGTCTATGAACTAAGCGCAATTCAACTAAAGTCAACCACCACACTGCAAAATAAAGAAAACCCTTTAGATGTGCGTCTACAGATGCATGCAATGGTGCGGTGAGCTAACAAGTCGCCGTCGTTGAGTGCAAATATACTGGGGATCGAATCCAGACAAGGCCGCAAATAAATTAATAATTCTTTCTAAAATTAACCAATGCAGGTTGTCGCCAAAGTTTTGTTGTTACTTACAAGCGATGTATCGGTTTCTAAAGATGATGAGAAATTTTTTAAATGTTCTCAAAATCGGAATATTTGAAATCAAATCAAGTTTTTGCGCTCTAAAAAAAGTTTTCGAAGTGAGAACATTTAAAATCAAATCCAGGTTTTGGCGCTCTCTAAAAAGTTTTCGAAGTGATAACGCTGAATTTTTTTTTGTGTGTATATTTCTATTGTCCTTCGCAGATCAAGCTCATATTTCTTGTCACGCCCCATCCCGCCGAAACAATAAAAATGTTTAATAACTCCAACAATTTCATAGTTCATAGTTCATAAATGGCAGAGTTATGAAGGTTATAAAAACCCTGCATACTTTTCTGAGCCGCATTCCCTGTTTGCTAACATAATGTTGAAATGTTCACATTAATCTTATTGCTCTGTTAAATAATATGAGGAGAGACCATTAAACATTAATTCCCCTGAGTAAGGGGCATATCGAAGTCAGGCAAGGTCAATTTTAACTTTCACTCTCGTTTTGATAACGATTATGCTCATCTTCAGTCCACTGCTATCGTTTTTTCCCCACTGTATACATTTGCACAAACTTCACTCTCTGTACCTTTGGTTAATAGAGTCAATAAAATTTCGGTTTTGGTTTTCTTTCTTTACAAGTTTTAAGCTGTTAAGATCGGGTAACGTTTTCGGCTTCTCTTGTTAAAATCTTTAAAAATTTCAATGTTTTTACGATCTTAATAAAAAGTTAAATTGCCCGCTCTAGGTCATCTTTTGCCTTCTCATAACTTTAATGGCATTCTATTAAGTACAAACGCTTTTCAGAGTATTTTGAGATATAAACTATAAACTGCTTAAAAACCAAACCTTTATTCGATATTTTGGGATGCAGCTTCTCTTAGAATTATCCAGAACGTATTGTTTAAATACGAGCGCCCTTGATAAAATCAATTCGTTCTTGAATTTTCTAGAAATTCGCTCTTAAAATCGAGTTAAATTCGTTCTCTGTTTGCTGTTTTTGGTCAAGCGGAGTGAGGTGAAGAAAATGAAAGAAGAGAGCAAGCACTTTTGAGAGAATAGCGTTCAGTCCGCTATCACAGTTTCTATTTTTAAGTGGAAACTTGGGGAAACGCCCAAGCTGAGAGTGTCATTGATTTTTGCACTCACGTTGCCTTGGAATTCCCAAGCAGTTAGGGAATTGCTGCCTTGAAGAGACGGCTGTTGAACTGACAGTTGACAGGCACAGATTGCAGCTGCGGTAAGGCTTTGTGTATTCCTTGAGTAAGGCTAAAGATAAATAATTTCATGAAATAAATTTAAACAAAAAAGAAAAGCTGTTGATTTTAAAATGTTGTTTGATAGGAATCTGTAAAGTTATTGATTCAATAGTGAATGATCTTACTCTTCAACGTGATGCACTCTTGATTTAAAAACGAACATTCTTAGTTATTGTCAATGCACTTAAAACAAGCAAGCACGCACTACACTCATAAAAAATTTGCTTTGAAAATAAGAAATTCACCAATAAAATTTCCTAAAACTTAAAAAAAAAACGCCATAAAGGAGAAAATATTTTATTTAATTTTGGGGTGAATTGCCTTAGGAGGGATTTTATAGGAGTATTTCTTATAAGTATTCAGTGCGAATTTTTTATGAGTGTATGCGCTTGTTTGAAGAATTAGCAATCTTGGTTTTGCGTTTGGCACTCGATTTAAGAATTTTTCTCTTATATTTGGTTTAAATTGAGATTATATCGTACTTGGTTCTAGTATTGAAGATCTTGGATCATGAAAAACGGTTTAAAAAATGGATTCTTTGACTTCTGACATGAAGTATTCTTGATCCCAGTATGTGCCAAAGGAACACAAGCATGAAACAGCAAGAAAGAAGATTCTTCGACCCGATTTCGGTTCGGTTCAGTGGTTCACTAAGGCACATTATGAAATTAATTCCTGTAGTCCATTCGAATATCTTTAAAATCTTTATAGCAATGTCCAAAGTGTATTATGTCGGATTTCCAGGATTCCTCTTTAAATTCCTAGAGGAATGCCTTTCGAAATGGAAATGGATGCTTGACTACTATGGAACAATAACTAACTTAACTTGCTGGAAGATTCAGTTTATTTTCAATTTTTACCACGCACCGTACCGCCCACAACACAATTTTTTATGTGGCAGGTTTATACCTTCAGTATTATTTATCGATCCGCCGAAGGAACTTTGAAGATCGGATGAACGATAGTTGAGCTATAGGGAAAACAAACACTTATGCTGGGCAGTTCCGACTGAAACAATGATGGGCAGCACTTTACACACTTTAACACTTTGTGTGATATAAATCAAATTTAGTAGGTACAGAGTATGTTATAGTCGGGCTTTGATTCTCTGACTGTGGGCAATTTACAAATCCATACAAATTCGGTGATTTTAGCCATCTAATCGGAAATATTTTCAATTGTGCACTTAAGCAGGCCTTTCAATGCGTCTAAATGTCTTTCAGCAAGTCTACACCATGTCGGCCCAGACGCGACTTAGGCACCTGTCAGCGAGCGCACCATAAGACAAATGTCATCTGTATAGTCAAGGCTGTCAAGTCATTGATTTATTCCCCACTGAGCACCAGCTGGTGCCGCTGCACTTGTCCATCTAAGTACGCGACCCTGACAACTGAAATCTTTAAAATTAAAGTCTTTAGCAAATACGTAAATACTTATTTGTACTTTACTTCCTTTTCCTTTACAACATAAAAAAAAGCACACACGCATCCTGTCCAGCCACACTCCTGTCACTTACAGCAACTCCTTTCTCTGGTGACGCATTAATTATCCTTTGAGACCACATCTACCGGCATTGATAAATCATTGGCTGGCGCGTGAATTAATTGCCCAGGACTTTTGTATCGAGTGGTAAATGAATTATGGTCTGCTACACGCCTTCTCCAGATATGTTATGTAATAACACAATTAAACATTTTCATGCCGAAATGCTGCGTTTCATTAACAGAAATTCCCAAGTCAGCCAAGTGTACGATTTCAAGGAAAGCTTTTGCTTAAAGTTTCTGGCAGTTGGGAGTGGAGCGGCACTCAACTTGAACAGAATGCAATTTAATTAAAACGAAAAATATTTTAGCCCAAAATGTAGCCAAGCTCAAAGCAGATATAGAGCCAGTAACAAAGAGAGAGGTAAAGAGAACACACAATGCTCAACACTTCGCTTAAGTGTTTAACAACGGTTTTTCTTGTTTTGGCTTAAATTTTGTAGTTCATTTTGACCTTGAGTTGTGTCTGAAAGGAATTCATTAATCTTGTAGGAATTTATGTAATAGGTATGCAAAAACAAAACAAAAAACCTCATTTATTGCTCTCTACTTTAACATAGAACCAAAATAGGCTAGGAAGCTTCTTATTCAAAACATTGGCACCTTTACATAACTTTCGTCAGAGCAAGTACACCCATCGCATTGAGAGACAATGCCTGGCACACACGCCTAGACACGCTTTGGTAATTAAATTAGCATTAATGTTGTCGTTGGGATTATGGACTGCCATTCTGCTCATCGTCAGTGTCCTCCCTCAGTTGCCTTGTGCGACTTTATCAAATATCGCTCATACGACGTGTGTGCCGGCGGCTGAGCTTGAGTCTGTGTGCGGCTACTTGAGTGAATTTATGACGCATTTTATGCTCGCAATTGCTTGACTACTGAGCCACATCCCTGCGCTTGGCTCCAGCTTCGAACCATAAAATTTCAATTTTCATTTCAATTGCACTGTTGTTTGGCATATAACTCGTTTCTTCAGTTTTTATGATCTGCCAACGTTACGTGCTCTTAATTGCCTGCACAAAACTATTGTCAAGTATTCCTTAAGCACCAAGTGGCCTATAAATAAACACCCAGGGCTAAAGCAGGCAGCTAACTTTACAGTAATGTCCCAAAAACTTTGTCCGTATCCCATGAAACAGAATAAAGTAAAAAAATGATTGAAGCAAAAAGTTTTGCCGAACAAAAGTTAAATGAAGTTTTTCCAAACGGGGGAGAAAAAAAAGGAAAAAGAAAGAGCAAGGTTGTGGTTACCAAAAGGGTCTAGTCAACATGCACATCATTTCAAAGTACCCAGCAACTACAATTACTTTGTTTGTTTAGTATGCAGCCTGTTTTTGGTTGTCATATTTATTTGGGAGAATTTAATTTGGCTGTTTAAGAAGAACTAATCTTTTAAATAAATAGAGGTGATTATTTGTTTGACAGTCGAACGTCTAGCGTCTTCTAGCTGTACTTTAAGAACCTGGTGTCCTAAGCTGTTCCCTGATTCCATGAAGTCTGAATATTGCACCCGAAATGCTGAGAGTTGTTATTAAATGCTCCAAACTAGTTAGACCTTTAGCTAAGTCCATACATCTGGCAATGAAGTAGCCCAAGCAACTAAAACCAGCAGACTAGGGGCTCTCTCAGACATCACCAGGAAACTGAGACGCCGTTTCAGTCACCAACAAAAAGTTTGAGAAGTGTTCACTCTAAGTTATCATTTGGTCCTTCGAACCGAAGTTACTTTAGTACTGAGTACAAAATAAAATACAAAAAGGACGATGGATTCACACAGAGAAAAGCGGCTGCTGGCATTGTAGACAAAACGGGATACAACTTAAGCCGTTTTTCATGTATATTTCCAATAGTACTCAAAAAATTTAATTTCTAATTTTTAGAAATTTGCCCTAAAATAATTTTCCTTTCTTGTTCTTAGACAATTTTTTCTTAAACTTAGAAAAAACAACCCTAAAAAGGATTTTTTAGAAAATAATTTCTTAAATTTAGAAATTCGATTTAATTTTTCTTAAATTTAGGATAATTTTTCTAGATTTTTTCCTCAATACTTTCGTAAATTAAGGCCGAATTCGCCCTTGAATTTAGAAAAAAATACATTGCACTATGTCTTAAAATAGGGCGAATCGCCCTAAATTTAAGAAAGCACATTTCTTAGATTTAGAGAAGCCATTTAGAAATTTTCCCTTAAATATAGAAGAAAAAAAAGTCTATAAAATCGCCCTAAAACATATAAGAATATTAAAAAGACACCCCTTGTAATTCTCAAGTACGAATTCCGTTCATTCGGAATATAAAAATCGCCCTAAAATATAGAAAAATAATCTAGAAAACCGCCCTAAAATTTAGAAAAATAGAAAAAGACACCGCATGTAATTCTCAAGTTCGAATTCTCTGCTTTCGGAATATAAAAGAGGCAGCTGAGCGCTTAGCATTTGACTGCGTTCTTTACTGTGACTCACGCGAGTGCTTGGTAGTCGAGTGCTATAAAATGCCTTTCGTGTTGAAGTTTTCCCTAGGTCCAGAGTTCAAGTCCCAGGCAAGGTAAAGTTAGAAATTAAAATATTGATTACTAATTACAATGTGGTTTTCAGAAAGAAACTTTAGTGAACCAACAGAAAGAAAATATCGTATAAAAAATAATATATAAGGGGTTAAACGCTTCTTAGTGTAGTATTCTTCTGACTACGTAGTGTTCTGTCTCCAGCCCCCCCTCCCCACTCCCTTTCCTGTCTGTAATAGTTGAACATTTTTTTTTTCTAAAATCTAAATATCTAGAAAGGTTTTTCTAAAATCTAGAAAGGTTTTTTAAAAACCTAGAAAATGCTTTTCTACAATTAAGAAAATATTTTCTAGCTTGTAGTAAATATATTCTTAATTTCAGAAAGTCTTTGTCTTATTTTGAGAAATAATTTTTCTAAAATATATGGCGAATCGCCTTTGACCCCTTTTTAAAGGCGAATTTCTAAATTTTAGGGCGATTTTGGCTGTTTTTTTTTGAGTGTATGATTCATTATTGGGTGAACTTAAATTGTGTACGAAACATTCTAGTATCGAAATATGACTAGTCATTTTATTAAAATGGGAACAAACGTTCTTGAATCAAGAATTTCTTGTACTTACAGTAAGATTCATAGATCAAGTGCCAAATATGTTAGATTAAGTACAAACCAGACCCATAATGCTAGCTCAAAAAGTGCTTAACGAAAAATGCGAATTATTCTGTCTGTTCTTTCTGACTTTATGGAATGACGGTCATTTTCTACAGTAATTCTAACTTGTTCCTTGGTTAATTAATTTCCCTTGGATATTTCCAGCCTTACATGGTTAAATACAGCAGCCTCGTTTTAGAACAAATTAACCAGAGTTTCACAATTTGATGTGCTCAAACCAAGAACATCTGGTACCTGATACTAACTAATAGTATCTTTCGATAATATTTTTGGGCAGTGGCGTAGGCAGGGGGGACGGGTTTGGGGGTTAGGCAGGGGGGGCCCCCCTGAGAATTTCAATTAGAAAAAAAAAACGACTTACAAAATGAGATGAGAAAATATGTTAAAACCCCCCCCTGAAAAAATCCTGGCTACGCCACTGTTTTAGGGTTGTAATTAGATATAGCTGCACTGTAACAAAGAATGTTTTGTACTCATTTTGAGACTTAACTCGGCCTACAACCTACAAAACAATTCAAAATGTACTTAATAAGTTAAATACCGATACAGATCAAGTATTTCGGGGTAGAGAAAATCATACTTGAAATAAGAATTTTGTGCTTGAATCAAGTATTTTCGTACTTACCGAACTCCTAAAACCGTCATACTCAACTTAAGTAGAAAGGCTTATGTTTTTCTTTACTGAGTGTAGGCGTGGGCAAGTGGGATGTTTATTCTAAGTCGTCCTGGACAAACGTTTCTGGGCTTTATCAATCAAACTGCTTTTTGTTGACTATTAGAGTGTTTGATTTAAGTGATATTTTAGAAAGGTATAATGCTACTTGGGGTCATACAGTACACTCCGAAAAAAGGCTAGTGGCGTTCAAGATCAATCCGAATAGAATTTAAGCCGTTTAGTTCATAAAATTTCAAGCATGATTCGTTCTTGGTTGTACTTAAATTGAGTACGAAACAATCTAGGCCTGAAATATTACTGGTAGTGTTATTGAAGTGAGAAAAAACTTTCTTGAATCAAAAACATTTTTGAAAATTCCAACTCATAATGCTAGCTCCACAAAGTGTGCTACAGAAAATGAGAAGTATTTTTAATAATTAAAATTCCCAACTAGTTCTAACACTTTCTTATGAAGTGATGGTAAATTTCTGAACTACAGTAGCTCTAACTTGCTCTTTGGTTAAGGGAGTTAGATATTTCTTTGGTTCAATACCAAGACCTCGTTTAAGAACAAAATGGGAATAGCTTTCGAATTGTATGGGTTCAAAACAGGAACAATTTGTACTTCCTTGAAATACTTTTATGGTTTCCTAGAATATCGGGCTTTACTTGAAACCATTAAAAGCTGAAAGTCTCATCCACAAGATTCTAAATTAATACATAATATAAGTAATTTATTTCAAAACAGTCTAAATTCAAGTATTTAGAGATTGAAAGAATCGTACTTGTTATCAGAATTTTGTACTTTAATCAAGTATTTTCGTACTTACCGTTCTATCGACACTATTTCTACTTCGATCAAGTACAAAGTTCTTGGCTTTTTTCCGAGTATATCTTTCAATTTTCGTACTTACTTAAATTCTGATAGAATGGACTTCTGTTAGCATCAGGCTCATCACCTTATACCCAGCTTTGCAATTGTACCCTGGGTTCACGTTCTATGGAAACATCTATACTACAGCCTTAAAGACAACTAACTCCAATTGGATCTGTCCTTCAGTATATTTACTTTTTTGGCTTGCCAAAAATAGTTCAGAAGCTTAATTTCACTTAAATTCTAACTTCAAGCAACGTAAAATTGTTAAAAATGTCTGATCTTGATAACAATCCAGAATTATAAACTATAACATTCCACACCTAGATTTTTGAATGAAATAATTAACTAACGGACGACTCCTAACATCGCCCGTACAAATGCTTCACGGTCGACTTATAAGTTTCACTTAAGTAGAGAATTTTTTTTAATTTTTTGCCCCACTGAAGGATTTAATACGTTGCCCAAAATGTGCGAAAATTTTAAAAGTGCAGGCTTAGTCACTAGCACGAACTTGTGGCCGGAAGTGTGCACCAAAGCGACTTTGTTCGTGGGTGGCTCCTTTTCACTCTCTCTCTCTCAGTGCCTATCTTTCATCCTCTATGTGTGTGTGTGTGTAAAGCACTCACAAGGGCTCGGGTCATGTTCTGTTGGCTTGCTTGGGTGCGAGTGTTTTTCAAGCAAATTGCCAATGTAAATGTTGCAACAACTAAATACGACCCTCGTAGCAGCTGTGTAAACAACGGCAATAACAACAACAACAACACACCAGCAACAAAGCATGCCTGATGACGTCAAAAGCCACGCACACCAACACACACACACACACACACACACACGGACACAGGCGACCAAAATGCATTTAGCTGCCCCACCTCTCTCCTCTCTGGCAATTTGCTTGGTCGTCTCTTTTATGCAGACAACTCAACTCGCTGAACTCAATTCAAGCAACCGACCAAACAAAATGGCCGCAACGGAAGTTCATGGGCGCCATTTTGCGTTTTGCAGCCGCACGCGCGTTTCAATTTGATTTGATTTTATTGCCATGTCTGTTTGCTGTGCAATGTTGTTCAAGCATTTAGTTTAGCATTTCAGTTTGTTTGTTTGTTTACTGGCCGCTGGTAAATGAAGCGCACAAATCATTAGGTGCTCCATTGGGCAAACTGCTTTGTGATGAAGAGCCGGTGGGATAAGCTGGAAAGGGCGGCAAGTTAACGGATAGGGCAGTGAGTTGGATTAAGCAGCTCTGGTATTAAAGCAGGGAGCTAGGTAGACAAATTAGTTGTGTTTTGTTCTTATATCTTTGTTGGTTATTTATTAAGCTAACTTGTTTATCTCAAGGAATGCCCAAATTTCGTTTTCTTGGTGGTTGATAAGTTATAGGTACTTTGGATGAATACACGCCCACTACAATTATTTGGTAGCCATCTATGGGCGTTTTATACTGCCAAGTCATCAGCTTGAAATCAAAAAACTGGATAGCAGCGGTAATTTTTATACCCGTTACTCGTAGAGTAAAAAGGGTATACTAAAGTCGTGCAAATGTATGTAACAGTCAGGAGAAAGCATCTCCGATATCATGAAGTATATATATTCTTCATCAGCATCAACAGCCGAGTCGATATAGCCATGTCCGTCTGTCCGTACGTCCGTCCGTCTGTATGAACACCTAGATCTCAGAGACTAGAAGAGCTAGAGCAACCAAATTTTAGATGTAAGCTAGTATTGTCTGCAGGCAAATCAAGTTTGTTTCAAATGTTGGCCACGCCCCCTCCCGCCCCCTCAATAAAAAATGTTGAATATCTCCTACAATTTGTAAGCTATCGAGCTCAGATTTTGCAGTATAGTGCATGTGGCCAATATGTAGAATCTCACAAATCTCTCATTTTCATAAATATCGGATAATAAATGGCAGAGTTAAAAAAACGTTGCATACTTATGAGCTGCATGAGGTTATTAAACACTAATTGCCTTGAGTAACGGGTATTTCGAAATCGGGCAGGGCCGACTTTAACTTACGCTCTCGTTTTTCAAAGATAACTATTTTCGACTTCAATCAAAATTACCAGAGAAACCATCATTAAAAGGAGGAAAAATGCAATAAGATCGAAAGTCTAAGAACTTGTTCGGTTAAATAGTTCTCGGCCTCCAAAGATGGGTTTCTAAAAAAAATGTATGCACAATGTTTTCACAGTTGCGGGAGTTTTGTTGTTTTAGATAGAGATCTAAAACAGAATAATGGGGTGTGACACAGAAATCTCTAGCGATTTTCGTATGAACGATTGAATTTTGAACTAAACTAGGAGAACTTTACATGTAAAGTGACTGATAAGTTGCAGGCTACTGGATTATAGAAGGGGAAACTAAATACCAGGCTTCGTTATGTTCTTATTGTTCTTATGAAAGTATTTATATGCAATTCAATATTAACATTTGAGCTCGTCCAAGCTCACACTTTCCGGAATTTGTAATGCATCTTACACTGACCTTATAAACAAACATAACAATTTTCTTATCAAAATGTGTTGATCTGAGGCATTTTCAAATTGCTTCAGCCTGATTGTTCAGATCCAGGAAGTGTCTACCTTCTTGGTCCAGCCCAAATAGTTCTGTGTAGCAGATGTGAAATCGGCCGTAAGTAATGTATCCAGCTTCAGAACCTGCAAACAAAACTTCTATCTTATACTTAAGAACTTTTGAGATATGGTTCTGAATATCTTTTAAGCCGATTTGAAAGCATTTATGAACCATTACAATAGCCAACTCTATAATACCAACCTACACACCAAAATTCAAATTCATAGCTTAAATATCTTTAGTGATATGGCTCTGGAGCACCTCCAGAAGGAATCAAACCTAAATTCCTGAATATCACCAAAAGCGTACGGTGCATTTTTATTAAAAACTAAATTTATGATAGCATAATGGGCTTTTGCATGTTCCTAAGAAATGGTAATCGTTAGCCAAAAAGCCGGAAGATGGAGTAACTGGACTATGAAATAGACCGAACTAAATTTTCATATTTACCAACGAAGCATTGGTTCGCTGACGACTCTGGGCATTTTTTGTAACAGAAATTTAACAACAGCAACACTGACCATTTGTGGTATTAACAGCTTCCAAAAATTATGCATTTAATCTTATGAGTAAAAGTGTGTACTATTTGTATTTTTGGTACTCCATATCGCGGATTTTTGGCAGTAGGGCCATGCGATAGCCAATTCTTCTTCTTCTTCTTCTTTGGCACAACATTTCTGTCGCAACCGTATGATTAAAGCGAATGTCTTTCTAATGATCCTGTCCATATTTGCTGGATTCGTGGATCTTATCTTGTACCATTACCAACTAAGCTAAAATTTTTGTCGCTATGTGTTGCTAGTACAAAAGTACCAATAGCAGGCGATCCAAGGGTATAGTTGAAAAACGAGGCGATACACACAGAAGTCCTTTCTATCAGAATATAAGGGTCTCATCCCGGGTTTTTTTGAGTGTCGAACTTTGTAATCAAATATAACAATTACTAGCGGAAAATCGACCTCTTTAGTCTCTTTAAAATAAAATCTGGAATAACATATCTCTATGGCAAATATCTATATGGTAAATAAAGTGAAAAGACTTCCAACAAGCTCTTTTGCAGAGGAGATAACCGTTCGATTTAACCATGCGAAAGCGGTGTTTGAAACGCAAAATTACCATCATGCCTACCGACTAAGTATTCCATCGCTTATGCCTTCGACGTTTTTACAAAAAGTAGGCAATAAGTAAGAAGGTATCATCGAATAAATTTATGCACAAAGAGAAATATCGTTGAATTCCTCATCACTGTTATTATTTTCACACTAATTATAAGGGATCTTCGTCGTTGAACTAGTTTTTGGACCGATTGTTCATGCTGAAGTCATCCAATCCGGACGGTTCCTAAAAACGTACCGCGTATTTGTACCAGAAGACTTTGAGCAAAGTTTGGTCCAGATAGTTTTAAAACTGACGGAGGGAAATGCTTCACAAACATGTTGACAATTTTAACATACCTTCTGCCAGGGTATGAAAAGATGCCCACTTCAGAAATTACCCATAAGTATGCACAGATTTATTTGCTGATGTGGTCTCAAAGGCTGGTGAAATGATGCAGAATCAGTAAGAAGGGGTTGTGTAAGAAGTTAATTGGATATCAAGATAGCTCAAATATGCACAAGTTGATGTTTAATTGGAAATGCTGGCAGAACTTGAATAGTCTCCAATTAGTTGGTTAAGCACTTTTGCCTGACTGACTGCCGCCTCTTTCTGGCTGCCTCTTTCCATTTTACCCCCTTGTTATGCCCTCAGAGAAATATGTTTTCTATGCCAAAGCAACATCTCACTGGCAGACACTTTTTATGTTTTCTTTTTACGTTTTTTCTTCTTTGAATGCGTTCATCTTTTTTCTGGCAATCTTAAGCAGCACTTGGGCCTTTCTAATTAGTGTCTTATGAACACGCATATGACAAGTACTAGACTCAAAGCATACTTTTTGTCTGCTCCACTTTCAGAAACCGCAGCAGCAGTAACAGCAGCAGCCACAACATCGGTACAACAGCAGACTGCACTAAGTAAACTCCAAAAGGTGTCAACGTGGTGGCCAACGCCTTCACATTGGATTACGCGCAGTTTTACTTTAGACCGGTGCCAATTAGTGGCCAAAAGCAGCAGCAACAACAACAGCAGCAACAACAGCAGCTTGTGCAGCAACAATTGCTAGCGCATCAGCAGCAACAGCTGCAAATCCAACAGCTACAGCAACAATTGCTGCTGCAACGACTCGAAAGGGAGTTGCTGCAGCAGCAGCAGCAACAACAGTTTTTGTACAACCAAAGGCAACGCTGGCAGCAACACGTACAGCAGCAGCAACTAATACAGCAGCAGCAGCAGCAGCAACTACTGTTGCCACAGCCGCAGCAGCAGCAGCAATACATTAGCAACAGTTACTACTTCAGTCGTGGTAGTAGCAGCTCCGGTCTGGGTCTGGGTCTGGGCCTAGGCTTTGCTGGTCTGGGCAGCGGCAACTTAGCCAGCTGGTACCATCTGCCCTCTACATCGGCGCATATTTATATAGGCACCACATCCAGCGGTGGTGGAACAACAGCAGCAGCGCCAGGGACCACTCCATATTCGTATCGTCCTCTGGGTGGTTACACGGGAGGAGGCTATCCGGCTGCGGCATTGATTAACTTTGATGCCTCACCCACACCTCTGTTAGCTTCTGCGGGTAGCTCACCGGGCTTCTTACCTCCAGCACTACCTCCGCCGCCACCGGCGCCGAGTGTAGGCACTGATTATTATTTCACCAGTCGAAGCACTCGAACTCTACCGACAGCTCCTTTCCAGGAATACACCGCGACAGCAGCTGCAGCAGCGGTCACAGCAGCGGCCGAGGACCTGCAAACTGGCGTCTATCGCTATAAAGCCACGCCACGCAGGCGCTACGACGCCTACGATAATTACGGCTATTTGCCAGGTATTGCCAGTACCACCGAAGACGAGGAAGATCTACTCGACGAAGCGTTGCCGGCGGCTCTACTCTCCACCGACTGCGACAGTCTCGAGGACGTGCGATTTCTCCACGACGACGAAGACGACGAGGAGATCTACAACATCAACGAGGAGGCGCAATTGTCGCACCATCTCGATCTGCCCGATTTTCTTCGTCCTTATCGGAGCAACAGCATCAACATCGGCCACAAAACGCCGCCGCAACACGAATACCAAACGGAGCACGGCTCAGCCGGGGGTGGAGGCGGCGGCACCACCGGAGCTGGAGGTGCAGGTCAGTCGCAGCGCGAAACGCCAGATCAACGCTACCATCAATATCAACAGCAGGGACAACATCAGCCACAACAGCAGCAACACCATCACCATCATCAGCAACAGCCACACCAACAACAGCAGCAACGCCAAACACAGCAGCAATCGCAACAGCAGCAGGCCTACCACTCCTATCAGTATCCCTCGCACGACAGCTGCGAAGGCTTCAATCATTTTGCCAACGATTCCACGAGCTGCCTGGGCAATCAGAGAATGATGGTTAGCAAATTGTGGAACAGCTGCTTTCCGGAATTCACACCGGATCATGTGCACCGACACAACTTCTATTTATGTCAGGTGAGTTAAGGCATTATAATAAACTACTAAAGAAATTTAAGAGTTACCAATTTTCTATTCCAATTTTCGACATTCAACAAAAAGTTGGACTGTTTTTAGCAAAGTCGTACTTAAAGATGGTTTGTAGGGTGTTCTGTTGTCGACACTCAAGGCCTCGGCCATTTATTTATGTTGTGTAGGATTAAAAATACGTACTTGTTCCAACGACTCAATAGTACGTTGACTTTTTATACGGAGAAGTAGAATGGAGTGGTCAACCTAAACTCAAATCTTTAGTGATGAATCCAGAGCAAAATCATATTTAATTTGATTTGCTTAGCTTATTTGCTTATAACTCGACTGCCGTTCATTCGGTCTTTCCCAATCCTTTAGCGCATCTATAAATAATTCAGATTTCTAAATATGTCCAAAAGATATGAAGCATTTATCAATAAAACTGAAAGAGATATGACGTTTTTTCCGAATTCCGGGGGCGGGAGGGAGCGTGGCAAAAATATAAAATAAACTTACAAGTACAACAAGCATTTGTCCCATACATCCCTGAGAATTGTTTGTTTTTACGGACGGACAGACAGTCTTGGCTATATCGACCAAGAAATAAAAATGCCAAGTTTGGTCGAAATCGGACATCTATATAGTACAGCTGTCATAGAAAAGTAAGGTTAGAAAAATAGTCTTAGTGAGAAAACCCTTTTTTTCAATGTAAGCCTCTTTAAAATAGGCATATATTCATTTTATAAGCTTTCACACAATTCCTCATAGTTTTGTTAAAATCGGATGAATATAGCATATAGCTGCCATAGAAATTATCGGTCGAGCAACTAGTTTTAGTGAGAAAAACTTTTTTGTTTAAAAAAAAACGCCCACAACCTTTGCATTTCTTAGTTTGCTATGCTTTCCCATGAATCCACTAAGTTTGGTCGAAATCGGACATCTGTATAGTATGGCTGTCATAGAAAATAGAGTGAGAAAGGTAGTCTTAGTGAGAAAAACTTGTTTGCTTTCAGTGGATATGTCCTTTAAATTAGTTAGAAAAACGTGCTGCAAAGGTATACAAACTTCGGCCGAGTCGAAGCTAGCTTTCCTCTATTTTTAAACTTAAGTTTCTGTACGTCCCATGTTTTAATGCTGCTTCTGTTCTCCGTCAGTTCTTAAGCTACCTTCACCAAACTTTGCACGATGTCTGCACATTTGTCGGAACCGGCAGGTTCGGATAAGCTATAAGATAGGTCGAAAAACTTGTTTTTGTGAGAAGAACTCTTTGGTTTTCAATGGAAATGACTCCTAACTCCGGATTTATTGGTTTGCTATGGTTTTTATACTCTGTACCGAAGGTACATAGAGTATTATAAGTTTGTGCAAAAGTATGTAACATCCAGAAGTAAGCATCTCCGACCCCATAAAGTATATATATTCTTGATCAGCATCAACAGCCGAGTCGATATAGCCATGTCCGTCTGTCCGTCTGTCCGTCCGTCCGTCAGTCCGTCTGTCTGTCTGTCCGTATGAACGCACAGATCTCAGAGATGGTAAGAGATAGAGGTTTGACATGTATGGGACATATGCTTCTTATGTCTGCAGGCAGATCAAGTTTATTTTCAATTTTGGCCACGCCCCCTCCCGCCCCCACAATTTAGAAAAAACGTCATATCTCCCGCAGTTTTGAAGATAGATGGCTTGTTCCTTCTGGACATATTTAGTTATTAGAATAACTTATCGATCCGCCAAAGAAATGAAGAAGATCGGATGAACGGTTTTCGAGTTATGATCAAAAGACAAATTTTCTTGGTACAGAGTATGTTATAGTCGGGCTTGACCGACTTTCTTTCTTGTTCATTTTTCTATTCAGTTTAGTCTAAATCGCCCTGCTATTTAATATAGCTACCATCGGAATATTAGGTCAAAAATAGAGAAAAGTTAACCCTTGCAGCTCGAATAATTAATCTTATTAAAGGATATAAATAAGCATCATTCAAAAAGTTTATATTCCTGCTTATATTGCCTGGTCAAACATACATTAAGTAATTAAGTAGCTTTTCTCTTCATATTCGAAATTTTCTTAAAAGCCTCCAACTATTCTCTCTGTTTATTTTAGTGGCAGCGCAATACACAGGTGCGCATTGTGTACCTGTTCTATCGCTGGATAACGGCCATCACTTGTTTGGCGGCGCTTGTCTGTTCCCTGCTAGATATTGGACGTACCGACGAGCATTTCGAGCATCACTATGCCAAATGGTGGATCTATCTGACACACTGGGGTCTACTCTTTTGCACGGTGCAGGCATGGCTGGCCGCCTGGATAGTCACACAGGGCATGATGGTCGAACGTGAGGATTTTGAGATAGTGCGTCAGGCAAAGAAGAGCCGATTGCATCATTTGTATTGGGTGTTGTACACCTGCGCCACGGTATATGCATTTATAGTGACCATGTGCTATTGGCTGTTGGTGCACAATCCGGGTAAGTAAATATACAAATAAAACAACTAATAGTCAAATGTTTAAAACATTTCGAACCTCGACTTTTGTGGGGGAATAATGTTAATATTTTCACTGTGATTTAATAAAAACTTTATTATTGACTGATGCCATAACTGGTTGGGAATTCCAAAGCACAACATGAGTGCAAAATCGATTGCGCTCTCGGCGCGATAGCACAACTCTCTCTTATAAAAAACAAAACTGAGAGAGCGAGTTCGAAGCTGTGTTCCCTCAAATGTGCTTGCGCCCCTCTCTGTTTCTTTACCTCACTCCCTAAACTCTTAGCAAGCAAGAAATAGGGGGGGTTTGCTTTTGTGTACGACAAAAGAGTCAGTTTTGACTCGGTTTAGGATGGTCGTTTATTTCCAAGTGTATCTACTCCTCTGATCAGCATTATTATCCAGCTAAATGGACATTCCGGAGCGCATCTAAAGCTCAAAACAACATCTGATCTCTGCCATTTACAATAATTCCACTTTTTCAACTTTTATTATCTAAAACTAAAATAAAATTTACTCTTCGTATGGGAAGCCTCTTTGACAAAACACCGCAGACTTGCAGCGTTCCGCCTCTATGGACTCGATGGAAATACGATTGACCAACACCATGCCTCCCACAGTACAACCATAATTGATGTACATCTTGACAGCCGCCTCGAGGAAGTTGCAGGTGGCATAACCCCTGCGCTCCGTCTGATGCAAGTTCTGTGCATTGTACATGGCCCAGGGACCAAAGATGATCATACTCACGCTTAGGGGGACATAAAATCTCATGGCCAGGCCGGTGGCCAGCGCAATTATGGCAGCCATCAGCACCGAAATGCTGACCAATATCAGAATCCACAAATCGGCCGTAAGCTGCTTTGGGACCCAAAGTCCCAGCGACGTGTAAAGGACCAGCACTGAAAGACCAATCACCATGAATGGCCAAGTTAAATCCAATTCCCGGCAGCACACACACATCACCAGCAGGGTGAGACTTTCGAAAATGCAGATAAAGATGATCCAGTTGAGGGGAAATTTGAACTGCAGACGACGAAAGCCGAGAAACCCCAGTGACAGATTGGCCCAGGTCAGCAGGAGCAACAGCACATACAGATGTCGTTCGGGCATACTCAGAGCGGGTTGCCAATAATACGTAAAGGACATCCATTCCAGCGAGGCGGCCACCACTTGAACGCCCACCAGCACATAGACATAACATTTAAAGGCCAGGCGAGAGGGCACCAAGGAGGGTACTACCAGTCGCTGGTCGGAAGTTTGCGTCTGAGCTACAGCCCGTCCAGAAAAGATGTCAATGGATGACGACGGCGTGCTGGGAACTTCAAGCTGCGTGACATATTTTCTTTCCTGGCCCAGATTGGGGGCTGAGGCCGATCTGGTTATGCCCAACATGTGGGACTGTCAGTTGGTCCAATTGACAGATAAAAGAAAAAAATGTCAGTTGAGATATTAAGAAATCGAAAACAAACTACACATATTTTTACTCAACTCGATGGAAGATCCTCTCAGCAGTGGATGGGTTCATCGTTTTCGAGTTCGCTTCCATGGCATAGTCTTTGGTGCGGCACTGGCTTTCATTTTCATCGCCATGCTGACCATCATCATATTTGCTCTTCTAGTGGACGGGGAACGCTCCTGTACACCCACGTATACCTTCCTCGGGTTGGGATTCTTCATATTGATCGTTTATGTGAACCTCATGCTGCTGCGTCGCAGGTTTCCCTTCAACTGGATATTCGGCTGTACCATAGCTCTGCTCCTGGCCCTGGGCACCGCCTCAGTGTTGCCGAATCAGGAGGTCGTTCGTTGTATACTGCTAACTTTGGAGATTGTCATACTGATGACACTTCTAATCTTGCTGGGCACTTGGCTACCTAAAGGTTGTCACCCCCTTCTCTTCATATTTCTGGCTACCATCTCAATATTCAGTCTGACATTCGCTGTGATGTGTTTGCTGTGCCACATATTCGCAGATAATAATGAAGTTCGCATCGGGGCAACTCATTGCGTTTTATGGATATTGATGTGCCCCTTGCTACTGTTTCAGTCTCAAGTAATGAATGGATATTGGAAGAACGGGGCGACAGTAATGGATATGCCACTGTGTGCGGTGCTGCTGCTCATTGACTTTCTGGCCAGCTATGCGTTTCTAGATGATGCCGATGACATTGGGTTTTCTATGTCCCAACTGAGCAGGGGCAGTAATATACGACTTATGAAGCGAATGTACGATCGTGAAAAGTAAAGATGAGCATCAAACCGGATAAGCTCAAAATATATACGTATATATATACATTTTTATTTGTGGAAATTTAAAAGTAAATCAATGGCTATCTACCTTTATTTAATATAACTTAAATAAAATGAAGAAAATATAAATGATTTGCATTTATTTATGCTAAACAAATCAAAATAAAAACAAAGTTATTTTCGGGGTGACAGAAATCTCTAGATATTAGATTTTATAGAGCAAACATCAAAGTCTAAAGAGTAATTTTGATGCTAATTGGTTTCTAATATATATTTTTTTGACACCTCAAGCATGATTCATTAGATGTGGCAACGCCAAAAATGCTCAGTAAGGTTCGCCACACTAAAAAACGATTTTTTTTACAAAATTTCGTGCTCTTCGAGAATTGACTTTCCCAAGCTAATTCGATTTAATGGTCATCACAAGCAACCCCACCTTAACGTCTATTCAAGCTATTGTGAACAAATTTTGCAACTGTTTCACTTTATTAGACAATAATCCACCATCCCGAGTACGGAGAGTGGGTACCTAAGAGAAAGTCTAATATTTCAATAGATAATTGAAATTGAAAGCTTTAAAGTAAAAGATTAGTAAAATGGTATGTTGGGGAGAAAATGATATATGGTATAAAACTAAATATATTGTACGCATCCTTATTATCAAAACAAATACAAAATTGTACGAAATTCTGAATCACTTGAACATGATTGGAATAACGATCAGAATTTGGAAATCCCCATACTGAGTAAAACTGACTGGAGATCTTCTTCCAATCGGGAAAATGAAATTTCGTATCATTTTTTTGTATTAAGGGCTGCACCTTTTAAATCCTCATCGAAGTGACCTTTACTTTTGGTAGCTCATCGTGCCTTAGATAGGCAAAAGTAGAGCTGGAGAGCTGAAGTTTCCGGCGTCACATTGTACAAATAGAATGTGATACTCACCAGTTGTCCAAATCAACTATTTGACTCCCAAACACCCTTTTGCAAGGCAGTTGAACAGATATTGTAATAGTCTCTATCTGACACTTTGATATGCATCTTGCGAAGTCGTAACTGAATGAGTCCGGTAAGTTTAAGCACTCTGGAGGCATATTTATTAATTAGAAACAGAATGTCAACAGAGCCTACTGACACAATAATATGTTCACTTGTTTTTATACCCTTGCAAAGGGTATTATAATTTTGCCCAGAAGTTTGCAACGCATAGAAATATTCATTTCCGACCCCATAAACTATATATATTCTTGATCAGGGTGACGAGCTGAGTCGATTGAGCTTTGTCCGTCCGTCTGTTCGTCTGTCTGCCTGTTTCTGTCTGTCTGTCTGTTAGTCTCTCAGTTTTGAAGCTATCGAGCTGAAATTTTGCACAGAGCCTTCTTTTTGCTGCACACTACTAATATGTCGGAATCGGATGACTATATCTCATAGCTCCCATAGGAACAATCGGTAGTGAGAAAAACTTTTTCTTTTCAATGGAAACGTCTCCAAACTTTGTAATCATAGGTTTTCTATGTTTCTTAATAATTCTACCAAGTTTTATTAAAATCAGACAACTATATGGTATAGCTGCCATACTAAAAATAGGTCTGAAAAACAGTCTTAGTTAGAAAACTGTTTTGTTTTTATTGGTAGCATCTTGCACCTTTGTATTTGTTTGTTTTGCATGCTTTCACAAATTTTTACAAATTTTTGACCAAATCGGATGACTATATCATATAGCTCCCATACGAACGATCGGTCGGAAAATGGGAAAAAGAGTGTTTTTTGAAAATATTTAAGCGAGCACTTGCAAGGGTATAAAAACTTCGGCACAGACGAAGTTAGCTTAGCTTTCTCGTTTAAGACTGAATTCGGCTTTTTATTAGCTTTATTTTAAATATAGAATTATTGCTTGTTAAAATATCTTCCTCCTCCTTCCCTTTTTCCCCCGGACACTGATATTGATATGGTTGAAGTATATGATTTTGAGACATTTGTTGACAAAGACTAATATAAATAATACGGGTGCGAATCTAAAGTGAATTGGAGAAATCAATTCGGAGCTACTGCATTAATTTCTTAGTTGGTCTTATAAAGCAACTGAAGCTAAGGTACTAAACTGAACATTATGTGAAGCAATTAAATTTTTCTCAAGTTACCTGACTATATCAGCATTCTTCAACAAATTGATTTATGTTTGTTCCATTTTGGAAGAATTTTCCGGAAAAGATTTTGGGAAAATTGAGAGTCAAACTTAGTGAAATGACAAAACCACAATGAAACTATAAAGTTTTCGTGTGAAGTAATGGCTTCCAGAGACTCGGGAGTCTTATTGGAGTTAGCCTCATTCGCGATTAAGATGTTCTTCTTGCCATGGTCCAACTCAAAAGTTGAGCGTGTCTTTCGTCAGGTTGATATTGAAAAATCAGAAGTCAGAAATCGAATAGAAGTGAGCGCATTCAACTCAGTACTTTGTATAAAGTAATGTATGATAGTGTATCTGTATTAAGGTAATGATGTTAGAAATATAATATGCACTTTAGGTTTGCGAATATCATATCAATGGTGAAAAATTAATGAATCAATTTTGAAAATATTATACTCAAAGTGTTTATTTTCAAATATCAGAAAATTTTTCCCTGAGTGTGTTTAATGGAAACTTAATATCGATTTCTACTTGCAGATATCCACAAAATTGATGCGTTGAACATAATGGTGCATGTGCTGAATTCGATAATAATGCTAATTGATTTGGCCATTGTGGGGCATCCCATCAAGATGAGTCACGCCTATTTTACCACAGGCATAGGTCTGGCCTATGCCATATTCACAGGGATTTATTTCTTGGCCGGCGGCACAGACAGGTAAGGACGCCCCCCAAGTTGGAGCATTCATATATTAATGCATATTTTATGTTTGTCTGTTTCGATTCATAGAAAAGATCAAACTGCCATCTATCCCATGATGGACTGGACCAAGCCGGGCAAGGCTATTATTGTGACAGTCTGTGCCATTATCTTCACCTTTGTGGTGCACTTTTGCTGTTATCTACTGTACCGTGGTCGAGTCTGGCTCTTCACCAAGCTGTGTATACGCAGCCGCCACAATCGCGACGGTGAACTGGGCGAGGGCCTTAACGATGATTCCGGATCCCGCATGGGTGGCGGGGGCGGCGGCTTTGGCAGCGGCGGTGGCGCTGGTGGTTCGGTTGGTGCCGCTACAGCTGCTGTGGGTGGCGGCGGTAGTAGCCAAGACTATTCACATCAGCAACAATATCCCATTACACACACTGAGCAGCCACGTCAGCAGCAGCAGCAGCAGCAGCCACCAGCCAATTACCAGCTACCGCCTCAGTATTCCGGCTATAACCAGCAGCCGGTGGTGGCGGGCGTGAATGTGGGCGTCATAAGCGCCGAAGGAGTCTATCAGGCCATGGGGCCAGAGACCGTCCGCGGCAGTAGCAGCGGCGGCGGCAGCAGCGAGGGCAAGCACAAGACCACTGGCTCAGCCTTGACCCGCACAGTGGCGCATTTGGATGCCTCGCAGCGTGAGCAGTTCCTCAATCCCAACAAGATTGTTGAGTATAAAATGTAAAGGCGTTGCACCCGGCACCGGTATACGTTCCACTTGTCCATGAAATTTCTGGAGAAGCATTGTGCACAGTGCGAGGCGACGCGTCATGCTAACACCGAGGAGCAACGTCATCTGGCAACCGCGTTGACTGCGCAAGAGCACAGTGGTTAGTTTTTAGTAGATTTAATTGCAAAATTTCCAGTTCCCAACAATAAGATCAGAACAGATCAGTATTAGCCGGCTTGTTAGCTGTACAAGTAGTTTCGTAATTTTGTAAGTGTAGAGAAAATTCGGGCTTTCGTTTTTGGGGACTAAAATGCCTAAGATTATGTAATTTAAGAATTTAAGGGATATTTCCAATACAAGTTGTAAGCTTTGTAATTTTCAATATACAAGGAATGAGAAGGAAAGAGCACTAAGTTGTGAAGCGATTATTAAAGACTCGCCAAAGCGAAAGTTTGCTTTTAGTCAAGTTTTTGACCCACTCAATCCCATAACTTCTCTCCTTCTCCCACTCTTTTAAGCTTGCATGTTGTCTCTTATTATTCTCTGACATCAGCTTAAATAATAGACCGAAAGATATGGAGTACACCCATGGATTCTACAGAGCGAAAACCATTATAATTTACTCCGATTTACATTTTTAGGATCATTCGATTTCTCATCTACTAAATAACTGTTATTTGTCAGATAAACTTACAATTAGCTTTGTTTTTTGGAAGTTTATGTGGCTGATAGTTCTATGTCGAAGATTATAAAACGGCCCTTAAAAATTCATTCGAGTATTAGGCATATTTTGGTTCAGAAAGACAACACTAGACAACAAGCAATATTTTTTTTAGATTTCGTGTACTGAAAACCTATCTGTTTTCGAAAATGGTTCATCACCTCTTGATTTTTATGATTTCAGCTAAAAGTTGCTTTAACTGCATATATTTTGACCCATTTTATATTCGTTTTGTGGAAAACTTTTTCGTTTGTTTGAGCTGACTTTGGTACTGTCGTAAAGTACTATTTCTTAGCTTAAAGAATAAACTACTCCCAAATATTTCTAAGACTTTTTGGAACGACAATATACCATTTTGAATGCAAGTGTTCAAATTGACCATAGTTTGATACGCCAATAGATATGCAACGAATGTTGTTGAAAATAATCCTAAGAATATAACACAAATGATTTTGCAAAGCATATTTTTGGGCAGTAGAAAATTTTATAGTTTTGAACACATTAATTCAAAATGACATATCTGCGATTAGAAAAATCTCACAAATGAAAGAGTTCATTTGAAAGCTTAGAGGTAATACTTCATGAAAATGTTAAAGTGAGATAATACACATGTACAGGTTTCTCATAAAACACTTCTAAGAAGAGGTAAAATAACCATTGTAGGCCACTTTTAAATAGAATTACTATGAATCTAGACATGATGCACCATTTCCCAAAACTGATACATGTTCATTATGAAAATCTTCTAGAATCAATCCCAACCCTTTGATATACTGCATTAATTCCAAGTTTGTCTCATGTTTCGAGACAGCTTCCGTTTTTTCTTATCTTAAATGTAAAATTAATTTGAATATTTTGTTAAATGTCCAGCACTCCGCTTAATTTAGATTAGAAACCTTCTTAAATTTTGTTTGCGGTTGAAAAATGATATATAACTATTTAATGCCAGCTGGAAATAGGCAGAAAGAATATCAATGGCCCAATTAACAATCGAAGTAAATTTTGCTTCAAAAACTCGAAATCATAACTAAGCTATAATGGACATCTATTCAAAATTATAGAAAAAAAAGTTTAAAGAAGTTCAAATAATAAGCTTTTGTTATTTACATACTTGATATCCCCTTCAGAAGATATATAATGATATCTCCATGATTTTGTTGCTTACACAAAAGTGTTCGGCCTGAAACCATAAAACACTAAGCACATTTTCTAGCGATGATACTTATTAATAATAAATAATAAGTTTTAAGAAATTTCTGGAATACTGCATAACTCTTATTCACGATGTTTGACCCTTATTTACTCACGAAACACGCACGGATCACGGATGCTCAAGCACGAAGCTCTGTGTTTGCTCGTGCTCACGCCGTGACACATCGTGACACACTGTGACACGTTCAAATTCAAGTAATGGCTACACTCCCAGCTGCAACCCTATTAAATTCTACATACGGTTCGGTTTCGAGATTAAAACTTGTAAAGTCGACTTGCAATCAGTTTCCGAAACTTATAGAACCTTAGGAATTGATGAAAATCTTTGTTCAGAGCTTTTTAGAGATTTTTAGAAATATTAGCCTATCTCGGCATTGTTTTTGTTAAAAAAACATTCATTCCGAGTCCCAGTCTCACTAGACAATGCATCGATTCAGTATATCAAAAACTAAACAAGTAATATCTAATTTTTGAATGCTGTAATTTTCAACAACAGTCGTGTCTCCAATAAAAGGGTGTTTGGTGTGCTGGGGTTAGGTTATTGTAGTAATCAATTTTAAAATTAAAATATTTATTTTGATCCTATTGCTATTAATCTGATACACAGAAGCATCTATAAGGATCCAAAAGAGTATCAATTAAAATTTCAATGCGCTAATTTTTGTACCCAAACTTTTACAAAGCTTATCACTATTTTGGAAATATCCCTGCATTTTTTAAACGTTTTTAACATTTTAATGGACTAAGTTGAACATTTGTAAGTATGTTACAACTGCAAACAAAACAAAAATCGACATGCATTTAGTTTTAGAAAATAAACACAGCCTCACCTTTAAATGCTAATTAGACCATTAATTGCAATATAATTTTAAAGCAGCAAAATTGTGTTCAATATGTATATGAATATTGTCATTCAATATCTTCTGTTTATTCTGTCTTAACAACACATTGCCCCAAGTTGTAGCACTTTAATTTAGACTTAAGTTACATCTCTGTAATTTGACCCAACCTATTTTAATCATCCATAGACAAATTTTATATATCGGTGCAGGTGTACAACAAACCCAAGTCTAGTACTGAGATTGGAGTTTGATAATTATAAACAAAAACTGGCAGTAAAGCATGTAGTTGTAAGACAAAGTTTAAAATTTATTTGCTTAGTATTTAGAATAGTGAAAACAAAACTACTTTCCAGCAAGCACACAAATGCTGCAAACAAGTGGAGAAGAGAGAGAGAGAGAGGAACAACAAGATATTCGGTGGGTGGACTTGATGCCCACGGGACTTGATGTGAAACATTTTTAATTAAATTTATTGATTATATTCTTTTGTTCATTGTTGCTAACACATAACCGGCAGAAATAATGTTGCTGCAACTTAAATGTTGCAACACTGTTGCTCCCTACAATGCTGATGAAGCTTTGTTGCCTAAACATTAGATAAGCACCCGTGTTCCAGTGGAATGGTCAAATAACAAGCTGCCTGCCAAACTGAGTATTTTCGAAAATAGATTTTATTCATTTTTAAAACCTGTCAAGTCTCATGACTTTGTCTTTTTAGATACCAAAAGCACAAAGCAAGCGTTTTTCGCACTTTGTTCTGTTTTAATATACAATTTTTAATGCCAAGCCGTTAAAACTGCCATCACTAATAGTCTTGGCACACTGAGCATGTTTTAGGGGATTACAAAGGGAATTTAATGATGATGTGACATGGAAACTTACACTGGTAACATCAAACATCTTAGATCAGTCAGTAAATGCTTATTTAAAATGTGTTAAATATTCATTTTTCGTGGTGCAAAAATAAGTATAGAAAGTAAAAACAGCTTTGCATTAAATATATTTAACATATTCTCAACAATACTGGTTTTAGGAACCTTATGGGGTTATTGAAAGACCTCTAAGCTCTAGACAATTGGGTGCTTTGCGAAAAAGTTGGACAACTCTGCATCATTTCGAAATGTTTTTGTCTCATTTCATTAACAAATTTCCATGCGAGGCAATTTCAAGATCAAGACCAAAGCACGGTCAACCAGTTTTTCCTGCTCACTAAAACGACAGGTAAAAATGGAACAGACTTGCACTTGTTCTCTCATGTTTCCTGTCACCTTGTTTTTGCTGAGAGAAACACACGAAGCTGTCATACGATAACAGCTGAAAGGGAACAATTTCGTTCGGCTCTCAGCAGCTGAGCATAATCCGCACTGAGCAAACAAAGTCAGCTCAACGCGTCTTTTTTGTTAAAATTGCTATAAATATAACTATTTGCCAACAAAATTGAACTTAGAAATTGAAGACAATTATGAAGACCAACAAACTTTATCTTTCAAAATATTTCAAAACTATTAACATCTTGTAATTAAATATTTAAAGTCAGATCCAACTCGATTCCACACTCCTGAATAATTTCTACTTTTTTATGACTTGAAACACTAAACGAACAGTAATAGCTAACTTCCTCAGCCGAAGTTTTTATACCTTTGAATGATACGGCGGCCCCAATTAAAGCTGTAGGCGACCAAACCTACCAAGATTTACAGGACTACAGTTGAAGAACCAGTCCATCGATACATATGTTCTATTTACCCTTCTAAAATTTGCCATTATTCAAAAATAAACTAAATGGGGTATGCTAGTCTAGAATTTTGAAAAACTATTTGTTTTATTTTATTTTAGTTGTCTAAATATATGAAACTACAAACACAGAAAATTTCAAGTCATTCCGGAAAATATTGACAAACTTCCACGCATATTTCTCAAGAGGTATTAGGTAAATTTACAGTACTGTCGAAAGTTTGCGTTTTTCCCGGAACTCTCAAGTTCTAGAAAACCGATAACCTTGAAATTTTGCGTGAACCTTTCTTATACATCCTCCCATGGTTCGAACTAGGATTATTAAAACTGTTTTATTTCTAGAACCTAAATCATATTTAAAACTTTAAAAAAAAAAATTACAGAAACACATTTTTGAAACTGTCAACAAAAATGTTGATTTTTTTAGCCTAGTTCAGGCTAGGGTGGCCGAAATCGTGTCAAGATAAAGGCACCCTTTTATAACACCACACCGCTGTAACAACCTGTGACTTTTTCAATTTTTAATTTGTTTCCCTTTTATTTTTGTTTTGCTTTGGTTAAGTATTGAGAAATAAATAATTTAAAAAGTGGACTAGAATACCCCCTTAAATTCACTGCATAATTTTCCAAATCAATTTGAATCATTTGAAACTTTGCAACATTTTTGACAGTTTGGTTTACACCTAATATTTACACGTCAACAATTGTCGTGTGTCAAATCGTCATAATAATCAGTGCTCTTAAAAACAAATTGTTTTAGCTTCCAGTAAAATGGGGACACTTTTAGAGAACTCTGTTACCGAAATAATATTCAAAACAAAAATTATTAAATATGCATGAAAAGTTTCTCTGACATTACTTTATTTTATGAGGTACATTGAGATATTGCAAAATTTTTCTTGAAGATGTTAGATGTTGCTCAGTGGAATTGGCCTATTACTGTTGTAGCTTTAGAAAAACATTTGTCATTTAATATTCATGGCTTTGATTATTTTTCACCAGTGTTGCAAACGGTTCACCACACATGTCATAGACCAACTGCTGAGTACACAAAATAAAATTTTGAGCTATCTGCAGCATGGTCTTATTTCTTTACAACCTTAGCTGCTCCCGCACTATAAAATAAAATTAAAATAAATGTATGGACACTGCCAATTTGGCAGGTAAATAATATCAACTCAAAATTAAATTATCTTTCCAGCTTCGCTCATTCTTATTGCCTGTATATTCTTAATATTATTACAAGAATAATTTATCTATTTTAGTAGATGTCCCGAAAGCAGGAATTGAACCCACGCCTTCCGCGCAGTAGTCGCAACACTGCCAAAGACTCCAGAATCTAATATACTAGTAATGCCGGAAACAACTAGATTTTGTGAATTAAAATCTACATACTTTCCATATATCTGAAGTCGGTCTGTTTCTTGCCTTAGTTTCGACTCTAGACTAAATTCAATCAAATTCAGGATTGATATCCGAACATGACTTGTTCCCTTAGTAGGTTTAAAGTTTAAACCCAGAAGGCCCCATATTAATTTAAGCTCGAAATTCGAACTTGATTTGATCTTGTAATTAGCTAGGTGCAAATATTGCCAGAGATTAGATTGAGCTAGATACTCAAACTCCACACAATTCAAAAGGGATTGCTTTAATAATGTTAAAATTAACTTAGCCTCGATGTTTAAACTAACCCCTAAAAAATCTTCCCACAAGATACCCATGTGACTTAATTTTAGTCCTTGTTGCTTATAAAGCAATTATTTGTTTGCATACGCCCGGTCGAATGTTTGACAGACTTCAGCATTCTCCTCATGCCAGCATTGCTATGAATGTTGGCGTATTCCAAGGCATCATAATTGGACAAATTGCCACAAGGTTTATAGAATGTGTTTATTTATGTGTTCCCATTTAGCCCCAAATGTTTGTGGAACAAATTCGCTTTTAAAAGGACATCCTTACTCACTTCAATAATGAGTCGGGATTATTTCACTTTTAGGTACGAATACGAGATACGCTTTTGGAGCTTGTATCAAGCTCGATCTAGCACGACTCGTAATTGAAATTTCAATCCGAAGGTTGGAATCAAGTTAATCTTTTTAAACTTGATGTTAGAAGCGACATTTCATGCAAACAGTTTTGTGTGGCATGGACTTCTGGTGGTGGTTGCAATAAAGCGCTGATGTAGAGACGAGACCTCACATAGCGATACTCATATTAAAGCCAGAATTTTAAGATAACTCTCATCTTGCCTTCCCCTCGAATTCTGCAAAACCAACAACATCTATTTCTCAATTTTCTTTGAAGGAACCAAGGAAATTGTCATAGCAATCGACTTTAATAATATCCACTCACACTGCACTTTGTGAAAATAAGCACGAAATGCAATTTAAATAATACTAATATTGGTTTCAAACTAGTAATTAAAATATATAAGGAATTAGTATGAAATCGACTTTTCTGCAATGAAATTAATTGCTCAAACATGTTTGAACGTTTCTTAGTCTACACCCGAAAAACAAATCTATCCGTACGGGATTACAACAATCCGAAACAGCAATATAAACTGGGTAATCCCGGATATTCTTAAGCTAAGCCGAAAAATTGATTTGATTTTCCGGAAAAGATCAAATTTGTTCCGTTCATCCGTTTATGTCGTAAAGATAAATTCAAGCAAACAATTTTACCAAAAACTAGGATTATTTTAAGCATGTTATGCTTTGCTTTCTTGCTCCAAACTCCAAAGAACATTCTTAACACTTCTGACACGTCTGAAAAGCAAAGAAGTATAAAAGTTTTTGTACTTTTGTCTGAGACTAGAACTCATAACCGTTTAGCAGTGCACTGGCCACTAATAGAATGGTATCTCATCGCACAGCACCATAGCCCCCTACGTATAAAATGATATTTATACTTCCCTTCCCGACCAAGTTAATAAAAGAGTAAGAGAAAAGGCATATTCTTATTTGAAAAAAAAATTAATTTCTGCATTCATACTAAAATATCGCACTTTTTGTACGATTTTATGAATGCAGAATTGTTCCAATGTTTCCAGATAAAATGTTGACTGAAATAGTCTCAAAAAATAATTTTAAATAATACTGGGTAAGCTCGTACCCGTGTTGATATTTCTTTATTTCCTTGAGCAACACCAGTTTCTTCTGTTAGCTTCAACACTGTTTACGCAACATTGCTGCTTGCAACTCTGTTGCCGCAACATTCAAATCGAATTTACCCTAAGTTTCACATCAACAATTTACATTTGATAAAAAAAAACCACAGCATTAGACTTAGTATCCAAAAATAACTAAAACAAAAAAGAAACCAAAACCAAATGATGTTTAATCAATTTATGAAGAATACTTTTTGCTCAAAAACAAAAACAAACGAGAAATGTTTAACTCAAATGCATACCTTGTACCACACAGTAAACCGACCTGGACACCCAAAAAACCCAATATACCCAACATAGTTCGAGTACACATACGTATTACCATGCAAATTAGAGTAATTACTTATATGTATAATTATGTGTATGTAAATAGTTGTTTTTCATATATGTTGAACACAAATTCTAACTATATTCAAATGCAAAATATTGAAACCGTTGAACAACACAGAACTCAAGTCATGAATACATATATATACTCCAATTACAACAAAACAAAATCAAATGCAATGAATAAAACTCGTCAAGAGGAATGTGTTAACAAGCAAAAAAGCAAAAACCAAATAAATACCCCTAAGTAAAAAGTAAATTAACAATTAATTTTTGATAGATTTACATAAAACCAACTCTCCATCTGAATTTTAGTTTCAACATTTTTTAAAGTGTATTTTTTTGATTTAACTTTTTTTTTATAGAAAAGTTTAACCAATTTTGGTTGAGGTTTTAGCAGAACTGAAAATGTGCTTCATGTTTCCATTTTATTTGTTTGATTTTTAAGCATTTCGCCTAAATGAAAATGTATAAATGTATGTTTATATAGACTGAATATTATAAAAACCAAAACAAAACAAAAAACCAAAACCAGAAGATCATGAATACTTCGGCTGGGCCGAAGCGCATATATCCTTGCAAATGTACAAATAAAAAATACTGGTTCATGAAGCTGCAAAACATTGTTCAGGCCAATTAAACTGTCTCCACACTTAGAACTTTCACACTTATGTACATAGAATTCATATTTGTCCACAAAGAAGATCGAAGGTCATGAGCATATTTAGTTATTATGCAAACATTTCAAACTTGCTGCTTTACGAGAAATTGTTTGCTCAGCATTTTAAAAATATGTTATTGAATGACATTTTGATATGATTTAAAGACCAAATAATTGAAGATAAATGTTCTATGCTTAAATTTATATAGACTTCTGTATTCAATATTTAAGCAATTTATTGATATTTATATTTCCTACGATATCATTTCGATTTTGAAACTTTGTTGAAAAAAACTAAATTTTCCATATTTTCAGACCACGTGTTTTAGAGCTACTTTCCATCAAAATCTATAGATCCAAAGCACTAAAAAGTATTGATAGAACGCAACACTTCATTATTGCACTTGATAGCCGTCTTATTAAGATGAAGCCTTACTGTAATTTTGTAGCACCAAACCCAAGTTTTTGCACAAAATATCGCCAAAAACTATTCGGTATTCGATATATTTGCAAAAACATCCGATTAAAGAGTCATCGCTTTTTGATTACAACAAAACAAAATCAAATGAAATGAGTAAAACTCGTCAAGAGGAGAATTTTAAGAGAGCAAAAATAAATAATTTGAAAAAATTTGGCAAAAAACTATTCTATATCAGATATATTTTTAAAATTATCCGAATAAAGTGTCATCGCTTCTTGGAAAATAATATCTATATTTCGCTATATCGATACTATATCCCTACTAGATTGTACCAAAGATTTATAGATATTATTGATGGCGCATGTGAAACAAATCGAAAATTGGTAGCCAATGTCAGCTACCAGGAATAATCGTGTTTTCTTTCACCTGCGTCATCCGTAATATCTATAAACCTTTGGTTAAACACTTACTGAGTTATATCAAAGATATATCAATATTTTTAGATGACGAATGAGAATCAAATCAGAAATAAGGAGTCAATGTTAGCTACCAAGAATAATCGATTTTGTTTTACATGCGCCAACACATGCGTATAGATTAGATATGAATAAATCTTTGATTGTACTCAAATCAACTAAAGTAGCCTTCCAGCTCAAAATGAATTGAATGAGTTTTATCACTCGTTTTTAAGAATTTAGTTAATGTGAATGCTGGTAGAGTGTCAATTTCATGATTTGAGTATAGAATAGAAGGTGGATTGAATTAATTTATAAAAATAAATGCTGCCTCCATTTGAATGGTGATGTTTCTAGCCCAAGTTTATGCGTAGAGCTATATTGTATGTTCAGTCGCATTCCGTTTCCTGTGTCTAAATCTGACTATCTTTCAATAAATTTTCTGCCAAGATCCTAGGTACCCTTTGGTCCTCCATATTCACGGTTTTTTGCATATATTCGAAAAGCAAAGTACACTCATAAAACATTTGCCCTGAAAACTAGAAATTCTCCTATGAAATCCGTCCTAAGGTGATTCACTCTAAAATTAAGCGAAATATTTTCTCATTTATGGAAAATATTCAAAGTTTCAGAAAAATTTTCCATAAATGAGAAAAAGTTTTCTTAATTTTAGGGTAAATTGCCTTAGGGCGGATTTTGTAGGAGAATTTCTAATTTGCAGGGCGAATTTTTTTATGAGTGTAGCTACAAAAAGATGAAGTATCGACAGTACCGTCTCCAGATATAGCAGTCTGTTCGGCTTCCTCTGTACTTCCTCGAACCGTTGTATCTGCCATACTTGTGCACCTTAACTCATTATTGCCCACACTGCAGCATAAAACAGTTCTTGTTCATGTTAATAGTACCCCGGATTATTTTTGATTTGGGCACTATGATGAATTTTCCTATTAATTGCTACCTTTCCCATTAAGAAATACACCATTTTGCATTTTTAAAGTTCTGCCATTTTAGCTAATGAAGGGAAACGTCAACCTACTCGCTTCTTTGCCACTGACTTCTTTTTCAGACAAATTGAATTAATCAAACCTTAAATATTCCCGAATTTGTCAGGCATTCTAGCAGAATGTGTTTGGTCGCAGCATTTAACAGAACACTAAAAAAATTAATCCAGCTTATGTAAATTTCTACTACGAGCCGCAACAGGAAAATTGCTGATTCTGATTTGCTCTTGTCCTATTCTACAGCAAACAAGCATTGTACTAACGCTTTCACAAAAATATTGGTTCTTAGTTCTTCGTCTAAAGACATTTTTAAGCTTAGAATTCTAGGTCAAAAGATCTTAGAAAGGTGAACTAAGGAATTTGGGATATGTTTGGTAGACTATAAATCAGTGAGGTTTGGTTCATGGTCCAGTTCTAGGGTCCCAAAAATTTGTGTCAGAACCTGTTCTTCGGGGTTTGATTTCTTCTCTCTTAAAATAGCTATAATATTACTAAGCAATGTTACGATTTGTGAGTAGTAAACGCTTTGTAGAGCTACAGGTTAGGCGCGCAGACCATTGACCAAACAGTGACCAAACCAGATACGAAAACAGTGATTAAAACAGTAACCAAAACAGCTACCAACCATTGACCGAACAGTGTCCAAACAGTGACCAAACAGTGACCAAGCCTTGACCAAACAATGACTAAAACAGTGACCAAACAGTGACTATTTTATATTAAATCGTACGAACTTTTGTCACATTGGATATGTCAGAACACAATGAAAAATTAGCATGTATCACTTAAAGATCTTAAAGCCAGGAGTAGTCCCGAACAACTACCATCGCCTTCAAATGTTTTGGAAAAATGCGAAGCCCTTACCAGTATCAAATTTTGTAAATTCTGAGCTTAAAATAGTCGAAGAAACATTTGGGAACATTTATTTTTTGTCGCTTTTGTTTAACGTTCGTAAAAATAAGTAGATTTCGGGATAGATCGGTTCGGTATTTTCTCAAAATTTGCAGCTTAAGTTTTCCAAATTTGCGAGTATTAGAATTATGTCCTTCGAATTTCAAACTGATTAGATTTAGAATTACGAAATGATTGAATTTGATTAACGTTGTGTACACAGAGAAAAAAATGATTTTAAAAAATATCCATTGGATGATTTCCGATATCTTAAATATCCTATTAATCATCCAACGGAGCTAAAAATCATCCATAATTGCAGGTAATTGCAAATGATTTTGCAGCTCCGCTGGATGTTTAAATGGATCTTTTTGGATCTTTTTTTTCTGTGTAGCTGTCTTTCCTTTAGCACTACGAGAAAGGTTAAAATGCATGAAAATCTCATCGGCTTACCAAATTTATTTACTAGTAGAGTAGCCTATGAGTTGGATCTACATGGACGAACTAACCACTTCAAAAATGTCCCACAACTCTGAGGATGAATAAAAAAAAATTCACTTCTACTGATCGATAAGTCTTACTCACATTCGCATATTCACCAAGACCTACTTATCGTTGCATTGATTACTCTACAACATTGTTGTCTTGTTTGCATTGCCGACCTAAGATCCCTATGCTATTGAATATCTAGAAATTTCTTTTGGCCAATACCAACTGACACATTTGCAAGGGTATCAGATCAAATAAATATATGAAAACCCTTTGGGGAAAAATGTATAAAATAAATAAACCACATTAATTAAATAGTAAGCACATATCAGCAATTTGAAACCTTAAAACAATATTCTACCAACAAAAGAAAATAACCATTATAAAAAAATTCAAACAAATCAAAGTTGACCTCATCAAGAACCATACAAAACAAAACACACAGAAACAAACTATGTATAAATGTTAAACAATCATTAATAATACATTGATAAAAAGCAAAATATATTTAGCAAAAATAAAAATAATAATTATATTTTGTAGATTTTTAGTAAATTAGTGAAGAACAAAATAACACAGAAATGTCAACATATATATCTAATATATACATACATATATAACTGCTATACACACTGGCGTGTCACATGAAAGTTTGTAATGAAAAATAACAACAACAAAATGGCAAAGCTTTAAGAAACTAGAAATGTTGGACGGAAACTTTTATACCAAATGCAAAATAAAAGTATTACCAGAGAGTTGGGCTCAATATATTCCAAATAAATCCTATGAACTGCTCAAAATAAAGTCAAACCAAAACGTATTAAATCAAAATGTTATGTAACAAAACTGCACACCAAATACAAAGAAATTTAACAAACCAAAATAAACGAAACTCAATTTAAATGCATGCGTTGAAACAAACAAATTTCAATAAGTAAAAATCCTAAAAAAAAAAATTAGACTAAAGGAAAACAAATAGTTTACTTCAAAAGTATTTCTGCGCATTTAGCAAAACAAAAACTGTTCAAAATTTTCCACTTTGTTTGAACTAAATCGACAAAGAAAAGGAACATAAATACCAAATATGTACGAGAGCGTTAGAGCAAAATGAACAACTTATACCAGAACAAAATGTAAACGCAAATGAATGGCAAGCATTTTAAAATAAGCTTAGCAACTATATGTATTATTACCAAACAAGAAAACCAACCCATAATATGAAATACAATTAACTATTATTATGTATTTGGCAAACCAAAATGAAATAAAAGCATTGTGAATTAGTCTTAAACCCAAACAAGAAAAACAGTGAATAAAATACAAACATAAAACAAAGGCGGTAAATAAAGAAATGTAAAACAAACAAAAAAAAAACGGTTTAATTGTTTCTTTTTTATCATTAGGCGATATGATTAAAGGAAGAATGATTGATTGCAGAGCTTGTATTAGAAAGACTTTTCTCTATTTTCAATCACATTTTTTTTTGTTATAACCTAAAATGTATCCAAAATCACTTTAAGCGCAGCTGTTTGGTTGAGGTATCTAGAGATTTTGGTGTGGCTTGACTTCTGTCTAGAAATTTCCAATATAAGGACTCTCATTGCATACCTTATTCAGCTCTTGTGTCCAAGAAACGTTTTACGTCTTATTATTTTGGATGTAAGAAAGAGCGGATGTCGACTATCTCCATAGAAAAATTCATGATGCAACTATATAAGGTGAGGCCAAGCCAGTGTGAGGCGTACTGGCTAAAGCTGCGAGAGAGATTGGGAGAGAGAGTGGGAGAGCGAGTGGGAGAGCGAGTGGGAGAGCGAGTGGCAGAGCGAGAGTGAGTGGCGCACATGGACGCACTTTATGTATGCGGGTGTGTCTGTGTGTGTGAACAACAAAAGCGATCGCTCAATCAATTGTCAGAAGAAAAATACATTTTAGGAAACAATCCAATACTAGTGTAAATATTAATTAAAACCATTTAAACATTAGTAATGTTAAAAAAAAATAATTATTTGTATTTATCAGCTTCGTACTAACATTGGGATATGGGCATTTCCGCGATGCAAAATTATGTACAAAAAGATAGACAAGAGAGATTCTATAACATTTTGTTACCTCTATGTTTGGTGCATAAAATTAAAAAAAAAAACAATATAACCTTTTTCAATTGTATTGTGTTATTTATTATTTATATACAAATTAAACAAATATTTGTGTGATACACTTTTTGTTGCATCATGATCATGGCCTTGGCCACAACAACACAAAGTGTACACAGCTAAGTATGTATTCATTTTTTGCTACAGCGCAAAAAAACCACCCCCAAATACATAAACAAAACAAACAAAAAATCGACATCCGCGGACAACCTTACGCTTCAAGAGTACGCTCAGCACTGAACGTCGGGGTACTTTGCAGCGAACTCTCACTGGCGCGTCCTCACCTTATATAGTTGCATCATGGAAAAATTTGGTTTAACCTAGGTATATATAGTATAGCGAATCATCCACGCAAGTCTCTCATGCTAAGGCGTATCCTGGGACATTCGCAGGTAACCTTAAAATTTTATTTTAGAAGAATGTCTGCAGACTACCTCATAAGTCAAAGTCATAAGTCTGGACTGCTCTGCATACCACGATAAAAAGTTTCCATAGGAGGAAACCAGAGCTGTAAACTACAATTACGATTACCATTGCCATTACAAAGTTCTGATTAATAAAAACATTCTCTTATTATAATTTCTTAAGTAATCGTAATTGTAACTGGGAATTACTATTAATCAAGCTTACAAAGACAAGACAACTTTTTAGCTCAAATAAATTGTCAGTTTGGCCCCAGCAATTCAGGCTTAAGAGAAATTTACATAGTCATGTGTTGAACGAACAAACCAAGTGCAAAGATTTATATTAATTAACTAGTTATTAGACCATTGTGCAATTAAATTTACTTTACCTACACATATATTATATTATTGCGCATGTAGAAGTTTTGGACTAAAAACAAAGAAAAATTTCGATTTATTTTTTCATATTTTTATAGAATTTTCCTCTAAGTTTTTTCGTAAGTTAAAATTCCTAGTTTTAATTTTCAAATAATGGTATCTTAGAAAAATCAGAAAATAAACCCCATTCTCAGACGCATGGCAGGAGTAGAAAGGGTCATAATTCAATTAAATAATTTTTCTTATTATTCAATTTGGTGATTTCCAAACATGATTGGTTACTTGATTTTCAGCCAGAATAGCATGAATAATTAAACTTTACAAGCTCAATTACCCAATACTCCCCCCTTATAGTTAATCAAATAATTGTAAAAGTAATTACAATTTAAAATAATCATTTAATAATCGTAGTTCCAAGTTCAATTACGATTACTAAAAAAATCGTAGTCAGAAATTGTTTTTTCATTGTCTATAATCGAAATACTTTTATTACTGAAAAGTAATTAAATACGCGAAGTAATGATTATACCATAGCTCTGGCAGAAACTACCTTTAAGCTATTGAATGCACCTGGACTACTACCATCGTTTTTGGAATGTCTCTGGACTTCTTTTTGTGGGGTTATTTGAAAAAGCGTACGTCAGCCAGCTTTAAATCAGTGGTGGGCAAACCCTTGCTCCCAAGACCAAGAACCCTTGCTGCAAGAGTTATTTTATACACAAATATAGTATGCGTGTGCGTAGAAAATAACAAAAATAGTTTCGACCAACTACTGTTTGCAAAATCCGAACACTTACCGCCGATTTGCGCTTCTGACCAATAGCAGCATCTCCGACTTGCGCTGATGAATCGAAAGCAGCACGAGCTGCATTCGGAGCAACTTGCGCAGCGGACCGAAAGTAGAAGTACAGATAATGATGGCATCATATGACAACGACTGCAGTAACTGCATCGTTTTTTCCGAAAATAGTCAATCGAAGCTGTAAAAAGTAGAAATTTAGCGATTTTGCCATTATAGCACTGGTTCAAGCACCAAATCTATAGCAAATTGGCTCACAGCGACATAACATTCTTGGCCTGCTCCCAAATTCAAATTTCCTGCCCACCACTGCTTTAATTCATTGATTCAATGATTAAATTCGTGCCGAATTCGTAAAATTGCAATTATAAAGATCTCATTTTGTTTTGAACAATAGAAACACCTACTAGATTGAAGTTGTTTGTAAAAATAGTTTTTAATCAATTGTAAACAGAATATAAAAAATTTATTACCTTTTCGTAATGCTGTAAACTGAGATTTGGGAATTGTACTTTTCGTTTTAAAGCACAAAAATCATAAATAATATCAAATTTTCCTTAAAATCCCATAAAAATCAGACAAAGACAAATCCGAAAATAATGTAACTCTACTCTTTATTTATTCACCTTTATATATATTTATTTATAAGTCATTATTTCACAAATTCAATAAAATATGTTTTGCGATTTCTAGTTTCTTAAATACAAAATCTATTTGTCGTGTTTTTCTTTAATTGATTTCAGTTTTTCTTTTAGTCATAGATTTATTATTTATGTAATATTATTTTTAAATAATTAGTAACATAATTTGGTTTACTGCCACTTAAATATTAATCAAATACACGCAGGTATACAAAAAAAAAAAAATGTACAAATGAAAATTGTGTTTTTTCTTATTTTTTTTTCATCTTTTTAATAGGTAAGTAATCACTTTGTTTCCATTTCACTTTTGTGTAATTTTACAAATTAAACAAAAACTAATAACATAAAGCGAGAGTGTTAAGTGTTGCAGATATCACGTATGTAAGTGTGTTTGTATGTATTTTGGGAAGAAGTGTGGTTGTTGTTGGCAAAACGTTGACATAAAAGGACTTAGCAAGTGCAAAACCAAAACATAAGCATCAAAAAATCATAAACTTTAAATTAAGAAAAATTAAAATGAAAACTAATTTGGACACAATACAAAAAGATTCACTTGCTGCCACTTGGGAAGGACCAGTTCTAAGATAGTTTCAGGTAGGAAGGTGGCGAACATTTTTTGCGCAAGAATTTGATAATGTACAGGGGCAGACAGGAGACCAGCGTGATGAGTGAAACTTTCCAGAGGAAGTCGTACGACCAGATGAACTCCCAATCTGAAAAACAGTCAAAAGTGAACAACTTGCAATATTCAACAATGATTTCTGCTGCTTACCGAAATACTCATGCAGCACAGCCAGTGAGATGAGATAGAGGGCCAAGCTGAACAGCTCCGCTAGCACCATTAACCTGGGGAAAGTGAAGAGGATTTTTAGAGTGTGCCAAATTCAAGTCCAATGATTCAACTTACCTATGCCAAGTGCGTACAGTCAGCGCTACCATGATCAGCTCTGTCATGATCAAAGCCGAAAAACTGATGGCCACAATGTGTATGAACTCATCGACAAACAAGATCAACGCACCATACATGATGACTCCACCTTGGTATATGCTTATCAGGACCCAAATAAAAAACGTCTTATAGCTCAGACTCCGACCCTTGGATAGATCCTTGTATAGTTCTGGATACGTAACGGCCGTTTCGGAGGTGATGTCCTGGTCCAGCACCAAAGAGAATACCGGAAACATGGTATACAGGGTGGAATAGCCAACCATGAGAAAGCCCTGATACAAAGCAACCGAACTGAGGTAGAAAACAGCCGAGAACACCGCCTGGAGTGTGGTAATGATCAGACCACGATGGATAACAAACTGCGAGAGGGCCGCCGAGCGTTTATAGCTACGTCGCCCGTGGATCAACAGCAATTTGGCAATGTGCGAGAATTGAGGAATGCTAAAATCACCAGCCAGCGAGGCCTGACGACCCTCACGCCCCTCGATACCAACACCAGCGTCTGCCTGTTGGATCATACTGACATCATTGCCTCCATCGCCCACAGCGCAGGTGCGCTTGCGAGTATGCTTCTGTATGAGAGCCACCACCTGAGCCTTCTGAGTGGGCGAGCAGCGGCAGCAGACCACAGCGGGTGAAGCGGTGGCCAGTTCTAAGAACTCGGGTCGATAATACTGCAGGCAAACCTCTAAAGATTCACCGGATATAACCAAAGCGTGTCCCTGCTTGCGTCTAAACTGATTCAGCTCCTGATGGGCATCAGTACGTGTTTTGACAGAGCGTAGGACATGCAATCCCTGATTGCGTCCTATTAACTGAGAGGATTTGGCGATGCAACAGGCTGTTTCCAGTTTATCACCCGTCAGCATCCAGACACGTACACCCGCATTCCGTAGCAGTTCCAAGGTCGGACGCACATTCTCCTGCAAGCGGTCCTCGACGCCAGTTAGGCAAAGTAATTCCAATTCACGTTCCAGCGATTCGGTTACAGCTGCCACTTTGGCTACCCGGTCCGTGATACTTAAACGGGCAGCATTGTAACGCATCTCAAAGTCCGAATACTGTTCCTCGGTTAGAACCTTTTTGGCCACCACCAAAGTGCGTAGGCCTTCTCGTGCCATATTTCCGGATTCCTCACTTAACCAATCATTGTATTGAACTATGGTGGACATGACGACATCGGCTCCCTTGAGATAGAAGGTAATCTGGCCAGATTTGCTTTCTCTAACAATAATGCCCATACGCTTGCTTTCGCTGGTGAAGGGGAACAGCTGCAGGATCTGATAATGCAAGAGTATGTCGTCTGCAAAAGATATAGAGATGGATTAATGACTCAATTTGAAGTGTCCTTGTAGCCACTACTTACTGTCCTCGCTGGGCGTCTTCACCTGCAGCGTCATGGTATTGAGATCTCGAGCGATCAATGTCAATCCCACCTGTTCGGTCCACTTGACCAAAGCTATCTCATCCGGCGATGCCGCCTGATATTGATGTTCGGTGTCTGTGCTGCCTGGAGCCTCAATGTTTATCACAGATTTGGTGGGTGAATTATTGCCGCCTGTCAGCGTGGAGGCGGTGGACACGGACCGATTATCCTCATCATCACTCACCGGAGTTACATTGTGACAAAGAGCCAGGGCTCGCACCGCCTCCCATTCACGCCAACCTTCTGGGCGACGCATGCGATTGCCCGCAAACATCAAGGGCTTGCTGGTATTGGTTGATTCGCCCGCACTACTTGAGCTGGACACACTGCCCTGTTGCTGCTGCAGCAGTGTGCCCGATAATTTCTGTATGATCTGACCAATGTGATGGAAAGTGTCGGCATCATGGGAAACAATACCCAGATGGATTTTCTTAAAAACCATCTCGTTTTGAGTCAATGTTCCTGTCTTATCGGTCAGCACATAGGAGATTCGGCCCAATTCTTCGGGTATGGTTGTTGATCTCACCACCGTACCCTGGATATTGGAATCGTTTTGCATTTGCCAGGAATAGAAGGCTTTTCCCATATCGAGATTCACACGCAAACTAATGGGTATAATGTACGAGAAGAGCAGGACAAAGCGGAACATGTAACGATACCAGGGGCCACCGAAACCTTTCAACAGCATCATCACCAGCGAGAGGCCCAAAACGGCAAAGAAGAGAACCTGCAATACAGAAATTTTACAAAAATTAATATCGATTAAGATTTTGGTCACGTCAATTTAATTAAATATATCCAAGCATTCAATTTGATTTATAATAATTGATTTCAATCTGCTACCTCAGAAATTATATATACATGAAAGCAAAAACGATAGAAGTGAAACTGAACTTTTAGCGCTTCCTTAGTTATATTCGAAATGGTTAAGGTTACCATTTAGCTGAGTTCAAATTCAAAAACGATTCAAACATTTATTCCAAAAGAAGATTTATAGTATATGTAATCGTTTTAATTCCTAAATCCATTTAGAAATGGGAACAGCAGTGGTCCTAATCATTAGCCAAGTAACTTTGGTGAAGAAAAAATGGCGAATTTGATCAAAAATAAAAATAAATTCGGTCAATTGATTTTAAATGCTTTCCTTTTATTTTTGACAAATCGAAACCAAGAAAAAGATATGCTAACAATTCAACTGATGTGTTCAATAAAGGGTTGTCCACAATTCAACCTTTTGAGAATTTCTTATTTAAGCAAATCCGCAGCTCGATTGGGTTTCGGGAATACCCTAACTATTTGTTGATGCAACAAATCAACAACCATAACCAACTTTAAACGCGAGCGAAAGAGCATTGACGACGCTGAAAGCTAAATGAGGAAGTTTTTTCAGAATACATAAAACAAAGCTCATAGAAATGTTATACTACAATCAATTTTACACGGAAAGTTGGGCATGAAAAATATGGCGAATTGATAAAGCTTAGTACTCAGACAAACTTAATAAAGACCTAGCTAAAAAGTCAAATTTATTCCATAGTTGAACCCATTTAGCTGGGAATGGTGTCGTAAAAATTTTAAAAGTTTTCTTTCGACTTCTACCCAGCTAAACTCAATCAGCTGTTTAGCCAGCCAAGCTAAGGAGCATGAGCTAAGGCATATAGTTTGTCTGACAACTAGCCCAGCGAAAGCTAAGTACTCAGAAAACTAAATCTAGAACTTGCTAAAAATACAATACTTTTTCGCTGGGGTCTCAGCTAAAAGTACAACGTGACTGTTCAACGCCAAGTTACCACCCAATTTTGTTTTTGTTTTTCGTCTGCAGCTACTGTTAAATTCATTTAGCTGGGTTAGGTTGCTAAAGAATTGCGAGCAATTTTTCCGGCTTCTATACAGCTAAACTCAATCAGCTGTTTAGCCGGTCAAGTTTGTGGCGCCACGACTTTTACGATGGGTATGAGCTAAGATATTTAGTTTGTCTGAGAAGTGGATCAGCTAAAAGTTTTAGCAACCGGTTTAGCGTGTCTGAGTAATAAGCTTAGAATAGAAATGCATTGAAGCTTCAGAGCATTGTTTGGCCTAAAAGAAATGACTTTTTTTATGAGGTATGTAAAACGGAATGAATCGTGATTTACTTTAAAGACTTTAAAGTCAAATTGATTAACAGCTGAATTGTTAGAAGCTGGTGGAAACTACCACCAACACAAGATTTTGGCACTGTAATTGTCGAATCATGTTGAGATCTCTAGAATCGTTGGTTTGTTGGTATTATTGAATCCTCTAAGCCCAAGCTTTATGAAGAATTCAAATCAAGTCAAAGTCTGAATTATTAGTGAAAATGATTGGTTTATACAACAAATTTTTATCTTGAATGGTTTTAAAAATTAACACAAACTTTAGAAGTCGCAGCAATAAACAACTTTCCAAAGAAGCTTCGCTCAAAAGAGTAACAAATGATAACTAATCAATTTTTTTATAGAGGTTAAAAAATGTAAAGATATTTGGTGTATGGACGAAAGATAAATATAGTAAGAGTAAGTGGGGATCTCAGGAACATTTGACACATGTAGGATGAATAATTTTCAAGGTAATTCTCGAATGCCCCATAAATTTCAGATATCAGACTTTGATTTGATTTCTGCGGAAGGTTTTTCAGCGCAAATGACCTAATATTCGCATTTATTATTCTATCGGTATCCCCCAAAGTGTAGGATCACGAAAATTGGATTCTAATAGTCTCATATGCCAAAAGCAAAAATATTAGGGCAATATGCTGAATTAAACTGGATTTTGGAAACTGAAAATCGATTATAAAAAGAATCGCAACTTATCAAAATAGCCTAATTATTTGAATAGAACAGCAAATGTCTTCTAATAAAGTTGTAACCCTTATCTTTATTAATGAAATTAACAATTTTATTATTGTTTTTATAAAACTACTCAGCTATAGCTGTCATCCCCTTTGTTGGCCACATTATCACACATTATTTTATGTGTCACAAACTGCCTTAAGGCACTTTCGGCTTGTGTGCTTAATGAAAGACGATTTGCGTTTGCTACTAAACAAATCCACAAGAAGCAAACTCATTGGAGAATAGTTAATTTCAAAAGGAAACTCTTGTTTAAGAATCACAACTTAAGCCAAAGGAAAGACCTGACAATTATTTAAGGCAAAAGAAAAGTCCTGACCTTCATTTTTCGACCTTTTTAATGAATAATTGGAGAGATTTGCCGGCTGAAGGTCATGGAAACTTTTTAAAACTTTCTTATTAGACTCTAAACAAAGCCTGCATATAAATAAATGGCTGCTGTGTAGCCACCGAATCCAAATCTTTATCACTAACACAAAGATTCACACTGACACCCGAGGTTTTCTATGATACTACCAGAAGGGCTTTGAGAGACTGTTTTATTCGTCAATATTTAGCATTAATACTTCCTAATTTCATTTTCTTGGGTTCTTTTTGAACAAACCTTCAAAATACCACTCTTTCCCTTTAATAATTTCGCTCACCTTAGTCAATCCATTGATCTCCATGTCCAAAAGTCCCACCTTCGACCGTGGCTGAGAGTTATTCATTACGCTACGCGTCTCGCAGCCCGTATAGATAACAATTCCCGTAGCTGTGCCAGCTGCTACCACTGTATTAGCCCAGAGGGTATTCTCCACACTCAATCCCGTATCCTCACTGCCATCCGTCATGCAGAATGTCGCTATGAAGCTATGTATATCATTTTGCGGCTTCTCCACATAGAAGCTGGCATCGATGCTATGCAGCTCAGCATCGCGACTAAGTTTCTGTGTGTACGGCACTGCTAGACGTGGTTTCCAATCGGTCTCACCGTCCAACTGATCCGTTCGCACAAAAACTGAACCGCTTCGATCGCTGGTACGCAGCAATATTAAATCTGACGGCACACGTTCATTCTTCTCCACAATGATAATATCACCCACTTTAAGCTTCGAACTGGGCACCATCTCATAGCCGTTACCATTGGTGGCCGACAGACGTTTGTACTTCTGTGAGTTGACCTCATGATCCCGCTGATGACGGCGCAAATCATCCACAGCCTCCCGACATATGGTGACCATTAGCACAAAACCCAAAGGACCCCAATAGGTGTAGGGATAACCAATTCGAATGTCCGGCAAGAACTGCGACAAGGCCATCAGCAGGAAATACAAATTGAGAAAGAAGCGAAACTGTTCAAACAGAACAAGCGGCAGGAAGGTGATGAAGTTATATTTTTGATTTCGAATCTCATTCGGCGGGAACTTCTCCGTATTGACCCGTCCGAGATGGACAGTGCGAGCACGCAGCTCGCGTGGTCGAAACCATTTGCGCCAACAGCTGAAAAGGGATAAATGAAAAGAGTCGTAAGTAAGGGCTGTGTCATAGGGATAGGGGTATGTCCCATACTTTGTCCTCAACTGTTGTCTGTGTTTCAATAAAATATCAATCAACGAGCGCGAGGCTTGCATTCAAAAGACTGGTAGCTTGTGTCATTTGTAAATCAAAGAATTTTCACATATAATTTTGGTAGAAATTTGTGGAAAATATATTCTATATAAAAATGGAAAACTGTCAATTTTATATTCACACTAGGACTCATTTGAGATCAATATGATTTTGGATAACGTTCACACATGACATTAATATATATTTTGAAAATAATTTGATAGTTGTGAAGGTTAGTATGTTCGTTAAGAGCACGGATGCAAACCGAAACCGAACCGCTTAATCCAGCTAATATACCAAATCGCAAACCAAACCGGCGGACCTTCTTAATTGCTGAACCAAACCGAGAACCACAAAGCAACACGGTTCAGTTCACTGACGAGTTGAAAGACATTAAACGTTTTCCTTCAGGCAATAAGAATTGACCTTTACTAATACCGGATTGATGTAGTTTTTAAAGATCACATGTGATCCCGTACAACTCCAGCAGTTTTAATAGCTCTTAATACTAGGTGTATTAACGTATATCAGACTGCATCCTTTTCGTGGAAGTGGCTTTTTAATTTGAGTGAGTATCCCACATTTGCTGTAATTTTGCATATAAATGTTTTTCCTCATAATTGAGACAATCCAAATGATTAATGTACCGATATCGACTCCTTATTTTGCGAAAATTACAACTTTACTCAAATGTTTTCTGTCAATTCAATTTCACAATCAATTTAAATTCGAAAATTTTAAAAATGGAACAAACCTCTATTCAATGTATTATAAATAAACAGTGAACCTATTAACCGAACCGGAACCGCGGTTCAGTTGGCTCCAAAAACTATGGAATGAACCGAACCGCAGATTCGAGAACAGTGTGAACCACTGAACTGAACCAATTCTTATTTCCAAGCGCTTTGCACCCCTGGTAAGAATGGATTCGGCAGAAATTTGGTAATATCTCATAAAAGTTTCTCAAAAAAAAAAACTTTTAAAACTGCACGTTTGAAATAGTTTTATGGAACTCAAATTTTAAAGTCGTAAACAAAGTAATATGTATAAATGTATAAAGTAATTTCGTACATTTATGTGTTCAATAAGGAATGAGGTCCATTCGACTTTTGATTATCGATTTGCATAGCCTAGGTGAACTAGAAGCGTTCTTCTGAACAAAATATTAGGGTATTCCCAACCCCCAGTTAAGCTGTGGAGTTGTTGAATTGAGGAAATTTTATATGTTATACAAGTCGAAGTCTAGAAGAAGAAAATCGGAATCGGGTGCTTGTAAAAAATTAAAAATATCCCCAATTCAACTACTCCACAACTCAACTGGTGGTCGTGAATACCCTTTATGTCTTAATTTCGGCCGAAAGTAAAATCAAAATCCTGTCAACTATCTTACAATCTATGAATCCATGTTCTAATCAAATCCTTAAGATCAATAAGTACAGGAAGCGGTCCTCGAACCAAACCTTACACTTCAAAACAAGTCCGAACTCCCGAACCCAACATTATTCAAAATTTTAGAAGTTTGTAGACCTGCTTTATTGCCTTTCGTCTACCGTTCTTAGAGGTTTCAAATGCGAAGCGGTTCGAGACTCAGCTGACGTGCAGAGGGCTGCATACAATTTGATTTTTGTGTCTTGTAAAGTATTAGAGAAGCGGCCTGACCGAGAAGTCTGAGATGAGATTTCAGAATAAATGAACCTTACTAATCTAATTGTAAAATTAATTTCCTTGACTTTAAAAGCGTTCTTCCTGTTTTATACATTTGCTCAACTTAATGATAACCCGATTTTTATAGGCATTAATATGTTAAGTTGCTTCCCTATAAAAGGTTCAAGAAGTGTGAAGCGCAATTACACTTCTCGAAAAAAGGGGCGTGTATTATGTTTATATTACAAATATACAACTCATTTTTGACAGAAAAAGGGTATAAAATAATCGCTACATTTTAACCAAATTCCATCATATACTACCAAAGAGATGCAGGGTATTATTTGTTTACAAACAATTAATAGTCCCATCACATTTTCCATTCAGTCTGCCCAAATGGAAATGCGACCTTGGAAAAATAATCAATAATAAAAAGTCAAAAACAACAACAACAAGCCAAAGTAACTGTGAATGTGTGGAGGTATGTGTGTGTGTAAGCGCGTGGGAGTGAGAAAGAAAATTACGAGCCCCCGTTTAATTAAAGCCCTAGTCTGAAAACAAGAAGATTAATAACAAATGCATTTACTACGTATTTACATACGTATGTATGTATATATATGTTAATGTATGATTGGGGAAATACTGATAAAGCTTTGCTTGAATTGGCTGATGATTCACCTGAACAGATACCAACGATTTTGCTGGCGATTTAGCAACGGTATGTTCTCCCGTGTCATAGGCGTTGTTGCCGCGGAGTTTTGTGAACTGGCATCATTATCCATGTTATATTAAAATTTCTATAGTTTTTCGTTCTTTTGTTCTAAGTGCAGCAGAGCAGCTGCTGGTTGTTTTGGGTTGGATTATTGTTGTTGCTCAACTTTCACATTCTTATGTACGTGGCTCATGGCACACGCCGCACTTGCACAGTCATTGAAGTTATATAGTTTGTTAATTAATCCACTTTATTATGTATATAGATGGTCAATTCTTGCTTTAGAGAGAGTTTGACTATTTTCGAGATTAGTGAGACCACATTTAATTAATATATTCTGCGTCGTCACACGTAATCGTCAATATAACGTTAAACGTAAGAGTAAACATTGCTATCGATAACTATTGTGGGAAACATTACGATAAGTTGGGACGAGTTGCCAGACCTTTTCGAGTAAGGCGCGTTTCTTGAACTTCCCCCCAAGTCAGGTTATGGAAATTTTTTGTTGGGCTATTGTGCTGAATGCGCAACTTAGCACCAAGACGTTAATAAAAACAAGCTTTTTTTCTGCTTAGACCAGCAGAATGTAAACAACTGAGATGCGACGTTTTACTTTGACTCGCTCGCTCTCTCTCTCCCTCTCCTTTCGTGTAAACTTGTTCTAGATTATGAGCGCGCCTCAAAGTTTTGTCAATATATTAAAAAAATGATCTCATAAGAAAAAGTTGCCAAAAATAATGTCCAAGAGAGAAAGTTCAATGGACTTAGCCACAAGAATTTCTATTGTCAAAAGTGAGAAATGTCCAAAACAAAAGACCAAACGAATTTTTTTCAACTTCTTAAGTTTTTGTTTACAATTAGCTCACCTGGTAGGAGGATGACTCATACATACATCTATAGGCGTCCACGCCCATTTGAATGCACTTCAAAAGGCCATTGCCGACACATGTTGATTTTTTACTATTAAATTGCTTAGTCAAGCACTTAAATTCATTTTTGCCAGTTTCCATAACAGTTTTGAATAATTCGCAGAAAATTACAACTTGGGCATGGAAAATGCATTTTTATTCTGTTTGAATCTGATGATGCAGTGATTCGTAGATACAAGTATCATCAGATTACGTTTATGACCACACAGTAGATAGCATTGTTAGGGTTAATAAACATTCCCGTCTTTGTTATATAGACAGTACTTTACTCCACAGCTGTGTTTGCCAAAGCGAACGAGCTGAATTGCACGTTACGTTTTTAAAGCCATGCGATTATCAGCGAAGTATTTTGCTTTAACAATATTTGAGCTAATTTCGATATTTATTTTTAGTGTAATAAATTATCACTTTTTAAAGTCTTAAAGCTATTTTAAATTTGTCTAAGAATTAGATTGTGATGTAGTGGTGTATCTTGTCCCTCTACACCTCTTTTCCACAAGCAAGAGCTTTTTGCCAATCCACATGAAGCTTGCTTTATTGTGTGAATCAGTTTAAAAGCCATTTATCGGTGGCTACAAATTTCTGGATATGAAAGCCGAAAGAAATCTGTACAAAATATGGAAAAATTGCTTAAATTTTTGAAAAATTTCTTAGGTTGCATTGGAAAAAAAATGTTTTTGTTTTGTAAAAAAAATTAGGCAATAATTTTTGGAAAATTGATTATATAAGCTACATTCATAACAAAAGCCTTGTGGAAGAAAAAATCTAATCCTTATTTCCTTACATTCATAACGAAAGCCTTGTGGAAGAAAATATCTAATCCTTATTTAAGGTTCTTTTATAGACTTGTACTAGAGCTACTTTCTTCATTGAAGAATGAAGCATTGGCGCTGACTAAAGTTTATAAAATTCTTCAAAATAGAAGATTCTAACAATTCTTTCACAGTTTCTATGATTAATACCAGCTGTGAAGAGTTTATTAAAATTATTATTATTAATCAAGTAACAAAATCGGTCAAGTCCGACTATATCATACTCTGTACCTCCCAAAGTTTGTATTTATCACAGGTATGCAAATCCACCTAAATGTTTAATAGCCGGAACATGAGAAAACGTCCCTTAACTTCATTGTAATATTTTCAATTTAATTGAAGATTAACTAAACTTGAACTCATAAATGAAATGCAACCCTGTTTGATGAGATTGTCATTTATTCTGGACACAAATTTTTCCCATACTAAGAAAATGACATCTGCCGTAGTACTGACACACCGACAGATTTTTCGAGCGCTTTGATAACCAACCGAAGACGAAATCTCTAGAAAGTTCCAGGACACCCCAAGTAAGTTAATTACTTTCACATTTTTATGCATGCTTTTGGTGACGAAATTTGTTGTAACAGTATTGAAATCACTCATAAAATGGAACTACATATTTCTAATCATTACACAAAATTTACCCCAAAGGGGTTGTACTAAAGTGAAGTTATATAGCAAAGAATTATTTAGCATAATAGGCCAAACTTAGCACTTCGTCCCATAAATAACGAAATAGTTAATCATATTCTAAAATTGACCAATTTGGTGCTTTGTCTGATTTGCCAATAGCTAGCTAATAGCTAGATCCAACATAATACCTAGCTATAATGTTATAGAACGAAGGGAGAAGCTTAGAAGATTGTTAAAACGTTTATTGTAATATGTGAATAAGAAATTTTGACCTACATCAAAGCAATCGAATCAGCTTACGCTAGTATTAACGTAGTCAGCATTCGAACATGGAAACATTTCTTCACAGAGAAAAAAAAGTGGTTACACGCCGAGTGCAGAAACAGCAATCCTTGACGATACGTGGATCGCTCTGTTAAATTTCACACGATTTTACGAATTTCACATGGTACATGTAGAAATAAAAACAAGAAAGAAAGTCGGTCAAGCCCGACTATAACATACTCTGTACCAAGAAAATTTGTAATTTCATCATAACTCGAAAACCGTTCATCCGATCTTCTTTATTCCTTTGGCGGATCGATAAGTTATTCTAATAACTAAATTTGTCCAGAAGGAACTAGCCATCTATCTTCAAAAATGTGGGAGATATGACGTTTTTTCTAAATTGCGGGGGCGGGAGGGGGCGTGGCCAAAATTGAAAATAAACTTGATCTGCCTGCAGACATAAGAATCATATGTTCCATACATGTCAAACCTCTATCTCTTACCATCTCTGAGATCTGTGCGTTCATACGGACAGACAAACGGACAGACGGACAGACTGACAGACAGACGGACAGACGGACATGGCTATATCGACTCGGCTGTTGATGCTGATCAAGAATATATATACTTTATGGGGTCGGAGATGCTTCCTTCTGGATGTTACATACTTTTGCACAAACTTATAATACTCTATGTACCTACGGTACAGAGTATAAAAAGTAAATGAGGCATGTTCAAAAGTTAAGTGCTGCGTAGATAAAATCAAAGAATACACTATATAAGAAAATTTGCTTATTCCCAAATACCTTCTACATTTTTCATACAGCAATCTGAAAGGCACACGAAAATGTGGGTTTTTACACAAAAATAAAACGATCCAAAAATATTATTACATTTTTTCCTCATTAAAGTATTAATTTTTCTTATACTTTGGATGACTTTCTGCTTCGTTGGAAGAAAATTTAAGATACTTTCAAAATAAAATGCATATTTTAGGTTTTAAAAAATATCCATTGGATGATTTCGGTATCCATTTGGAAAGTTGCTTCTTCTACATGTAGACTTCCTAAATAAAAGTTCTGAATGCTATGTATTGCAAATCTATACGAAATGTGTTATTGATCCATTCGCTTATCGTTGCTTGTCGCTTGATTTTATTACTGTGATTTGCGGCAATGCCGCGCGAGTGCTTGATAGTCGTATGGGCTGAGATGCCGGCATTTGTGCTCCAATTGCAGAGACAAGGTAAGTAAGTTGTGATGAGTTCGATTCCCAGGCAAGATGGATGAAAAAAAAACAATTTAAGTTTGTAGGCTTTTTAGAAGGTAGACTTCCCTCTCCTGTGCCTCCCCCCTTCTCCTCCACACACTCCCTTTTAGGGTTTTCGGATATTTTAAAAATGTCTATATAGATATTTTTGAAATATTGAAAAAGTATCATTTCGATATAAATATGTAGGGTTAAAAATATCGATAATACCGATATTTTCTATATTTTTAGAAAATAGTCTTTTCTTTAGGACGTATGGATTATTAAGGTAATTTAAATGTCATTTGAAGAATTCGTTCTAACTGAGTCTGGCATCAAAGCTCAAAAACAATAAAAAAAATATCAAGGCGGCAAACCTCCAAAATTCTTTAGAAAGTTTGGTCTAGGGTTTCGAACCCGTTTGAAAGTCTAAGTGTTTACTTCTCAGACCGTTTCTTTTGGTTCACGGAATCTAAGTTACAAATAAGACAAATATTGTAATACTTGATGAGAAGGAAACATCCAGCTAAAGAAGTTATTAATACATTACCCATCATGGTGGACCTCATTCATTATAGGTATATTGTAAAAAACTTCTTGACCATTGCCTGCATTTTTTAATATTTATAATAAAAGTAGTTCAAGCTTGTTCATGAATTAATACTCAAGAAAACTTCGTTGAGTTTAATTTTTAAATGACATTTTTAAAAATTGTTATGATTTGAAACGTATATAGTGTCACCACATTTCGATGTAGCACACAAAATCATCAATTATAGCCCTATTTTTTGAGCATATAGATGAAGATGGTGAGAAAGATCACTTTTAAAATTCAGCATATTTTGTTACCTGAAGCTGAATCAAAAATATAACCGAAAATATCATTAAACAAGTAAGGGCGCTGTAGTCGAGTTTCCCGACCACAAAATACCCTGTTCATTTGTTTTCATTTATTTCTTTGTGACAAAATGTCATCCTAAATGTAGGCAACACTTTTGGTAGTCCTGGCCAACAACTGGGTGGGGGTTGTGCTCTTACTGTTTCGCTTATAACTCCGGTGTTTTTTGTCCGATCTGATTGTACTTTTCAGAATAGATAGATATTGGGCCTAGCTTGATGCATACTAAACCACGAGGCTCTAACTTGAAAATTGTGGATCTGACGGTTGTTTAGGTGTAGAATTTCTAGAGGAGGTCTTGGTTTTTTGGGGATAAAAGGGGGACGGGTGGGAATTTTCCAAATCTGAAACAAACTTGATCTGCGTACAGCATAAATCTACCTTCGTGCAAAAATTTGTGGCTCTATCTCTTATAGTCTCTGAGATCGACGCGTTCATACAGACAGACAGACGGACAGACGGACGGACGGACAGACGGACAGACGGACAGACGGACAGACGGACAGACGGACAGACGGACAGTCGGACAGACGGACAGACGGACAGACGGACAGACGGACAGACGGACAGACGGACAGACGGACAGACGGACATGGCTATATCGACTCGGCTGTTCATGCTGATCAAGAATATATATACTTTATGGGGTCGGAAAATTTTCCTTCTCCCTGTTACATACATTCGCACAACTTCATGATCCCCCTTTTCCCATTTTCAATGGGAACAGGGTATAAAAATATTTGATATCGATTTTTGTGTTATATATGATTTTAAAACAGCATTCGACCTAAAAACTCCCCAAATTGAATGGGAACCGAGTGGTTTTTGGGTCGGATTTGGTTATTAGAAAACATGGAAATATTCAATATATAATTTATAGTTAAGTGAAATTCCATTTCGTACTTTACGTAGAAAAATATTACCAAAATAATGTTAGTCTTGCTTTTGAGAAATCTTCAAGAAGCTTTAGAGGAGCTTTAAAAATAGAGACTGTTATGTGTTGGGATTAAATAAGGAAATCTAAACGTTTTGCCAGATTTTTTTCCACTTTCCTGCCCATTTTAGGAGTCAGTAGTGTCGGTAGACAGAAGGTCAAATAATAGTGTCTATCAGTTTTGATGAAACGAAATTTTCGGTTCGGAAAAGGTTAGGGTTCAGTTTTAATATCTAAAGAGGTTCGGTTCAAGGTTCGGTTCATAGTTACATAAAAGTCGGAATTCCGGGTTCGAAGCGGTTCGGTTCAAAACCGGTTTGCAGCCCTGGGTTTAACATATTTTGTTTTTTCTGTGTGGTTTTAAAAATTCGGCAAACCAAACGAAGCAGAAATGACAATATTATTGACAGAACTAAACATTTTAATACAGCTTAGGGTAACATTGAATAAACATTCAAAACCCACCCTTTATTCAACAAAGGAAGCTACCCACTGAATTCATGTTCGGATACAGCGTACTCCACAGCAGGTCATGACATTTTTTTAATCAATTATCAAAATCGAATTTCACTGTAATCTGAAATCGAGACCCCGCTTACAGACTTTCATAAGGAGCGCTCACACACCTACCCAAACAAATTGAAATTGTGCATATTAAATATGGTAATTGCTGTCGTCAACTGGCGACAGTTTTTTCTTGTGCCCCCCTTGTTAGGCGTTTCACCCCTTCTCTGGCAAGCAAATCGGCCGTCAATGGCAACGCCTAATGTTATTATTATATTTCTAGGTTCTCCGTTTTTCCAAATGTTGTTGTTATTGTTCTCAACGGATTGGAGAACAATACGGAAAAACGTTTCAGGCGTTATTTGCTTCCCACCACCCACTGGTTAATGTGGGTTAATAAGCGCACAGGCAAATGGCAAAAACCAAGTTAAGTCGCCGACTATTTTTAGTCTCAGTTTTGGGTTCTGGTTCGTAAGACAAGCCGTTTCAGTTCGCACTTATCTTTGGCCCTCTTATTGGTATTTGTTTGCACAGAAATTGAGTTTTGTTGACACACAAATTGAAAATTAGTTGGAGTAGGTAACCACCAGCCAGCACCATTTACCGGCAGCTGCTGGTGGTGCATAAATTATACAAATCATTCAGTCACTCCCCACTCTTCGGCTGATTGAAATTAATTCCGACATGGAGAGAAAATTCTGTCAAGTCTGACACTTTTTGCGGTATTTACGTGCAAGAGAGCAATTTAAGCTCTATTCATTGTTTCTGTGGTGAAATTTATTTTCTCTGCTTTTCTTTTAGCGTACATAAAACTAAATACATATTTATGATACATTTCTTAAGTAATACATAAAATCAGCGTCAAGGCCGCTAAACCAAACTCCAAATGGCTTATCATAGCTATTATGTTTCAACATATTTACTTGTTGCTGCGCCTGAAATAGGGAAATAAACGTGCGCTCGGTTGGTTCCACCACGTTGAGCATCAACCAAAAATACGCGCCGCCCGCCGTCCCGCTTTGCAATTCTAATCGAGCTGTCGAAATCTTTGAGCCTCATATAACCCAACCGATGGCAATTGGAGGCGAACAAGCGTTGAATGAAAATGTAAACCCTCAAGCAAGAGTTCGACTGAAAAAGCCACAAAGTAACAAAACCTTCAAAGAAATAATCCCAAAAATATATACAAGTACGTACACACAACAGTGAGCGGAGCGAAGATTTTGAACTTAGGGTTAAGCGGGTTGGAAGAGTGGAGACGTCTGTTGTGAAAGGTGTCTGTCTACAATGATTGTTCGATAGAGATAAATGTGGTAGACATTAAATCAAAGCTTTCATCGGAAGTCAAAATCACACAGTTAGATAAAAAATCAATTATTTGTTTATTGTGTAATTAACCTAATGCTGTGTGAGATAAACAAATTCAATTATACGTGGGGCTACTGATAACCCAACTTTGTGAGGGCCGGCCTCTGCTCGACATGAAATGATTAATGATTTCTGAAATGAAAAACTAAGGCGGAAAATGCAATTTGCAGTGTTGCAATGGATATTTTAAAATTAGACTTTAATTTTGGCAATAGAAATATGTTTAAAACATTGATCACCTTTTCGGCTTTCAGCTTGATCTTTTGTTATATAATGGACGACGAAAATATACCCTCTACCTCCAGTGCTGCCAATTTAGCTAGTTCCCCCTAGTTCTAGCGGTTTGACATTGGCAAATGCGGAAAAAATTGTAAAATAGCGGCTAGCGTGAATTATAACTGTTTCCGAAGCAAAATTGGCGTAATTTTATTGTTTTACAAACATCTGGTAACTAACTTTAGGCTTTACGTTGCCGCACTTAAATACTTTGTAGTATTTTTTCCATTTGGATGGCAAAAATGATCGATAAGCCAAAAGAGCATTAAGTTTTATAGTTTTTAACTATGAAATCAATTGAATCGAGTTCTATATCATCACTAAGGTATTTCACAATATATGAATCGATTGCGAGAGTAAGGTGAAAATGCCTAAACTATATAAGCAACCACCGCTTAAAGCCTAGATGCAAGACCCTGCATATAGAGATTGGCTGGCTTTTTATACCCTGTTCCCATTGAAAATGTGAAAAGGGGGATCATGAAGTTGTGCGAATGTATGTAACAGGAAGAAGGAAACGACCCCATAAAGTATATATATTTTTGATCAGCATGAACAGCCGAGTCGATATAGCCATGTCCGTCTGTCCGTCCGTCCGTCCGTCCGTCTGTCTGTCTGTATGAACGCGTCGATCTCAGAGACTATAAGAGATAGACCCACAAATTGTTGCATCAAGGTAGACTTATGCTGTACGCAGATCAAGTTTGTTTCAGATTTGGAAAACTCCCACCCGTCCCCCTTTTATCCCCAAAAAACCTGGACCTCCTCTAGAAATCCTAGACCTAAACAACCGTCAGATCCACAATTTTAGATTGTTATTGTTAGAGCCTCGTGGTTTAGCATACATCAAGCTAGGCTCAATATCTATCTATTCTGAAAAGTACAATCAGATCGGACAAAACACACCGGAGTTATAAGCGAATCAGTTGAGCTGATAAGAGCACCCCCCAGTTGTTGGTCAGGACTAGAAAAAAGTGTTGCCTACATTTAGGATGACATTTTGTTACAAAGACCGGTTACATTCATCTTTAAAATTCAAAAACAAATAAATGAAAACAAATGTACAGGGTATTTTGTGGTCGGGAAACTCGACTGCAGCGCCCTTACTTGTTTTGTAGATCTGCCGGGAAGTTAAATGCTTTCATAATTATAAGGTGCCCGCAGTATGTTTAAAAAAATAGGGACCAATCGGACGAACATACATAAGTTCAGCTGTAGAAGACGATATGTTTGACGAGCTTGAGAAGTTTTCAAAAATACGAGATTTAATAAATAAAAAATATCGTTTCACTACTCTAGCGTTTTATATTAGCTACCGACAAAATAATCTGGCCACTACTAGCTTTTTTTAAGGGCTAGTTTAGCTTTTTTGATGACCCGAAGAGTTGGCAGCACTGTCTACCTTCCTAAGTTTTGGAGCACTAGTGAGCTTGAAATAGTTAAATTCTAAACAAAAACTGGCTAGATGTGATTTTGGCCAGACTAACAAATGCATCTTCTGTGAATAATTGTAACTTACATTAAATATTTCGACAACAAGTACACGACGGGATTTCGAATGTAAATAAATTGAAAAATATATCTATGTATATATGGTCAAATATTGAAAAAGCTTCTCAAAACCTCTGCCGATTTGATTCGGCGTTTAACTGTGGGTTCCTTTCTCTTGTGCAAAAATTCAAAGCCACAAGCCAAGAGATTGAGAAAAGCTCGACTCTGGCTCTTTTGTGGGCTGTGTATAGTCATTTGTTTTTATTTCTTTGAAATAGTTTCAAAATTTGGCAAAAGATAAAAAAAAATGGGAATAGAAAAATACCCCTTTTATTCTCAAGTAGCTGAATACCTCGCGTCGCTCGGGTCCTTTGCGTTGTGAGAAATTCGTAAATAGAAGAAAACTCTGAAATAAACGGGGCTAAATCAATCCCAAACGATGCTAGAAGTCGGTCTATACCGGATTTTCTCAATCCAAGCACGAGTAGGTGCAGTCATACCGACTTTAGCTCAGGAGAAGACTTTAGCTCGATATAGGCTTAATTCAATCACATACAGAATTGATCTTAGCTTGTTATCCGAACTCGACGTGATCCCTTAAGTTAGTATAGACTTCAACAAAGGAACTGCCATTGCAAAAATACCAGAAGAGGCAATTCTTTTGTTTTGATTCGAGAAACCTGGATAAATATAGTTAATAAAAAATTATAAACAAACTTTTTAAGAAGACTAATTTCATCGCTAGCTAGTTTGTTTTCGCCATTTTATTAGTTACCCCGTTTTTACACAAATACAAATTGCTGAAGGGGCAAAATTCATGAATTTGTGTTTGTTTCAGTGCTGCAAACCGGGTTTGAACCAAACAGGTTCGAAACCGGAATTCCGACATCATTTTTCACTGTGAACCGAACCAAGTGTGTAACAATAATTGAGCCTGAACCTGTACTGCAGCCAAGCTTTCGGTTCGGCTCTAAAAAACATACACATTTAAAAATCTGAGCTACTTCCTGGTTCTTATATTGTTATCTGGTCTAAATAGTGCGAGGGAGTATCAACATATTCAGGCTAATAACATTATTTAAATAAACAATTAGATGGTAGAGCTCTAAAACAAATTCCTAACTTTCAACGACGAAACAAATGGCAGTGGTCCTGTTAGAAGCTTTTTCCGGTTGAGCCTTGACTTTTACAGCTTAAATAAGGGTAAATAAGAGTCAAACAGAGTGAATATAAGTTATGCAATATTTACGAAATTTTTAAAAATTAAGTTGGGCATTTGGTAATCTGGTAAAACCAGAAAACAAAAAGAGTTATATATGGGAAATGGATTCCAGCAATTGATGACAAGGCCCATGCAAAAGAATTGTTGTCATGTTCCACTCAGCGTGGCTTAAGTGGCTCGATGTGACTCCGGTGCATTCAACAAGGACCAAGGGAAATCTAACTTACACAAATTGCCCGAAGCAGCTTTAATTGATTTCCAAAGATAAGCGGCCGTTGTTTAGGTATAACTGCGTATGACATTGTTAAATCCATTTGTAAGGACACTAATTTCAATCGTGCGTAGGCATTCGGGACGGCTTCTTCAACCGTGCATGATTGAGGAGTGACGCAAAACGCTTCAAAAATGACGTGAGTGCGTAAGGTGCTATTTTTTGTGAGTCGTTTGTGACGTAAAAAGTAAATTCGCTCAGGCGCAGAGCTCCAGTCCGAAGACTACTAAAACCAATTGCATGGAAGACCAAACTCGTCAACGCGCAAACAAATTTGCTTTCCCTCTTGATTTCACTAGTCAAGGATTTGATTCAATTTTAGAAAAGGCTACTTGGACTATATTTGTAAACTATTCGGATATTCCCCTTTATAAGCTATTCACATAAGCACATCGAACATAATACGACATACAAATTTTCCATGTTTGTTGTTTCTATAAGATTCTATAATTTTAAACAACAAGAATTTAAACATGTTGGCATAGCAAATAGTTATTAAGCATTTTAACCCAGGATGTGGAACTAAGTTAGATCTAAGTTAGAGTTAATTTCTACCAGTTATCCCACAGCAAATTATTTATTTAAAGATATATTGCCACTTTTGACATTAGACCAGCGGTGGGCACCAAAATCAAACAGAAGGGCAACAGCTTTTAGCTTAATTTTTCATCTACGTACATTGTACATTCAGTTGATGTTGGGGAACACAAATTTAATTGCGTCCCAGACTAGAGAAGTTCTTGGCACGCTGAGAAGCCGAGACGTCCAGGGGCGCATTGCATTGGATTATGATGCTGACGCCTTCATGCTTTATGGAATATTTTGACTACTACGACGAGAAAAATCATTTCCCACCAAATAGTGGCGCCATTTGGAAACACTTTTAGCGAAGGTTAGACCTTGTTGAATATATCGGTGAATATATCCATGTTATTGTGCTTGTAAAATACAAAACGCTGCCAATTTTAACAAAAATGATTTATGAAAATGCAAATTGGATTCTATTTTGCGTATGAGAAAACTTGTTATTTTTGAATATTTTTGATTGATGTGGCTGTTGTCTTTAACTTGTTTCCATGATGGCAAGTTCTGCTTCAGCTACTTTTATCACCTGTTGGCTTTTGTCTATTATCATTTTAGCATTGCTCTCTCAGTCCCTCGCCCATTTTGGCCCAAGAAAATGTTGGAAAACATTTCGAAAGCACATTAAAAAAGAATTTCCCAGAGCAGACATTATTTTTTTGTGAGCGTTTCGCAATTTTTGTAGTGTGAGTCGAAATTGTACCATTTGTGCGCCACATTTTCTACACATTTTGAAAGATTTTAAGATATATTTTTAATTTGCCTAATTAGAGAAAACTAAATTGCACGGGGAACTTGAGTAAAAGGCCTGGCAACACAAGTTGGCGAAAAGTAAACAAAAATATACATTTTGCGACGAAACCGAAATCGATAAACGTGACGGGAACCAGACCCGAATGCAATAGCTCTTAGGTCTGTGTTTATAAGTATGTAGAGCCGTGCCTTCTCGGTTCCAGGCAATAACACAACAACAACAAAAAATGGAAAACGGAAAATGGAAAATTTCAACAAAAACGAAACGAGACTATAAATAGTGGGACACAAAACAAGACGGTGGGTGACAAAAGCACAAAAACACACACAAATAAAAATGAAAACAATAATGATTGCCCCATAGGCGAGACACTCATTTCTCACACCGCCAGCCGTCCCCACTGCCCCCCATCCACACCCTGTTTTGGTTTAAATTTGCATAGGTAATCGATTTTTTGCCGTGTGACTCCAAATTCGAATTTGAAGAAGAAGAAGTCACCTAAAAACAAAAAACCAGTTTTCATTTTGCTTAGACGTTTGTTTTTTCTCTTTCAAGGTTTCTTAATTTTTACAAACGAGTTCCGCAGAAGAAGTCGTTTTCTGCGTTTTGGCTGTATTCTTTTTATGTTGAAAACTGAAAGTTATGTTGTGTGCCTTTCGTGGTTTATCAAAAGGAGGTCAGTATTTTTATGCTGAAGCAAGCAAAATGGGACAAATGCAATTGCTGCTGCAATGCCGTCATTTCTTTTAGAAATTATCTAAGATTAGATTTGGGAAACTAGCAGAAACGTGTATGGATTTATGTGATGTGGTCAGCCGACCGTTGGAGGGACATCAGAACATTGAATATGAATTTGGTCAGCAAAATCAATCAAACCATGGCTATTCAATCAAATTAATGCCACTCTTCGCTGTCGACATCGATTTTAAACTGACTGTCGCATAATGAAACTTTTGTTTCAGTGGTTCACACTGTTCTACCACTAAACTAGTAAAATAGTCGGTTAAGCCCGACTATAACACACCTTGTACTTCTCAAAGATTATATATTTCACACACAATGTGTTAACGTGTGTGCAGTGCTGCCCATTCCTGTTCCAGCCGGTGCTGCCCAGCATAAATGTTCGGTTCCCTTAAAACTCGACTAAAGTTCATCCGATCTTCGCCATTCCTTCGGCGGATCGATAAATAATACTGATTACTAAAGGTACGTAACTGAAAACCAACTTTTTTCCAGGGATGCAAGCCAGTTCTAAACCGAATCGAACCGACCCGTAGCCAACCCGCTGATTCCGATTAAAAACCGAGTCCTAAGACATACCGGCAACGTTTTCAAAATGATGAACCGAACCAAAAACCACTAAAGAAAGCGGTTCGGTTTGGTTCAGTTCACTGACGAGTTTTAAGACGTTTACTTTCATGCAATGAAACTTGTAAATTTGCGAATTTTCATCGATTCCATAAAAAAATTTAATTTGAATTTTCGATAAATTGCGATGGACGCTCGTAAAGTGATACCTCTTTAGATAAAGTCGATCCTTAGCGATACCGTGTTGACTTAGCTTCTAAGGATAACTTGTCATCATTTTCAAACATCTGATTCCGTACTTCTTTTGCAATTGTTCACAGCAGTCTTAATATCGCTTTTATCAGACTACATTCCTAGGTATCCCATTTCATTTATACGACGATATTCTCAATTATCTACGATATTAAGCGTCTATAAGCACTTATATAAGGATTTTAAAGCTATTCAATTGATTTTTAAGAATTCAATATCGATGGAGTGAGAAAAGTCACATATTTACTTTAGAAATCATACGATTACAAGACAGAAACGCGACTTTAAAAAATGTATAAAAATCGTAAAAGCATCCCGGCAAACATTTTATGAAATTCTTAATCTCATTCGAGTCTTTTTTGAATCCTAAATCTGATTAAAAGAGTCATAAATGCGCTCCTTTTCTGATCATAAATGATACTCCTTAAAGAGTGGTTTTTAAGCCGTTTTTCTGATCAGTTTCGAATCATATTCGAGTCATTCGCGGGTATTTTCAATTCGTACATCCCACCCAACATTTGGAGGATCATTTTGATAAAATCAGCTAATTGAGTCTTTTTCGAGCCCTTCTAGTGATTCAAAAATGATTACTATCTTGTGCGATTAAAAGAAGACTCAAAAATGGATCATGCAAACGCTCAAAACGTCATTTATTGAAATACGAATTGAAATGCGGGTCTTTTGACTCGAATATGATTCGAAACTGATCAGAAGAACGGGTTACAAACGACTCTTTTAGAAGAGTCGAGGCTAGGGTACCATTTCCTCCCGACAAACGTATCATTTATGATCAGGAAAAAATAGAGGAAAGTTAACCTCGGCTCGGCCGAAGTTTAAATACCCCCACCCAACATTTGGCAAATCATTTTCATAAAAATCACCTTGACTCCTTTTCCGACTCCTTTTGATGATCCAAAAGAGATGCCTATCATTGGCGATTAATTGAGACTCGAAAATGACTCATGAATATGCTTAAAATGTGATTGAGTGAAAAACGACTTAAAAAAGACTCTCAAATGACTCGAAACTGATTGGAAACTGATCAAAAGAACGGGTTAAAAGCGAATCTTCAAGAAGAATCGCAGTACCCTATTTTCTCTCGACTAAAGTATCATTTGTAATCAGAAAATGGGCGCATTTATGACTATTTTAATTAGCTCTAGGACTTAAAAATGACTCGAATGTGATCAAAAATTAGATAAAATGTTTGCTGGGCCTTTGCAGCACGTTTTCTAACTAATTTGAAGGACATATCCACTGAAAACAAACAAGTCTTTCCCAATAAGACTACCTTCTGACTCTACTTTTGTATTGTTTTCAGTGGTTATGTCTTTTTAATTAGTTAGAAAACGTGCTGCAAGGGTATACAAACTTCGGCCGAGCCGAAGTTAACTTTCCTCTATTTTTTATACTTTTGCAAAGGGTATTATAATTTTGCGCAGAAGTTTGCAACGCATAGAAATATTCATTTCCGACCCCATAAACTATATATATTCTTGTTCAGGGTGACGAGCTGAGTCGATTGAGCTTTGTCCGTCCGTCTGTCCGTCCGTCCGTCTGTCCGTCTGTCTGTCTGTTCTACGCGAACTAGTCTCTCAGTTTTAAAGCTATCGAGCTGAAATTTAGCACAGAGTCTTCTTTTTGCTGCACACTACTAATATGTCGGAACCGACCGGATCGGATGACTATATCTCATAACTCCAATAGGAACAATCGGTCGGAAAACTAGTTTTAGTATGAAAAACTTTTTTCTTTTAAATGGAAACGACTCCAAACTTTGTAATCGTAGGTTTTATATGTTTTTTTTATAATTCTACCAAGTTTTATCAAAATCGGACAACTATATGGTATAGCAGCCATACGAAAGATAGGTCTAAAAAACAGTCTTAGTTAGAAAAACTTTTTTGTTTTTATGGATAGCATCCTGTAATTTTGAATTTGTTTGTTTCTCGAGCTTTTACACAATTCTACAAGTTTTTGTCCAAATCGGATGACTATATCATATAGCTCCCATACGAAGGATTGGTCGGAAAATGGGAAAAAAGTATTTTTTGAAAATATTTAAGCGAGCACTTGCAAGGGTATAAAAACTTCGGCACAGACGAAGTTAGCTTGGCTTTCTAGTTTTTGTTTAAATCGAATACTGCGATAAGGAAATCGTTCTTAATACATTTGTGTTCATGCACCAATATTTTGATTTTAGTTATAATTATAATCAGTGGCGTAGCCAGGATTTTTTCAGGGGGGGGTTTTAAGAAATTTTTTTTTAATCGCTTCTTTTTAAATACAGTATTTATTTTTTTTTCTAATTGAAATTCTCAGGGGGGGGGGGTTTGGGGGTTAAACCCCCCCTGCCTACGCCACTGATTATAATATCAACGAAGACTTTTTTACATAAATCATTATATCTGTTGAACAAATAACCATAAAAATGATATTTTTATCGAATTTTTGTGCAAAGCTTGCAATAAAACCAAAATTCCACAATCAGCTGCTATTAGTCAAATCCCATGCGAGTCTTTTTCGATTTCTCGGTCTGATTAAAATAGTCATAATTCCGCATGCTTTCTGATCAGAAATTCCACATAATCGCACATAGTAGGAATATATTATATTTTAAATCATCAAAAGAGTCTCAGAAAAGACTCATCAAGGTGATTTTTGATCAAATGATCTTCCAAATGTTTGATTGGAAATTTCATGATATGTTTGCAGGTACCATTTTCTCCCGACAAAAGTATTATTTATGATCAGAAAACGCTCGCACTTATGACTATTATAATCAGACCGATGACTCGAAAACGGCTCTAATGTGATGAAAAATATCTTAAAATGTTTGCTGGGTAGCTTCTGAGCTTGTCGTTATCAAAATGTGGTACTGGTGAAATTGGGATTTGCTAGTGTTAACATGTGTCTAACAGCCAAGCTCCCATTTTCGCATTCGCAAAACTTTTGCGATTTGACACCGGTTTTCCGACCGAAGTTGATCTTAAAATCGCAAAACTTTTGGTAATGCAAAAATGGGAGCATGGTTGTATGAGTTTTTTGCCGATGACTGAGAACAATTTTCCAGCAATACTTATAAAACCTCATATTAGTAATCAACTGTGTTACTGATGACTTAATACTTGGCTGTAAATCCCTTATCTTTATCCTTAATCTTAATCCCTTGTAACTAAATCGTTTGAAGTTGCCCATAAGCATTCATTGGGATTTCAGTCCGGCGACTCGAAAGGATCAATACTCCTCGGTGCCAAACCAATTATTAGCGAGTTTGTTGTTGATTTTTGAGACATTATAATCACATGGACCAACGCCATGTACTACTGTCTTTAACGTGTGCTTGGAAAGGTATTCTGTGTTTTCTGGTCGGCGGACAATGTCTCTGGAACCAGTTCAATCAATTGCTTTTGTAAGTCCACAAAATATTCCGCCATTTTGTTATAAGCCATTTTAGATGCGTTTTGGCTAACTCCTTCCTTACTGAAATACATATGTTTCGAAGTAAGGAGTGGGACTTTTCTTGGATCAAACGTACACAGGGTTGTCGGTTGTCTGAACTCGTTGGAAATCGGCTTGCGACACGTATTCCGGGTTTATATTGGTAACTGATGGCACTACACTACACTACACACTCACTGTGAACTGTCACTTTAGATAAGTCACGAAGATAACAAAATATTTTAACAATGCCAAACTCTAAAGAATTAGTCATCTGTCCTCTGTCACCCTGCGAGAACCCACCTACCAAGGGTGATAAAACTCACAACTACTAATTTTCTACAAAGGGTAATCATTCTTCTATTCACTTTTAGAGAAACTCAAAAAAAAAGAAGACGGAATGACTAAACAGCAGCTGTTTTAATTCTGCCAGCGACTTTGTCATGATGATGGATTGCTCCAACAGTTGGATTATTGCGCATGCGCAACATTGCCCGACACTTAGTTGACATACATCCAAAATGTAGTGTGTTTCCTTTCCACTCACCTGCAGAGACACATTTTGCACACATTGCTCAGGCTGCGACTTTTACTCCGGCGTCGATTGTTTTGATAGAAAACCGTCGATGAGCCATTCTCCGGATCGATTACCGTATTGTGTGTGCCGCCGCCGTTTGCGTTTGCTCCGAGATCACCAACAGACACATGATTGTCTACCACTTCGCTCACGCCCCCAACACCCACAACGCCCCCGCCCCCCGTTGTGGGAGTTTGTGTTAATTGCGCCAGTTTCGTCGTTGACGTCGTTCTATCGCCGCTATTCGAATTTTTGGCGCGCTCGCGACTTCGGTCATTTCTATAACGTATCTGGCCGGCGGCAGAGCCAAGACTGTGGCCAAAGAGATTGCCAAGAAAGCTGCCGCCGGCAGAGCTGTCGACGCCGCCGTAACCAGCTGAGCTTTTGCGTTGATGGCGATGGGCTGCCACAGAGGCAGCGGGGTTGAGAGCCATAGAGCTGCCAACATCGCGTATGAGCAATTCGGTTTCAGAGTCAGTTTCGCTCTCTTCATCAAAGTCTTTATAACTGTTGTCGGCCATTTTAAGAGAGAGCAAGAGCGTGGGAAGAGAGTTGTTTGTTTTTGGAGTTTTATGGTATATAAGCTAGTTTATAATAATTAATAAATGCGTTTTGCATTGTTTTATAAAATTTTAAATTCGCTATTGCATTTTATAAATTTAAGTTGCATTTTTTGTTTATAACATTTCAAGTACGAAGCTGCCACGTATTCCTTTGAGCAAACTCTCTTATCACAATTGTTTTTATTTGTGCAGTTAACCACTCAGCTCCTCTCTCATATAACCGTTGTTCCCACGTTCACCGTTTACTTTATGGGCCCGCAACAACAAACACACGGGCGTTCCCCAAGATTAAATGTTCGCACTTCGGCTGTCTCCGAATTGGCCAAATGAACTATGCATAACTGATAAGCCTTGCGTCACTGTCACACACAATAGCAATAGCACCAATTGAAAGGTTTTCTATGAATTCTTTAATTAATCAGAGGCCAAGGCCCGCGCCCGGCACTCATACACATACACAAACACGAATGAATAAACGTGAACTCCATTGAGTTTTCTCCACATGCTTAAACTGCATTAAATTGTCCACATTGTTGAACTTAACTATATTTAGGTATTAATTATTTATTCATACATATTAATATATATAATTTGAGCACGTTTCGTTTTACTTGAATCTTTTATTTTGGCCAAACTGGGACAGCTGTTTTTAGCAGCTTGCTGTAAAAGCCCAGTGTTGTAAAGTGGAATCAGAATTTCAGCAGCACTCACCATTTGACGTTTACGAGCACTGCCATCTATTCTGCCCTGGTTGTAACTACTATTTACCGATTGGCCAGCTTTGAAAAGAAATTTAAAAACGCAGAGAAGCTATAAACTTTTTCTTTAAGGTGATAAATATAATATTAGCCCTTTTTACCACGGCTCACACAATTACAGCGATTTTTCCATCTGGCAATGCCTCGCCTGTCGTCAAAGTGTACTTCACATTGCAACAATTAAGGTATGGCGCTCGTAGTGTGCGCACTCAGCAAAGTACTTTAAAAATATGAGCGCCTTACCTTATTTCTAGTATCATGCTGTACTTTCAAGAGCAAAAAATCCCTTAGTCATCTCAGACAAGTGTATGCAAACTTTAAAATTCATTTTCAGGAAAACTGTGAGGAGAACATTTCTACTATCAGGGGACATATCGTGCATATGTATGTGAACGACCTCTAAAAGTGGAGATATTGAACGAAACTGGTCAATCTAATTTTAATGCAAATTTTGTATGTGTAAATTCCAAGACTGGTCCACTGTAAACTGATTTTCTTAAAATCTGTGGAGACGATTTCCAAAACTTTTATACTTCCAAAACTTGCATAGCTTCCTGATACTACGTTTATGCTAGCAATATCAAGGTTTTTTAAAATCACGCTTTTAAAAATGCGCCTGTTAATGCTGTCATATAAAAAACACGATTTTTCTACAGTGAGATGGAACCTATGTAAGAAATCATGGTTTTTCTCAAAAACCATAGACAAAATTCGTGTGTAGCAAAAAATCATGATTTTGTGTTTATGCTTGTATTTTTTGGAAAAATCATGATCTGAAACCATGGATTTTTGCAAGCATAAACGTAGTATGAGTCTGGAGACATTTAGCCTTTTGTGGATGTGCGATTTTTCAACTTAATATTTCTAATTCCTGGAATTCTCAATTCACCCAAACTTAAATTATTAGTTTAGGTTTCTCTTAACATTTTGCAATTTAATTTGGCTCAAAACGTTAAGTAGTTATAAATAAAAAAAACTATTTTTAGTCCACACTCCACTATTACAAGCTATTTTTACAGAAATATCAGTTACAAATTTGGACCATCACTAGGCCTTTCACGAGCACATCGTGCTCGTGCTGGTTTTGGTATTAGTGCGACCGCACTTGTCTCTTTTTGGGATTAGTGTGACCAAGCTGCACAATTTTTGAGATTTTTTTTGTAATCAACTTCCTTGCCCCACGAAATTCACAATTTCGAAGGGATCTGCAAGAAAAGCTTACAATTTTTGAACCAAAACGTTCTCGCTTAGTCACGCACTTAACATAATATACTGTCCACAGAGGGGAAATCAGCCTTGTTGTATCGACCACGACCACCCCCTCCAAAAACCAATCACAAAGCAGCTCCAACAAAGCACTACAACAACAACATGTCTGTTCGGGAATTCATCAAAGGTCTGCCCACCCACGATTCAACAAACTTCACCCATCTCAGCGAGCATGGGATACGCACGTCACAGAAACGTGCATCCGTCTACTTGCCCACTGAAGATGAGGATGTGGCCTCGGAGCAAATAATCGTCATGGACAAACGCTGCGTGCTGCTGCGCTATCTCACACAGCAATGGGACAAGAAGACACTGCAGCGAAAACGGGAGCATGGCAATGACAGCACCAATGCCAACAACACCTCCACGCACAATGGCAGCAACATCAAAAAGCGTCCACGACTAGACCCCAATGAGTTGAACTGAGAGGGGAGACCGAGGCAGAAGCAGGAGCATGGTAGGGACAACAATGAGTGCAGAAGCTTATTAATCTTCATCTATAATTCATTTATGTTTAAATAAACTAAGGAAAGTACAAAATAGAGACGCGAGTTTTCTTTGTCTATTCCCGCCGCCCCCACAAGAAATACCAGGATGTTGAGTTTCTCCCAATGGATTTTACTTTTTGACTACATTAGGCTAGGTTAATGGTGTCCCAAGTCCTTGGGATCTGGTTTGCCATACTGCTTCTCCCACCAGGTGACATATTCCTTCTTACGCTGCTCGCGTTTGGCGAAATATTCAGGATATTGAGCCTTCTCCAGGGGATGCCAGTAATCCAAAAGCCAATCGGGTGGAATCACCTCACGCTCAAAGGCGCAGCCTCCCGCACTGTTGGCAACTGTATGGGGAAATCAATACAATCTCTGGGTAATTTGGTAAACTCAAGGTGTGGGTGTCGACTTACAGTTCCTGGGCTGAAAATGCTTCGTCTCGAAGAGTTCTTTTTGGCCACTGGCTAACAGGCGGATGCCTTCACCCAGATCCTTGTTGCGATGCTCATCGAAGCGGGCGCGCATCTGAACGGCACGATAGCGATACACATTGCTGAGATGCACTGCATCATTATGTAATCTGTTTAGACCAAATTCAAGTGTGGGCGCTTACCGTCTGTCATACCAAGCCTCCAGATTACGCAGGGCACGCTTGTAAAGGCTGCACACTTGACGCTTGTGCGAAACTATAGCCAAGGGAACTTGGGCCATGTTTTAGAGGTGTTTTCCTTAAATTTGCTAAATTCTTTCGATTGCCAAACAGCTGTCAGCCGTAGTCGTTTTGCAGCACTGCCACAATTTTACCACTTTCCAAGACTTAAGAGTTTCAGTGTGACCAGAGGCTTCTGCACTATTAAATTAATAATGTTGGCGCCATAAATCCAAATACACATTCAAAATGTATTTTTTCAACAAACGAAACTAATAATTAATAAAAAAAGGATTGCCTTAACTTCTAGGTCATTACATTTAATATACACTGGACAATATCCTCGGGTATTTTCAGTGGCTCTTCGCATAGTTCGCCCGTCTGTTTGTCGTACATGTAAATCTCATTGATCACACGATCCTCGTGCTTTGGATCCAATGAGGAGACCAAGACCAGAGATCCCTCTGCCAGATCGGCCAAAATTTGTTCAATGTCATGCTGGCTAACAGCACCAGATGGCGTATCCGGAGACAGAGACAAATCTGTGGCGATTTGTTCATAATGCTCGGACTCCACATCGCTGATATAGTTGAGGCTGCCATCATCCATGTTGATGATGGTTTTGTCGTGCAAAGGCAGAAACTCCTCAACGAACTCCTCCTCTTCTTCCTCCTCCGCCGGGAGCCGCGGCTCGTCGTCAGCTAGAAGTTCATTTAACTCCTCCTGTATTTCACCTTTGGTGGGTAGTTGCGGTGCGGTTTGTTCAGTTTTGATGCTGGCCTCCTGTTTGATGGTCTCAAATGAGGGTAAAACCTGTGGCGATGCAGGCTTCTCCTCCTCCTCCTCCGCTGCTTGTATTGTCGGCATCTCTGGTTCTTTGGGCAGTTGTTCTCGTGGTCGTGCTCGTTTCCGTGTTTCTCGGGGGCCACAGTCCCCATCCGTTTTCAGCTCCTTGCGACGTTTGGCCCAGGCATGCTTGCCCATTTTCTCTTTGATGACATGCTCATTCTCGTAGACCACATCGCCATCGCTGAGTGAGCGCGCCGCCTTGCTCTCTGTCTGTTTGGAACGTTTTTTGCTATTCTCAGCCTGTGTGGACATTATATCCTGCCACTGCCTGTCCTTCTCCTTTCGCTCACGATCCTCCCGCTCCAGTTGATCCTTAAGGTCTTGTATGTTAAAGGCTTTGGGATAGAGCAAGGCCTTGTTAATCAGCTGGGCATTGGTGCGCTCCTCCTTTTTGTACTTAAGCTTGAGGTCACGACGTGTGCGCGTAGGGAACATTTGGCACATTAAGGAGAAGTCGGTGCCAATGATCTGTAGGCTACGATAGAAACGAACTGTCTCATCCGAGGTCCAGTAGAGAGTGCGCTTGTGCCGCTTATAGAAGCCGTTGTCACCTGCAAAGGATTGAAATTAGATTACAAATTGTGATTTGCTTGCCTTGAGGCATCTCCTCACCCGTTGTCTCATCCATAAGTATCAGCGACGAGTTGGCCAGCACTTTGCGGGCCTCCACCTCGGCTGTGGTCTCAATCTCCAGCGTTTTCTCATCAATAATCATCTCGCCATTGGCATCCAGTTTCAATTGGGGCACTGGCATAGCCCCCGCAGATGCCTCCTCTTTGGCATCGAGCAGTTGATCGGTCATGGGTTTTGCCTCCGCACCGGCATTTGATTCGGCCTTAATGGTGGTCACAACAGGTTTCTGTTCCATGGGATTGTTCTCGGGGTTATAGAAGATCATGTCAAACATTTTGAAGGTGGATTTGTCTGGAACACCTTTGTAAAAGCGCGTCTCGAAGTCTCGTCGTGCATTCACACGTTGTCCGGACGGACATTTGTCATCCGAGGGTTTGCCACGCTGCTTGCCGCCACCCTCGGAGTAGACAGAACATGTAGACTCTGTGCGCACCCTTCCGCCAGCGTTGCTCATGGCGGGTGGAAAATATTTGTACTGAGATTGGGAAGCGGGCGAGACCCCAACTGACGGCTGATGATGAGGCGTGCCCAGTGATGAGGAACCACTAAGATAACGTTCACGGCGTGTGGGCGTAGCCGGACTCTGGTAGTCCCCCTCATAATCCCCAGCCATTGGGGAACCAACGAAGCTATTTCGCCGCTGATTAAACGACGGGGTGGGACGCACACGTTGGCGAGCCTGCGCCTTGCTGGGCGACATGGGGAATCCACTGGAGGTCTTCTGCAGGTCCATTTGAATCACATTATCCTCAAAATCCGAGTGGAAAGCCTCATCTTGCAGGCCCACTGAGCTTACAGGCATTTTAAAATCCACTTGCGTGGGTGCAAACGCCACTTGGTCTGGGACTGGCAATGAATCAAGCTCAGCATCAGCATCAGGCTCAGGTTTAGTATCTGGCTCCAGTTTCGGAACGATCGGTATGGGCGGCTCTTCCTTGCGAGGCTTGCGCTTGATGTTCGTCAGATTGGCCGTGGCCTTAATGCGCTGACGTCGCATGGACATTTTGACTGAATCCTAGTTTATCCTTTTGCTATTTGAATGAAATTTCACACATCGAAGCATTAAGCAAATAAATACATTTAAATTATTTTGCGCAACAACAAAAACCACGAGTTTGTTACACTCGCTATGAGTTACGTTACGTTACGTTAGCAATTGCAGTGTTGGTTTACGAGAGAAGCAAAAGTGCGCACTGTGGTTTGAGGCAACTGAAAAGAAAATCAAATTTAATATGCTAGTATTTAGTATGCTTTACAAATTTTCAAAAGCCATAATTTTAGTTTTTAATAATACTATACCGATAGATTCTAAAGTTTGTAGTCTCGGGGCAGACATTACATGCTATTTAATATTCTTGCCATTCTATACAATAAAGTTTGGTGCACTCTTGTTCTTTATATTTATTTTTAATAGTATCTCCCTAATGCAACAAAACAGGTGGGGCGGTGTCAGGGTGATGCGTACTTTTGCCAAAAGCTTACGCTACAAAAGTACGCGCAGCACTGAACGTCAAGGTACTTTTGCAGAGAACTCACACTGATGCCACCTTACCTCTCTTGTTGTATCATGAGTATTTCATTTGATTTCCATGACTTAAAAAGAATTGGAAGAAGTTATATATGCCATATCTTCTAAACTATTTCAAATTTTTGAAAACAGATAAAAACCGGGGACCGTAACTGTTATAACTTAAAAAAATTACAAATTAATAATTATTTTTAATTTTTAAAGCAAACAATTCCTTTTAATTTATATTTTAAAAATGTTTACTTAAAAATTTTACCGTAAAATTTTTTTAAAATATAAATTTTATATTAAAATTATGAAAAATGTCTATTGTTTGAAATAAAAAATAAAAATTAAGCTCGAATAATTTTTTAACCAAACGCCCTATAACAAACATTTTTACACATATGTGATCTATAGATCAGTATGTATGTATACCTACCTACATACCGCCTAGTCGGTCATGGAAGAAAGCCAGAAGTACTTATTTCACGATCATTTCTCATACATGAGCATAAGATTCTGGTTTATAAAAATTTGTATATGTTTTTTCCATAACTGTTGTTTTTGGTCCCTGTCCAAAATATATATATACAACAATTGCCAGGTAGAATAAAGCTTTTACCTTTCGATTTGATTTTAATCTTATCCCACTGTGCAGTGGTGCAGCTCTCAGCAGGCTTCTTGTTGTTTACCAACACGGTTACATCTTGTAACGATACAAAAACAAAAATAACTGAATCCACACTCTGCAGGTTGCACGTTTTTCTCAATTGGATTTGAAAAATGATAAGAAAAGCAACAACTACAAAAACATTGCCGTAGCCAGCCGTCAGACCGATTCAACCCATAGGAAACAATCAAATCAAAATTTTCCCCAGTTGCAAAGACAACACAAATGTGACAAGTGTGTGTGTGTGCGCGTGTGTTCAAAAAATAGCGAAGCAACATCACATTACACCCCCAACCCCGCCAGCCATCCTACCGGCCCCGGCCACGCTGTTATGCAAGCCGGCATGCTGCTCAATCGATTTGTACTAGCAATCAAGAATCAATCCAAGGAAACTCTGCGCGCCTGGAGCTACCAATGCGAATCGATCCTGGCCCAGCGATCACGGCGCATCCAACAGCTGGTGACCTTTTATCAAAATGTATATGGCACCCAGGGACTGAAACAACTGTGGCGCTCGTATTACCGCCGCGAGCTGCAGCCGCCCCTGCGCGGCATCCTCATGAGTGCCGTGGGGCTGGCGGGGATATTTGATTGGAACAAGGAGCGCCTGGCGCTGGCCAATTTCGATGTGTGCCGGCGAGACATCGAGTTCATCAATACCCTGGCCAAAAATAAGCTATGCGAACGCTGCCAGTCCAAAAAGATGACATATTGCTACTGCCTGCTGGGCAATCAACGGTGCCGGAAGAGTGGAGTGGTCCCCGCCTCCCCGCCAGCAGCTGCATCGCCAACACCCTCCACCAGCAAGGTGAAGCCAAATATACCGGCGACGTCCGAAGCGGACAAGGAATTGAGCATAAGCAATTGCAAGGTGGCTCTGGATTTGAATGCTCAGGGCGCTCCGCCGGGATCTGTGCGGATTCAGTCCCAGGATGATCACAAGTGGGAGCCATACTTTAGCAAAAACGAGTTCAGCATTTGGCGACGTGAGGAACGTACATCCTTGTATTCATATAAGGTAAGACAATTGGTTCGTGCTGTTGAGATTTGCATTTGACGGTCTATCGCTTTAGGTATATGCCCGATTTGACGATATCACCGCCGATGACTTCCTTCATGTGCAAACCGATCTCGACTATCGTCGGCAATGGGATGATACGGCCCTAAGGCTAGAACTGATCAGCGAGGATCCTGTACCCGGCAGCAATTCGCATTTGATCTACTGGGAAATGCAATGGCCGCGCCTCTTTGCCAATCGAGACTACGTCTATTGTCGGCGCTACATCAAGGATGAGACGAAAAAGGTGATTCTCATCTGCAATCGCGGAGCCAAACATAGCGCCTACCCAGCGCTGTCCGGCAAGGTGCGTGTGACCGATTACTGGAGCCTGATGGTGATAAAGCCGTTCCGGGGATTCCATGAGCCGGGCCTACATTTCATACTAACATACTACGACGATCCGGGCATACCCATTCCGCAGAACATCAAATCTTGGGTGACCCAGAAGCAAATGCCCGAGTTCCTTACCAAAATGTATGTGGCCACCAAGAACTATGCCTGCTCACGGGCCCTGAAAATGAAGGATATGTTCAATAGCTTTACCATAATCAACGATGAGTACACAGCCAACGCCCAGCGTGGCAGCTGGTTGGGCAGCCTGAGCCGGCACAGGCGCAAGATGAACAACGAGCCGGATGAGGCGGAACGTTAGGACACATACACATACCACACTTTACACACTGCTTCTAAAATATTTGGCAAACGGATGGAAACTAATCAAATTAATGGGGGGAAAAGTAACAGCAAATGTTGTGCAATAAAACCAATGAACATTGAAATCTGTGCCACCAAACTAAGTAAAAATTCGATTATATATATACACATAAATATATGATACATTTACCAGCCACATACATACAAAATATGGAACACATTACATAAGTTTAGATATTGTTTTTAAAAGCAATTATAGAAAATTATTGAAATTATATGTACAACCTAATAAATCCAAAATTCTTCTCCCGAATATGGAAATATGGTGTAACGAAACAGGGTGCGAAGTACTTTGGAAGGTTTTAGTACATATAAATGACCTATGTCGACTGATTTTGAACTGGAGTCTAATAAAAGTTCTTGAATCGAATATAAACAAAAAGTTTTTGCAAAGGCCTTCTATGAGATGCAATGTCCTACACCACTGGGCGTCTAGTTATGGGCTCTAAATATGAAGACTTTTAGCATTATCATTTCAAAACCATATCCAAAAACGTCATTTTACGATTTGAAAAAACAGTATTTTACTTTTATTTATAAGTCCAGGCAAAGGTAGAGAAGTATTGGTTAATGTTTCTCATAGCTGCTTTAGCTGGACACTTTCTTCTCAAACCAATACCTTATGTTTAATAAGTAAGGCAACCGGTCTGAGTACTTAACCTTAGACTTTCCAACAGGTTCGAATCCCCGGAACGAAATCTTCACTAGAATTTCAGATGCTTAACGCGTTGATATTTTGTAGTGTTTTGGGGCTTTGATCCTAGACTTTGAGCTCAGTTCGAAAGCAGTGTATTAAATGACATCAAATTACCTTAATGGCCCATTCATTCTGAAGAAATTGCTATTTTATTTCAAAATATCAATATTATTAATATTTTTACCCCAAATTTTATATCAAAATGATACTTTTTCAATGTCGATATAGATATTTTTGAAATATCCAGCACCCCTGGCTTATAGTCGTAGTCATAGCTAGCTCCCTCAACTGGGGGTAAAGCATTTTCAATGGACGTATAAGAGCCTATAAGGAGAAACAGCTAGGTGCATATTTAATTAAAGGTGGCTTGAGCACCCAGAAAAAAGCAGAAGGAATAACTTTAGAGCGAACACTTTAAAAAACAAGAAAGAAAGTCGGTCAAGCCCAACTATAACATACTCTGTTCCAACGAAATTAAACGCTCAGCATAAATTTTGATGCTGCAGTAGCAGCTGAAAGCAGCGCTGCAGCAGCGAACCGTCTTTTGATCATAACTCGGCAACCGCTAATCCGATCTTCACCATTCCTTTGGCGACTCGATAAGTTATCCTGATTACTAAACATGTCTAGAAACCCCGAACCATCTCTCTTTAAAACTGTGGGAGATATGACGTTTTTACCAAATTGCGGGGGCGGGAGGGGGCGTGGCGAAAATTGAAAATAAATTTGATCTACCTGCAGACATGTGAAGCATATGTCCCATACATGTCAAACCTCTATCCTTACCATCTCTATCTCTTGCCATCCAGACAAACGTTCAGACGGACATGGGTGTGTCGACTCGGCTGTTGATACTGATCAAGAATATATATACTTTATGGGGTCGAAGATGCTTCCTTCTGGCTGTACTCTTGCACAAACTCATAATACTCTATTTACCTACGGCACAGAGTATAAAAATCTATATTCGTTATTGAATTTTCAAGAATTTCGTTCTTGAAATCGGGCTGATTTTGTTCTTAGTATAGAGTTTTTAAGCAAGAGGAGCGAGGTAAAGAAACAGAGAGGAGAGCAATCACATTTGAGAGAAAACAGCTTTGAACTCGCTCTCTCTGTTTTGTTTTTATCGGAGAGGGGCATGATGCAACTATTAAAGGTGAGGCCAAGCCAGTGTGATGCGTACTTTTGCCAAAAGCTTACGCTTCAAAAGTACGCGCAGCACTGAACGTGAAGGTACTTTGCAGAGAACTCACACTGGCTTGGCCTCACCTTATATAGTTGCATCATGGAGAGGGGTGTGTGGGAAAGCTTTCGAGCGGAGAGTGCAATCGATTTGTGCACTCATGTTGCTTTGGAATTCCCAACCAGCTTTGGCATTGCTGGCTTAGAGAGTCCGCTGTTACTGCCACTCTTCTTCTGTTGTCATGCAGCTGAAGTTTAGAGGCGTCTGTTTGGATGAAAGCGTCAAATTAGCTGGGAATTGACACTGTTGCTGTTACAGTGTTTTAGACTTGTCTGCCTGTTGCTCGTGGCGCTTGGAGCACATATATTTGGAGCATTTCTTTGTATCTTTTTCTGAGTCTGCCATGCTTTTCCTCGTGGTATCGCAGAATTTCTCAGCGCATTCTGTGAGCAAAGTAATTAGATAGGCTCAGGGGAAGTTCTAAGCAACTGCTTACTAGGTTTAAGAAACAAATTAGGAGAGATAGGGTAGTGTCTGACCGGCTGGTAAGGTCTTTATCATGTAATACTTAGAGCTTGACAATTTATATAAATCAAATAATTATGACAATTTTTAAATTAACATTGAGTTTCGGTATTTATTAATACGTTATTCTCTCATTTTTGTTCGCTCGCCCATGAAGTACACATTACTACATATCGAGAGGTATATTTTACATTTTGGAAACCAAAGATTTTTAGTTAGATTTTAGACAGATGCTATCTTACTTCTAGTTAACATTTCGCCGGTTATATTACAAGCTATATTAATACAAAAACTGAGATTGCAGGTTTAGTAAGACGAGAGACATTGGGCGCAGTCAGCAGATACACCCGAATTACGATTACCCATGATTCACTGCTGAATGCCACTGATTGCTAAGTTTAGGTTATTTTCTGACTTTAGTACATTTGTTTGAAAATGCTGGCACAATTTTTAAGTTTGTCTGTTTAGCGTCGGTAAACATTTTGTATGAATCCAGCTCAGCAATCAGCATTGCTTTAGGCAATCACTGTATCCAGCTGGTAAAATCAGTAAAATCGGAAATCATTATTATCAGCTGAATACGCCCATTGATAGAGAGCGCCAGCACTGGTTTTGTTTTACAGTTCACTGTGATCCTTGCTGCTGGGTGGATTGTTCACATAGGCTATAAAGTCCTTGCTGGTACGTCCGCCATTATAGTCTAGTTGAGTTTTGAGGTAGGAGAAATACATAATGGTGGGATAACCACGCACATTATATTTGGCACAAAGGCCGGAATGTTTAGTGCAATCAACGGCAACGAAAACCACACGTGGATCATCTTGCAGAGCTGTGGCGGCAGCTGTAAACTCCGGCTTCGTGTGCTTACAGTGGCCGCACCCTGTCAAAACCAAGGTGAAGTATTTAGTAAAGGAAACCCAAATGTAAACTACAGTTTACTCACAAGGCGCATAGAACATGACCAGGGCATGTTTCTTTCTCTTGAGGGTCGTCGCAAAGGTCTCTTGATTAAGAAAGAGCACCTCTTGGCTGTCCTCCTCTTCCTCCCAACTCTTCTCTGGCGGTGGAGGTGGTGGCGGCTCTTTGGGGTCCCGCATGAATTCCACAATTTTCGCTGCATCGCGCACATTCACATCGAACTTGAACTGACCATGCGAGAAATATTTCACCGTGGGATAGCCCTTAACCTTATACTTTTCACCTATAGCCTGCTCTTTGGTGGCATCCAAGGCGGCCAAGATGCCGGGTATATTTTTCTTTTTCATCTCTAGGGCGGCCTTTTCATATTCGGGTTTCATTCGTTTGCAGTGTCCGCACCCTGCCAAAGATAAGGTAAAGAAGTTAGTAAAGGAAATCCAAATGTTGGTATACTGAGTACTCACAAGGCGCATAGAACATGACCAGCACCGAATTCTCTTCCTTTAGCGCCGGTTCAAAGCCCTGCGTAGTAAGATGTACAATTTCCGAATTGGTATCCGCAGACCATTCGGGGTCTTTGGCTTTCGGAGTGGGTTTAGCTTGGGGATTTAACATGAAATCCACTATGGCATCCTTAGTATTCTCACCCTCATAGTGGTATCGAAGCTTGCCGTTCTCAAAGTATATGAGTGTGGGAAATCCTGCCAGGAAATGGTGTTAAGTTAATCTCTGCCGAAAATATGTGGTTATTTACCTACCTGTTATGTTAAACAATTTCCGTATGGGCGCATTCTCCTGACGTTCGGAGTTCATGGCAGCCACCACACAGCCACCCTTGGACTTGAGCTCTGTGGCTGCCTGCGCATAATCCGGTTTCATCTTCTTGCAGAAACCACACCAGGGCACATAAAACATGACTAGCATGGGCCGTATGTCCTTACGCAGATGTTTGCTGAATGATCCCGCATCACTGAAGTGCAAAACATCTGCTCCAGCGGGGTCCTCTTCCCATGGTAGATCACCCAACGGATCCCGCATAAATGTGACCATCGAGCCCACAGTCAATTGGCGATCGTAATCCTTGTGGTAGTCCCCATCCTTGTAGTGTTTCAGAGTGTATGGCTCGGGTGTAATTTTCAGTTTTTTACATAGTTTCTTGCGATCCTGCTGACCACAATCCACTAACAGCATGGTTCCACTCCCACGCACCGTCTCCGCCGCCTCGCGAAACAGTTTTAGCTCGGCCGCAGCCGCCTTAGCGTTTGACACATATAGAGCCAAAACATTGTTTTTCGTTCTGAGCAACTTTTTAAAGTCTTTGTACTCCACAATGTCCTCCTTCACGGATGATATTTTGGTTTTTGCAGCAACAAGTGACAGCAAAAGGAGGGGGAGAAGCAACGCACACTGCCCGGAGATCCACATCGCAGTAACCAAATTTAACTAGATGTATGGAGTGTTTAAGTAATTTAATTGTTTAATTGCATGTTTTATACAGATTATCAGCGCAAATTTAATGGAAATTCTGCTTGAAAAATCTGTTGAAAATGCCGATGGACATGGATGCTAACGTCAGCGTTTATCGGTTATCGAAGTCGAATTCAGCTCGGCCAACAGTGATGTCTACTTACAGCTTGCGGTTTATTAGTGATGCTGAACTTAAAAGCTATTTTTAGAAGCTTCTTTTTCTGAATGTACAAGTCGAAAGTATTGCGTCCAAATGTCAAAGGAATAGCCTCAAAATTAACGAAGATATAGCGGTTCAAACGAACAGCCTTATGCTAATAATTTTAAATCAATTTGAGCGCAAACCACATTTCTGAAGTTCGTGACATCACAGCTCAAAATCTACTTGACAGATATTTTTGAAATTTTCTTACACTATTTGAATACATAAATTAACAAGTAATCAGTTAGAGGTTTTATTTAAAGCATTTATTAATGTATAATAATAAGCTTATCGGAACATATTACGTTTTAAAAGTACTTTATCTTTTTGTTCCGTCTCTTGCCATCTCTGCCTCCATACGGAGAGACAGACGAATATGTGAAATGACATCGACTCGGCTGTTGATGCTGATCAATAGTTTAAAAAATCTTCAGTGACAAATTAAACAAAAATTTTTCCAAATTTCAAACACAGCTAAAAAAAAAGCTAGTTTTTGTGATACAGTGTAACTGGCTGTCAAATCTGACTGTCATTTTCTGTAATCGAGAGCTGGTCACACTGTTTGTACGTGTCGGCCGAAGAAAAGGAAGCAAGCAGCTGAAAATCATATTAGTAATCCAGTATATCTGGCCGATTGCAATCTTTCACAGTGGGTATTAGGTCCTTAAAGATGCCTCTCAAATTGGACATCAAGCGTCGCCTGACATCGCGCTCGGATCGCGTCAAGTGCGTCGATCTACATCCGGCGGAGCCATGGATGTTGTGCGCCCTGTACAATGGCCACGTACACATCATGAACTACGAGAACCAGCAAATGGTCAAAGATTTCGAGGTATGCGATGTGCCGGTGCGATCGGCGCGTTTTGTGGCACGCAAGAATTGGATAATAACGGGGTCGGATGATATGCAAATCCGTATCTTTAACTACAACACACTGGAGAAGGTGCACTCCTATGAGGCGCACTCGGATTATTTGCGCTGCATAGCTGTGCATCCCACGCAGCCGCTGGTGCTGACCAGCAGCGGTGAGTAGCATGCATGTTAAGAGTTTTTCAATATTTTACCTTTGATTTCATCAGACGACATGCTCATCAAACTGTGGAACTGGGAAAAGTTGTGGGCCTGCCAGCGTGTCTTCGAGGGTCACACCCACTATGTTATGCAGATTGTGTTCAATCCCAAGGATAACAACACATTTGCTTCTGCCTCGCTGGATCGCACCGTCAAGGTCTGGCAGTTGGGTTCCAATTTTGCCAACTTTACACTGGAGGGCCATGAGAAGGGAGTGAACTGTGTGGACTATTATCATGGCGGTGATAAACCATATTTGATTTCGGGTGCCGATGATCGCCTGGTGAAGATCTGGGACTATCAGAATAAGACCTGCGTCCAGACGTTGGAGGGGCATGCCCAGAACATTTCGGCTGTGTGCTTCCATCCGGAGCTGCCGATTTTGCTGACTGGTTCGGAAGATGGCACCGTACGCATCTGGCACTCGGGCACTTATCGCCTGGAAACCTGCCTTAATTACGGATTCGAGCGAGTTTGGACCATTTCCAGCATGCGTGGAACAAACAATGTGGCTTTGGGCTATGATGAGGGATCGATCATTATCAAAGTGGGACGCGAGGAGCCGGCCATGTCAATGGATGTGGTGGGTGGCAAGATCATTTGGGCCAAACACTCAGAAATGCAGCAGGTGAGCTAAATTATAAACCGATCAAAGAAGCCATGTTACATTTTTCGAATCCCTCTTCCCAGGTTAACCTAAAGACCATTGCCGATGGCACTGAAATCAAAGATGGAGAACGTTTGCCGGTTGCTGTCAAGGATATGGGCGCCTGTGAGATATATCCACAGACCATAGCCCACAATCCCAATGGACGATTTGTGGTGGTCTGCGGGGATGGCGAATATATCATTTATACATCGATGGCCTTGCGCAACAAGGCCTTTGGCTCGGCCCAGGAGTTTGTCTGGGCCCTGGAGAGCAATGAGTATGCCATAAGGGAAAATAATGGCACGGTACGTCTATTCCGTAACTTCAAGGAACGCAAAAGTTTCACTCCAGAGTACGGAGCCGAGAGTATCTATGGTGGTTATTACTTTGGTGTGAAGACCTCATCGGGCTTGGCTTTCTATGATTGGGAAACCCTTCAGCTGGTGCGTCGCATTGAGGTACAACCCAGGAATGTGTTTTGGAACGAGAGTGGTAGCCTAGTTTGTCTGGCCACCGATGACTCATACTTTGTACTGGGCGTGGACACGGCTCAGGTTGCCAACGCCGTTGAGTCCAAGGAGGGACTAGAGGATGATGGAGTGGAGAGTGCTTTCAATGTATTGGGTGAGTAAGACTACAGGATGCGACAGGATGAAAAGGCTTCATTGACTAATTTTATTTTCTAGGCGAAGTCTCCGAATCCGTTAAGACGGGCCTCTGGGTGGGCGACTGTTTCATCTACACAAACTCGGTGAATCGAATCAACTACTATGTCGGCGGTGAGATTGTTACCGTTTCCCATTTGGATCGTACCATGTATTTGCTGGGATATGTGCCCAAGGACAACCGATTGTATTTGGGTGACAAAGAGCTAAATGTCATCAGTTTCTGTTTGCAATTGTCAGTGCTGGAATACCAGACAGCCGTCATGCGTCGCGACTTTGAACGTGCCGATCTGGTTCTGCCTACAATACCCAAAGAGCATCGCACTCGCGTGGCACACTTCCTGGAAAAGCAGGGCTTCAAGTCGCAAGCTCTACAAGTGTCCACCGATGCAGATCACAAATTCGACCTGGCCTTGCAAATTGGAGAGCTGGACATTGCCTTGAAATTGGCTCGCGAGGCGGAGAACTCACAGAAATGGTCCCAGCTGGCAGATGTGGCGGCGCGCAAGAATAACATGTCGCTGGTCAAGGAGTGTATGCAGAAAGCGAACGATTTCAGTGGCTTACTGTTGCTGTCCACCGCTTCCGGGGATGCCCAAATGCTGGAGGAGGTTGGCAGCGCCGGCTCAGCCCAGGGTAGGCATAATATAGCCTTTCTGGCCTCTTTTCTGCGCTCTGATGTCCAACGTTGCCTGGAGATTCTCATTGAAACCAATCGATTGCCCGAAGCAGCGTTCTTTGCGCGCACTTACCTGCCCAGTCAGATGTCACGGGTGGTGGAACTATGGCGGGAGGAGCTGGGTAAGGTCAATGAAAAGGCCGGACAATCGCTGGCCGATCCAGCACAGTATACAAATCTCTTCCCCGGCCTGTCCGATGCCTTGCGCGTAGAGCAGCATCTGCAGGAGGAACGAACCCGCAAAGTTCCGGCACGTTTGGCTGGCCAATTGCCGTTGAACAGTGAACGGAATCCTTTGGAGGAACTGCATAGAGCCGAACAGCAAGGAGGCGGTCTGGAGGATAATGAGAAGCCAAAGCCGGCATTTGTACCCACTGCTGCTGCGCCCGCTTTCATAAAACCGACTCCTCCTGCCGCCAGCAACGTACTTGTGGATGAAGATGATGATGATTTAGATTTGGAGATTGATGGCATTACGCTGGATGACGACATTGATACTACGGATGTCAACCTGGATGATGACTTTCTGAGCGAAGATTAAGCCGGGCGAAATGGACTCTAATGCAGAAATTCAGTTTTTGTTTTTTAATTGCTAAGAGGGGAATCCCCCTCGCATTTCAAGCCACACAATTCCATGCATGCATTCGCATTTGATTCGATTGAATGTCCTTTCCCGTGCATTAACTTTAAAACATAAAAATTATATATATTAAAATCTATTAAATAATATGTACAACCATTGTGGAGCAGCAGCATTGCAATAAATATTTAAAATACAAAATTAAGAAGATGTGAAATACTACTGGAGCGAAGCTGAGATCCGTGTGTTTGCATTTTGAAACTATTATCAGATGAATTTGACTCTTGTTTGACATGTTCTCTGCCGCGAAAGGACTTGTCTTGTTACCGGTAGCCGGATTCGCGAATTTGGCGTTGCAAACATTAATTTTTTAAAGTTCAATACACCTCCAAATGTGTTGCCCACCAAGTACACTCGAGAGAAGCCTTAGCCCTGTTTCCAAGCAGAAGTATAAGAATATGAGGGACTCGTTAAGGAAGCACAGCGTGGACATTATTCCCAGCTACGAAGACACAACTGCAGCAAAAAAGAGACAGTTCCCGTCCCTGTGGAAGTCACTGAAATATCGGAAAACATGTAAATTTCCTTTTCTGATTCTCGATTCGCATCTCTCAGATACACCAGGACACTCGAAAAGTTAACCAACGAATATTCACCAGAAATATCTAGTATATTTAGCACTAATGATATGAATACCAATATTGACAACCTTTTAGAAGACAATGACCTACAAAGATAAACGTACGCTCATTTTAAAGCTACAGAAATTCTCTTTCAAAGCCACTTTCAAATTTTTCAAATATCTCTTACCGTTTCGATTTATAACCTGGTTTTAAAGCTCAGTTTTGATGAATTATTTATTTGATGTAGACCTGTTTCTTGAAGGATTTTTTTTTCGCACTTAAACCGAAATATGCCAAAATCGTGATCTATGTTCTTGTTTCGGCCGATATTCTGTTAGGTCAGTTATAAATCTGCGCGAATAGTCTTTTTAAGAACTTTTAAAGTAGCGTAAAGTTTAAAAAATTGACAAAACTCATTTTTGTTCTAGGATCGTCTTTTATTCCGCCGAATCTTAAGTCTTAAAACACTTCTTTTTACTTAAATCTGCTCAAAAAGCTGTTTTTCCCAAACCATCAAAGGTAAGTTGAGTATGTCGTAGCGACTTACCCTCAAATCTGCTCGAAAAGTGACATTTTTGTACTTTTGAAGCTGCGGCAAATGGTGTCAATAACTTATTCATCTGCAAGGATCGCCCAAAACTCCACAAAATCTTAACTATTTAAGCCTGCTCTCAAGTCCTCCATTCAGAAATGATCTCGAATCTGTTTGGAAAGCTAATTATTGGAATGTGCGGAGTTTGGAAACCCAAAAAATCTAGGGGTCGGATATTATTTAATGCAACATAAAGCTGGGTTGGTTACTTTGGGTTCGAAAACTTTATAAAGTATTAGTTGCGGTTTTTATAGGTATTAAACCCCAGGTTTTTATATGGACCAACTCTTTTTGATCCGGCTTATACTTAAAATTTGAAACATTTTGTCACAGAAAGCATCTTCATTCGAAACTGCGTTTTAACAACATGCTTATATTTGAGTAAAAAACAAAAAGTGAATATTTCAATTCGTTTAAAAAGAAAGAGAGTAGGCCGCTATGCTAGGCGTTCACCATAAACACGTATAGCCATCAGCACTTCTTGCATCTTATAAAGCAACAATGCTCTACTGAGATTTGAACTGCAGTCTAATAGACTTTCAATCGAGGTTCCTAGACTCTATACTAATGCCGGCTGAACATGCTACATCTCTGAAATCAATATTGTTTTAGACTTACGTTCCATACTGAAGTAAAAACAAGAAAGAAAGTCGGTCTAGCCCGACTATAACATACTCTGTACCAAGAAAATTTGTCTTTTGATCATAGCTCGAAAACCGTTCATCCGATCTTCTTCATTTTGGCGGGTCGAAAAGTTATCCTAATAACTAAATATGTCCAGAAGGAACAAGCCATCTATCTTCAAAACTGTGGGAGATATGACGTTTTTTCTAAATTGCGGTGGCGGGAGGGGGCGTGGCCAAAATTGAAAATAAACTTGATCTGCCTGCAGATATAAGAAGCATATGTCCCATCCATGTCAAACCTCAATCTCTTACCATCTCTGAGATCTGTGCGTTCATACGGACAGACTGACAGACGGACATGGCTATATCGACTCGGCTGTTGATGCTGATCAAGAATATTTATACTTTATGGGGTCGGAGATGCTTCCTTCTGGATGTTACATACTTTTGCACAATCTTATAATACTCTATGAACCTACGGTACACAGTATAATGAGCGAAGTAATCTATAGCTTGTCGTTCCGCCTTCCTGATCACTGTAGCGTATACCAAGCGGAGGTGTTGGCCATCCAGGAAGCTGCCACCTACCTTAGCACGCTACCAATCAAAGAAGGAAACGTCTTCATATACTCAGACAATGAAGCCGCCTTTAAAGCCCTTGACTCACATACTAACAATACAAAAACGTTTACTAAATGCAGCTCATCTCTAAATGAGATCGCACGAGACTTCAGTATTCACCTTATATGGTTGCCTGGACATCGCAACATAGAAGGAATCGAGTCTGCGGACAAACTGACCAGAATAGATACCACCAACGAGCTCCTTTGAGAGAAGAGCACGATAGGTATGCCTATGGCGACACTTAAGCTCCACACAAAAGCTGACACACGTAGTCTCGCTGCGGATAGGTGGAAAAACCTTTCCTCCTGTGCGTTAGCGAGACTTAAGTTGCCAACACTAAGCCCAAAGCGTACCACCACGCTTTTACGCCACAGAAAGGAACACACATCGCTTTTGGTGGGAGCCTTAATGGGTCACTGCCTTATCGGCAGACAAGCGGCACGACTAGGCGTCACTCACCATGAAGAAGAGGAGGAAACAGTACAACACCTCCTCTGCCATTGCCCCGCCATGAGTAGAGGGAGACTTAGGACACTAGGTCAACCTCTTCTACTCAATCTCTCGGAGACATCCGAACTAGAGATCCCAGCTCTACTAATATTCATTCTGTCTACACAATGGTTAAGTAACGAGGACTCCCCTCATTAACAGAAACAGGGATCACATATGGCATCGCAATGGGCCCAAAGGGGCCTAAGTGGGTGGGCAACTTGTCGCTCTCAGCCATTGCTATCAGTCACAACTAAATACTGATCTTTAAGGTTAAACTTTTTGTGTTAAAAATTCGGTTTACTCCAAAACCAATAAATATGTCTTTAATTTCTAAGTCTTGGCTTACAATTACTTATTTATAAACAAAATTGAAACAATATTCAAATAAATTGTCCTTGTTGAGCTTAGAAAAACTCTGCACTGTATTTCTTGTTGCCAATAAAATCGCATAAATGCCCGATGGCATCGCCATGTGCGACCACATACGTGTGATTCGGATCGTATATCTCTTTCACTGGCTGCTCTTGGATATCCTCCTCATCCATCCAAGGGCTCTCCACATGAATCTTCGGCAATTGTAGCTCCATCAAATGGATGCAACCCAAATCGTCTAGCAACTCAAGTAGAAACATAATGTCCACTGGCACCAAATGAGGAAAACGAAGAAATAAACTGTGTACGGTGCAGCCATTTCGGCCAATGCATTCACTTAGTATGGCGCCCAACCAGCGATCCAAAACCCGACGATTGAGTGAAGCATTCACTCTTATCCAGGGCTGTGGACGCATGGCAATCACATCACGTGTCACCTCTGTGGGAGCAACAACTTCTTTTAGCTTCATTCTTTTGGGTCGCTCTTTAGAGGTGCTGGCATGGCCTCCTGCCTCATCGCTCTCAGTACCAGTACTGCTCTCTTCCTGCACTTTAATTCGTTTACTAGTAGTGGGTTCCTCCTTCTTTACAGCGTTTTGTTCCATTGATCGTTTTTGTCCCGCCACAGCTTGAGGTGTGGCAGCAGTGGCTGCCACTTGCAACTGGACACGTTCCCTCTCCAAGCGTTTGATATGAAACGTGTGCACCACCCAACTGCGTATGTGTTGCTTATGCACGTACATATAATAGGCGACGCCCACACGCTTGATAAGCTCATGATCGATCAATCGATTTAGGGCCTCGATTAGGAAGGTGCCCAATGGAAAATGTGCACGCAGTTCAGTGGCCAACACACCCAACGGTTGCTGTTCAATATATGAGAGCATATCCTCCATGTGCTGTATGGCATTGGCATCGTAGTTCTCGGCCTGAAGAATGGGGCGTAGGGTCTCAAATGTGTTCTCAGTGTAGTGCCAGTGGGTGGTCCTGGAGGAGAAGACACGAGATTGGAAAGAAAAAAAATAAGTTATGAAAGGAAATAGTTGGAAAAACTTTTTATTCGGTACTCACTTGATCACCTTATCCATCACGTCCTTGCGCTTTTTGTCTGCTACTTCATTTTTCTTTTGATCCTTCTGCTCCAGAGTTTGAATCTTTAGAACGGGTAGATTGACAACAAAAACATCTTGTGCCCGGGCACGTTCCTCTTTGTTCAAAGCAGGTTCATATTCCTGAGCGCTTTCTCTTTCTGCCTCCCAGGACTGTGGCTCATACTCCAAAAGACCAGCGCAATGCACCCGCCAATCGGTTAGTTTGTGCAATGTTTTCTCTGCCAAAGTTTTGCCCAGATCTTTGCACTCGGATGTCTGTTGATTTTGTCGCCAGGTGGACTCCAAATGTTTGCTTAACAGTAAAATATTATTTATGCTCACTTTAAGCGCTGAGCCGGTTTCGATGGGAAGTTCGGTTTGGGTTAATGAATCAATCACTATTTGCTTAAGTATTGCTCGCTGCTCATGCACAATTCTTTCCACAGCATTGAGATAGTTGCCACTAAGCATAATACAATTGGCAAAAGGACATTCCACCTGTTCCAAGTGAGCTGTGCTTATGGTTATGGTCTCTCCCAGCGAGTCCAGTGCACAAAAGAAGTGCATGGCGCGCAAGGGCAGCTTAGAGAGCTGATTATATGGACTGTACTGCAGACGATAACTGAGATTGGCGGGATGAAAACTGACACGTGATGTCGGTCGACCACTGTATTCGCTTTCCAAACGCTTGGCGTACTCTGTCTGCGGTGCATTATCAAAAATACAACTATAATGATCCAAAATTCGATCAGTGGGCGTACCACCCTGCCTGGACATGCTCGAGGTGTCCACTGTCAGAATGTTGGTGGGTAATTGTAGAGATAGTTTCAACGTTTTCTTAGCCAACCGTTCGGCAATAAGCAATAGCTGCCCAAAGTTGGGTGACATCATTTGTAGCTGTCCCTCGCCCTCTAGTCGCTGCTCGAACGCATAGATGGTGTCATAGACAGCAAACCCCAACTTCAAATAAATCAAACGAAATTTGTATTTGGAACTCAAGAGGTGAGTGGGTCCGGAGAGGCGACGATTGATTGTCTGGATATTGCGACGCTTAACGGCCACCATTAGAGAGTCACTTCGCGCCTTGAGGTAAGCCGCGTTCAGAACTTCCTCGTTAAAGTGTTTGTAAATCTCAAAGGATTGCATATTGAAGAGAGTCTTGTCCTTGGCACTACACAGATTACTGTGGAGTACTTGCACCGCAATAATCACCTGCAAGTCTGTCTCTGAGGTGGGATCACTGTACAACAACTGTTGATCACTACTCAGTGGGGTACATTCCATGAACTTGCGTTTGTAATCCTCCAGACTGTCTGGTATAAGGAACTGGCGGCGCACAACGCCGTGCTAAGAAGAGAAGAAAAACAGAACATAGGATAAACTATATGGGAGAAGGGAATAAAGAGTTATAAATATTACCTAGGCCATGCTTGGCTAAGAAAATAACTTCCTAGAAAACTCAGACAGACAATAAAAGTTGCATTTAGCCTGGATATGTCTTTAATATTCATATCCAGAAAATCATACAGAGGATGATAGTTTTTCATATCCTTTGGATGATTTTCAGCTCCGTTGGATGATTAAAAGGAGATTTATGACAAATCCAGTCCAGTATTTTGTGCAGTCTTGTAATCTTGTAAAGGTTGATTTGAAATCTATTTCACGCCTGATTCGTTGATATGCGATAACGATAAAATTGCTCAGTAAGGTTTGCCATTTCAACATGAGTAGACTACAGTCGATGCATGAAATATTGACCAGACAGATTTGGTTTTAAAAGGTTTTAGTTCAAGTTTGTGTCAATTTGATTCTTTGGGAAAGATCGCCTTACAGTCTTGGTGCTTGGTACACGACTGGTAATGAACCGTTGCAACGTTTATTGGCTGTCATTGATCTGCGAAATCTTATCTCCTCTATGGTTAATAAGGCGAATGGTGGTCTTTGGACTCATTAAAAGTTAGTCGAAGGTATTTAATGATCTCTTCACCACAGTCCGTTGGTGTTTTATGGCTAGGTCAGTGGGGTAGAGAAACTGAGAGAGAAGAGCATTGAGACCGCTCTCACTGTTTTGATTATTATGGGAGAGGGGCGTGAGGGGAAACTACCAAGCAGAGAGCGCCATCGATTTTTGCACTCAAGTTGCTTTGGAATTCCCAAGCAGTTCTGGCATTGCTGGCATGGAGAGACGGCTTTTAAACTGACAGTTTACAGGCAAGGACTGCTGCTGTTTAGCGGCCGGCTAAAACTTGCTATATACTTTAACAATTAATTTTCTATAATATCAATTTAAACGCTATAGGAAAAGCAACAATTTAAATTGTTGCTGGAATAGATTATAGATAGATTACTTTTGAATCTATGGAGCTCTTGATTGAAGAGTGAACGATCATACTCTTGATCCTGATGAGTTCTTGATACAAGAACGAACATTCTTGGGTTATGACAGTGCACTTTGCTTTCGATTCAAGAATAAAGCAATCTTGAAGTTGATTATGTTTCAAGAAAATATATATATGACTTGAGAATAATGCATACTTGGTAAAAGTAAAAGGAAAAACGCAGTCAGAAACTCTAACTCGGAACAAGAATTTCGGTCTTGCACCAAGAAATTGATTCAAGCATTCTTGATTCAAGAAGTTCTCTCTTATTATTTTGAGAGTACATGTTTCTTCTCTTCATAAGTTAATAATCGGTGATGTAGATTCTTCTGAACTCTTATGTCGCCTTAAATTCTCGGTTCCTTCTGGTTTTCGGGTTTTATGTCAGAACTACAAGAGCTGCTCTCAACAAGTCTCTCTCTTTCACTCATTCTTAAAAACGTCGCATTACACTTATCTCCAGGAACATCTCTGACCACACCCAGCTGTGAATATTTAATACACACAAACAAATAGCCTCGAAAGCGGACCACAGTTTGTAGTCCAATAGATTCAGGTCTGGGCTACACCAGCAGGCCAATCATGCGTAGAAATCAAATTCGTTACATGGCTTTTAGTCATTAATCTCTCCTGACAGCAGCTTATGAAGTGAAAGCACACAAAGGTAAATCCTACGATAATTGAGGAATGGAAGATCCCTTTATGCTCATATGGAGGTAGGTACCAATTAGAATCCCAATTTTGGCCACGGATCGCAAAAATGAGGAAGTGTTTCTGTAGGAAAACCAGACATATGATCCAAATTTAAGAATAAGTCTGACCAGGGAACCATATAATTGTATGTACTGAGTTTTCAGAAGTGCGAATTGCTGCCCTAGCTGATATTCATCTGACGAGGCATGATATTCTGCTTGCGCAGTGGATTTCGACGAATTCTTTCACGGCTTGTGGCGTTCACCAAAAAATGGTATCAAATATGAGGTACTGTTTTTTGACAAGGCTGTGTTAGCTCAGCCTAGGTGATTAAAATATTCAACAATTCGCTCACTCACCGCATTTCTGATCATTCGATAAAGTTTCGTCAGTATCAGCACAAAATGAACTACTATGGCCTCCGTGTACTCATTCTTGGCAGGATACTCCTTCTTCAATTGGCCCAAAAATCGTTCATTGTAGATGCTATTAAATTGCGGCTCCGTTTGCATCGAATAAATCCAATTGGGCACATCGGGCATGTCCCTTTTCATGCGCATCAGAAACTGCAGACGACGTACACAGGCCTGTACGGTTTTATTGCAGATCCCCAAATGCTGACGTATGACATCCCGACACACAATGCCCATATTGAATAGCGCCAAGACGGAGATGGGCGCATCAATAAACAGATAAACAGCGCGACCCATTTTCAACACTCGATCCTCTGCCGCCGACCAGGAGACGCGCAAAGTACGCATATTTCTCAGGGCATCTCGATCGATGTCATCGCGGGGACCACTCTTCCTTTTGCCGCTGCCACCAGAGCTGCGCATGTCCGCTTTTTTACGCATTTGCAATTTATGGGTGGGCTTGAGTCGTTTAATGGTGGGCAAACGTTTACGGGTCGATGTTGCTTTGGAGACAGAAGCCGAGGCAGCGCCACTTTTGCTGTTGGCAGTGGATTTGCTTTGCACCCAGGACCAATGACGAAATTGATAAGCGTATAGGCCAGAACTTAAGCCGGCGGCACCCAATTGATCGCCGGGCACAGAGCCATCATCCAGTTCCACGGCTTGTTCAAAGCTCACGGTACGCAGATATTTCAAATTGTTGTTTCGTGGTGCTCTCAATTTGCTCAAATTGATGTGCTTGCGAAATCCCAGCTTGGTATAGATGCAGAAATGCTGCAATTTGGCCCAATACTGGGAGATCTGCTCACGATCTGTGAACTCGAATTTGTACTCTACATACGAGCGATCGGCGGACACACGATTGTAGTTATGCTCCTGACTGGTGGTGGTGTCCAGCAGCCGTGATCGTTTATTCATATATACCCAACGTTGCAGGGAGTCCCGTCCCAACTGCCTTTCACTAACCTGGATCAGACCCATGTGGTTGAGCAGACGCAAAGTGGACGAATATAATTCTTGCAGGCGGAGTCGAGGAACCAGATTGTTCAACTCGAGTTGGGAGAGCAAATAGTGTTGACGTATGGGATGCTGTAGCGTGGTACGCAGCTGATCCATGGCCTCACGTTCAATGCGACAAATTCTAAGAAATAATGAAAGCGGCATGCGGTCCACTGCATCCACAAAGTTGACCCAACCGAATGGTTTATTCTCATAGGCGGGCAGGGGAGGTATAAATGTGCGCCAATTGATCTCGTTGGTGTAGGGAACTATGTTGCCACCCTCTGCCTGCCATTCGTTCAAAAACTCACGCGGCTGTAGGGCTGGTTCGGTGCTTTGCCATTGCTGCAGCAGTTCGACGGTTAACGCTGCACATTTCTGCTCACGGCGCAATTCATATATCAAATAGTGTAGAAACTCATGCATAGCCTTGGCCAACAACAATTTAGGTGACGGAGTCTTGCTGTTTGCCACCTGACCACCAGGATTTTCGGCACACTTGGCTTTGCGGCGGGCCAACAGTTCTTTGCGTTCCTTGGCTGGGAATTGTGAGGGTCGTCGCAAACGCTCTTCGGACAGCAGATGGAAATTGCTTTTCAAACGCCAAACCTCCCGCTGCATTAGCAAATGATCGGGAGTTATTTTCGGATGTGTCACCATGCGAAAGACGCGTACACGTTGATTATATTGCAGCGAAATCTCGTAGAAATTTAGTATTTTATCTTCAACCATGGGTTGCAGCAGCCGCAGGAGGGAACGCCGGCAGATGGAGTCTGTGAAACCGGCTGCCCGCTCCTCCCTCTGTATGCTACGAGTCAGGAAGACTGCTTGTAAAATGCAATTCTCATCGATTAGGCGCACAATTAGGCTCTTGCGAGACACCTGACGTTCTGTCTGATTTTCCACCTGACTGCGTTTGCAGTCAATTTTCGAGTGGCGTATCTGGGCCGTAATTTCGGGCATATCTTTTATTACCATCTCTAAATTATCCAAAGAGCTCTGAAAATAGAAAAGAAAATAAGAAGGTTCGTTTTAATATTTTGTTTCTTCAGCCTGAAACCGATTTGGGTGTGTGAAATAAGGAAAATCATGTTCTAAAACTCAAAGGCATAGCAAATATAAGATATCAAAGATGAAAACCGATTCTGAATTCGTGATTACCATCGAAACATGAACCAAACCGCTGTACCAAACTTTAGTGGCTAGTCTTGAACCGGTTCGAAAGTGATTTATTGCATACCTGTGGGATAATTTACAGCGGAGGTGTCCAAGAGCACCTAATGCACGCGTAGTCACCAATACAAATGAAGAAAATACATTCAAGAAACATTAATCACAAGAAATCTAAATTTTTTCATGTAAAAAATGCCTATATCCATATATATCATAGTAAATCAATGCCAGAGGAATAAAGCAATGGTCTTTTTGTATTCCTAGAACTGTCTTGGATTCTGCAAACCATTTTTTAAAATTGTATTTGACTTATTCATATTCTTTTTTGGGAATAAAATAGACACCTATTCCTGTAAAATGAATTTTTGTTTATAGAAATAGCGACTCTGGCGTGAGAATGGGTTCACCCAGCACTAACTGTAGGCTTTTTAGTCTTGCAACTACTCCCTCACAAGCTCCTTTGCCTGGACAACAAAATTAGTTACTACTGGCCATGCGTAAAGCATCAACAAAAGCGGCCGATGCGTATGGCTTGCGAGCACCTCTGAGTTACTGCCTTGTTCTCAATTCCACTTTAAGAATAATTTTGTGATTTGGAGACCAAATGTTGGCCTTAAACTGGTTTTAAATCACATATTGTTTGTAAAGTTTAAGTCTGAGTCCGATTTAGCTTGAAACAGCTCAAAGTGGAAACCGATTTCAAGCCACGAGAAACCCTATTTTAATCTTTTGCAACGAAAACTATCAAAACACTTGTAGTGATCAAGCGACTTTGGGTATTTAATTCGGAAGATAAAAAAATTAAAAGCATTTAGAAATAATCGGTTTGTCTGTGGCAAATTGTTAACTGAAACAAAATTTACTTACCAGTTCCTCCTTGCACTGCAATTGCCTCAGAGTCTGCACCATTTCCACCTTCTTCATATCCACATCCGCTCCCTGGGCACTGGCCACATAGCGCAGTATTCGCTGCTTACCCGACTGCTCGTGATAGTCCGTGATTTGACCCTCCTTTTGCAAATGCTTGACAATTCCACGTAAGGATTGCATATTGATACCCACATATTGGGATAGTTCCGTACTGCTTACGCCACGTTTTCCAAATCGCATTATCGCACGATGGCATTCCTGTTCGGGCGGCATATCGACATAACTATGACGCTGATACAGAAACTCAACAGGCGCCTTCTCCTCGTCCTCGGTCTGATACAGCTCATCAAAGGTCAGATCGGGATTTCTTAGCTGCATCACAGCCACTTTACGATTTCTTGATTTGGATTTGGACCCTTGCGGCAGTACAATATGAACCGTTTCAAAGTATTTGCGAATTGCATGCGTAACCATCATCTTCTTTACCTGTTGCCTGTTCATGAGCGGCAGGTGATCAGTTAAGTCGCAAACTGGAATGTGCTGATCGGGACTCTGCTTGATGGTTAGGAATAGTTTTTCGATGGTTTCCTGCAGATGGCTCTTGTAGATACGAAAGAAGCGGGGCAACATTAAAAGCGTCGAGTTGAGGAAGCGCCCATTGTATCGCTCGATGTAACTTTGGGCAGCAATGACTTGAAGATTAAGCAATTTGTTTCTGTAAGAAATGGAAAAGGAAATGCACTAATGAAGCAGATAGGTCTAATTGCCTGCCCAACTCACTTGATGTAGAATAATAAGCCAGCATCCTTTGAATAATAACTCAGCGACCATGGACCCACAGTGGTTTTTCCATTGTAGCGAGATCTTCCAATCGCTTCCCAGAAAACATATAGTTGGACCGACATATCCTTGGTCTTTGGCGGCATCACATTCGCCGGTGTCAGAGCCAGTAGTCGTTGCTCTGGTGTACCCACCACCACCAAGGACTGGCCCCACTGTGCGGTGGCTTGCAGGGCGGTTAAGCCTTGCAACTGGCTGACATCGATGGACTTGCGGGTTGTATAATCCGAACAATTGCCAACTATGTTACCATCTTGCACAAAGTTGATCGGATATAGCAAATAAGGACAAGCATCTGTCACAACCGGGATTCCATGTTGCTCATCCAAATCATTTCGGCGATCATAGGGCGGCATTAGAGGACGCGGTGCAGGCAGCTCATAGAATTCCACTTTGGAGGGGGAGGAGCGCAACATTAGAGTCCATATTTGTTCTTGCAATTGTGGGGGCAGCGGAGCAGGACTCAATTGCAGCCGTGTGGCCAGTAGGGACCAGAGTGCTGAGGGAACAAACAACAACAGTTCAAGAAACTGGTGTAAACAATAAGCAAATGCACTTACAAGGCAGTGTCACACCCTCTAGTCCTTCCAGACCAATCTCATCGAAGATGGCACTAATCCAAGAACCACCCGACTCGCAGTTCATGGTTACGTCCTTTCTAATCCTAGTCCCGTCGAGATTGTGCGAGTCAAAAGAATAGTCGAATATGGTCACTCTAATAACACCTTTAGCCGTTTTAGCTTGATTTTGTCAACCTAGCTTCTTTTTCAAATTCGTTGGCTGGCAACCCTGGTCTGCCCACGCAATAAACAGCTGTTGATATGCATCGTAAATAGACGCTCCTCTTAAGTGTTTCCGAGCCACCATTACTAGAGAACTCAGCTAGAAAATGTCCTCAGCTATATATTTGGAGAACTATCTAGATGGTGCGTACACAAAACCGTTAAGAATTCAAAACTTCTCTCACCTTCCCGCCTTTTCACCCGACTAGGCTTAGAGTCTCTGCCCACGGAATTGGAACGCAACTTCAAGCTAATGCGCAAATTGGATGACCGTGCCCAGACTGCCATGAAATCGATTGACAGCCATGCCAAGGATTTTATGCGTAAGCTGGCCGAAAGCGGAGCCCTAAGCGAGGAGGAGCGCAAAGAGCGTTTAGAGGACATCAAGGCCTTGTTTGGCAAGGCCAAGGAGTACAGTGACGACAAAGTGCAGCTGGCCATACAGACCTACGAGCTGGTGGATAAGCAAATTCGGCGCCTGGACAATGATCTGGCGCGCTTTGAGGGTGAAATTCAAGAGAAGGCTTCGTCTACGCGTGCCAAATCCGAGGAAGCGGTTGCCAAAAGTAAGGGAAATTCAGATAATCACGGTTTATGTCAAATGCCTATTCCCATTGCAGAAGGCCGCAAAAAGACCAAGGATGGTAAGACGGCGGGCAAAAAGAAAAAGTCCGCCTCCTCGGATGAGGAAACTGGTCGCGGCGGCGGCAACCAGAGTCAGACCAGTGCCAATCTCAATTCCAGCAGTAGTGCCGGTGGTCAAGGTAGCAAAAAGAAAAAGTCCAAGGTAAATCAAGAAAAAGAAACACGCAAGGGGGGCGCTCAAAAGGTAAATCATCTTCATCAACTACATTTTCGCATACGATTTTAATTAGTTTAGTTTTGAAATGGATATTGTTTTGATTTCTGGTTTGCCTCCTGTAGGAATATTATTTATGAATGTAGTCATCTTAGCAGCCCCTGAACTCCTCAAAAACATTCTCTTCTAAACTAAAACAATATGCCTTCTCAGCAATCTTCCAAATTGTAATGATTAGACTTTGAGGTGCATTTGGTTTTGGGTTTGAACATGTTGTTTGCTATTAGTAGAAATGTTCCATTGTTTTTCGCATCTATCATTTGCATTATCCATTTTCACTTCTTTGCATGCTGCTGTAACCATAGCCACATGTTTACTCACTCCTCCGATTTGTATTTCTTTTCCTTAAAAACCAAATATAGAAAGCCGTAGATGTGGATGACTCTGAGAAGGAATCCTGTCACACTGCCGCCACACATCCAAGCGATGTCATGGACATGCCTGTGGATCCAAATGAGCCCACATATTGTCTCTGTCATCAGGTGTCCTATGGCGAGATGATCGGCTGCGATAATCCTGATGTAAGTTACAAATCATCTTAGTATAACCTTGTCATTCATTTTAAACATATTTTTGGTTTTTTTCATTTCACAGTGTCCCATTGAATGGTTTCATTTTGCCTGCGTTGGCCTTACCACGAAACCAAAGGGCAAATGGTTTTGTCCAAAGTGCACGCAGGACCGTAAAAAGAAGTAGAATAATATTGTCTTTTAGCATAATTAGATATTAGGCTCTAGATTAAGCTCAATTTTACATAATGGTTCTACATACAATATAATATGAATATCATGTGAATTAAGAAAGTTCATCAAATTTATTGAATTGCCTTTTGGTTTTGGAAAAAATAACTTACTATCGAGGTGATCGAGGCGATACCTAGAACTATCATCAGCGGACCCTGCAATTGATCTTAAATTAACAGGAAGTAGAGGTGCAAACCTAAACCTATTAAGCGGATCTCCAGTTTCCGGGCTTAAGCCGAAATTTACCAATGGCGAATGCACGACATTTTGAGATTTAAAGAATACCAATTAATTTTAAAAAAGTATTACAAAAACCATTCAGAATTTCTTCTTATTTGGAAAAGACTGTTCTGCTGAGGTCCTAAATTCATCTTCTAAATAGCTGATAATTGTCAAATAAACGTACAATTTGTCTGTCAAGATAGGGAATCAGCCCTAAGACATGATTCGATTATTACTTAAGCTAGGTACGAAATATCGAAAACTGTGTGTATGGAGTTCACGAGCGAAATTGTCAAATCGATAGCACAGCGTTGCCAACCGATGCCCAACATTCCACGCGGTTGTCTATGGCAGTGTTTCCCAGTCATGTCCCGGGGCGCCGAACACTTTCGGCAATACACACCGAATGCTTGCCGAAGTAATACATCAATGAGTGTCAGAGAGCTACAGAGAGCCTCTCTTCTTGGGGAACACTGGTCTATAGATAAGTGCTCATTTCGACGGTGCGAAATATATGTTAACTATATATTTCGGGGAAAGAAAAACTAGTGCATTAACATGTGAAGATCTTTTAATTGGAGATGATTGCCCTAATTAATGAAAGAGAAACCCGGCTGGACAAAAATCATCTGGGGAGAATATGTATACATAGATGCTGTATTTGGAAATAAAGGTAAAAATAATATTTGTTAAGTTTAATTATGTTATTTACAATTGATGGTTTTTTTCTGAGGCGACCATGGCAAAGCCGCTGGGGCTTACGCTATAACCACTCCAACACGCTGAAAAATAAAGCGTTGGTGGCTTACCCATTGCAACTCAAGGAGACTACAAAGTGAAGTTGGAGTTAGCTCCATTCATGTTCTTTTTGCCAGACTTGTCATTGATATAGACGACTACGTATTAATTCCCATTAACGTAACTTATAGCTTCTGGCTAATGTGGTGGTGGGTGGCAAATGACGAGGAAGTTGAAACCAGCTTTAAGTGATTCGGTAATTTCGTATTCCGAACGGATGAGCTGCACAACTTCTCAATGGTTGGACTTGGGATTTCTATGCCACCAGTCGTGAATGACATCTCGTAATCTACGCTGTTGCAATCATTAGTACATAACGAGATGCCATGGCCCAAACCAGTCGTTTTAATAGAGTGCCATTTGCCCATTGGAGCAAAATATTTTATGATTATTACCTCCAAGTTAAATTTGTAAACAAATCCAATAAAGGTGAGCTTCTATGAAACTAGAGACGTGAGCCTTACTATGTACTCGCTATGAACGAAATAATTAGAAGAGATTTCGTGCAGTTTTCGAAAGGAACTCCATACCTAGCTTTAGAAGGTTCTAGCGGTCTAGTTGGAATTGTAAAGTAATTATGAACAGCTAGGTGTCCTTAGGATCAAATATAACAGCACTGAAAAGTTGATCGCGTCGAAATCAGCAAATTCTGAAAGAAAATGATTATGATGTTAGTAAGAAATCCTAGCTGCGGTAGGTCCCTTTCGTCTCTTTAAAGCTATCAGCTTCTAATCGGAAGTTTTAAATTTCGCTTTCATATCTTTGACGAAGTTATCTACAGATGTCAACTAAAAACGTTTCCTTAGCCAATCACATCTTTATACTTGAAGCTATAAAAATGTCCTAAAATCGCTGCCACTCTTTTATACACATCTCCGATCCCAGAAAATATATACATATATTCTTGAACAGCATCAACAGTCGTGTCGATGTAGCCCAGTCCGTCTGTCCCTATGAACAAATAGATCTTAGGGATGATAAGAAATGGAGGTTGGACTAAATTTTCTTATACTTGCAGGCAGATTAAGTTCATTCTTAATTTTAATTTTTTCAAAAAAATTGTCCACAATTTTATAGATAGAGAGTTCGTAACATCTGAACATACCAATATTTAGTAATCAAGATTATTTATCTATCCGCCAAAGCAATAATTAACAACTGCTGGGCAGCACCGGCTGGAATAGCGATGGGCAGCACCAAATACACTTTAACACTGTGTGATTTAAGGGGGTATTGCTGGTTGGCGAACATTTTTTTTCGATTTTTTTTTTTTGAGAATATTGTACTAAAAGGGTTTTTTGAAATTCGAAATACTTTAGGAGATATGTCCTTTGATATGCTACTTTTTGAATGCAACGGTTTGAAGCAACCACCGAATTTCGTTCAAAGCGTTTTTTTCAGATTCGCGTTTGCTGGTATTGCAGACTGATATATGGAAGTATTTCACAAAAAAAAATATTTTATTGCCTAAAATTTTCTTTGAGTGTCTTCAAAATCACGTTTTTGAACTTCGAAGTCACTTTTCTCCAGTTCTATGGAACCAATTTTGATGAAACCAAGTGCAATCGACGGAGAATTGTCGAATTTCTAAAACTGCATACTAAAATTTTTCATTTCAATTTTTTTTTTGATGCAAAAAAACAACTTCAAACTTTAAACTCGCTTATCTGGAAACCACGTTTTTCAAGCTGGCGGCGGTGATTGCGCCCCTAGTTCTGAACCGATTTTGATGAAACAAAGTGCAATCGACGCAGAATTGTCACCATTCTGGCCCCTACCTCAATCATAATTTTAAAAATTTGTTTACTATTTTTTTTTTACACTAAACTACAAAAAAATGGCCCAAAATCGATTTTTCATTTTTCAATTTCCGCCACTTTGTAAAAAAAAATCGCAAAATTATGATTGAGGTAGGGGCCAGAATTAGATCTGTACTGAATCTAACGCTGTTTACTTTTTCCATTTCGGATGATCCGAAGTCGAGTTATCCATGCCGCCAGCAGCATACCTTTTTTTCGACGTCCAACTTCGAAGGCCGATGACTTTTTGAACAGCCCTCGTACAAAGGAAAAAAATTGTTTTTTATTTAATTCAATATGTTCTTAATACAATAAAAAAAAACGAATTTAAATAACTATTACCGTTTTCAAATAAGATTTTTTTTTTAAAAAGGCCCATAAACAGCCTTCCAACCAGCAATACCCCCTTAAAGTAGCTTCGGATTTGATAAAAAAAATACACAGAAAACAAGAAAGAAAGTCGGTCAAGCCCGACTATAACATACTCTGTACCAAGAAAATTTGTCTTTTGATCATAACTCGAAAACCGTTCATCCGATCTTCTTCATTCCTTTGGCGGATCGATAAGTTAATAATAACTAAATATGTCCTGAATTTGTCTTTTGATCATAACTCGAAAACCGTTCATCCGATCTTCTTCATTCCTTTGGCGGATCGATAAGTTAATAATAACTAAATATGTCCAGAAGGAACAAGCCATCTATCTTCAAAACTGTGGGAGATATGACGTTTTTTCTAAATTGCGGGGGCGGGAGGAGGCGTGGCCAAAATTGAAAATAAACTTGATCTGCCTGCAGACATAAAAAGCATATGTCCCATACATGTCAAAGCTCTATCTCTTACCATCTCTGAGATCTGTGCGTTCATACGGACAGACAGACAGACAGACGGACGGACGGACAGACGGACATGGCTATATCGACTCGGCTGTTGATGCTGATCAAGAATATATATACTTTATGGGGTCGGAGATGCTTCTTTCTGCCTGTTACATACTTTTGCACAAACTTATAATACTCTATGTACCTTCGGTACAGAGTATAAAAATGTATGAAATCTTTATTTGAGTCGATAAAACGATCTATAAAAATCAATGTTATAATGTTAATGTTATGGGCATACTTTCTTCAACATAAATTCTTCAGTATTGGCTCCCGGTGCGACAACAGTTGGGGGCTTGTCGCTACAGACATGAGCCTTAACATAGTCCCACAAAGAATAGTCTAAAGGTGTAATATCACACAATCTATGTGGCCAATTGACCAGCCCCAAACGTGAAATAAACTGTTCAGCGAACTCGACTCTCCGTTGGGCCATTGTTTTGTGTGCTGTGTGGCATGTGGCAAGTCTTCTTGAAATCACATGTCAGCGAAGTACTATAGGTAGGAACTATAAATTAAATTTAAACTATATTTAAATTAAATTCAACGGCAAAATATTGTTGCTTTCGTTTAACTTGGATTCAAGATGCACTTTTGCGCACTCTTTTAGATATTTTGACTTAAATGAAATGACCTAAATTTTGGCTATGTTGACTTCAATGCGGAATTGCTAAGAACAATCTTATCTTATCTTTAAATGAATAAGATTCCTCTGATAATAAAACTATATAGGGCGTAAACTTACCAAACTTTTATTTGAAAAATTTTCTTAAAAATAATTCTTCCTAATAACGATTGAGCTACACCCAAAAACTTTGGTCGATTACGAAGAATTTTCTATAATGCCATATCCGTCTCTCAACAAAACTGATTCCCGAGATGGTAAGAGATAGAGGCTTGATGTGCATGGAACAAATTCGTAGATTTGTAAATAAATGAATTGTGCCCTTAATCAGCCTTATTTGTCGATCTGCCAAAGGACTGGTACAAATCAGTAGAACGGCGACCAAGTTATGAGCAAAAGAAAGCTCACTGCAGCATCAAAATACCTACACCTTTATGGTAGGATAAGACTGGATTTACACGATGGAGCTAACTTCATGAAGTTCTTGAAAAAGCTTTCGATTGTAGAAAAGAGGTGTAGAGGGGCAATAGACACCACTCTCCCACAAGCATGCGTTTTTTTGGAAAACTTCATGAAGCAAACTTTACAGTGTAAAACCCGTTTTAGTCTGACTTTGATCGAGCTTCTATCAATCAAGAGAAAGGAACATACAGCTTACCGCTGAATCCGAACGGCAAAGTTTGAGAAGCTTTTTCAAGGCTAGTTACTTTAAAGCTGGCGCCAATAGTTGCGAAGGTGACCAGGTTTTATGCAATATATTTTCCGAGGCGGGATCGCACCCATGACTTCTTGCACAGCGGACCGACACACTACCTGTTGTATCACATCTTTCTTACTGGCCAGCAAATAATTACCCAATATTTATTACTTATAATTCGTAAAGTTGAAACGCTCTTGGACACCTCTAAACACATAGTGCTGAATTCAGTCAATTACATCAAATCGTAGAAGGATTGTATTGCAGATTATTCTTGTGGGATCTGCTCTTGCTTGCACGATTGATACTTCTACTTCAGAAACACAGCGGCAATTTACCGTGATGCAATTTTATTTATTTTTGACTTAAATAAGGGGGTTACATATTTGCAGTACTAGTATCTTAAATTCTGCCATCATCGAGGCCTGGCATTGCGCCGTCGGCCTAAGCAGTTTGTTTTTTAGTTAAATAAATTATATTGAACATAAATTTTGATATATTTGTATACATGTAATTTTTCCCTATCATTAGATTTATATAGTAGTTATTTGTGGAACAGGGTGTCCATTTTACCTTCCATAGTTGCCGTGTGACTTATAATAAAAATACAATTTAAAAAAAAACTCAGTAGCCACAAAATTCCAATTTCCCAAAGTTACGGTTCTAGTTTGGTAAGTTTGTGAATGCATTTCTTAAGGTTGTTTTTCGTGTTCAGTTTCCAAGCGATTCTTCACCGTTCCGGAATCCGGTTATAACTGTGTGAGTGTCTGTCTTTGTATATATATATGTGTGTTTGTCGGGTATTCAGGTAGGTATAAAGGGGATATGGGATGGTGGTATAAAGCCAACTACTAAAAGCATAGAAATCATTAAGGCAAAATATAATGTGTTCTGAGCCAGTGGCTTCACTTTTTCACTTGGGACGCTAGTTACGACGTGGTGTGCGTTCAGATTTTGCTATGCAGTTGGGCTGCTCATTTCTTGGTCATTATCTTCAGATACTCAAGAGCATTTTGAGCGGCATGTCGCTGTGCCTCCTGAGCCGTTTCTCCAGTGCCATGGCAAACACCCACGGGCAACGTGGAGAGCTGTACCAGGCACTGAAATTGGCCCGTGTAGGTCTTCTCCTCAATGTCCACGTAGGTGACCTCGAACTGATTCTCAGCGGCTATTTCGGCCAGCAGCTTGATGTAGTCCAATTTGGCGCTCTTCAGACAAGTCTTCTGGAAATAAAAAGAAGTCCGAAATTGAATTTGACTTCCATCTCCCACCAACGGGCGGTCGGGGTCCTACTATAATTTTATTACCTGTAATTTGAGCAGTTTTTTGCCCGTTGCGTTTTTCAGGGTCTTATGGAATTGGGAGACTTTATTACAGTGCTGCGTGGTCAGTGTCGGTACAGAGATATCTTTCAAATCACCATAATAATTATCGCTATTGCGGGGCTGTAAATAAGAGCGCAACGTTGTTTGATTTTGATTGTGTTGTATTTAATTAATTACACAAAAATTCTTATTTGTCACACACCCAAAATTTGAAATGGTGAGTTGAAACATATCGTTTTTTTTGTTTTGTGTGTTTGTTTCGAGAATCTAAAATAAGCCATAATAAATAAGTGCAAATGTGTTTTAGGGATGCAAAGCAATATATTGCAACGAAATGCATACTGAACCGGTGTCCAAATAGAAAGAATAGAGAAAGTAAGCCAAAGTAATGGAACTAAAATTAAGTAGGGCCTGTTTTTTCTGGTTCCTTGCGGATCATGGCTCAAAAATGCAGTATATTTTTTAGTGAATTTAATTTTTGAGGGTGACGAAGAGACTTCAACTTAATTTATCTATGAATTGCACTAGACATCAAAGTAGAGTATGTTAAAAGCTTGGGGCTTGATCCTATATGATTTTCGTGTACTGAACAAGTTTTCCTGTTTTTAGAAATGCCCGAAGGCTTTTGGTAATTCAAGCTTAAAAATAGAGGAAAGTTAACTTCGGCTCGGCCGAAGTATGTACACCCTTGATGCACGTTTTCTAACTAATTTGAAGGACATATCCACTGGAACTAAACAAGTTTTTCCCAATAAGACTACTTTTCTGACTCTACTTTTGTATGACAGCTATACTATATAGATGTCCGATTTCGACCAAATTTGGCAGAATTATGGAGAAGCATTAAAAACTAGTAAATACGGAGTTTGGAGACGATTGCATAAAAAACCAAATTTTTTTCTTACTAGAACTAGTTTTTCCACCGATCGTTCCTATGGCAGCTATATGTTATAGTCATTCGATCCGGCCGGTTCCGACAAATGTGCAGCGTATTTGGACCAGAAGACTTCGAGCAAAGTTTGGTGGCGATAGCTTTAAAACTACCGGAGGATATAGCATAGAAACAGACGGACATGGCTATATATCGACTCAGCTCGTCATGCTGATGAAGAATATATATAACTTTATGTGGTCGGAAATGTTTCTTTCTATGCGTTACAAACATCTGGACAATTTCAATATACCCTCAGCAAGGGTATAAAAACGGTTTAGACATTCAATTGAAACGTTTGGACAACAAAACAGCAGAATGAAGATGTATCGGAATAACACAATCACTTTTTGGAACCGATAGCTTTTATCCATATCAATTCCGCATGTTTTAATCGAACTGAACAACGTTTATGGCCTGATTCAATTGATAACCGATCTCAACTCTCAATGGAAGATTAATCCCAGACATAAACATTGTTGGCATAATGGGAAATGGGAATATAGAGGGAGGTTACGAAAAGTAAAAATAAAATTTTCGTAAAAAAATGCTGGAAAGAAAGCTTTGAAAGATTTCACTTTCTTGTCGTTACTTCACAACTGTATAAACAGCCTTAATTGTACGATTTTTATGTTTTTTTACTAATACAAATTTTGATATCATTTAGATTAAATCAAATTTTGATGCTCTAAGCCAACCAAACCAGTCGCAATTCCAGGCAGTTAGCAAGCCTTAAATAGGCTAATATTACGAATGAAGCAAAAGTGTTAAAAGTAGTTAATAGATTTGTTTAGAAAATGTTTATTCTGGACAAAATCAAATACATTTCATAATTTTAGCATAGTACAGCGCAGAGCATTAGTGCCATTTTAAGCAAGTTCCAAACGAACAAAAGTGATAATTTTGTTCGAATATAAGTAACAGGCAAGCATAATAAAGTATATATATTCTTGATCAGCCACAACCACCGAATCACTACATTATCGGGATGTAAGGAAAAGCTAAAGGTAAAAGCCTATATCTCTCACAATTTTAAAGCTGAGTTTTCACTTCTGATAAAAAACAAGTTAGAATCCTGACCTCCCAAAGATTGTATTTATCACACAAAGTGTTAAGGTGTGTAAAGTACTGCCCATCGCTGGTTCAGCCGGTGCTGCCCAGCATAGTTGTTTGTTTTCCCTACAACTCAACTATCGTTCATCCGTTCTTCACCTTTTTGGGGTCCTAACTGATACATGCTTTTGCACAAACTTAATATACTCTGCGTATCTCTGGTATAGAGTATTAAAATCTGATGATCTTATCGAAAAGGTACCAAAGGAAACATAGGTGAGTGAGTAAAATTGTTTGCTTTCAATGGTAGCGTCTTCCAACAATGCAACTTGGTTATAATTTATGTCCTTTCAACACTTTTAACTCTCGTACATCAATCAATAATCTTGTTCTAATGGGCAATAAAGTTTGCAAAAGGGCAAAAAACCTGATAAACGTTAATTTAAATGAATGTATATGAATTGAAATGATTTAAGACCTTACAAATGACTTAAAATGTATTAGTGGTATTGAGAAAGCACAGCGTGGATCAATAGTATTTATATACAAATCGATTTTACGGAAACAAAAGTCAAGCTCTTACAGCCTGTACTGTTTACAAACTAAACTGATTCCTTAAACGAGAAATGAATGAGGCTTGTTAATATAAATTGACTCAACGAAAACTTTGCTCACTTAGAAAAGCAAGGCTCAAAACGGTCAAAACGGAAGTCTTATTTCAAAACACAGCGATAGGTGTTAGTAGGTACAAGTAAAGTGTATATTTTAATAATTAAAAAGATCTTTTTTAATCAACACTAAAAATTTTTATAAACTATGTTGCAAATTTAACAGAAAACAACCTAAGTAAATGAAAATAAGGAAGCAAATATTTCGTTCGCTATTTTTGTCACCCAACTCATCCGATTAAATCGGTTTCAGGGTTACTATAAAAATAAAATTTCGTGTGAGGAAATGAAGAAGATATTTGGTTTACAAACTAAAGATCAAGCAACTGAAAATCGGACGAGACTCGCTCGTATACTCGGCGGGAAGGAGTTTGGTCTAGTGATAGTGTACTCACTTCCGCCTCCAACTCGCTGCAAATGCTGTCATTGATCTTGGCAGCATCGATAGGCGTCTCCTGCAAGCGAGTCCACATCTTGTGTGCGGCCAACCGTTTGGCAATCTTCTTGCTTTTACCCTTGCCAACCTCACGGTAATTGAGAATTGTGCAAGCGATGGTAAATAGACGCTCATGGGGCAGTCCCACCTCAGTTTCGGTCTCATACGATGGTGGTGGCCAGCGACGTTGCATGCACATTTCCTGCAGCCAGCCGATCGGATTGCCCACAATCTTATCGCCAGCGCTAAAAGTAGAGAGAGAAGAAGCTCGTTTAATACATAAATCAAGTTGTTGTTTTAAGATTCTGTACAATATTATAAAACCTTGACTGATGTGAAATTGATAATATTATATTATATATTAACATAAACATTTAGGTTTATACATCCCGAAGGTCCAAGACGAACTCGTCTCAATCTCTTAACTTGTGTGCTTCCAATTTTCTCACAAAAGAAGTAGACCTACCGTTTAAGGCCGAGTCCGCACGAGAAAGTTTAAATAGCTTTTTCATGGCCAGTTACTTCAAAAGCCGGCGATAATAGCTTGTGAAGGTGACCGCGTATGTTAGTTTTTTAAAGAAAAAACATTTTATGAATAGCATCAGGCAAATGCAAACAAAAGACCCTTTTAGCCCTGCTCACTATGCCAAAACAACACTAGAGTCATTCAAATATTAGATAGATTAGATATGAAATGTACCCGAGTTGCAAAACCACTTTAAAAATTGTGCTAAAGCAGATAATATTAATGACTGGAAAGTGTAAAGACTCGAAAATTGGTTACATACAAGTTTTTTCCACTAAAGATAGTTTTTCAACAGATCGTTTCTATGCCAGCTAAATGCTATGGTCGTCCGATTTAGACAAAACTTTGAAGAATTGTATGAAAGTAGAGTTTCTTTACCAAGACTTTTATTCAGTCCTATTCGATTCGTCCGTTTCCGACAAATATTCAGCGTATACTAAAGTATACTAAAAGGCTTCGTGCAAAGTTTCCTGAAGAAAACTGAAGAAGAAGGCGGCATAGAAACAGACGGACGAAGAGATATACGGACAAGTCTATATCAACTCAGCTCCTCATGCTCGTTAAGAATTTATATTCTTTATGTGTTCGGGATTGAGACAACTTTACCCTCTGCAAAGTTATAAAAACAGTCATATCTGCTGATGAAAGAACTGTTGTGGGTCTTGGAACAACTGTACAGTCTTAGAAGTACTTAGAAGTTTGAACAAACATAACTGTTGACCTGAAACCTGCCAAAACGTTCCATAAAAAGTCGGTACTTTAAATAATTTCAAGTTTCATTTTAGAGAGCTTTCGAAGCCAGCTGATTGATAGCATTCCTGATTAGACGAAAATCAATCGCAAATGTTGAGCGACCCTTATTCTGTGGCTTTCATCTAGGCTTAGTAAATGTCGTATATTCCGATTTGCTGATTTTGTGTGATTTGATGTGTTTCTGGCTATAAATGGAATGGTGCATACAAAATATTGTTCACAAAAGTATACGGCCCTGTTCCGAATTCCGAATTGGTTTTCGTGTAAACGTTGCATTGTAGAGCTTATAGCCTATTTCCACTAAAGAAATGAAACATCATTTCTTGAAATGACAAGAAATGAAGGAAATTATATCATTTCTGCCATACTTTTCTCCATTTTCATTTCCTTTCATTTCGTGTAATTTCTTAAAAATGATGAAATTCGCCCCGAGTGGATTTGGTATTTTTCCCGACATTCTCTCAGTACCAAAATATCAGAGAGGTAAGTAATTTGTTTGTTTACAGATGAGCCCCCGGAAAACCCCAAGAACTTGGAGGGAGATCCAGTTGACTGTGAGGTTTTTTATGAAGGCATTCCACGTTCATCCATGAGAGCATTAAGCGAGACTCTTAATAGCGCCCTTAACTATCCAGCATGCGGTGAGCGAGCAACTTTCGTTGGATGAGGAACCGACATCGTTGCAGTTAAGAATTTAGCGCAGAAAAACTACCCAACAGCTTCCACCTTTAAAGGAAGCTGTAGTGGCAGCTTCAAAGAAGAGGACGGAGGAGCCTAAGCGCAGCCAAGCGGCTTGAAGTCTCTTTTGTGCATTATAAGTGGGGTTATTAAAAATTAAGTGAAATAAACCTATTTTAGCCTTATTTTAATTGTGTTGTTCAGTCTTAAGGTATGATGTATGGCGCGACTTATTAATTCTGGAGGGTTATCAAAATCATTGGCGACATTGGTACCCTCTGGTTGTAGACCTCATTTTTCTGCTCTACGATTGCTTGTTCTGTGAAGGCGGGTCTTTGACTATCTAAAAGCAGTTTCCACTACTCTCCTTACCTTGGACAAGGCGTAGTTAAGTGTTAGTTAAGTTAAAATCTTTATTGAATTAAGGGTTTGTCTAACTAGCTTGCTCATTATTGCATTGCAGCATTTATTTTAATATAGCCAACACATTAACAAATCCTTTAGCCAAATAATAATCAACAAAATCAAAGCATCGGCTGTTTTTCTCCAAGTATCGTTGTGAATGTCATCAAAATGATGTTTTGTCAATGGAAACGACAAAATTTTCCAGAAATGAAGATGATAGAAATGATGCTCAGTGGAAAGAGGCTATTAAACATAGAAATGTTATAAGGAAGGCGACAAGTATTTCAAAGGGTACTTGATCAGGTTTGAGAAAAATCGGAATTGCTTCAGCAGTTGAAACCGACAGCTCAATGCCAAGTGGATTCAATTCGACTAAAATAGACGACCTGATCTAGTAGGCACATACATTTTCCTTACTTTTCATAGAAAACTGTGGGATTTTAAGTACAAGAACTAACGTTTACACGAAAACCGACTCGGAATTGGGAACAGGACCGATAGAGATAAATGTGTAATTAATTAAACTTTTTCGAAATAATTTTAAGTTAATAAAGACTCCGATTCGGATGTCGATATTATTGGTATAATATGTGCATCAGGAGTATCCTTGGATTTTTGTGGAAGAGGGAGAATAAAAACATTTGAAATATTTGAAGGAAAGGTATTTCTTCTGTTCCTATTAAGAAGTAGAAAAACTTAAAGGTAGAGATGAGCGCGGTATTCAGGATCGGATCCCGTGATTAATGCAAAGGAAAGAGCCGTAGAAGGACGAGAGATAATACGACACCTCTCTTCTGAGCAAGAGCTTTTTCAATAATTTAAGTTTGCTTCAGCGTGTAAATCTAGTTTTATTCAACAAGTTACGCAGTTTCTCTCCAAACTTTGCCACAAGGTAAGGTACTGGTAAGGTAAGGTATTGGTAATGAAGTATAATCCCATGGAAACTGCGTAACTTATTTTATTTGGAATTAGTGTTCGGAAATATGAGTTGCTTTTTTGCCCCACTCAGTTTGTGGACCTTGCAGTCCTTAGACCTTTTAGCTTTTAAGAGTAATGGTTTCATTCGGTAATTGAAGAAGGTTCGGTTCAGACTCCGAGAATCGTTCCGAACCGGTTTTTAAAAGAATCATGTAATAGCAGTATATTAACATAAAAGTTGCTGTTACTGAACTGAAACGGTTTCGGTTCTGGACTGGTTTACAGCACTAGTTGAGGATACGCATGCCTCTTTATCGGTAAATAGACTGAATTAAGCAAAATATCTACCCAATGTTTAGACGCAATGGCTCAACGACCATGCCAATAAGCAACATTGCCGGAAAGAAGATTCAAAAGATTCTAGTTTTACCCAGTGCTCTGTGCTAAATATTTAGATTTAAGGGATTTTTAAGTTTTAGCGAAAACCAATTCGCAATCGGAGTGCATGTGGCTAGGCAATCAAGTGTTTGCTTAAAAATTAAGATTTATACTCACTCGCCACCACTGCCAGTCACATTGGCATTGCCATCCCCACCGCTGCCTGCAGCCGAAGATCCCACGGCGCTAGGGGTGGCGCCAGCAGCTGTCCCAACTGCAGCAGCACCACCACCACTGCTTGGCGATTCTGGCAACTGGACACCAATTAGTTTATCAATCAAAGCCCTGGCGGCTGCATGTTTTGCCTCCTTCTTTGAGCGTCCTGCACCCATGGCTGTAAATGGTGTGTCCTTATCTTTAAACGAGACCCGGAAACGAAACGTTGGCTCATGAATGGCACCCTCAATTTGCACCAGCTCGTAGCCGGGAGTGATGCCACGACGACTGAGCAGCTCCTGAAGTATGCTGACTGGTGTCTTCATGGCCAAGCCATTGGCATCGGTTTCGTTGACAAATTTGAGAGCCTCATCAGTAGGCAAAATGCCCGACGATCCACCGGAAGCCATTTCAACCAATTCCTGTTGCTGTTGGGCACCACCCAACGCAGGCTTCTCTTTCTTGGTTTTGACCGGACGCTGCTGCAACGCAGTGGGCGTTTTGGATGCATTGGAATTGCCAGCACTTGCACCGCCGGCACCAGCACCTGTCCCGGCTGCTCCATTGGCCACACAGGCAGCCGCAAGGGCCGCAGTCGAGCCACTCATATTATCATATTGACGACGCGGAGCAAATCCCGTCTGGATCTGCTGCTGTGCTTGCGCATTTGGCTGCGGCTGCTGCGACGACTGCTGCTGTTCTCCTTGACCAAGGTAGTTCTCCTGCTCCATACTTGTTACTTTCCTGGGTTCCCTTTAGAAGATTTCGGTGTGTATCTGCGTTTGTGTTGGAAAAATCAATAGAATGCGGCGAGCGGTGTGGTGGGTGGTTGGGGAATCAAAAGTAGAGCGTGAGAAAAACTGTCACTGTGCGTGTGTTTCTGTAGGTTTCAAGCTACTTACGGTTGATTCGCGGTTTTGAACTGTTTTTTATTTAATAATAATTTATTAATGGTTAGTTAATAATTCATTCTTAAATAAAAAATACAGCAAAATCCAGACGCACACACGATTTTTAAGATCGCCTTATGTATACGCCAAACATCAGCTGTAAATAAATATGTGAATGATTTTGCCTGGCCTACTACGTAAGCGGCAATCAAAACGTTATTGCAGCGCTGATTACGTACGTAGTTGAAAGACGAGCGGGGCTGCCACACTTGGAAAAATTTCAAATATTTTACTTCAGATTTTTGCATGATAAGAAGGGAACATACAAATGAATATTATTTATCAAAATGGCGAGCTAAGCTTGTTATATTTCTGTTAACATCTTTAATTTTGGTGGATTTATGCAACTGAAAGCAACGTAACAGCTAGGACAGGCGCATATAATTTAAAAACGACTAATTACATTATTTTTTTTAATTTTTATTTGTTTTGTGCAAAACTAGACTGAATTATGTTATCCCAACCCCCACTTAACTGATATTAAAAACGGATTGCTATAAGATGGTGACATAGGAAGGATCTGTCGAAAACAGTATTTAGTTTTATTTTAGTAAAAATAACTTGTATTTAGTGTGTAGGAGTTTGTACTAAATTTTCTGGTAAATGAAATACACAAGTTTTACAAATTTTCAATCCGAAAACAACCCTGAACACTGTTAGCTTTGAGATTTTGAAGCGAATTGGAATGTATAAATCAGGAACCATAACTGTTAATTTTTTTTTAATTCCCCAATAGAGCACTTAAAAGAAAAAACCAATTTTTAGAATAGGCGGAAACTTCCCTCAAAACCTTACTTTACGTAAAAGATCTTGATATTCTTCGCCGTGTATGGAAGCAACTGACTTAGGGCTGCCGGAAAATATATCGAAGAATCTATAAGTTTGATCAAATTGACGATATATCATTATCGAAAATATTCGATCCCCAGGCGGATATCGAATATATTTTGCCAATTATTTTTGGAGATATATATTTTCAGGTTTTCGAATTTTAAATGTAAGTCTTTTCCTCTAAAATTAAAAAAAAAATCAATTTTTGATTCAATACCGTCAAAAATATAGATAGATATAAAATCGATAGGTATTTTTGAAACATCCTGCAACCCTACCCTTCAGAATCACCCTCTACCACGAAACTGCGGTGCTTCGTAACCCGAAACTGCATGTTTTTCAATCCCTGTGAACCACTGAACCGAATCAGTCCTAATAACAAATCAGACTAATTCCACATTTTGATATCTCAGTAGGTAAAACTTCCATTTTTGGGCATCTACAGATCAATCACAATAATATGCACCCATTGGACACAACGTACGAATACCTGGTCACTTTTTCTGCCCAACAGCTTGTTGGTCCAAAACAAGGAAGTTTTAAGTGAATAAGTTTCGATCGGAAAAACACCGCAATTCTTGTTATCAGTGGCTGAGATATCTGATATACAGGAAAGGCAACACAAAGACCTTGAATCTGAAACAGTGGATGCAATGCTGGGATCTTCTTTACACTATATGTATGATAATGGGAAAATTTACTGTAGTTTAGCGAGTTTATTAAAGCTCCCAGAGGCGAAGTTCAGAATTTGACAACAGCTATCATTATCATCTCAGGAAAGGTGTGGACAAGTTAGAATCTGCACCTTGCCGGCCGGAGCAAGCAATACAGACAGTACAGCGTAGGCAGCCCATTTGGCTTGTTCTTCCTTTAATCTTTATCTTGCCCATACTTTGCTTCCAATGTTACAACAGGATGGGACAACAGCTTTTGTCTAGACCCCGGGGCAAACAATTCGGCACCACCAAATACACATGAATAAGAATCCTAGTGCTCCATGGAAGAGGCGAGACTACAGTCAATTTTCATGACTAGGAGTCTGACAAAGCACACACCCGGACCACGTAGCGCAGTTCTTGATTAATAAAGAAATCCCTTCTTGTTTGATTTTTCGGCTTGTCCGCGTAGAGGGACTCGGACACAGACTAATCAACAAGCGGCGTCCTGCCTGACACATCAATTTCACTGAAATATGTAGCAAAAGAAAACCCGGGTTAACCATTTTTTTTTGTGGCCACGAATTCGCATTCGCAGCTTTAATTTAATTTTTTCACTTCTTGGTTCTTCTTAAATCATGATCACTTCACTACCGTCCGGCCGGTTTGTTTGTTTACCGCTTGCCACCAACACGGGGAGCAGATTTCTGTGTAACCTTGCTGGCCTTCTGCTTGGGAGCAGACTTCTTGGCGGGAGCTGGGGCAGAGGCCTTCTTGGCAGCCTTGACGGCACGTTTCTGTTCCTTGGCCACCTTAATGGCCTGATCGCGCTGAGCCTTACGCACCTCAGGTTTCATGTTACGCTTGGCCATGATTTCGGCCAGCGAGGCACCAACAATGGCGCGCTGGAATTTCTGTGTGCGGCGTGTGCGCTTCTTGGAGGCCTCCTCCTCGATGCCCTTGCGATGCTTGCGGCGGTAGAGCACAGTCCAGGTCACCTTGCGGGGATTGCGCTTCATCAGGTAGGAGCGCTCGCATTTCTTATCCAGGAAAGTGAAGCTCTAAACAAAGATAAAACAAATTAATTTAAGGCATTTTAATTGTTTGGCTGACTTACCTTGCCATCAATCTTAACCATGGTCTTGCCATGGCCGGGATAGATTTTGTACCCGCTGAATGCACACAAGCCGATCCTGGAAATTAAATTAAAAAATAGCAATTGTTAATAAAGTGCACAAATCTCAACACTAAACACTAACTAATACGTTGCAGCATATAATGGTTGACAATTAATTTGTTGGCAATGCGAGATGTTTGTGATTTTTACAAATTAAATTTGCTTTCAATTTTACGTACTTCATCTTGCTGGGACGTAGAAACGAAAAGAAAAGAAAACGGAAGTGAGCAAGCTGTCAGTGGCAAAACACAGCCAGAGTTGCCAGCTGTTGATTGATAAAATAGCTAAAACTGGCTATAAAATAGCTTAAAAGCGTGACACGAAGGAACGTCGTGAACGAAGTGCATACTTAGTGATTTATGAATTTATTTTAGAGTTAAATGTTTTTGGAAGCATAGTAAAGGTATTCGATATTTTTCTGCGATCACACAATGTTTTCATATTAGATCACTTAAATCTTTAAAATATCTCGGATAAATTTTGCTAAATATTATATAGTTCCAATTAAAAACAAAAGTAGGGTTGATTAACGTCTAAAACAGCGATGTTCACGCATTGCCCCATGATGCAACGATACAAGGTGAGGCGTTATGAGTGTGATGCGTACTTTTGCCATAAGCTTACGCTTCAAAAGTACGCGCAGCAATGACGCGCAGCAATGAACGTGGAGGTACTTTGCAGAGAACTCACACTGATGGCACCTCACCTCTCTTGTTGCATCATGCATAGCCCCCAGGGCCTGAACACTTTCGGTAATTCTCGCCGAATGCTTGCCGATGTAATTCTTCAGTGAGTGTCGGAGAGAGACAGAGAGCGTCAGACAGCCTCTCTTCTTGAACATCTCTGCTTGATATCTGAAAATTTGCATTGCTATTGTGTTTTTAAATTATAATGTTTTCTAATTAATACTAAAATTGTTTTTATACCCTTGCAGAGAGTGTATAAAAATGGTCGACATGTTTGTAAAGCATAGGAAGAAATTTTTCAATATGTTTTTTTATGCATTTTCATGATTTCAACAAGTTTGGTCAAAATCGGAAGTCTAAAAAGAAGCTATTGAAAATTTAGGCACGAAAAATAGTTTAGGTGAGAAAAACTTTTTTGTTTTTAATGAAAGCGTCCTCTAAATTCATACGAGCTGCATGGGTATATAAAAGTCGGCTGATTTGAACTTATGTTTCTCTATTTTGTTGTATATCTCTTGACATTTCTCTGAAATATGTTACAGAAATGAAGACTCACCAATAGTACCTTTTTTCTCTTATTTTTTTTTTTGCTAAATTGTGTATTGCCTTGCGTGATGGCCGGATATTCAGTTAATACTTTAATTTCGTGACTAAAAAGTACCCGTGACAAATAGCAGTTACGTAAAGATTGTCCATCTCTAGCTGAGAACATTCAACAACTACGGTTTCAAAACAAAGCGGCACGCACACAAACGAACAATAGTAAAGAAATAAATATATTTAACACCCAAAAGGAATAGTTTTAGTTAAATGATCGATCAAACGCATGAAAATGTAATAATAGTAAAAAATATAACGAAAATCGGTCTTCAAGTAAACGTACAAACGGAACTGTAAATTACAAGCGGCTGTCAGTGATGTCAGCTTGAAAAGTAAAAACAAGCCAAATTTAACCATGAAAAATCATATTATGCAAACTACTTAATAGTTTATTACGCACATATTATAAATATTACTAAAAAGCCCAGAAGAGGTAAGTTAGTTTGTATTAGCTAAGAGAAATATTAAGCCCAATTAAAGTATACTTTTGGTTATTTTTAGCAAATGCAGTAAAATGGATCTGCAGGAATTTCTTTCCTTGGAACGCCAACAACTGCAGCAGGAGCGCCAGCGACTCGCCTCCTCTTGCCCAGCCGCTTTATTAATGCAAACGCCCAACTATCAGCCGGTGCAATGTCACCGCCCGTCCAATGAACCCAACCAGCCGACGTCTTCCTTAGCAACCGACAGCCAAAACTTAAACGAAGAACTGCACTTGGATCTAAGTCAACTGGGGGAGCCGGAGATGACGCCCAAGTCGACCAAAGAATTTGTGAATCAACGCGAGCTTCTCATTGGCAGCGCCCGTCCATACAAGTCGCCCAATGACTCGATGCGTCGCAGTTTGGAAAGCGGGCGACCGCTAAGCGAGAATCGTTTGCCAATTAAACAACGAGCGGTGAGTGCTCCCAAAAATGCTTCTGTTTGTTGCGCTTCACTTGGCTCTGCGCCAATTTGGCTCATCCGAAAATTGCCATAAATGTGAGAAATTCTTTAGCATCCACGCCTCGTTGAGCCAGCCACAAGAAGAATATTCATCCTCCAAATCTGTGAAAATGTTTTTGTTCAGTTTTAGTTTCTTAAAAGTTTTCAAAGTGTTCTTGTGGTTTGTCGGGGCCAATGAGTAAGTTTACTGGGTGGAGGTTTTAAATCGTCCAAAATCGAAAATCAAATGTCAAATACATGACCTAAATCTGACCTTAACATTGACAAATAAGGGCTTAGGTGGATGAAAATAACCGTTATGAATTAGTTTCAAACCTGTATTATACTCTTCTTAGCGGGCTTAATCTATAATTGAAAAGTTAGGTACCATTTCCTAGCCTTCAGATAGAGAAACAGCCAAAATCAAAACTCAAATTTCAAATATATGACCAAAATCTGCGCTTAACATTGACAAATATGAACGTAGGTGGTTGAAAACTAATGACAAAATCCAAATAGTTTGAAATAATTCTTACAAAAATATTAAAAAATCATTAATATTAAATGTGGCTTTAATTACAATTTTGAACCAACTGGATATTCAAAATGTATAATGTTTATTTTATATGTTCACTCGTTTAACCTAATCAACACTTTTCCATAATTTGTCCCCATAGGATTGAGGTCGAGGCTGTTACCTGACCCATCTAATGCATAAATACTAAATTCCAATTAAAAATGTGGTTGAATCGGAGACGTCACGCGCTATGAGTTTGAATGAGTCTAAATTTAAGCTCATCGGACCCCAGTACTCGCAATTGTATTGGTAAACGTTCTCAAGAACTTTCACTCCAATTTGACGGATATTTGACAAGTGACATCTGTGCTAAGTTCCTGCATCAAAAGTTTTAGCCGTCATGGAAGGGGGGCTCGCTCGAAAATCGTGTTATATTTATTTGGTTTGCATAAATCCGGCTATGAAAAAGGTCAAGTCTGTCGGATGTTGCGCCCTCTGGAAATCAGCCGATACATTGTGTATCGTACCGTGAAGTAATTTGAGGGTACTGATGGCATAAAAGACCGCAAACGCTACAAGCCTTCAAAACAGTGAAAGATAGAATTCGTCGAAATCCATTGCGCAAGCAGAAAATCATGTCTCGTGAGGTGAACAATGCTTAAAGACGATTTCTGTCTATTGATGAGAAAATTTCACCATAGCCTCTATGGTTTAATCGTATGCTGTGACATCAGAACAAGCATACGAACTCATTCCGAACGTTCAGAGAGGTCACCATCTGGCTTATCTGATGGTTTGGTGGGCAGTCGCCTATGATGAGGCCAGCAAACTCCATTTTTGTAAAAAAAAGAATCAAAACTTTGACGGAAGTTTATCAAATCCGACAAAAGGTTGTGAAGCCTTCCAACACGACATTATTTACAAACTAGCCGTGGATTAAAGGTCAAGACAAGACTTCGCTCTAGGAAGCCATTCACAAGGAAAACACGACTCAAACATGGCTAAAAAACCATTTACCGAATTTTATTTCTACAGATGATTGGCCTACTGGTAGCCCGAACCTGAATCCATTAGATTTCAAACTGTGGTCCGTTCTCGAGGCTATGGCTTGATCTACTCGACATCCTTTGTTGGTTGTTGCTCTACCATATGTAGCCATTCAGTGACTGACTGGGAAGATGAAATAAGCTTTAAAAAATATTCATTCCTTTTCATTTAATGACCAATAAACAGTGTACCTGAACAATTGCTTAATATATTCATACGATTTAAAAAAAATTGGGCCAAATTGTGCTGAAGCAGATCATATTAATAACTGGCTAGTTAAATAGAAGCTACAAATTTAAAACGTACAAGTTTATCTCACTAAAACTTGTTCTTCTACCGATAGTTCCTAGTACGGCTATACGCTATGGTCATCAGATTTGAACAAAACTTTATAGAATTGTGTGAAAGTATTTAATTGTGGCATGCAGTAATGTTTCCTCCTCTTCCTCACACTTGCAGCTACTACAGAAGTCATTGTGAGCGACGCCCAAGCGTAGGGCTCCGACTAAAAGTGATATGTTTCCTCTACTTTGGCGTAAAAGGCTTCTGGTACGTTTTAGGTCGAACGTGGGCCACGGGACCCTAGCTACAGCGCAAACCGGAAGGTTGTTTCACCGTTCCACCACAGTAGCCAGGCGCCAGGTTTCATTACTTGTGAAAGGGCATCCCTATCGTGCTTTTCTCCGGGAGGAGCTTGATGGTGGTGCCCTTTCTAGCCAGCCTATCAGCCGATAGGCGAACTCCTTACCCTCAATGTTGCGGTGATCAGGCACCCAGATAATGCGGATACAGAGATGCCGAGCGTTCTTATTTAAGGATCTACTTCATTCCGTGAGAGTTTAGGCATAGTTGCTGTTAGAGTCAAGCGCCCTTAGAGCTGCTTGACTGTCTGAGTAGACCATGAGTGTGCTGAGATATTTGGCCAGTTTTGGGAGTCGGAAAGAAACTTGCATATCTAGGTCGGCGGAGAAAACTCCACCTCCTACTTTGTTATCGAGCTTAGATCCATCAGTGTAGATGTTAATGGCATAAGCTCTACTATGGGGTAAGTTCTCCCAGTCTAGTCTACTAGGGATAAAGTCAAATTTTTGCTAGAATATAAAGCAAATAAATATGGTTCATTCTACATTCATTCTCTCTCTACATTTTGGTACTTTTAAAACAATTTTAGTGAGCAAAAGGCAATCCAATCTATAGGACCTTATTACAAAATCTGTATTCATCTATGAAATTGGTGCTTGTGCGATTCTGCATTGTAGAAATGTCGAAATGGTTCATGAATTAGTGTAAGATGCCTATAAAACTCCTATATCCCTATAAAAATGTGAGAAAAAACATTGTTATTTTAAGAACTTTTATTTTGTTGCCCATATATAATCTGCTTACCGCTCTTATTTGTTTATTTCCCTTTTTGTTTTGGGCTTCTGTCGCGGTATGCCCATCGAATATTTCGCCTGCTTCCTAAAGCCCTTAATTATTTGGCACCCACTTGTACAGCCAAGTCAACAACAACGCAATTTAATTATTAAATATTCCGCGTTTTATACCTCTATTCCCAATTTTTTGTTTGGCCTCCATCGTTTCCTCTATCAATGTTGCATGGCCCTTTGTTGTTATTGTTGTTGGATTGTTTCGTGCTCCAGTTCCCATTTTGAGTTCTCTATGGCAAAGCCATTCGTTTAATGAATTTACTGGCCGCGGCGAAGTAAGCGCAGCGCTTTCAGTTGTAATTTGAAGCTCGTTTGTTGCGTTTGCTTTTTGTTTGGCCTGAACTTGAAATTGTTGTGCACACACAAATGCATATGAGTAGGTGAGAGGAAGGGAGGTGGGGGCCGGCCCCTGATTGCCGGCAAATTAAAACTAACGAACGAAACCAAATGAAAGGCGATCTAATTAATTGACTCAATGTTGGCCGCAAACAACAAACAAGCCATGTGTGAAAGAAATTAGTCCAAAATAGAAGTAAAATACAATGAAAAACTTATGTGAATTGTGAAAAATATTGTCTGTGCGAAACCAAACCAATCAGTCAACATTTGTACATGTCATTGATTTGAATGATTGGTGGAAATTAAAGTGAAAATACCAATTTCTTATATCAATGCGAATAAAGTTTGTTACCCTTCCATAAAACATGCAGACCTTTTTTAAATTTTAAAATAGGTCTCCCCCCCCTTAAATATTTGCACAATGTGTAGTCTTAATTCCTCAATGTTTCTGTTGTCGTCGTCATGTTTAGCATTTTTCTTTTTCCAGTAAAAATATGAAAGCGCTGGTCATGCAATCGCCCATCTCTTAAGCCACAGACAGTAAAGTGCATTGTGCCATGTTTTTATACTCTTGCAAAAAAAGAAAAAGTAATGTTTTTATCTTTTTTTTGTCAATTTGTTTGATCGCTCTGGAATTCTTACTAAATCAGCACTTCCAGTTCCAGACACTGGTTTTAAGCGGTTCAGTGATTTACACTTAAGGGGGTGCGATTTTTTAAATACTGTATTAAAAAATCTATATTTTTATACTCTGTACCGTAGGTACATAGAGTATATTAAGTTTGTGCATAAGTGTGTAACAGCCAGAGGTAGCATCTCCGCCCCATAAAGTATAAATATTCTTGATCAGCATCAACAGCCGAGTCGATATAGCCATGTCCGTCTGTCCGTATGAACGCACAGATCTCAGAGATGGTAAGAGATAGAGGTTTGACATGTATGGGACATATGCTTCTTATGTAGAGTATGTTATAGTCGGGCTTGACCGACTTTCTTTCTTGTTCTATTGGTGACACTTACAAATTCGATAGAAAATCCATATTTTAGCGGAAAAAGCTAAATTAAATTACAATAGCTTGACCTCCCGACATGTATCTTAGCGCCAAATGCACCATACAAAATAATGCGCAAAACGCTTATTGTGAGCCCAATCTTTCAAAATTCCGGTTAAACAACCGTCAATCAAATTTGTTGCTCGAGTTGACTAGCGGTTAAGTCATTTGATTTTCTCAACAACAGCTTCAGCAGTGTGACCATACACTGTCAACGATTTAGGTATTTTTGGTATGCTATTGAAGGTTGGTAAACAGCAATAAAATTGTTGCGATGGATCAACACAGCTTACCACTGGTCCACTGACTCCTCTCAAGTCACCCCTAGGATCAGGATGTTGCCACTTGCATAAGGTCGCAACGCCACCACAAGTTTGCTTTCTGTCAACAATGCATGATTGCTGTAGAGTTAAGATCTTAACTGTTTTTTGGGAAGACACTTGATCTTTAATCAAAGCAAGATTTTTTTTACATTACTATGAATAGTTGAACAAACTTGGCGTCATCCAGATCAAAAAACATAATTAGGCCTCTTCCTGTACTCTAATGTATTATTTATTTGTGGCTCTGTTTCTTTCCATTCCATTTCGATTGCATGGAGGTAAAAGTTTGCTTAATCATAAAATTTTATAGCAGAAATTAATAAAATGAACGAATCATTCAGCTGTTTTACTCTCCATAAAAATATCGATAATTTCTAATCTGGGAGTTAAAGTTGACCGGTGGTTAAGCAGCGCTTAAGTTTGTTCCTCCGGTTACGTCAAACACAGCATGAGACACTCAACTTGGCTAACCTGCAGGTCAAGTTGATTAACCGGACATTGAGAAATCAGGCCTTAGTGAATTATGTTTCGATTTGTAGGGTTGTTTTGCGCAAAGTTTTGCGTGTGTGCAACGGCAACAGCTGCTTTTAACTGAAATTTGCGCAAGTATTGGCATAGTGTGGGCGCTAAATGCATGGGAATTTGTGCAAATAATTGTCTCATAGAGTCTATGACATAAACTACTAAATAGTCAAACTATATCCAAACAATTGTTATCCTTGCGGTGACAACTCCAGTTTATTCTTAGTAAGTTCCATCCTCTACTTTTTACCTGTTCTAGTTATTTCCTTTAAGGCCACGCCCTCCTATTGTCAGCTCCGCCCCTGAAAGCGTTTTGTTAATTGCTAATGATAATCATTTCATTTGGTCACAATAACAAGGTCACATACTGAACAACCTCAACAAGGTTGACTATAGTAAAAGTTCTAATTGATTGCACCTGTGGGAAGTAAGTGTCATTCGTGCGGTTTGAACTATATTGTTTGGTGTTTAACAAAGTTAGATTTTTGTGTAGCGGCTAATGATAGGTTTAAAATAATTTGAAAAGCGTGACGCTTAAACCACTGGCAAATTTGATGGGGAGGAGCTATTTAAAGTCCACCGACTGCCCTTGAACTTATAGCGTGTGTAAATAGTTCGACTGATGCGACGGGTCGTTTGGAGTTCAGCTTTTTACACGCATTTTCATTAGTTTTCGCCATTTTCGTACACAAACGAGTTACCACTTAGTTAACCTAATTTAGATGCGGCACGCAAGAGAAACCCCAATGAATGGGCATAGTAAAATGAGGCAGTGACTTTGTCAAGGTACAATGGAGTTGTGAATACATTGATTGGCATTGGCCATATAAAGTTGGTTCAACTTACCAGAACACATTCAATCTATTCCATCTTCCATCACCACCTTCTCAATTCATTTTTAAGTTTGGTATATTTCAAGATCGAAGAAGAAAATAAAGTCTAGTTCCAAATTTAAGGACCAGAAAACATCTATTGAACTCAGCATGAAAGGTAAAATACTGAATATGATCCTTGAGACCTCAACCAAATACAATCCCAACAATTTAGCCTATTCATTCAAATTCTTAAGAGACCTTAGAAGCTATGGTCTAATGTTCGAACCGAAATTTTGGAATTAGGACCAATGTTCGTCAAGATAACCCGAGACTTTACGATGTGCCCGAAATCCCGAACAGAACCTTCTACATAGTTCTGGAGAAATAATTTTTATTAATTTTCTGTAATTTTGGAATTTAAAATATTGTGAAAAATAATAACTCCCAAACTATTAGCTATATCCATAAAACGTATAGATCTAAATTGTAAGCGTTTTTATTAGATATCGAAATTTTCAGGTAATCCGAAAAACCCATTTTTGTAAGGAATCTTAGAAGTTTATCGACTCGAAGTCGAGATTTAGGTATTTAGTGCAGCTAAATCGACTCCGATGGGTAACAACTCCATATATAAAGGGATATCAGAATGCTTTAAGATGGTTTAGCTGTCAGACAAACCTAATATTGTGCGGCAGAAACAGCTGATTGAATTCCAATAGGAATGTTCGAAGAGAATAGTTTGTAATGATTCCAATAATACGCCTAAAAAACATTTATTGTCGAAATGTGAAACCAGCCATAAGATTTTGCATTATCCACAATATCTGCTCTTCAATTATCATCCAAATATGTCTGCATATTGTACAAGGGCGTAGCCAGCTTTTCAAAAAGGTGATACATCTTAGCATTAAATAATGAAATAAAGATGGAAGAACAATCTTCCAAAAAATGTCGGCAAAATGAAAATAAAAATGATAAACGGCCCTGTTCCGAATTCCGAATCGAATGGAAAGTATAGTTTTAGTGGCATTTATGCTAACCTAAGAATTATTCTGTAAATACATTAAAAAAGAATACTAGATAGCTGACGTTTGCTCAGCAATATACCAATAACATCGATAAACGGTAACCGAATTCATCTAAACAACATTTTACTTTCGAAAAATTAAATGGGCTAATATAATAAACTCTAAAATGAAATAGCTGGGAGTAATATTGTTAAACCAATGGTGGTTAAAGTAGAAATGTCTGAAAATAAGAGCAAAATACCAGATCTGGAACTAGCATTTATCAGGCATAGTGTTACATGTCTGTGACCATTAGGTTTAATATACTAGATTTTGCTAGGAATTAACCTAGATGGACCATTAGTGAGTTTACCCAAGTTAAGTAAACAAAATGAGCACTAAACTGTTTTAAAGCCATATCTTCAGATTTTGGGGGAAGAAGATAAATTTACCCTTAAATGTGCAAGCGCAGCGGATAAGATACTAGCAAGTATCTATGCGCTGCTCGAGCAAAACAAAGATTGAGGACTACGACAACTCTTTGTTGCAAGCAGTTTCCGTATTAAGTAGTCGGCTGTTCACCTCTAAGTAGGCCGTTCAACTAACTTCCAAATCAATTTCACTCTCATTTGGATTCTGATTCCAGTCGTGTTGTCGATTCCTTAAATTAAAGCAAAGTAAGTTCTAAGAAAAATCGTAAAAAAAAACAAAGAAATTCTTTTCTAACCAAAATTTTCTGTCGTTAGCCAAATCAAAAGCAACAACAAAATGCCGGGCAAAGTCAAGAATGAAGAGAACGCGACTTGGTATTACAATTTGTATAATACCATTAAGCAAACTCCCATAAATTGCACCTTGTTGGTTGTGTCGGCCTTTGTGTTCTATAAGGTGGTGCATTTCACTCGTCATCGACGAAATCGTGAGCAGGCCAGACAGTTGGAGCCAGGACAACGGGAACAGAAGCAGCAGGAAAAAATGGACAAACGTCAGAAAAATGCAAACTTAGCCCCCTTGCGTCGCGATTTTACCGTCAAGGAGTTACTGGAATTCGATGGCACTGGCGAAGATGAACGGATTTTGGTGGCCATTAATTTTAATGTCTATGATGTGTCCAATGCCAAACATTATTACGGCAAAGGTGGAATTTATCCCAATTATGCGGGTCGTGACATTTCAAAGAACCTGATCAATTTCTCGGCGGAACTAAATGAGCGAAAAGATTTTGATGACTTGAGTGATCTGTCCTTGGGACAAATGAATACTTTGCGTGAATGGGATCAGCAGTATAGTGAGAAATATCCATTTGTGGGGCGCTTACTGCGCGATGGAGAACCACACAGGAACTATGCTGACGAAGAGGATGAGGAGCTGTCATCGGAGCCAGAGAAGCAACTTTAAATTCAAATTAAAATAAATGGCTGTTCCAATCAACTAAAGCGCCAAATATTTGGATGCATTACTTGTTTGGTATCGTAACGTTCAGGACATTCTTTAAGCCATATATTTTTATGGAGTTATTTGTCAGCTTCACCCACTGTTCAGGCGCGCTGCCACCTTCGTAACGCTTAACTTTTCCAACCTAGCCGCAGACTTGTCACCTACATCGACTGCCTGCCATCTTTCCTCCACACAGGCTTTGCAGTTTTCTCTTCGGCTCTCATTTTCCTTGATAGTTTCCTTGACCCAAATTATATGTAAATTATATATATTTTACCTACTCCCAGTTCGACATTCTTCAACGTCTTCTTAAGTGAGACTGAAATTGCCTTTAATTATGCTAAGCTAAAATACTTACACGTCATAACTTAGCCCTGTCCTCGGTTGAAGAGTGATGAAAATGTTAAAATGAACTTTAATTAAGGCGCACATCAGGCCGGCTGAAGGGAGAGGTAGAACTGCATGCATCTAGTAACTTGAAGTGCCTTTTGGGGAGTGAAGTAGAGAACCAACACAAGTCAAATGAGCAAGAGAAACAGCTGGGATTTGTTGATAAACTGCCAGGGAAAATGCCTTTGTCGAGTGGAGTTATGACGCAGTCGTCCACCGAAGCCAGAAGCATCGTTTCGTGTTTTGTATTTATTACATGTATTATTTGCCAGTAACTAGAATGGGGGAAAGAAAATGGGTGTTTTGGTTTTAGGACAATTTTGTCGCAAGCATTGAAGAAAATCTTTAAGCAAAACCATTGAATTTGCTTTACTGATATATTGAATTTTATATGCCAGCTGATGTGTTGTTTTATAAATCTTGTTATACCCTTGCAGAGGCTATATATAAATCATCTTGTTCAGCATGACGGGCTGAGTTGATTTAGCCTTGTCCGCCTGTCCGTCCATCTGTTTCCTTGCTAACTCTTCCGTCAGTTTGAAAGCTATCTTAACGAGACTTTGCTTCTTTTTGGTGAGAAACACTTTTTGTTTTAAATGGAATCGTCATCAGATTTCGTATCTATAAGTTCTCCATGCATTTTCATGATTTCGCCAAGTATGATCGGAATCGGAGACTATATAGAATAGCTACCTTAAAAAGTTGGGTATGGAAACGAACGGCATGGATATTTAAACATAAGCTGAGCTGAAGTTAGCTCTCCTCTATTTTGGGTTTGGTCTATTTTCGGTTTGGTTAAACAATTTGTAAATTGGTTAAATAATGGACTCCTAAGACCAATCGGTTAGACGAGCGGTGGACAAGCCCTTGCCCCCATTGCTCCGAGAGCTTTTTAATGGCAACTGCCTTGCTTCTGGGCGCCAGCTGCACACAACTGTCGGCAAGGGCGTAGCCAGGGGGGGCAGGGGGGGCCGTGGCCCCCCCCTTAAATAATTTCAATTGGCTTGTAAAAATTTACGGTTACTTTTTGGAAGTTTTTGGAGTTTTAAGGGCTGGAAAAATTGTTTTGCCCCCCCCTTCGCCGAAAGCTGGCTACGCCCTTGACTGTCGGCTTATTTTCGGTTGGCTTGCAATACGCTTGTAAAATTCTATCGGATTCCGGAACTTAGAATTATTTTACCTCCGAAACATTTCGAATTCCGAAGGAAAGCCAAAAATATACGTTTTTATTTCTTTCTAAAAACACGACCTGGAGCCGACAAAAAAGCAAAGTCTAAAGAGGTTTCATTCATTATTTAAAAATCTTGCTAGAAGGCTTGCGTCTAGGACAATGGTTCATCTATCAAACAGGGTTGCGCCTCTCGCAAATAAAATTTCGCATGTTGTGCTTATATTTGAGTTAGTTAACTTTAATTAAAATAGATTAACTTTAACGTGTCATGTGATTTATGATCTTTTGGCCCTGTTCCGAATTCAAAGTCGGTTTTCGTGTAAACGTTGCCATGTAGAGTTTAAACTTTAAACATAGCAGTCTTATAAAGAGCATGACAAGTATTTCAATGGTTACTAGATCAGGTTTGAGGAAAATCGGAATTGCTTAAGCAGTTGAAACCGATAGCTCAATGCCAAATGGATTCAATTCGTCAAAAAGAGACGACCTTATCTAGTAGCCACTGACAATTGCCTTACATTTCATAGAATTCTGTGAGTTTTAAATTAGAAAAACCAACATTTGCACGAAAACCAAGACTGAATTGGGTAGAGAGCCGTATATTTAATTAAAGGTGATTCTTGGCAACCATAGCAAGATTTTTGTAGTTAAATTTTGATGTTATGGTTGATTAACACACCCTTTCTTGAGGTGACACAGAAATCTTTAGAGATTTTGAATAAAACTACAGCAATTTTGGATGATTACTTGTTTGGAGGTTTATTAAGGGGAATATTTTAAGTTTTTTGTAAAATTAATTATAGTTCATTAAAGATTTAGATAAACTTCATATAATTTTCACAAAATAACAAAGTTTGTATACCCTTGCAGCACGATTTTCTAACTAATAGCCTATTTCCACTAAAGAAATGAAACATTCAACACAACGCGACTTATTAATTCTGGAGGGTTATCAAAATCATTGGCGACATTGGTGCCCTCGGGTTGTCGACCTCATTTTTCTCCTCTACGATTGTCCATTAACTTGCATGTTCTGCGAAGGCGGGTCTTTGATTATCTAAAAGCAGTTTCCACTACTCTCCTTACCTTGGACAAGGCGTAGTTAAGTGTTAGTTAATTTAAAATCTTTATTGAATTGAAGGTTTGTCTAACTAGCTTGCTCATTATTGCATTGCAGCATTTATTTTAATTAGCCAACACAATAACAAATCCTTTAGCCAAATAATAATCAACAAAATCAAAGCATCGGCTGTTTTTGTCCACGTATCGTTGTGAATGTCAACAAAATGATGTTTTGTCAATGGAAACGACAAAATTTTCCAGAAATGAAAATGATAGAAATGATGCTCAGTGGAAAGAGGCTATAAGACTACTTTTCGGACCTTACTTTTTCATGGGAGCTATACTATATATATAGATGTCCGATTTTTACACAACTTAGTGAAATCATGCAAAAGCCTAACAAACGCACATGTAAGAAGTTTGGAGTCGATTAAATTTAAAACAAAATAGGTTTTCCCAATAGATCAATCAATCAATCAATCAATCATTCGTACTGCAGCTATATGCTAAGTCATCCGATTTTGACAAAGCTTTGTAAAATTGTGTGAAAGCATATCAAATAAATAAATGTTAATTTTAAGGTTGTTTCCATTGAAAACAAAAAAGTTTTTCTAACTAGGACTACTTTTCAGACTACTTTTCTATGACAGCTATACTATATAGATGTCCGATTTCGACCAAACTAAGTGGAATCTTTGGAATGCATATCAAAGTAAAAAAATACAAAGTTTGCAGGCGTTTGGTTTGAAAACACAATAGTTTTTCTCACTAAAACTAGTTTCCCGACCGATCATTCCTATGGCAGCTATAACCTATAGTCATCCGATTTTGACAAAACTTTTAAGAATTTAGTGAAAGCTTATAAAATAACTATAGGCCAATTTTAAATAGGTTTACATTGAAAACAAAAAAGTTTTTTTACTAAGACTATTTTTCTAACCTTTTCTATGGCATCTATACTATATAGATGTCCGATTTCGACCAAACTTGGCAAAATCATGAAGATGCATAGAAAACTAGTAAATACGGAGTTTGGAGACGTTTGCATTGAAAACAAAAAAGTTTTTCTCACTAGGACTAGTTTTTCGACCGATCGTTCCTATGGCAGCTATATGTTATAGTCATCCGATCCGGCCGGTTCCAACAAATGTGCAGCGTATTTGTACCAGAAGACTTCGTGCAAAAGTTTGGTTGCAATAGCTTTAAAACTGACGGAGAAGATAGCATAGAAACAGACTGAGGGCCAAGGCTAAATCAACTCAGCTCGTCATGCTGATCAAGAATATATATACCTGATGCGGTCGGAAATGCTTCCTTCTATGCGCTACAAACATGTGGACAATTTTAATATACCCTCTACAAGGGTTTAAAAATCAATCATACAGAAGGTATCCACCTATTCGACCCTTCAGTCCGGACATTACTTCACTCGTCTTGTGTGTAATTTTTGATGCCATCGGTGCACGCGATTTGCGACGTCGACGGCATTAAAATTATGTGCAGAAATGGCAGTAGGCATTGTGGAGCCTTTGCTGGAGCTGCTCCCAGCTCCTGAATGTAGCTGCCCTGCCTTCTCAAAGAGCTGCTGACCCCAAAAAAGCAGAAAGCAGAAAACAAACTGCGTTAGAGTAATTTGCTGCCCTCCGACCAAAAGAGGTCGAAGGAAAGGGCTCAGAATGTACACAAGCTTCTTGCTGGTGGTTAGTGTCGCCAAAACAAAAACAAAAGCGCGACAAAAACTATATAATAAATATACATACTTACATATAACACCCACCCACCCTCTCTCTCTCTCTCTCTTTCTTTCGCTTGCAGGATGATATGGAGCAATGGGTTACGGACACATTTTATTCGTATTTTCCCGGCTTTAACAATGAAAATCAGAAACGGCAAAATTATTTGCGTGAGCGACAGCGCGAGAATCAGCAGAACTTTCTCAAGCACCAGGTAAAAATAACAAGCAAACCAAACATTCCCTTCTGATTATGTGCGAACTCCTGTTATGGTAATCAGTGTGAAATTTATGAGCTATTAAATCAAAAATTTATCTAGATGCTCCATCCGCCCGTCACAAAGCGAAACCAGCGACTGGGGCAAGTGAAGCAGCAGGCGCCTCCACCTCCTCCACCACAAATCCGCTCCAGCCAATCCAGCACCAGCACTTCAAATCACAGCATAACAGACAAGACTGATTTAGAGTTAATTGTTAATAGTAATCCGAATTATGTGCCGCCCAAAATTCGACCAGGCGTCACACGACAAAAACTCCTGCAGGATCTGGGCCATGTGGAATTGTCGAATATTGTAACCGGTGATGGCATCATGGAGCGCAATATGCGCAGTGCTGAACTGGAAACAGCACGCAAAAAAGATTATCAACGTGATTTGATGCAACAGATTGAGGAGAAGCGGCGCTCGATTGAATTGTTAAGGGAGAAAGAACGGCGACAAGAAGAGGCCTTGACCAGGTGGGCAAACTTCTTTGATTACAGTGTAAATATGGGAGTTGATTCATTCAAAATTTGTCTCTGTTCAACAGACGCTTGGAGTCACAGCTGAAAACCATTCATCTGGAGGAGCAGTTAGAAAAGGAACGTCTGCGTGCAGAAAAGGTGAATAATTTTATTACATTAATCTTTGCTCGAATGATTAATTGAGTGGGTCGGTAACGACCTGGGCTAACAACTTAACACAGAGAGCTACAACTTAAAGCAGAGTCCCGTTTAGAGGTGTATAAAATCAATTTGGAAAAGGCTACATAACAGCTGTGAAAGGATTTGTGGCAATCCATGGATGTTGTATATAAACAGAGTTTTGCATAGTGTGACTTTGCTGGATGAGAAAGTCTTCCAGATGTTCACTTCATCCTGTTAGCCATAGCTCCAGACTTGCGCCCCGGCAGATTGAATTCCCCTAAACAAGACTTCATACATTTTCTAGTTCATTTAGATGAAGCCGTTGTTATTGGCGAGAAGACTATACCAAGGTTATATAAAACATAGTTCTTGAAATTTAAAGTGGGCGTCAACACAGCTCCTAGATATTTTTAATCAGGTTCATATGGGCTTATGGGCTTTCCTCAAAACTATTATTTTTCATTTGGCCCTATGCATATTCAAGTCTGACAATATAATTCCAACCCTTCAAACATTGTCTGCAAATTAATGGTCACGTTCAGCAAAATGAAGGTATCAGCAAACAGCAGGTATCAAAAAAGAATTATATCTCAAATGGTTTCTGCTGAACGAAAGGCTACACTGGAGTTCACCAGGAAGATCATAGAAAGGCGAGCTGAACATGGCCAATGATTTCCACAGCAATTACAATGTCCTTCACGGATAATAGAAGGCGTAGAGTTTCACATGAAGGAAGAGCGCGATAACTAATTGCCAGTTCAAACTGCCTCACTTAGAAATTTGTGATATATTTAATAATATTTGCTGTGGGCAAAAAGTAAGTGAATTTGTTTGTAGAATGAAAAATCTTTATTTATTCTTCTAAATAAATTTTATCCCCTTCAAAGTAATCCCCTCCCGATAAAATACACTTATGCCAAGGTTTTTTCCAATCCTCGAAACATGCCAAATAGTCCCTTTCCGGTATAGCCATCAGCGCTTTCTTTGATTCAGCTTTTATCTCCTCAATCGACTCGAAACGCGTTCCCCGAAGTGGTCTCTTCAGTTTTGGGAATAGCCAGAAGTCACACGGAGCCAAATCAGGCGAATACGGTGGTTGCGGAACGATATGCGTCGAATTTTTGGCGAAATGGACACGAAGAACGAGTGCAGTGTGAGACGGTGCATTATCGTGATGCAAAAACCAAGAGTTGTTGGCCCATAATTCTGGTCTTTTTAGACAAATTTCTTCACGCAAACGACGCATAACGCTCAAATAATATTCCTTATTAACAGTTTGGCCGGATGGAAGGGATTCATAGTGCACCACACCACGAAAAACTTTCATCATGACCTTGATTTTTGAACGACTTTGACGTGCTCGTTTCGGTCTGGCCTCGCCTTTAGCACGATATTCGCTTGATTGGTCGGTTGTTTCAGGGTCGTAAGCATAAATCCAAGTCTCATCTCCCGTAATCATGCATTTGAGCTTGTTCTGATAGTCAGAAAGCATTCTTTCACACACATCAACGCGATGACTTTTTTGCAAGAATTTGAGAACTTTCGGTACCAAGACGAGATTTGACTTTTCATAGGCCCAAATGGTCTTTCAAAATGGTTTTCACAGTTCCTTCTGATATTCCGATCATATCAGTAAGGTCTCTAACAGTCAACCGACGATTTTTGCGCACTAATTCCTCCACTTCATTGACGTGTTGGTCATCTGTTGACGTCGATGGTCGTCCGGAGCGCTCCAAGTCATCCACACGTTCTTGACCCTCTTTGAAGTCTTTGTACCACTTATAAACATTTTTTTGTGACATGGTAGAATCACCAAAGGCCTTCCGCAACATCCTCAACGTTTCCGCAGCCGAAATTTCATTCCGCAAACAAAATTTGATGGCACTTCTCTGCTCAGACATTGTAAAAATCGAAAAATGCACTCTTGGTCGTTTGGAAAACACAAGCGTAAAAATTTTACTGATAATGACATTCACATGAAATTTGGCCCAGATGTCATCAACAGTCCTGCCAACTCAAGAAAAAAAGAACTAGCCTGAATTGTTAGGCCCGCGAAGTTTTGCCCACAGTAGTATATAAATTACCTTAAACTTCCTTGGGATTTTATCAAAGGCAGACCTGAAATCAACGAACAAGGCGATTGATTTTTTTATTCTCCTCTTGTTTTAGATTCAGGATGGATATTAAGTTGTATGTATTGTCCACAGTCGAATACTTTTTTCGAAGTCCGGCCTGATATTCTTTTGAATTGTCCTGAGACCAGAGTGCTAGACGTTAGAAGTTTCTCATGAACATATTGTCGGTTGGGTCAGTATGGAAGAGCAGTCGAAGCAGGCAAAACTTCATGGTATAGATGGCAATTAAGTTTTTCGTTAGTTTCCCTTTGACTCATTCCGAAAGCTTTGATACAGGGTTGAGTTTTTAGCTGATCGACATGACGTCGGTGATATGAATAATTTTAGCTTTCATTAATTCTTCTATAACCTGACTCATTTGAATTAAAATTAAAACCCAGCAAAACCACAAATCTATAATATCTATTTAAAGATTTCTTTTGATATCGTAAAAGTATCAGCATTAAAAAATCGATTTTATTCCTATTTTTTATTGTGTAAAATCGATTGTATCTCTATTTTTAATATAAGCAAGAAAGAAAGTCGGTCAAGCCCGACTATAACATACTCTGTACCAAGAAACAGTCTTTTGATTATAACTCGAAAACCGTTCATCCGATCTTCTCCATTCCTTTGGCGGATCGATAACTGATAACCTGATAACTAAATATGTCCAAAAGGAACATGCCATCTGTCTTCAAAACTGTGGGAGATGTGACGATTTTTCTAAATTGCGGGGGCGGGAGGGGGCGTGGCCAAAATTGAAAATAAACTTGATCTGCCTGCAGACATTAGAAGCATATGTCCCATACATGTTAATCCTCTATCTCTTACCATCTCTGAGATCTGTGCGTTCATACGGACAGACAGACGGACAGACGGACAGACGGACATGACGGACATGACTCGGCTGTTGATGCTGATCAAGAATATATATACTTTTTAGGGTCGGAGATGCTTCCTTCTGGATGTTACATACATTTGCACAAACTTATAATACTCTATGTACCTACGGTAGAGAGTATGAAAAGCAATTCCTTCAGAATAATCAAGACATTGAGAAAATTTAGATGTCTTTTAACAAGTTTTTAGAATTACGTAGTGTCTGCGTTTAAGCGATCAAAGCTTCAAACCTCTGATGTTCTCGAAAGGATTGGATTGGTAAGAAAGATGCGTCCAGCTTGGGAAATTAATAAAAATGTTATTCAATACCCTCTCGCATTATAAGTATAGTTCTAAAACTTCTCTAACATGGCTCACAAAATTTTATATGAAACAACTTATGGTTCTAGAATGATAATTCTCCGATTAAACACTATCATTTTTTTTATGAGGTCTTATGTATTTTATTTTATTTATAAGAAAAGAAGTTCAAACTTGTTCCTGAATTTATATTGAAAACCTTTTGGATATCAAAATATTGATAATAATCGACATATTAAGATGTAGCTCACAAATCATCATATTAACAAATGTAGCTTTATTTTTAGCACAAGAAGATGTGGTTACTTTTAAAATGCAGCATTTTTATAATTCAGCATAAAAGTATAAGATTAGATTAGTCGGAGATGTATAAAAAGGGGAGCAGTTTTAAGTTTCCTCTAATGATGCGAAGTTTTGCATAGTTCAGATTCATATCTTGAAAATTGTTTAGGCATTGAACTTTAAAGGTGAAATTAATTAAGCCTGCAACTTAAACCTGAATCTGTAAGATGATAACAATGAGTTATACATTAAGCGAATCCAATGTACTGTTTTAAAATTGGATCAGAGCCTACATTTATAAATTTTTTTTAACGGCAATATAGCTAGTCCTTATATAAATTATTGTTATTATTTAAAAGAACTCACAGACAATTAAAAATTTCGTCCTATTGTTGTTTTATTGCTTTAAAGTTTAAAGATAAAACTATCTGAAGGTAAACACCTTCAAGTATCTTTAGATTTGGGGTGTTCCCAAGAAACTCTAAGGGCCGTTTTCTCTCGTTTCTGCTTTTACAAATCCAGGCGGTTTTCGCACCTTGTTATGCAAAAACAAAAATATGCGAAAACGGCCCTAAGTATGGGGTAGTGACCTGTTCTACTTCTTCTAGGTTTATTGGCACCGAAGCACCGTATAATTTGCTTACTTACAAGTCCTGCCAAGAGGCATTGTTAATTCATTTAACAAATTCGAAATAGCCAATTATATATTGGAATATCCAATCAAATAAATTGGCCGTAATTGATAAGCACATTAGGGCAACGCATAGAATGTTCCCTTTTAGCAGCGTTAAATGAAATTAATGTAATGATGCAATTGTAATTGATATTTCCAAGTGTTGATGCTAATAATAGTTAATACACAATTTGCTAGCATTTCAATAATTCAGTTTATTTCTATTTTTCGTTTGACCAGGCTCGCATCGACTCGGAACATAATCGCTTAATGCGTGAACAGCTGCTGGCCAAGCTGGAGCAGGATGCTCAACATTTGCACGCCAAGGAGAGCAATAATCTAGCCGAGACGCCTAAAGCCTTACCCAACAAAATCAACAACAACAGCAATAATAGCAATCCAAATCAAAAAGAATCCAATACGAATAAGGTATATAAATATTTTAGTAATTCCGCGCACCACGAATATCGACGTGGCCAGCCTCTACCTCCTGCAGTGGAATTGGAGTTTGATTTGCCGGAAATGGCCAAAATTGAACGCGAGTGCTTCCATCTGTGTGAGAAGATTTGTCCCATGTGCGATGAACCGCTGAAAAGCTATGAGAGCTGCTGTCTGCGATGTCAGCGTAAGCTGGCATTGAAAATGAAGCAACGTGAAGATCAGAATAATGGAGAGGAGACCCACGAAGAGCAGAACAAAAACGAAACAGAACTGGAAGAGGATCCCAATCACAATTGCCAGAGCAGTTATGCCTTAATCTGTGTGAAATGTGAACGTTTATATGCCATGTGCACCCAATGTCTGGCCAAAAGTGATGTTTGTCGAGCCTGTCAGCGGGAGCGAAATGTTTGCATGAACTGTCGACGTAATCTGTGTTCATTTTGCCTAGAGGAGATAGCCTGTGGTCGTGATGTAGAGCGCTCGCATATCAATGATCAAAAAGATGTGGGCGAAGACAGTGCCTTTCGCGTTTTGGAACTCAATTATGCGGTGGCTAAAGAAAGCACTGCAGTGCATCCCCTTCCAGATACATCACCACCTTACTCCATAAACATAGCACGTAATTCGGTTTTCCATGCAGACTATAATAAGCCGACACCAGTTAAGCCTATGCTCATTGAGCAGCTACCCAGCGCCAATACTAGCTTGGAGCTGGATAGCGCTGATGAGCAGGCCATGGAACGTATACGCCGTCAAACGGATCAGCGTTTAACTCGTTATCTAAAAAACTATGGTGATCTTGCTTCTAAGGAACGAAGCAAAAGCGAGTCACGTCATCGTGGCACTCAAACCACACCACAATCTTTAGCCCGAAGAGATGCGGTACTAAGAGAAGCAGCTGCTCCTCATAATCTATCTATGCCACTGCTGCGCGAAATGCCGAAAATGACACGAAAAGAGACGGGGTTGTCGGCGACAGCAAGTAACCAGAGTCCAATCGATCATCTTAAGAAACGTTGGGAGGTAGGTGGTCGACCAGGGAACTAAAGTTATCATTTCCAAGGTTCAAGGGGTTTGGTTTAATTTTCCTCTCAAAAAAAGTACTTAAAAATATGTTAAAATAAATTAACAGTTGATTATTGGTTGAATTATCTTTCAATTTTTTTAAAGTCGATTCAGAAATTCTCTTCAATTATCTGCTTATGCCTAATGGCAAACGACTTTCGGTTTCAATTTCCCAAAACTACGCATTAAATATTCTATTTCATTCTACTAAATTAGAGCTAGAAATCTCCTTAGCTAGAAAAACTGAATGTTTATTGTCGAAAAGTTTACTCACAAATACTGAACCAAAGCATAGATTTCAAAAACTAACTACATCTTTGGCACTTGCCAGCAAAGGTAGTCTTGAAATCCACGCCTGGAAATGCAGCTTGTATTAAACTCAAAATTTGCATTTTCTCATAATATAATAATATTCTTTAATTTCAATTTCGTCTCTTTCAGGTTCCGGCTGTTCAAAAATTCACCGTCTCCACATCATCACCGAAAATCTTAACCCAAGTGGGCGCCATACGAAAACAGCTGCAAGCAGCACGTTTCTTTGACGAGACCGAAGCTGATGATTATTGAATGACTAACGGCATTTTTTCCATTGCCCTGAAAAAATTTGTTTGTTCAGTTTTTCCTTAGATTCATAAACGAATGTAATTCTATCTTAATTTTTTTTTTCAAACATTGCATTGATTTCAATTTTAACATCCGTAGCCTTGTCAGTTCTATCATTTAGTTATCTTAAGTAGTAAGTCGATTCCATGTGCTTCGGTTGTTTCGAAAAAAGCAATTTAAATATTTACTCATAAAGCCATAAAGTTTGTTAATGTTTTTTTCTACAAATATATATATGTACTAACTTTAACATTATTGTAAAATGGTTTTAAATAACATCAACTGTTATAAGATAAATGGGAAATGTTTTATATTAAGGGTGATTTTTATATTTTTTTAATTTGTTGACACCTCACGCGTGTTTTGTAACAATTGCCAACGCTAAAAATGCTTAGTAAGGTTTTCCATTTTACCATTAATAGACTAGACGAGCAGCGCTAGCAAATCTTATCTTTTATTATCCAAAATCGTCTTCTGTGAGAAATGTATTTCGCAAATAACGTTTATTTTATTTAAACAAAATTGTTTCCATAAAAATGGGAAAAAAGGGATCATGCGTCGTCCAAGTTTGTAACAGGCAGAAGGAAACATCTCCGTTTCCAATAAAGTATATACATATTCTCGATCAACATCTATAACCGAGTCGCTATAGCCCTGCCCGTCCGTCTGTCTGTATGAACACTGAGATCTCGAAGACTAGGCACCTCTGACACTCACTGATGCATTACTTCGGCAATCATTCGGGGTGAATTGCCGACAGTGTTCGGCTACCGGCTCCTGTAGACTCCTATTGTCCGTACACAGTTTTAAATTCGCTCGAAAAAAAATTCACTTTTTTGAGAATTTTTTGTGACGACACTGTTAAAATCTATTTATTAAAACTAAAAGCACATTCAAGTAGGACATTTTAAGAATGTTGTATAACATTTTCACGAAGAAATATTAAAAATCAGGGCAATGGCAGCAAATATTAGGAAGTCTCTCGGAAAAAAGGTGAATTGCGGTGCCCCTCATAACTTGGTGCTGGATCATCCGAAATCAAAAAACCAAAACTTATTCGTTAGATAATAGTTTTTCCCTGGTAACGCTGTCGAGATTTTTTCGAAATTTTAATTTTTCACTTTTTTGGAAAATTTTGAAGTGAAAAAATCGATTTTTTTGGAAAAAATTCGGCTAATAAACATTAATTTCCCTAAGTAACGGGTATATCGAAGTCGGTCATGGTTCTCATTAACTATTGTAAATGTTTAAGTTTTTATGTTTGTGGGTTTAAACAATAATTTCCCAGAAATGGTTTAACGGATTTGGATAAAATTTGACACAAAGATGGTTGATTACCTCAAATGTAACAAAGGTAGCTTTTAGAGCTTAGTTGAAATGAGTATAGCAGATCGAACGGAATCTCTTTAAAGGCCTGCTCTCAGATATCATAAATTTAATTTCCGTCACATTGCTTCGAATGAATAATACTGAATTTACACGGTGAAGTTAACTTCATGAAGTTATTGAAAAAGCTTTTGTTTTTAGAAAAGAGGTGTAGAGGGGCAAGCTTCACCACTACACCTTCACAGCGTAAAACCCGTCTAAGACAGGCTTTCAGCTTTCACAGCTTTGCATTGGTGTTCTATTCATATGAAGTAATGCGAAAATAGTTTTTAGTTTATCTGGGAATAGAGCTTCGACTGTAAAAGGGTGCGAGGAAATAATTTTCAAAAAAACTAGATCTGTCGTTTTTACCGTGAACCTCAAAAAAAAACAAATCGGATGAGTGTAATATAATATGAAGTCAATAAATGTCTTCACAACCGCAGCTCCGAATGACACAGGTTATCTGGCAAGTGGATCGGTGAGTTGCCAAAACAAGTCAAGACAGGCTTAGATCAAGCAGAAGCTCTGGGACAGGATATTGCTGAAAGCACTTTTACGAATAAAGAGCTGCATTCGTGTTTGACAGCCAATATCTCCTAAATATGGAAAGAATGAACAAAGCGTGCCGATCATGCAACTGTCCCAGTACAAACAGATCTCATAAATGATAGAACTAAGTGGTAGTGCTTGTTTATTTAGTAAAGATATACAGAAAACATTAAGATCCGCATTATGTTGCGAAACTGCAGCACGTCCATATCCTTTTGCGGCTTGACTTAATTTAGCCTTTCCAGAGACATTGGCCATTAGGAGTCATTATTGTTCCCGGCGGGCACTTCGCAGCGAAGCAAACTACAAATAGGAGAAGTGTTAGTTTCATGGCAGAGACTTTTAAGTATAACTGATGAATACAGTTGGCTATTTATAGCTATTTAAGAAATCGACTATTAACAACGCTTGAACTTTGACTTTTTAATATTTTTACTCTCTTCAACTCGATCTGCGGTGTTTGAAATAATTTAAATTGAACTACTCGTAAAAGCTTTATCTCGAAGATGGAGAAGAGTGTTTCTAAAAACTGTGTCCCCGTGATTAGGGGCTAGAGGTCTCCAGTTAACGCTTTGGATCATTTTAGTTATGTGATTAATTGGATGTTGCTTGTCGAAATTATGAAACCTATTTTTTAAATTCAAGAAATCCTTCCATTTTCCAAACATTAAACATTTTGTATTATTTATGCTGTCACATATAATTTTTTATTTATCACTGAATTTTCTTGTGTTCCGATTTGATTGAATTCCGTATAAGGTTATCAGCTTCTTAATACTGAATGGGCCTGGCAGCATAGACGGGTGCGTAATGCGAATAGGCACCGGCGGATCCATAGCTGGGAGCTGGGGCACTGCAGGGAACTGGAGCCAAATTGGGCTGGCAGCTGAACAGATAGTTCTTGGGGCAAGGTGGAGCCGGGACGGAAACTGGAGCGTAGGCGGGGGCAGCTGGTGCGGCAGCATAGGCGGGGGCAGCTGGAGCTGCACCGTAGGATGGAGCAGCGGGGGCGCTGTAGGAGGGAGCAGCGGCTTGACCACCATATCCACCACCATAGGATGAGCTCAACATTTTGTCCTCATTGTCGGCAGCAACAGAGGTGGCCAGAAGGCAGACGGTGGCAACGAAAATGATGAATTTCATGTTGATTGGTTGAGTTGATTGAGATTGCTGGAAGCGAACTGCGATATTGGTTGCCCTGCTCAGTGGGCTTTATATACAGTAGGGGGCTTGGCTCAAAGTAGACGGTAGAAATTGCCTCGCCAAGCATTCGCCAAGTTGTCGGTCTCATTCTGTGACCAGCTCAGCAATTTTTTGTGCTGCCCACGACAAGTTCAATTAATTCTTTTCATTAATATATATTTAAATTCATTTATTTCGGGCGTATTTAACCCCATAAAGATACATTTCAAATTCTTTCAAGATAACAATCAGAGGAGGAATCCTGAATTTAATTGGAATGAATGTTAATGAATGATAAGTGACTCAACCAATTTATATTGTGCAATGATGCATCCTTGTCAAAAAGTGTATCAAAGCACGTCGATTGTCTATGGCGCTTGATACTGACTCGCTCCTACAATCTAGCTTGCTAGACTAGAACTTGTTTCGAACGATGCGTTGATACTGTGTTTATTTAACAGCGCCCTCTACAGATTTTGTTCCAAAGTAGTCTAGGCTGCGCTGCCCAATGCTTTTGTTGAGGAGAAAAAAGAAATTGTTTTATATAGATATTTTATTTTTAATTTATTAATTAATCTGTGATCTGATGCCAAAAAAAAAAACAGCGCCCTCTATAAACTTTGTGTTAAACTTGCACTATACTGTGCCAACATGCAATTCGGTTAGAATCTGTTGTTTTAGTTATACCCGGAACTAACAAAATAAATTGCAAATCTCTCTTCTTAAGGAGGCCGTCTAGAAAAGTCCTTCTAGATGTAACGTACAAAGAGCACTTTAGTCTGCACTATGGCAGGCGTCTCTCCTTCCGAGCGTTTTCCCCCTATATAAGTCTCGTCTTGGATTCTTTTATCACGACTAGCAAAAACAGCCTGGGGGGGTTCGTTGAAACTTGTATAGAGCGCATCCGAAGAAGTAGTTACTGTATATTATTAATCTAAGAATCCAGCCAATCATAAAAAAATTAACAAAAATCCGGGTCTATTGTTGTTGACTCTAAAAATTTACAAAAAAATATCCAAGCCAAAACCAAGCTAAATTCCAGGATCACAATAGCTACTGCTTAGATGTTAATGCAGTATAGCGTCAGTACCCTCCCTACCATGAGCTTTCATTGCTATAAAAATGTAAAAATGTTTGAAAACTCCCAAACTCAATCATTGTCTCATTTTACTTTCCAGGAAACATCACAAAGTAGTTTAGCAAATCATAATTACGTTTATTCACGGGGACCATTCACTAAAACCGATTAGATTTTTATAAAAATTCATTTAGGTTTCTTTTCGTTCCGCTAGGGTTTTATAACATTCATAATTGTAATGGTACATAAGATAAATTTTAAATAATATTTTTATTCAAAAACGTTAATTCGTAATTTCATAATAAATTTGCACAAAAGAAATATAAAACTTAGGTAAACATATTTTTGTTAGGCAGTGTAATTCAAGTGCATACGTTCGTGGTTATGTTTGTTTTGATATCGCCATATGGGCCTAGTCTTCAAAAAGCACGAAAGAAATTAAGAAAGGAGAAGCCTAACTCAAAGCCATAAAACTTGAAAAACAGGAAGAGAAAGAAACTGTTCTCTTGAGAGCAACAATCAAAACCAAACAAAAAAAAATAAAGTGAATGTGTATATGTGAATCATAACTGCACTTAAAGCTGTTTGTTCTTCCAACTATTAATTGTTGTTTAAATGTTGCTTTTACTGTTGTTTTTCTGCATGATTTAAATGATTATAGATTTTTATTCAAAAATGCCCCTTATAGAATTTCTGTCTTTTTCATTTGCTTTCTATCGAGGTTTGAAAATTTACTTAAAACAATATTCCGGACGTTAACATTTTAATAATTTTTTTTGGGGATTTCTTTAAATGGATTCCAAAATTTTGCAAATATTTTAAACATAATGAATGGTAGAAATTCACAACAAAAATAATATATAATAATAATTCGGCACTTATGTGCAGCACTCACCCATCAGCAGCAACGACGAAGGCCTTCTCGTGAGCGATGTTGTTGTTTTAGAAGATGCAACTGTATAAAGTTTATATTAATTTCGTTGTGTGTTTGTACCATATACAGATTTTAACCCATATGAAATTATTTTAACGCATTTTGCACCCACTTTTACATTCACACTATATTTTAGCCACTTGGTTCTTGTTGGAGTCTTTTGATTGTTTCATTTGTAATTTTATGTGATATGTTATGTTTTGACTCTTCACTTGACTTTCCTTCTTTCTTGCCTTTTCACTTATTGCCTCTCTTTCGCACTTGCACAAATTATCGCCAGCAACAAAAAAAAAACAAACAAACCAAAAAAAATAAATGAAAATTAAGAAAAATTATGCACTCAAAAAAAATATTGGAAAAAAGTAAAAAAAATTATGGAAAAATAATGAACAAAAATTATACTGGGATATATAATAGCTATTGCTAAGGGAGTTCTTGGTCCGCTGATCGTGTCGACTGCTCTTGATAGCTCACACACACTTGTTGGGCGTTTGGGGTTTGCTTTGGCTGCGTTTGGTTCACTGAGATTTTAGATTTACACTTTTTGGGGATCTTTTTGTTGCACTTTTCTTGCTCTTCTCGTTGATGGACTGATGTCGCTGGAGCATTTGATGCTGGATCCTGCTGCTCAAACTGTGCCGATGCCCATATGCCAATACTTGCAGTTCGCCGAAGCCAATGCTTGTAAAACTGCCTCTGTGGGCTGCTGCTGCAGCCAGACCAGGTGCCTCTTGATCTGGGTGAACCAATCAGCACTTGGCTGGCCAAATAATGAAATGCACATAAAATCTGCCCACTAAATTAGAAAAATAAGATAAAAAGGGGACTTCGCTTTAGGACTGTAAGACCGAGAGGTTATTTTAACACTCTTACCTAGGCGAGATCACTCGATGGCCACAACCAAAGTGAAAATCTTTCTTTTCTCCTGCCACGAGGAATTTTCGACGTTGACGACGTTCTTTTCCCCTCCAGCCAATATCCGATTTCTCCGCCTGAGAATCGCTCTAGAATCTTTCTAGTATGCCGGATGGCCAATATCGTCTTAGCTTGGGAGGTTAAGAAAAACTAAGAATTGGTCGCAACTGGATGTTGGATGATGTATGTCTGGTGGCGTCGAAATGGAAAAGAGACCGGATGCCGTTGAGGCTGCTTTATATAGGCCAATGAGAGACCGGAAATCTATAGCTGTCAACATTTTGACAATGTCCAACTCTCTGAATCCTCTCTTTTTGCTCCCACGGTTGCATTCTTCGTCAAGTGCATCGCTGCACTTGCACTGATCGAGAGGGAGTTGGCGCGAATTTCAAAAACTTTTTCCTGAACCGAAAGTTAATTGTTCTTCATTATTTTAAACATTTGAAAAAAAATAAGTCCGTTCATTACATAGAGGAGTCGCGATTGATTGCATAAGTGGTCAAAACACCCACGCAAATGGATTATGTAATGTAATGTGGGCCTAACAAGTGGAAAATAGTCATCATACTTAATCAATTCGAGTCAGATCATTATATAATTTGAAAAAAAAAATGAAAAGAAGTTGTGGAACAAAGTAAAAAGTAGAGGAAAGTTAACTTCTGCTCGTCCGAGGTTTGTATAAAAAGTTTGTTTAAAAAAAAACAAGTTATTGTCACTAAGACTGCTTTTCTGACTCAACTTTTCTATGACAGCTACTACTGCCGTCTTCGACCCAACTTAGTGGATTCATGGGAAAGCATAGCAAACTTAGAAATACAAAGCATGGAGGCGTCTTCTTTGAAAACAAAATAGTTTTTCTCACTGAAACTAGTTTCTCGACACATTAATTTCTATGGCAGCCATAACCTATGGTCATCCGATTTTGACAAAACTTTGAAGAATAGTGTGAAAGCTTATAATATAAATATATGCTAATATTAAAGAGGTTTACATTAAAAACAAAAAAGTTTTTTATGACTATTTTTCTAACTTTACTTTTCTATGGCAGCTATACTTTATAGATGTACGATTTCGACCGGACTTTGCAGAATCATGGAGAAGCACAGAAAACTAGTAAATACGGAGTTTGGAGACGTTTGCATTGAAAACAAAAAAGTTTTTGTGACTAGAACTAGCTTTTCGCCCGATTGTTCCTATGGCAGCTAAATGTTATAGTCATCCGATCCGGCCGGTTCCGAAAAATGTGCAGCGTATTAGTACCAGAAGACTTCGAGCAAAGTTTGGTTGCGATAGCTTTAAAACTGACGGATAGCATAGAAGCAGACGGACAGACGGACAGGGCTAAATCATCTGAGCTCGGCATGCTGTTCAGGAATATATATACTTTATGTGGTCGGAAATGCTTCTGGACAATTTCAATATACCCTCTGCAAGAGTATAAAAACTGCTTGACAATAAGCACAAAAACTAACTTTTGTCTGATGATTCAATTCAATAGATGGATGTTATAATGATTCGATAATTCGATAACTTTCTCTCATTCTTTTAGTATAATTAAAAGAATCCGAATCAAAGTTGAAGAAGTCGTAATCTTAAAGGTTTCGCTAGCCTCGACAAATATTTCGACTGTCGCAGAACCTTATGTCCCAGTATATAAAATTATTACCATTGACGAATTTGAAAAATGATTTCTCATTCTCATTGCGTTCAAGACTACTTCTGGCAGTAAGAAATCAGCATTTCGGACAAATTTTCCAGTCAATTAAATCAAGGTAAATTAAGACAACTAAACATTTAGTTGACTTCTTAATCAACTAATTAAAAATGCTGCAGGACCGAATTTTACTTTCGCTCTCGGATCACTCTGCTTGTTTATGTAGTAATAATTTGCAAGTACATTTATTTAGCAATATGTTGGGAAGCTGCAGTACATCCCTAGCAGGATGCAGCTACACTCAAAAAAAGAACATCCAAAATCGCCCTAAAATTTAGAAATTCGCCTTTAAAAAGGGGTCAAAAGCGATTCGCCATATATTTTTTATTATTTCTAAAAATAAGACTAAGACTTTCCGAAATTAAGAAAATATTTACTATAAGCTAGAACATATTTTCTTAATTGTAGAAAAGCATTTTCTAGAATTTAAAAAAACCTTTCTAGATTTTAGAAAAATAACATTTTCAACTATTACAGACAGGAAAGGGAGTGGGGGGGACTGGAGACAGAACAGGAAGAAGACTACTAACACTAAGAAGCGTTTAACCCCATATATTATTTTTATAGGATATTTTCTTTCTGTTGGTTCACTAAAGTTTCTTTCTGAAAATGACATTGTAATTAGTAATCAATATTTTAGTTTCTAACTTTACCTTGCCTGGGACTTGAACTCGGGACCTCGGGGAAACTTTAACACGAATGGCATTTTATCGCACTCGACTACCAAGCACTCGCGTGAGTCACAGTAAGGAACGCAGTCAAATGCTAAGCACTCAGCTGCCTCTTGTATATTCCGAATGCAGGGAATTCGAACTTGAAAATAACGCGCTGTCTTTTTATCAATTTTTCTAAATTTTAGGGCGGTTTCTAGATTACTTTTCAATATTTTAGGGCGATTTTCTCAGCATGCCGAATATTAGTTGCCTCTTTTATATTCCGAATGCACGGAGTTCGTACTTGAGAATTACAAAGGGTCTCTTTTAAATATTTTTATATTTTTTAGGCCGATTTTCTAGATTTTTTTTCTATATTTTAGGGTGAATTTCTAAATGGCTTGTCTAGGGCGAATCGCCAACCAATATCGCAGTTCGCTTCCAGCAATCTCAACCAACTCAACCAATCAACATGAAATTCATCGTTTTCGTTGCCACCGTCTGCCTTCTGGCCACCTCTGTTGCTGCCGACAATGAGGACAAAATGTTGAGCTCATCCTATGGTGGTGGATATGGTGGTCAAGCCGCTGCTCCCTCCTACAGCGCCCCCGCTGCTCCATCCTATGGTGCAGCTCCAGCTGCCCCCGCCTATGCTGCCGCACCAGCTGCTCCCGCATACGCTCCAGTTTCCGTCCCGGCTCCACCTTGCCCCAAGAACTATCTGTTCAGCTGCCAGCCCAATTTGGCTCCAGTTCCCATTCAGTATTAAGAAGCTGATAACCTAATACGAAATTCAATCAAAACGGACCACAGGAAAATTCAGTAATAAATAAAAAATATTAATGACAGCATAAATTATACAAAATGTTTAATGTTTGGAAAATGCAAGGATTCACAATTTCGATAAGAATCATCCAATTATTCACATAACTAAGATGATCCAAAGCGTTAACTTGAGACCTCTAGCCCCTAAACACGGGGACACAGTTTTTAGAAACACTCTTCTCCAGCTTCGAGATAAAGCTTTTACGAGTAGTTCAATTTAAATTATTTCAAACACCGCAGATCGAGTTGAAGAGAGTAAAAATATTAAAAAGTCAAAGTTCAAGCGTTGTTAATAGTCGATTTCTTAAATAGCTATAAATAGCCAGCTGTATTCATCAGTTATACTTATAAGTCTCTGCCATGAAAGTAACACTTCTCTTATTTGTAGTTTGCGTCGCTGCGACGATGTGCCCGCCGGGAACATTTTTGCAGCCTGATGGAGGATGTATCTGGATAGGCTAAATTAAGTCCAGCTGCAAAAAGATATGGATGTGCTGCAGTTTCGCAACATAATGCGGATCTTAATGTTCTCTGTATATTTTTACTAAATAAACAAGCACTACCACTCAGTTCTACCATTTATGAGATCGGTTTATGCACGGTTATGCACGGGATGCACGGAGTTCGTACTTAAGAATTACAAGGGGTCTCTTTTTAATATTTTTATATTTTTTAGGCCGATTTTCTAGATTTTTTTTCTATATTTATAGGGCGAATTTCTAAATGGCTTGTCCAAATTTAAGAAATGTGCTTTTTTAAATTTAGGGCGATTCGCCCTATTTTAAGACACAGTACAATGTATTTTTTCCTAAATTCAAGGGCGAATTCGCCCTTAATTTAAGAAAGTATTAAGGAAAAAATCTAGAAAAATTACCCTAATTTAAGAAAAAATAAATCGAATTTCTAAATTTAAGAATTTATTTTCTAAAAAATCATTTTAGGGTTGTTTTTTCTAAGATTAAGAAAAAATTGTCTATAAACAAGAAAGAAAAATTATTTTAGGGCGAATTTCTAAAAATTAGAATTTCAATTTAGTAGTGTAGGGATATATACCGTCACAGTAGCCGCTTCCCGGGCATAGCTTTCTAGTCATGAGGCAAATTGCTAATAGAAAAATTGCCAAGGCATGTTTGTTAAACTGGTGAAAAAATTGTCTTTTTATGGTTTTTTTATTTAAGGGAATCGGCTATTAGGAACGCTTGAAATATGACGTGGACATTGTTTTGCAGACTCACCAAAGTCATGAAAATGTGCACCCAGAAAAAAATATGACCTAGAATGGTCAAAATTACCTAGTATATTATGCAGTTTTGTCTAAACTAACAGCTTTAGATTTTTGGACTAGAATTTAGGACAACAATACCTAACAAAACCAGAGAGTAAGCTAAAGTCGGCACTGCCTGACTTCAATATACCCGTTACTCCGGGGAATTAGTGTTTAATAACCTAAGTTTTTTTAAAACCTGTATAGCTCCCCCATTTATTATCCGATCTTTATCAAAATTGTGAGATTGTAGATATTGGGCACATACACAACACTGCAATATATGATCTTGATATTTTCAAAATTGTTGTAGTTATACAATAGAAGCCTACATTTAAAATTTGGATCTTTGGTCTTCCAGTCTCTGAGATCTAGGTGTTCATACAGACAGACGGACATGATGGACATGAATCGGCTGTTGATGCTGATCAAGAATATATATACTTTATGGGGTCGGAGATGTTTCCTATTGACTGTTACATACTTTTGCAGAAACTTATAATACTTTATGTACCTACGGTACAGAGCATAAAAAAGGGAGTGAGTATGAGGCACGGTATTCACTGTATGTAAAACTTTTAAAAAAGATAAATTTAAAAACCTAAAAGTATAGCTAATTATTCAAATAAATGCAAATTTCAAACTGGGCAGGACCAAAACTATATATTCGCTCCCTTAATGTATGTTTATTGAGTAAAAATTGTCCAAAAACATTAAGTTAGGCAATATTTTGCGTAGCTGCACATTATAATTCTTATTTAGCCCTTTGGCTGACAGATTCCCGTTTGGTGGGCAAATATATTTTCTCAAAACGATGCACACTACAAGTAGAAAAATTGTTGCCTTCATGTTAAGATTTGTTATTTTAACTGGTAAATATAATTGCCGATTTATACACTTTTTAAGGGAATCGGCTATTAGCAACGCTTGAACTCTGACTTTTTGTTGACATTTTTACTCTCTGGAGCTCTATTGTGCTGGAAAAAGCTTAAATAAAACTACTCGTAGAATTTTTCTCACAATGATGGAAAAGAGTGTAACTAAAAGTCTTAACCCCTGTGTCTTATACGCCACTCGAATGAGTTGTCTTATGTTAATGAGTTAACTTCGTCATCTTATATATTGCCCTATGAATAAAGGGATGATAATTGCTATACTACTGTGAGCAAAAAGTAAGGTGTAAGGGTCAATTTAAACTTCGCGGGCCTAACAATTCGGGCAGGATTTTTTTTCTTGAGTTGGCAGGACTGTTGATGACATCTGTGCCAAATTTCATGTGAATGTCATTATCAGAAATATATTTACGCTTGTGTTTTCCAAACGACCAAGAGTGGTGCATTTTTCGATTTTTACAATGTCTGAGCAGAGAAGTCCCATCAAATTTTGTTTGCGGAATGAAATTTCGGCTGCGGAAACGTTGAGGATGTTGCGGAAGGCCTTTGGTGATTCTACCATGTCACAAAAAAATGTTTACAAGTGGTACAAAGACTTCAAAGAGGGTCGAGAACGTATGGATGACTTGGAGCGTTCCGGACGACCATCGACGTGAACAGATGACCAACACTTCAATGAAGTGGAGGAATAAGTGCGCAAAAATCGTCGGTTGACTGTTAGAGACCTTACTGATATGATCGGAATATCAGAAGGATCTGTGAAAACCATTTTGAAAGACCATTTGGGCCTACGAAAAGTCAAATCTCGTTTTGGTACCGAAAGTTCTCAATTTCTTGCAAAAAAGTCATCAAAAATTCGACGCATATCGTTCCGCAACCACCGTATTCGCCTGATTTGGCTCCGTGTGACTTCTGGCTATTCCCAAAACTCAAGAGACCACTTCGGGGAACGCGTTTCGAGTCGATTGAGGAGATAAAAGCTGAATCGAAGAAAGCGCAAGCGCTGATGGCTATACCGGAAAGGGACTATTTGGCATGTTTCGAGGATTGGAAAAAACGTTGGCATAGGTGTATTTTATCGGGAGGGGATTACTTTAAAGGGGATGAAATTGATTTAGAAGAATAAATAAAGATTTTTCATTCTACAAACAAATTCACCTTACTTTTTGCCCACAGTAGTATATTGTTTCTAAGTATATTTCAACTTATGAAATCTCTTTCTGTTGACTTTTCCAAATTCATTTAGTTCACTGTAAGTCATTCTATGACTCAAAAACTCCATTCCTTTCCCACACATTAAAGATCTTTTATGATTTATGCTGTCACATAGTTTCTTTTTATTTCTGAAATTTCCTGTGGTCCGTTTTGATATTAGGATATCAGCTTCCTAATACTGAATGGGCCTGGCAGCATAGACGGGGGCGTAATGCGAGTAGGCACCGGCGGATCCATAGCTGGGAGCTGGGGCACTGCAGGGAACTGGAGCCAAATTGGGCTGGCAGCTGAACAGATAGTTCTTGGGGCAGGGTGGAGCCGGGACGGATACTGCGGAGCGTATGCGGGAGCAGCTGGTGCGGCAGCATAGGCGGGGGCAGCTGGAGCTGCACCGTAGGAAGGAGCAGCGGGGGCGCTGTAGGAGGGAGCAGCGGCTTGACCTCCATATCCACCACCATAGGATGAACCCAACATTTTGTCCTCCTTGTCGGCAGCAACAGAGGTGGCCAGAAGGCAGACGGTGGCAACGAAAACGATGAATTTCATGTTGATTGGTTGAGTTGATTGAGATTGCTGGAAGCGAACTGCGATATTGGTTGCCCCGCTCAGTGGGCTTTATATAGATGGGGGCTTGGCTCAACGTAGAACGGAGAAATTGCCTCGCCAAGCATTTGTTCAAACCGTCGGTCTCATTCTGTCGCCAGGTCAGCAGTTTTTTTGCTGCCCACGACAAGTTCAACTATTTTTTAGTAATAGATATAAATATAAGTAATTGTTTATTTAGATCTTTCTAAGCGCTAAGGGTACATGTGACCCAATAAATTAATTTGATTTTCTGCAGTAATTTTGCAGTTTCTACCCATATATTTATTTAAAGGAATTCAGCCTGGCTGATTGATGAATACCGCACAACCAAATCCATAAAAGATAGGAAGCTGAATTTTTCACTGTAGTCTTATCTAATGCTAAAAGTTAGTACTAACCTCAGATTTTTGAAATTTCTGGCGGGAAATGGGAAAAGTTTGTAGAAGACTGTTGTATGAAACTTTTTATTCATCATCAGATTGGGTCTTAACTTATTTTTAAAGATCTATGTAATTATTCCTCAATGGCTGCCTACCACCAAAAATCTTGGTTTCAAATTAAGTCTGCTTCATATAAAGAATAAATCGTCTTGGATCCAAGAATAAATCTTCTTGGTTGCAAGCATTAAAATTGTAGATTCCATGTACAGATCTTTTACAAAAGACTTGACACGGTGGCCCGGGAGACACTATTATTTTCTAAGTTGTTGATTTTTAAATATCATTTAACCATTTGGGACAACTGGGACTTGAACTCAAGACCTCGAAGACTGCAGAGCACTCACTGACACCGCGTTTAGCAAAAGAAGCAATGAATTTGGTCATAGGTAACTGTGACACAAGAAGGCAACACAAACTCAAAGTAGCTTTTAATAATATTGCGAGATACATATTTGATCGTGGGCGCTTTGACCGAATTTCTGACGTTTCAGTAAAAATTTTCGATCTTCCTTTGGAATCTTGGACAACCCTTCGAGCTTTGGTAATGCTTCAAAAAATTATTTACTCAAACGAACCCTCGTATCTGTATGAGATGTTGAGCTTTTGTGCGTCGAGAAGAAATAATAATATAATCTGCACTAGATACAAGCTAGCTAGTTCTAAAAAACGCTTTTTCATTTATGCTATTCGCAGTTGGAATAATCTCCCGCATAATTTAAAAACCATAGCAAATGCCACGCAGTTTAAATTACTTATTACTTATTATTACTTATTAATAGCACACTTGCAAATGTAGTAGACCTCTAAAATGGAAAGGGAAAGAGTTAGGTATCAAATCATTATACATTGTTTTTTCCATTTATACTGTATGTTTTAAATTAATTTAAGTCTAATATTTTGTAATTGTTTTGTGAATTTTGCGAATACTGTTCCTTTTGACAGACTGAATAGACCTCTAGTTTAGTTTAATAATATAGATTTTAAGCTAATTTTAGATAATCTTTATTTACAAATTGTTTTCTTTTTCTTTCTTAACGTTATTTTAACACGTGTGACTAACGCGGTAATTTATAAGTCTCCCACTGACTTGTAGCGTTAGGATGATAGATCAATAAATAATAATAATAACATTCTCACTATAAAAGAGTACGCGAAACACTGAACGATTTAAGTACTTCGTTACTGTACAATAAGCTTAATTTTAAATGCCACGTTGAGGCTCCAAACGTTTTGAATGACTCATACGCAGTGTTGCCTATTTTTATAAATTTGTTGCATTTAGCGGGAGTTTTTAGAGTTTGATTTAATCATTGCTCTAATTCCAAAATTTAAAAAGAGAAAGCTATGTTTTCATTTTAAAAAAGATTACAAGAAAGAAAATGTTCCAAAGATTCTCTTTAAAAATATTGCCTTGGCTAGCCTAGTCGATATAGACCTGTTCGACTGTCTTTAAATAACTCGAACAATTTTAAAGATATCAAGCCAGGTGATGACCAGTAAACCAATAATCTTGTACAACATTATTCTTTCCTCTATTTTCCAAAAAAAAGTGGGCATCGTGGAACATCAGGTGAGCAGAAGTTCATTACAAGTGATAATCTGATTTAAAATTACAAATCTTGCTAAGGAATATAAAGTATTCTATATCAAAAATTTGTTTTTAAATTAAATTTACTATTTAAATTGTAAAAGTAAGAGCATAAGTGTAAATCTTCATTTTATTTATCCATTTTAGTGTTGACAAAACATCTACAGTGGGTACCATCGATAGTGTTTTATATACATTTTGCTTTAATATGGATGAAATATATCTAAAGAAATTGTTGCTGAGATTCCCATTTGGACCATTTATTGAAATTTTGTGGGCATTTATCTTAGAACTACTATGAAATCATCGTATCAAAGTATTTCTTAGCATTAAAATAAATGTTCCAAAATAGTTTTCTTCAATTATTTAATTTTTTTAAATAACTTTTTTAGTGTACCTACACATATTGAAGCATACACGCAGAAAATTTCATCCAATTAGCCAATTATTTCGAAGATACATTCCCATTTCTAAAGACGCTTCAGGTAAATATACATTGCATGTCTGGCTGTCTGTCAGTCCGTTCGGCCGTATGAACAAACAGATCTCGGAGATGGTTAGAGATCGAAGATAGTCCGAGCCCAAATAAATGTATTTTCATGATACTTATTAAAGTTTTTAAAAGTTGAAAAATACTCAAGATTATTCCAATTATTGGTTTCTGTTTCGTAACTGTTAGTCTGTTTAGATAACAAAGATATCGGATATTCGAAAAATGTATTTAGGTTGTTTTAGTCTCTGGTCTTTGCTTTGGGAATGCTAATACCTACCAAATTCCATTTTTTTGTTTTTATTAATTCACTTATCAACCATTAATTATTTCTTGAATTAAATGTTGGCAGTTCGTAAGTCATGGTAAATTGCGCTGCGTTCTCTTATAGTCATTTATGTCTTGGGACAATCGACTCCCAGATCTAAGTAATATTTGTTAAAATAATTTTCCCGAAATTAACAGCCCATACTGTTGTCTGACAATACTTTTCGTAAGACTTATAATAAAACAAGAGCTCGATCATCCATCTCATTTTTATTTACTGCTTCACAATTTTGTAACAATTTAGATGTTACATTAATTTCCGGAATAAGTAAAGCTGCTGCACCTTCTTTTACGACTAACTGCCTCCGCATTTGCTGCTGAACCGGCTTGTAAAATTATGTTTTCTTGACGCATTGTCCATTGGTGTAGGTCTTTCCTTCCGGGCATACTAATAAAATATTAGCTAACGTTTTTTTTTTAAAGCCTAATGCTTTATTTACATTTCCGAGGATCAGAATTAAAATTGCCAATATGAAAACTGTTAGCTTCATGGTGAGACTTGTTGGTTTAACTGGTAAATCTAATTGCAATTTATAGGTAAATATTAAGGAAATGAGCAATTAGCAACGCTGAAACTTCGCCGAGGGCTGCTGCCATTATTTGCAATTGGCAACACTTGAACTTTAACTATTTTCCTGATATCTTAGAAAAAGAGTGCATCGAGATTGTTAACTTGCAGTTATTTCAAATTTAAATTGTGTTTCATTTAAATATTTAGTTCGTGTCAGGAGAGAAGTCCAGAGTTCGCTGTAAGTCCTTCTAAATCTGAAGAATGTTTTTCTTTTCCCAAATATTAAAATGCTTTTTCAATTAATGCTGTGAAATCGTTTTTTTTTTAAATTTATTTCTCAATTTCCGTTTGGTTTGATTGAATTCCATGTTAGGATATCAGCTTCCTAATACTGAATGGGCCTGGGTGCATAGACGGGTGCGTACTGAGAATAGGCACCGGCGGATCCATAGCTGGGAGCTGGGGCACTGCAGGGAACTGGAGCCAAATTGGGCTGGCAGCTGAACAGATAGTTCTTGGGGCAAGGTGGAGCCGGGACGGAAACTGGAGCGTAGGCGGGGGCAGCTGGTGCGGCAGCATAGGCGGGGGCAGCTGGAGCTGCACCGTAGGATGGAGCAGCGGGGGCGCTGTAGGAGGGAGCAGCGGCTTGACCACCATATCCACCACCATAGGATGAACCCAACATTTTGTCCTCATTGTCGGCAGCAACAGAGGTGGCCAGAAGGCAGACGGTGGCAACGAAAATGATGAATTTCATGTTGATTGGTTGAGTTGATTGAGATTGCTGGAAGCGAACTGCGATATTGGTTGCCCCGCTCAGTGGGCTTTATATAGTTGGGGGCTTGGTTCAACGTAGACCGGAAAAATTGCCTCGCCAAGCATTGGCCAAGTTGATGGTTTCATTCTGTGGCCAGCTCAGCAAAATTTTTTTTTTGTGCTGCACGCGACAAGTACAAATATTTCCGTTGCATATTTTTTTCTGGGCCACTGAACTTGTCGAATAAACAAATTGCCCAAATATAGAGTTCTTCCAAGTTGAATTACACAAATAATAACGGAAGCAGGGACTGGGAGACAATATTTTAAATAAGTACCAAATACATTTTTACTAACAGAATACTTTAAAATTCTTAAAATGAGTAAGAAGGGAATCATGAACATTTGAAAATGTCTGTATGAAAGCGTCTATACCAGAGACTATAGCTAAATACCCATAATTAGAAAAACGAGAGCGTAAGTTAAAGTCGGCCCTGCCCGACTTCGAAATACCCGTTACTCAGCTCAGCTCGGATAAGTATGCAACATTTTTTTAACTCGGCCATTTATTATCCGATCCTTTTAAATTAGATTGTAGATATTAGCCACATAGACTACACTGCAAAATCTGAGCTCGATATCTTAAAAATAGTGGGAGTTATTCAATATTTTTTTAATTTTTATTGCGGGGGCGAGAGGGGGCGTTGCCAAAATTTGAAACAAACTTGATCTGCCTACAGACAATACTAGCTTACGTATAAAATTTGGTTGCTCTAGCACTTCTAGTCTCTGAGATCTAGGTGTTCATACAGACGGACGGACGGACGGACGGACGGACGGACGGACATGGCTATATCGACTCGGCTGTTGATGCTGATGAAGAATATATATACTTTATGATATCGGAGATGCTTCCTTCTGCCTGTTACATACATTTGCACGACTTTAGTATACCCTTTTTACTCTACGAGTAACGGGTATAAAAACCATGCAGTTCTACTGGCTTGCCTATGATCTACCTGTCAACTACCGACCCGAAGACTAGACCGACGTCTAATTCGACGTTGCATCAGCGTAGTTTAGACAACATCTACACTCATTTAAAACAGAACCAAATTCGCTCTAAAAGTAATAAATTCGCTTACAAAAACAGTCCTAAGGCGTTCGCAAATATCGTTTGTTAACCATTGCATAAGACTGTAAATCATTTTTACTTCTTTTTATACTCTGTACCGTAGGTACATAGAGTATTATAAGTTTGTGCAAAAGTATGTAACATCCAGAAGGAAGCATCTCCGACCCCATTAAGTATATATATTCTTGATCAGCATTAACAGCCGAGTCGATATAGCCATGTCCGTCTGTCCGTCCGTCTGTCTGTCCGTATGAACGCACAGATCTCAGATCAAGTTTATTTTCAATTTTGGCCACGCCCCCTCCCGCCCCCGCAATTTAGAAAAACGTCATATCTCCCACAGTTTTGAAGATAGATGGCTTGTTCCTTCTGGACATATTTAGTTATTAGAATAACTTATCGATCCGCCAAAGGAATGAAGAAGATCGGATGAACGGTTTTCGAGTTATGATCAAAAGACAAAATTTCTTGGTACAGAGTATGTTATAGTCGGGCTTGACGACTTTCTTCTTGTTTTTTAAGCAAAACAAGAGTACGAAAAGAAAAGCTTACCCCTTGCAGTTCGTTTGAAACACTTAAACACTCTAGTACCACAATTAAGGACGATACCATTGAAAATAGAAAAGATTCTCTTACTAAGACCTATCTTTTTTGTGGCACATATACTAAGTGATTGTCAGATTTTTATCAAAATTGTTGGAATTATAAAAAAGCACAGCAAACTAATAAATATCAAGTTTCGAGGCATTTCAAAGTAGTTTATCTCAGGGACCGAAATTAACAGTTATGGAAACAAAACCAAGGAAGAAAGTCGGTCAAGCCCGACTATAACATACTCTGTACCAAGAAAATTTGTCTTTTGATCATAACTCGACAGCACAGACAGACAGACAGACAGACAGACAGACAGACAGACGGACAGACGGACATGGCTATATCGACTCGGCTGTTAATAAATAAAAACGTGTTTTTTTTAACCAAAATCTATGTTATATGGGCGGTATGGACTGAGTTCGATTGGAGTTCAAAGACTGACCAGCGACATCGACCAGAAAGTAACCCCAACAAGCCCTAAGAGTTTCGGTGTTCAGATTATCTCACGCCTTTCTCATGCTCATGTAAGAGAAATAATCGTGAAATAAGTACTTCTGGCATGCTTCCATGTCCGATTAGACGTGGAAGACCCAACGATCACATATATAGTAAGTAAAAATGTTTGTTATAGGGCGTTTGGTTAAAAAGTTATTTGAGTTTAATATTTATTTTTCATTTAAAAAAATTAAATTTTTGTTACAATTTTTATTAAGCATTTTGTTTACAAAATCTAACTGCAGGTTTAAAAAATAAACAAATTTATACAATATAATTTTTAAGTAAAATTTTTTTTTTATTATTGCAGTTAAGGTATCTTGTTTTTCTAACTAAATCTTGGGTTTCGACCATTCGATCATTCTTATAGCAGCTATATGCCATAGTCATACGATTCGTATACATTTGTTTTTATAGACATCGCGCAAAGTTTGGTCAACATAGCTTTAAAACTGACGAACGAGATAGCTAGACCAAGCATTGGGAAAATTGTAATATACCCTCTGCACAGGTAAAGGATTAATTGATTTTCTATCATTGTGTATTGGGCGTTTGAATAGTCAAACATTCTCTTTGGATGGGAAGTGTTATTTACAAGCGCTGATATTTACTGCTCCCCCAAAATCCCATTGGATCAGAAGTCATCACCATACAACTTCAACGGGGCACTTCTCCCACCTGTTTTAGTGATCTTAAGTACTCTTAAAAAGAAACCAAAATATGAATATTTAATGTACGCCTTACCTAGACAACAAAACATAGTATCCCTTGCGCTAAGCACAAATGGAAATCCTTTTAATCGCATTTTGCAATCGTAGATGCTTCATGGGAACTGGTTAGGATTAGGTTAGGTTACAATGGTTGAATTTGGAAAATCTAGACAAGAGACTGGAAGGTTACTGGGTGCAGGTAAGTTGCATATTTGAGCTGGATGAACTTTTTGCTATCAAGATTGATCAACATTGTCTTCAGTAAACTTGGCAGTTATAGTAATGCAGCTGCTGTCTTGCAGTCGATGGATCAAGACATCTTGATCTTGAAACAGCCTTCTATTTGAGGTGCTGTGCTGATCACATAACATGATCTCGAGCCGACTTGGACTTGCTGGTGTGATTATTAAAACGTTAAAAAGGCTTTCCAAAGCATCGTTCTTAATTATAGAAATATTCTAGATCAAGTTTTCCTTCCGTTTGCTTTTCAATTTTTGTCCATACACAAATTTATAAATTGTCCAAACCAAAGTTCCAATTGCCATACATTTAACTCTTCAATGTGAGAAAATGAAAACTTTCTGGCTGAAAATGTGTCAGCGTCAACTTAAACAGTATCGCTTTCACCATGACCAGCCAGTGGGCGCATTCAACAATGGCATTGAATTGGAAACGAAACTGAATAACGCTCAAGAAATAATCAAACGCGCCGTGTCCATTTACCAATCGAACGAGATAATGTTGTGTTTCAATGGCGGCAAGGACTGCACAGTTCTTTTAGATATCTTGGCCAAGCAGCAATTACTGCACAAGCCCTTGCAGGCATTCTATGTCAAGTCTCCTGATCCCTTTAAAGAGTTGGAAGAGTTTATACAGAATTGTACTCAACGTTATCAATTGCAATTGCTGAGCTATGAGGGTCTACTCAAGTTGGCCATTGAACAGGTAAAGGCAGAGCAGCCGCAGATACGTGCCATGTTTTTGGGGTGTCGCCGCAGTGATCCGGCTTGCTCCAGTTTCACAGAGTTAATGCCCTGCGATAAGGATTGGCCACCATTGATGAGAGTCTTCCCTTTACTCGAGTGGAGCTATCATGATATCTGGTCATATTTACGTTTAAACAAGTTGCCCTACTGCAGTCTCTATGACCAGGGCTATACATCGTTGGGAGAACGTGGCACTACACGAGTAAATCCGAATTTGTTGATGTATGATGAGCAAAAGGGACAAATGATCTATCGAGCAGCTTACGAGCTGCAAGATGTACGCATGGAGCGAGCCAATCGCGATGAACATGGCCAAGAGCAGGAAAAGAAACCGTTAATTTAAATTAATTTGGTTAAGTTGTTAGCTGTGAAATATCAATCAGCTGCTTCTAACTGTGTCAAGCTCAAATTTGTTTTCTTTCTCCTTTTTCTGCTTTATTAAGGCCAAAGTTTTTGGTGAGTTGTCAAAGTGTCAGCTAAGTAGGCCACTCACTTCCACACTTTTCCACATTGGTTTCACAATTTGCTTATCAGTCGATTTGGCGTGCATTGGCCCCTCGAAACACAGCTAAGAACTTTTGCCGGTATAAGAGTTTTCCCGTTGAGCTTTTGTTTTGCCATGGTGAAAGCTTCTCGACGTGATGTGGTAAATATTAAATACAAAAAACTAAAAATATTAACGGTCAACGTCTATGAAAAGTGAAAAGTTTTACCAATGCTTAATTTTGGGAATCTTAAGGTTTAAGGTTTTGGTTCGAAACATGGTTCAGCCCTTGCTTATACAAGTTCATTTAGTCGGTTTTTGTGTGAACTTAAACATAGCAATGGTATGAGGAGGGGCACATTTTCCTTACTTTTCATAAAAAACTGTCAGATTTTAATTAGAAAAACCGACGTTTACACGAAACCCGACTAAAAACTACTCAAGCTGTATGCGAATTGTGTCGATTTCTGGTCGAAAGTGATTTGTAGAACCGATCACATAGTCATCATAGTCTACATATGAAAAGTATTACCTAAGTATCGTTAAACTCTAATTTTTTGAATTATTTAAAAAGCTTTAGAGTCGGGGATCCTAAAAAAACAGAGACTAATATAGGTCTTGATTTTAAAAGCAATTCTGAACATCTCTATCGATTTTTTCATCAAACTTTCCTGCCGATTGTAAGACTCAGTCGTCCAAGCCCGTGGAGATAACAGAAGAAGTCGCTAGGCAGTAGGTCGAATATTTCCATGTATATTATTTTTCATTAACTAAATAAATAAATGGTTCAGTTTACAGTAAAATGAAAGTCGGAATCGGGCTCCAGCCCTGGTTCTTTCTGAACAGCGATAAAAAACCATGGTTGGAAATAAACCGGAGCAAACAGAAGGTTCCAAAGCAATTCACTTTTACTGACGAATAATTAAATCGCAAAAACATTTTCAATTTATGATTTTAGGGAAATTGTTTTTGAATTTTAGTTAAAGTGGATGTCAGCCGTCTCAAGGTCAAGCATTGATTATAATTTAATAATCAACTGAAGTCAATAATGATTGTTTGTTCATATGGACAGAAAAGGTTGCTCAGACAGCATATGTGTTGCCAAATCGGGAAAAACTGTATTACTTATTTCATCAGATGTTGAAATTGGTATGATAAAAGTATGCGATTGTAAGATGCCGAAGAAATCTTTTTGAAGCTGCTGGATAATTTTCTAACTTGAGGTGTGATGTGATTTCCATAAAAAAAATACATTGTACATATTTATTAAGCAGTTTAATTGTTTAGTTTATTATCCTTACTTCCTAGTGCTACAAGGATTACCTTTTATATTTATGCACTAGTAACTACAAAACAGAAACATGGGTAAAATTACTAACCTACTTAAGCCTAAAGTTACACTGTTTCTATATATTATTATTATTAAATACATCAACTAGTTTTTAAGGATAGCTTATAATTTGGCCCTAAATTGCGTGACACTACCAATACTTTTCAAGTTTTGGGGGAGTTGGTTCCTTAACCTAACAGTGTACAGATTTGTAATAAGGTTCATGGTCCTCGTTGAGACGGCAAAACTTAATTTGTCCCGCAAATACGATGGTAGTCTAGTGTATATTATCTTATGTAACAAGTCTTCAAAATTAGGACATAAATCTGTTTGTCAAAGCATGTAATTAGGTTAGTTTTTACATTCAAATGGAAGAACAACGATTCCATTATCATGTTTTGGGGTGAAATAAAAGCTCCAGAGACTCTGGACTCAACGGAGCTTCCACTAGTGGGTATAAACCAAAACATATGCTTAAGCTTATGGCAAGACTAATGGTTAAGATTCAGCAGTTGAAGTTCTTTTTTTTTAGGCAACGTTTTAGGGTCGAACCAGCTCATGCTTAACACAAAATTAATCTAAAGATAAACAATTACAGTTAATTACCCCAAAACGATCAATTCCCACACGACTTTTTAAGTTGACTACAATTTGTAGAAGACATGGGAATATTCAGAATATACTTAACGTTAAATCGAATTCCATTTCTTAGTCTATGAAAAATATTACAAATGTAATTTTAAGGTTCTGTTTTATGGAATATTGAATTTTTAATTATTGTATTTCGAAATTTTAGAGAATGTTTTTCTAAAATATAAGGTGAATCGCCTTTAAACTCCTTTTTTGGGGGCGAATTTCTAAATTTCGATTTCGTCTATTTTTTTGATTTGAAGATGAAAACTGCATTTTTGTATTGTATACTTTATTCTAGTATAACTGTTAGTATATATATAGTATTTAATAAAAACTTTATTATTTATTTTAATTAAACCGAATTGATTATCATTCACTTTACTTCATTTGAGACCCTTAATAAAATAAATAAAGTTGTTAACCATCTTGGTTTCACTTTCAGTTGAATTTGTGGTCGTATTTCTTCGTAGTCCTTCGTCCTCTCCCACCAGCAATAATTGACGATTGGCTTCATTATTATTACCCAGATATGTGGGCTCTCCTTCAAGTTCGATTTCGATATCATTATCCGACTGGAACTTCGCACTGGTCGCTTCCTGGTCAATTTCCTCGTTTTCTAAAAGCTCTCGATAAACTTTCAATAGATTCCGTTCTTCGGAGGCTTCCAAAAAATTTAAAAGTTCACCTATGGTCTTGTCATGTTTATGGGCGACTTGCTCGTTGAAGGGTGGTACATTTCTGGTGGCAAACTGGGCGCTAAACTCACCCGACTTGCCAGTCTTGGGCTTGAGACCTACACGATACCAGTGCTGATCCTTGGGGTCCTGACCAAGTAAGGCATATTCAAAGGGCGCGGTAGTTGAGGTGGAAGTGTAGTCTGCATTTGAACGATCTGTGGTCGTGCTACAGTTGGTATTTGAATTGTGGCTAAAGGCATAAAAATTGGAACTTAGTTTTGCATGTGAGCTGTTCTTTTTATTTAAATTTTTCTTACCCTAATTGTTGGTAGCGGGGCACATTGGCTGGCAAGGCCCTTGCTGCGGCCATTATCAGATAAAAGAAAATCAATCCCACAACTGGCTTGCCCCACATTTCCATAATTTACGCTGACTGAGGCACAATTTGTTACTTCACCTGGTTTTATACCTGTTTTGTTATTTTTTGATAATTGTCTGGGGTTTCGTATTCAGCACAAAAAGTTTATTGTAAATGTAGAGCTGTAGACATGTTGTAGAGGTCTGGAAATGATTTTGGCTCTGCTAACGGAACTTCTCAGATAACAAGCCCATCAAATGGTTTCCGATAGGGTCACGTTTGGGCTTTGGATTACGATTGGGTTTTGTTGGGCGATGGAGTAATATAATTTTAACATGCCATTTTATACTCCCTGGCGATAAGAAAAAGTCTAAGTTACGGAATACAGACATAATGGAATTTTCTATGGGATAAGAAGGCGTTCGTTTTGCAGATACGAAATTCTTTACTCCTAATCTTAAGAAAGTCGTAAAAGTTAACTTTTATTGAATTAATTTTTAATTTATACTTAATAGTTCTGAGGTATTTGAACTCTGTACCCTTGAACTCAACACAACTTGAGTGACGTCTCAAGCAGATGCTTCATACTTTGTTACTTTACGGCAGAATTCAGTTTATATTGAAATGAATCTACCAACTGCTTCAAACAATTCAATAAAATATTTTTTGCAAGTCGCATAGATTTGACAACTTTCAGTACTCACTATAAAGGGGGCAACTAAAATTCGTGGTTGCTCAGTGTTTGCTAAGCGGTGAACCGCCAATTCATAGATTGGATGTTGAAAAGGCGAGACCACTAATAAAGACTCATATTCTTGATTCCAATTCGATTTTCAAAAGACATACCAATGCCAATTTACTAATGCCACATTTATCTTATTTATTTCTTTTGTAAAAATTTCCAAAGTTTCTCCAAACTATCCCCTCAAACTATCGAAAAACTTTCCAAGACCCTGCCTTTCACCAACCCAGTTCTACACCCGCAAATAAACCTAGATTCCCGGGTTATCTTTCATTAATAAATGAAAGATTTTAACCAAGCCTTCACCCTGGGACAGATTGAACGAGAGCGTAAGTTCAAGTCGGCCCTGCCCGACTGAGGAGAATTTCTGTTTAATACCCTTTCCGTAGGTTAATTAAAAGAGCATAAACATTTATATACTCACAAAGGTATCACATTATGTTAGCAGTCAGTGCATGTTCCGCCGAAAAGTATGCAACATAGCTCTACCATTTATTATCCAATCTTTAAAAAACCTTCAGAGATTATGAATGTTCATACTATGGCAGATACACTATAATCCAAAATCTGAGCTCGATATCTCTGTTAGAGTAATTCAACGATTTGAATTGAGAGGGCGAGAGGGGAGCTTTGCAAAAATTGAGTACAAACTTGATCGCTGTGGTCTAGGTGTTCAGAAAAACTCTCAGAATAAACGGCTGACGGCGTTCTAGACCCACAGGGATAGAATTTAATTCGGCTTGTACTTAAAATTTCAAGTATGATTCATACTTTGGTGTACTTAATTTAAGTTCGAAATATTCAAAGCCCGAAAAGACTGTTTATATAATTAAAATTCTGAATCTGTGGCAATCATAAGCGATTTATCAGCAGTACTTTTATAATTCTTTCCAGATTTCATAAGATCATTTTGATGCGCTTTGAAATTATTTTTAGAATGCGCAAAACCTAGTTTAACAGAGTTTAACGGCAATGCAGATGCTCCTGTAGTGCAGTTTTATTTTGTTTGCCAACATTTCCAGGGCTTTTGCGCTTCGAGAGAAATGTTGAACATTCAGCAAAGCCAAGTCCAAAGCAGTATTCCGGTATCAGTTAACTTTGTCTACTGCAGCAACAGTAGAAGCGTCTTCTGATGTTAGCTTAATTAATACAATGAGTTTCCTAGCGAAAGCTATACCCGGCTACTTCCATGTTTCATGTTTCATGCTGTTTCACAACCTCTTTTTTCCATTTAATCTTTTCTTTATTATTTAAGCTATATATTACATAATATTTACAAAATTTCAATGTCATGCTTCGGTTTATGGCAGCTACAAACCTGTTCCAAGGTGACTTGCATAATTAGGTGTACTTCTGGAATACTCTAAGTTTTCTTTAACAAATGACGCTCCAGTTTCGTCGTTTTCTCATATAGGACGCATAGTGGCCCTAAAGCTATTTGAATCTTTTGCAACCTTTAGGTGGTCGGAATTTCCAAGTCGACTCTTTTTGTGTACAAAAATATCAATTGGATATTCAATTAGAATGGATATTCTTTATTGTACTTTTTTTTGATATTAAAATGTCCCTTTTTCATATCCTTTGGATGATTTTCAGCTCCTTTGGATGAAAATCTAAGATCCATTTAATTTTAAATGGATATTTTAATATCCCAAAAAGGATACCACAAAATATGCATTCCAATATTCCTGTCCTAATATTTGAGGGGCGAGCGCTGGCTTTATCAACAAAGTACCCCGAGCCATTAAAGTCTCTATTTAAAGAAGAAATATCAGTCAGCTGCTTTTGGCCATTCGGTTGACCCTATTCCGTTAACTAAGCTAAGGATGGTTTCCAACAACAATTGACTGAGATTTTCTAAACAATTCAAGTATTGACAATTTGATTTAATCAAGTTCAGTCTGTTGGAGTCCAGCAGAAGATTTTGAATTGAGAATGGGCTCAATTGATTTCATTTCCTTTAGTTACATATTTTGTGCTGGTTGCCTTATGTCTAAGCCCAAGGAAATGCCACTTACCATAGTCACTTCCGGCTGAAACTGTTTGTGCTCTCGCTCTCGCTCTATCTCTCATTCTCTCCCACTCTCTTTGGCAGCATTGCCATCCTCAAGTTGGCTATTATCAGTGAAATTGGCGACCTTTCTAATGTGGGTGGACATTGCGAAGGATGTTAATAAACAAAAGTACTTTCACTTTAACACTCACTCTCTCCCTCTCATATTTAAATCTGAGGAAGAGAGAGAGAGAGAGAGTGTGCGCTCTCTGGCACAACTCAGCTGTTTTGGTGCCTTTAACATTTTGCGCGCGCACTTCCAAGAACAAAAAAAATGAAAATAACGCATATTACACATACGCACTGTGGGGCACTGGCTCAACGGGACTCGGACAAGGCTTGCAAATTCAGTAGACAATCTTTTCTCCTTTCGTTAACACACACACACAGCACGGAAAAAATTTTCAAATATATTAATGTTAAAGTTTCCCCAAAACAACAACCACAACAAATCGCAACAGTAACTTAAATACAAAAATAATAAAGTTAATTAAATAAATTAAATATAAATTTAATTTGTAGTGCCACCAACGTAGTTACCAGAGCTTGAGTGTTATCCACATAATAATATTAAACATAAAGTTTAATTAAATTAAAATATATCTATATTTAATTTAACCTTAAAAGTGTACGAGTGTGCGTGCTTGTGAGTGCCAGCTTAAAAATTCTAACCAAATTGTGGTTGCTGTTGCCGAAAGTATGTATAAAAAAAATGTATCTCTTATCAGTCAGCTTCGTCGTTTATGCGTAGCACTTTAATGGCCATGAATTGAAGCTGATAAAAACTCTGCTCTCACTTACACATTGCATGACTTTATCCAATTCCTTTCGCTGTACATTTGAAGTATCCCTTAGCCCAGTTCTCACTTGGTTTGGTGTTGCTGAGTAATTGTAGTGTTTGTTTATAGCGTTGATAATAATCATTTATTTTCATATTGGAATGTAATTGCGATATTGGAATTGATGTGCTCTGACACAGTCAGTAAATAAGTGAATAGCCAAGCAAAGGAAACAAATAACATTAAATGAATGTGGATTTTGTGCTGTTTTCTTTTAAAGGGAATCATCGTATTGATCCAATATGTTTAATTGAAGTAATTCTTTTAATTCAAATCAAGAATGGAAAGCGGTACAAATATATTTATCGGTTTCCCTATTGAAAAGTGGAATTCTCAATACTTTGGCAGAGCCAATCGAAATTTGGTAATAGGGCAGTCAAGTGATTTCGATATACAGACAGCGTACTGTCGTTTTTAAGCCAATAAAACAGAGGTCTCAAAGGAATGTTCTCATTAAAAGAGTAAAGACAATTCTATTCATTTATTATATTCGTTTTTTATCAAGGATTTTAACCCCATTCCGTCTTTCAAATTTTGAACTGGGTGTAATTTTTTGTTTATGGAAAAATGGTTCTTTTCTGACTTGCAGTAATACCTTTTTAGGCGTTGGTTACCTCTTACCTTTATTAGATTCGATACAGGGACCATTATTAAAGCACAAAGTGAGATAGCTCATAATTTGTATGGACTAATTTAATGTATTTTTATTTTGTCTTTAGAACATTTTAAAATGACTTTAAGATTTATTAGATTTAAATCAGAAATCTTTTGTACCTATTTTAAGAATGGCAACCTCCTTAGAAATTATATCTAACCAGAAATTTCGATTCTATTTACCAAAAACTATTTTTTTAACAAAATTAGCCATGTCCATCAGTCCGTCCATCTGACCGTCCATCTGACCGTCTGTTTCTATCCCATCTTTTCCGTCAGTTTTAAATCTATCTACACCAAAACTTGGCACGAAATTTTCTGGTACAAAGAAGCTGCACCTTTGTCGGGACACACAATACTAAAAAGTATTGTCGAAATTGGATGACCATAGCATATACCTCTCATAGAAACGATCTTTTGAGTTCCCATGTCATATTGGCCTACCCTGAGCTATAAATTTCATTCGAGCTGCTGCCAGGCCAGGCTTTTCAGTATCTGTTTGTGCTGCTCATTTCAAGAGTTTGGGTTCCTGAAAGATATTTCGATGCCTATTTAATGAGCTAGGCTGTCCCACTTATAAAATAGTTAAGATTTATTTTGCAAGAAATGGGTTCAAAACTTTTTTGTATACGAAAAATGCAGTTCCGGAGTTTTTAAATAATGCGGGCAAAGGCCTGTTTCTAAGCAAATAGCCTAGTGTGGGTTATTTCGTGTAGTCGCGCAGTCTTGTTCGGCGTTAGCATTACCCCTAGATACTTGTATTGCCTAACATATTTAATTGCACAAAATTCCCTGAGTTCAAAGCCATGAAGCCATAATGTAAGCCATAATAGCCTAAATCAAACACATTAAGCTATAATATCTCTGTGTAAATCTTCGATAGTAGTGCAAAGTAGATCTGAGAGTATCTTAGTTGTTCGAATATATGTGACGGGCAGAAGGAAACATTCCCAAATTTTATTGACTCACGTCAAAAGCCAAAATGTTTGTTCTCTACACAAAAAAAAAAAACAAAAAAGATCCATTTGCAATAGATATTTAAATTTGCTTTATTTGATATCAGGGCCAAAAAATAGAGGAAAGTCAACTTCGGCTAGGCCGAAGTTTGTATACCTTTGCAGCACGTTTTAATACCCTTGCAGAGGATATATTGCAGGGCTGCGAACCTAAAAACGCAGGTTCAAACCAAAATTTACAAATGGTTAAGGTTCGGAAATTTGGGGTTTGAGGTTTTTGGGCAAAGCTTTTGGTTTAAACCTTGTGTCAAGTCTATAAAAATTCAAATAGAAATCATACTCAAAACGACACAAATCGTTGAAAGTGACTTGCAGAACACATGGAATTAATCAAAATATAATTTACTGTTAAGGTCAGTATCCAGCAACCTGGAATTGGTATTTCGTCTCAATCCTCTGTATAAATGGAAACACTTTCGTACAGCTTATGACCAAAGTGTTTCTATTTATATAAAGTACTGTGAAGTTATACAAATTTCCGAGTGCTGGATACTAACCTTTAAGTAGAATTCCATTTTGGAGACTACTTATGAAAAATATTACATTTCAAATTTTAGATTGAGCATCATTTGAAATGCTTTAGAATCCAGGTTCTTAAAATCAGGTGCTGTTATTGATGGGGATTTTTAAGTTAGTTTTGAAGGTTTTTTTTGCAGATTATCTTGACGATTGTAAGTCTTAGTTGCTTGGGAGTAGACAAAATTATTGAATTTTTATAATTGTTCTTTAACCGAACTGAAATATTAGGTTCGGAACAGCTTCAGGTTCAGATTTCATACCTTAAGAGGTTCGGTTCAAGGTTCGGTTCACAGTCATATGAAAACCGGAATTCCGGGTTCGAACCGGTTCGGTTCAAAGCCGGTTTGCAGTATTGAAATTGTCCAGCGTTTGTAACGCATAGAAGGAAGCATTTCCGACCACTTAAAGTATATACATTCTTCGGTCTGTTTCTATGTTATCTCCTCCATCAGTTTTAAAGCTATTGCGACCAAACTTTGCACGAAGTCTTCAGGTACAAATACACTGCACGTTTGTCGGAACCGGATCGGATGACTACAACATATAGCGGCCATAGGAACGATCGGTCAAAAAACTAGTTCCAGGGTTTTTTAATGCAAATGTCTCCAAACTCCGTATTTACTAGTTTTTTATGCTTATCCATGATTCTGCCAAGTTTGGTTGAAGTCGGACACCTTTATAGTATAGCTGCCATAGAAAAGTAAGGTTAGAAAAACAGTCTTAGTAAGAAAAACATTTTTGTTTTCAATGTAAACCTCTTTAAAATTGGCAAATATTTATTTTATATAGCTATAAAGATGTCCGTTTTCGACCAAGCTTAGTGTAATCATGAAATAAGTATAGCAAACTAAGAAATACAAAGTTTTGGAGCCGTTTTCTTTGAAAACAAAAAAGTTTTTCTCACTAAAATTAGTGTTTCGAACGATCAATCCTATGGCAGCTATAACACAGCTATATACAGTCATCCGATTTGACAAAACTTTGAAGAATTGTGTGAAAGCTTATAAAATAAATATATATGCCAATTTTAAAGAGGTTCACATTGAAAACAAACAAGTTTTTTTTAAAGTATATTTTTATAAAAATCCTCACGCTGCCAAGTCAGTTTGCCGACTGGAGTATCGGAAAGTATGTTCTTAATGTAATCTGGCTGGAAAAGTTACTTGAACTGATATACTCTAAGGTGGACAACGCTAAAAGGAAAATAGATTTGATTTATATTGTTACAAAGATATATACTCTTATTTCCAAAGGGCAAGTTTATCATCTTATATTTAGCTCCTACACTTTTTTTGTTCTGCCCTACCTATACATGTATTGATTGAAATTTATCTGTGATAAAACTTTCTTATACCTATAAAATATACATAGTTACACAAAAAAAAGTTTCGCCCATTTCAAAGGACGAGCAACAATTTAATCAATTAACATTTATTTAGTGAAATAAATAAAACAATATAATTGATTGACGGCTTTCTAGTTGAATGTACTTATCAAAGTGCTGTCCGCCTTATAAAATGCTCTCCGCTGAGAGTAGCCTCGTTTCCGTGCCCAGCCAACTGTATTGCCACCGGGTCTGAGCAGAAAAGTTTTTTAAATACCCTGAAAATGCTTTACAAATGAAAACCTAGCGGCAATATTATTGAAGGACGAGTAGACACACCTGAACGTCATACACACACACACACACACCCACACACACACGCACACTACATTCATTCATGGCAGTAATTTTATGTGTGTGTTACTTGACTTAGCCCTTAGCCAAGCGCACAAGCAAAAATTTAGCTGCAGCGCCAGCAAAAGTGAAAGTAATGGGCAGGCCAAGCAAAACTTTTTTTTGCTTAACTAACTCGACTGAAACTCGGTAAAGCTCATTTTGAAGGACTTACGAGCTCTTATTTTCCTTCCCTTTATTTCTTGAATTTTTCTCTATTGTTTATTTCCTTTGCGCTAAAAATTAAACGGCCACGAAACTTTTGTGGGGTTGGTAAATTACTTTACACGCCACTTAAACACGCAGGCAACGAACATGAGCTGGAACATAATATTTAATTAAATTAAAAGTACGAGAAAATTTCTCAAATGTCAATGGTCAGCGTTGAATGTGAATAACATAAAACAGCAAATGAATGTGCACTTTTGATAGTGTCCAGTGAGTTGCAGACAAATTATTTCTGTGTTAAGTTACTTTGCGTAGTGATAGAAAATTTGTCCTTATTATTATTCAAACAGTACTAGAACCGCCGGAAAAGGTTAAAAGTAATCAAAATTTCAACACTGCTATCAAAATTACTAATCGAACTTTAAACTGCGTACACAGCCTTTAGGCGTATAATTGAGTCACCCAAGTCATCTCCGGCACGGCGCGAACAACAGTTCAAATGAAAATTTCAGCGAATCTTGAGGCAAAAGTTGATTGTGAATAAATTTGGAATCTGGCAATGGTTTTAGATTAATCCTTAAATAATTTATACTTTTTAAAAAATTTAATTACAAACAGTTGCGCACGTGACGTTTTGCACGTGACATGTGATACGAGTATGTATCATGATGATATTTATGTGATTTCTGTTAGAATACAAAGCAAAAAGCAACAGTAAAGTGCAATCACATAGTTTGTTGTGGATTCACATTCATTCTTTTTTAACGCTTTGTATCCTTAAAACGACTTCATAGAGCAAATGTCAATCCAATCTATAAGACAAAAAAAAAAACGCTTAAAATAAGTATCCAAATGGGTAATATGGTGTCGCAATGTGTAATGAATTATTAAAGATAAGATATTAACTTTATGTAATCAAACAGAGCATGCAGAAAAGGGAAGCTATGTTTTTTTGTAAAGGTCAGAATACAGCAATCCAGAATTTATATTTCGCAATAATACTTCATTTAAATAGAAACACATTGGCCGTGTTCTCCAGCTTACATCGTCTGTGCCGAAGTTTTTATACCCTTGCAAATGCTCGCTGAAATATTTTCAAAAAATACTCTTTTTCCCATTTTCCGACCGATCGTTCGTATGGGAGCTATATGATATAGTCATCCGATTTGGCCAAAAATTTGTAAAATTATGTGAAAGCATGTGAAACACACAAATACAAAATTGCAGGATGCAACCATTAAAAACAAAAAAAGTTTTTCTAACTACGACTGATTTTCAGACCTATCTTTTGTATGGCAGTTATACCATATAAAGGGTGATTTTTGAAGAGCTAGAGGCAGCCAATTGACCGGTCCCGAACGTGAAATAAAATGTTCGCCTCTCAATATGTCCATTGTTGCGCGTGCTGTGTGGCATGTGGCACCGTCTTGGTGAAACCACATGTCATGCAAGTCAAGCTCTTGCATTTTGGGCAAAAAAATCTTGGATATCATTTCAGGGTAGCGCTCACCATTCTCAGTTACGTTGCGATTCGCATCATTTTTGAAGAAGTACGGTCCAATGATGCCACCAGCCCATTAACCGCACCAGACTGTGACTTTTTCTGGATGCATTGGTAGCTCTTGCAATGCTTCTGGCTGTTATTCACTCCAAAATCGACGCATTGGAAGACAACATTGAAGCATTTATTTGTGAGATACCGGCCGAAATCTTGGAAAGAGTATGCCAAAATTGGACTAAGCGGATGGACCATTTGAGGCGCAGTCACGGTCAACATTTGCATGAAATAATCTTCAAACAATAAATTATTTGGACCGTACTATCGATTCAAATAAAGATTTCATGCATTTTTCTAAACTGTATGTGTTTTTTTTTAAAATTTTTTTTTAAATTTTAATAAAACTTGGTAGAATTATAAAAAAACATAGAAAACCTACGAATACAAAGTTTGGAGACGTTTCCATAGAGTTTTTCTCACTAGAACTAGTTTTTTGACCGATTGTTCCTATGGTAGCTATGAGATATAGTCAGCCGATCCGGTCGGTTCCGGCGTATTAGTAGTGTGCAGAAAAAAGACGACTGTGTGCAAAATTTCAGCTCGATAGCTTTAAAACTGAGAAACTAGTTCGCGTAGAAACAGGCAGACAGTCGGACAGACAAAGCTCAATCGACTTAGCTCGTCACTTTGATCAAGAATATATATAGTTTATGGGGTCGGAAATGAATATTTCTATGCGTTGCAAACTTCTGGGAAAAATTTAAAACCCTTTGCAATTGTATAATGAACAAAAATTCAAAAAGAAATCTTTGCTCACTTAAAGGAAACAAGAAAGAAAGTCGGTCAAGCCCGACTATGACATACTCTGTACCAAGAAAACAAGAAAGAAAGTCGGTCAAGCCCGACTATAACATACTCTGTACCAAGAAAATTTGTCTTTTGATCATAACTCATCCGATCTTCTTCATTCCTTTGGCGGATCGATAAGTTATCCTAATAACTAAATATGTCCAAAAAGAACAAGTCATCTATCTTCAAAACTGTGGGAGATATGACGTTTTTTTTAAATTGCGGGGGCGGGAGGGGGCGTGGCCAAAATTGAAACTTGATCTGCCTGCAGACATAAGAAGCATACGTCCCATACATGTCAAACCTCCATCTCTTACCATCTCTAAGATCTGTGCGTTCATACGGACAGACAGACGGACAGACGGACATGACGGACATGACTCGGCTATTGATGCTGATCAAGAATATATATACTTTATAGGGTCGGAGATGCTTCCTCCTGGATGTTACATACTTTTGCACAAACTTATAATACTCTATGTACCTACGGTACAGAGTATAAAAATTAGTCGCTACGTTTCTTACGGATTTTCTTTTTACTTTATCTTCCTTTCTCTCGGATTTGAACTGTGTACTATGCATACGTATTCAACATCTCAACGCAGACGACCATCGACGTCAATTGAGACGGTACGACAAAACACATTAATAAATTGAGCCAGGCGAGAAATCACAGTACACAATTCAGCGAAGCAGTCAGAAAGCAATAAGGTAGATGGTGTAGATGACAATACTGTTGCTTTTCCGGAGATGTCATTAGTTATTTTCCCAAGAATTCTAACCAAATCAAGTCAGGAGTTAGTATGAAATAATAAATATTTAAATTATAGCCCACAAATGCATTTTAGGCTCACCAATTCGTAAACTTGGGGAGGAAATATTTTTAGAGTGTTTAAATTTTGACATATAAATATAATATTAAGTGAACGATACTTCATTTAACATGCTAAAGATGTGGCTTACAATTTAATGATAATGCAAAGGTGTCAACTGGGGTCAGCCGGAACTACCTAACCTAAAGGTGTCAATTCAGCATGTAAATCCGATTTCCGATTGATGATTTATTTTGGGCCGATTTCAATGCTGAATACAGTGATTGCCGATTGTTAAAATTGACAATCCTGATTCCTGAGATGGAGTACCGCTTGTGCGGCCAATTGTTAACCCCAAAAATTGAAAATAAACTGACAAGCTTACAGCGCCAAAAGCCGCCCTAAAGTCGGAAAATAACCTAAACTTAACCATCAGTGGCATTCAGAAGAGTATAATCAGCAATCTCAAAGCATAAATCAGTAATCATAAGTCACATTTATCTGCTGATTGCGCCCAATGTCAAAGGTATAAAACGTGTTCTGGTATAAAATCCAAATCCTGCATAGAAAGTATAAGTCTGGATTGATACGGTGAAGCAAACTTCATGAAGTTCTTGAAAAGCTTTCGTTTGTAGGTAAAAGGTGTAAAGTGGCAAGCGACACCACTACACCTCTCTCCCACAAACATGAGATTTTTAAAAAACTTCATGAAGTTTGCTTCACACTGTAAAACCCGCCTTAGTTAAATTATACTAATAGAAATTATGCTCCATAGAGGTCAGAAGCTCAATGTATAAGCAAAAGCTATATCTTAGCAACCTTTGATTCGAGACGATACACCCATAGTTGTCTGTCCGTCCATATGAACTGAAACATCTCAGAGATGCACAGAGAAAAAAAATGTCAATATCAATTTAATCTTGGCTGGTTAATTTGATATTTTGGAAAAAATCTGTTTTTTCATATCATTTCGAGACTAAAACATTTTTTTTTGATTATAAAGAGAAAGGGACGTATAGAAAATGTGAAGATGGAAAGAGACAAATTGTGTTTCGATTCGAAATTTCAGGCAACGTAAAAAATTATTTAAGTAGGCTTTGCGGCGTGTCGCCACACACGTGTCCAATGGTGCAGTCCGATAAGACGCCATGCCATTCGTGTTAAGAGCGCGAGGTCCAGAGTACGATCCCCAGTCAAGGAGAGGTAAAGTAAATTAAATAATAAAAAAAAATTTTATTGTGTTTTTCTGATTCTCTATGTAAAATTATTAATAGTACTTAGCCACTAAAAGCACAGAGGAGTTCTATATTCAGTATATTTTTTTATGTGTTGTATCATAATGACATTATAAAATATCAATATAATCTTATTAATATTGATTTTATATTCTCGAAAATATCAGATTGATATTTTCGAACAGATCATTCGTAACTTTATCATATCGGCTTTTTAATGATATGAAATAATATAACATTGAGTACCAGATCATATTATTTTTTTTTTCTGTGTAGTAATCAGAATTATGTATCGATAAAAACGTATGGACGATGGAGGCAAAACTGTTCATTCTTATTTTTTATTAGCTAAATATTTCCAGGATTGGACTATTATCCACTAGATTTTGTAACTGATGTCCCTTTAAATAATTTCTTTTTTAAATGATTTACCCAACAGCTTTCATGTTAATCAAATTTAAAATCGGTCTAGCCTTCAATTGCGAAGAGCATTAGAGGGGGTACATGTGTGGGCACAAACGTGTTGACCTTCGGCAGAGGGAACTATAAAAAAGTGGTCCTGTTCGGCTGGCAGTCGTAAATTGTTGATGTCGCTGTGCTGTGCTTGACTCGTTGTAATGAATATAAAACTTGCTCTTAACTGCCTTCAGTTTGCAGGTATTGCAAATTCGCTTGCTGAATTGTTTTATGGCCTCAACTTAAGACTTCAGGATACGAAATGGCCAACTTGTCAATAACAGAAAAAATAGGAAGTTGAAAACAAAACTTGTTGAGGCATTGGCAAAATCTTTCAGTTTCTTGGCAAGCTATAATTTTGAAGACTAGCAAACACTTTCAACATTTTGCTCTTGCAATTTTTTGCTCCAATTCCTGTTTGGCAAGCTATTTTCTGTTGTTTTTTTTTTTTGCTTTCGCAATAAGCAACCAGTGTTTTGCATGAGATAAGCACCAGCTGAATGGAGTGGGATTTTTGGAGCTAAAGCCAGCAGCTCTCTATCAAGTCACAAGGACACAGCAGCTATCCGGCCACGTACTGAAGGCGATGCGCGTGTACGGCAACAGCGAGATGATAATTTTGTTGAATACACAACGCAGCAGCTCGAGTATAAGTATATGGATGTATATATATGTATATGTATGTATATAAATGCAGTTGAGCGGTGGTAAGGGGGCAGACTGGGGAGTGCTAAGTGTTGAGCTGCTAGTATGCAAAACAGATTAAAGTTTCGCTTTTCAAAGCATAATAGAATCACTATTGACAATATTTGTGCAAGGAAAATGAGTTTTGATAAAAATGGCAAAAAATTTTAATATGTAAAATTGACACTTCAGATTTATAAGGATGATACCACAAGGAATTAAGCCGAAAGAAATATTGGTTTCATAAAAATGAAACAGTTTTGGTTGCGATTTCGGCAATGCTTATGTTTTTTTCTACTCTGTTCCAAAGGCACACAGACTGTATTATACCTACCTACCTAATTCTCCGTTTCGAGAAAATTGCAATCTTAAAAAAATCCCAAAACCAAGATTTATCATTTCTCAACTTACTTATCAACCCTCCTACAGTTCTCAGTGAAGCGTTTGAGTGGCGTTTGAACTCGCGCCCTCTCTGTTCTAAGGCAAAGGTTTCAGCATCTCTAACTTCAGACTGAGAGGTTTACCTAGTTTCGCGTGCTTAATTCAAAGTTCTTTAGCACTTTCAGCTGGTACCAAACAATTAACAGCAAAATTATCAACATTGAAGAAAAATTCTCAAGGGACACTGATATAACCAGACTTGACGAAATAAAACTAATTCGCCTTCGACCAGGGCACACCAAGCTTACCCATTTACATTACATGAACCCCACACCGTCCTCAACAACAAGTCCACTTTGCAACATCAACAGCACCGTAGACATAGGGCATCTGTTTGTTGACTGCCCAACACTTCGAATCAACAGACTTACATGCTTCCAAAACAATAACCCTTGAAACTTTCTTACCAATTCCTTCACATAGACCCTCAATAATTATTATACACTGTTCCCATTGAAAATGGGAAAAGGGGGATCATGTTGTGCGAATGTATGTAACAGGGAGAAGGAAACATTTCCGACCCCATAAAGTATATATATTCTTGATCAGCATAAACAGCCGAGTCGATATAGCCATGTCCGTCTGTCCGTTCGTCCGTCCTTCCGTCCGTCCGTTGCATCAAGGTAGACTTATGCTGTACGCAGATCAAGTTTGTTTCAGATTTTGAAAATTCCCCCCCGTCCACCTTTTATCGCCAAAAAAAATAGACCTCCTCTAGAAATCCTAGACCTAAAAAGCCGTCAGATCCACAATTTTCAAGTTAGAGCCTCGTGGTTTAGTATACATCAAGCTAATCCCAATATCCCAATATCCCAATATTCTGAAAAGTACAATCAGATCGGACAAAAAACACAGGAGTTATAAGCGAAACAGTTGAGCTGATAAGAGCGACCGCAGTTGTTGGTCAGGACTAGAAAAAAGTGTTGCCTACATTTAGGATGACAGGAATAGCTGTTACATTCATCTTCAAAAATTCAAAAACAAATAAATGAAAGCGAATGAACAGGGTATTTTGTAGTCGGAAAACTCGACTGCAGCGCCCTTACTTGTTTTTTTTACCAAGTTTTTACCCTGTTTATAAGACAATAAATAAGTTATTTAGGGGATATTTTACTTTAAAATCAATAGAACATTTTGACAGAGTTTTATGAAAGTTATTTTACAACAAGTAAGGGCGTTGCAGTCGAGTGCCCCGACTACAAAATTCCCTGTTTATTTGTTATCATTTATTTGTTTTTTAATTTGAATGTAATCGGTTTTTGTAACAGCTATTAAAGGGTCATCCTAAAAGTAGGCTACATTATTTAGCTGTTCTAGCCCTGACTAACACGCCATCCTGGGGGCCAGCCTCTTTACGGTCAATTGTTTCGCTTATGACTCCGTTGTTTTTTGTCCGATCTGATTGTACTTTTCAGAGTACCTGCTTGGGTGTGTGAACTTTAATGTCCCATCAATACAAACACGGAACTTTATACCCTGATTGTAACTTGTTGGAATTTGACTTTATTTTGAATTCAATCATCCTTAAGTTTAGCTCATTTTCCACTAAGATCATTAATTTGTTTGACAGACACTAAGCCGAAAGAATCAAATTAGCCAAGCTGATAAGCCATAATATGTTTGAGACCGTCCCACCGTCGCGCTGCCGCAAAACAAAGCTATAACTTTTGACTTTAATGTGGAGTGGCCAATGCCAAAGCCAAAGGCCAACGTGAATTTTTCTGTTTCAAAGTCGTTTCGTGGGCGTGTGAGGCATACTACATATGTACATTGGTGCATACTTACATACATCTGTGTACACTGTACATAAATGCGAGTGTGTGAGTGCTTTGGCCAACGCCTGAATGTCTCAGCATTAAGTAAAATCTTTGAAACTTCCTTGAAATTCCAGTTAAAAAAGGCGTCTTGCCAAGTTTTAAATGGAAAAAAAAGAAAAACAATAAAAGAAAAGAAAAGTTCAAGTTAAGTGCAGCAGGCCTTTGACTATACACTTTACTACTGCTGCAGCTTCAATTGTTGTTATAAACAAGCCAAGAACTGGCCAACTGGCCTGCTCTCCCGCTGCCACTGCGCGCGCATTTCAGAGAGAGAGAGAGAGAGAGATATGGTGAGCCGTAAAGAGTGTACCCAAGCCATGTGCGAGCTCTTCCCACAGGAGCTGTGGACGCAGCTGCTTGACATCCTGTGGCTGTCCTTTAGTATACAAGACGACGGCAAGCCAAACGCGTGCGATAAGCGGCAGCAACAGCTAGAAACAGCAAAAATAAGCAGCGCCAAAATGTTTGCGTCAAATGAAGTGAAAAGTGAAAGTTGGCAAAGGTGGGCCCGGGCCTAAGCGGCGTATGTGTAATATTTTACAATGAATTTAAATGCCCCGCAGTAAACAAACACAGGCCCCAGTTGTATTCAAGCTATTCACTTTTAGTGTGTGATTAAATTAAATTGAAATACCAGAAAAAAAGAGCAGAGTTTGTGCGAAATGCAGTTCATTTGGTTTCAAAATGTAATGCCAAAAATTATCTAAATAAGAGTGTTTTTTTCATTAAATTATTATTGTTGTTTGAACGTATATACAGTTTATTTGTGTTTAATTTTGGTTTCGCTTGCTCTTGTCTTTTTAAAACTAATTTTCATTTAATCGTAAATTGGCCTATGAATATACACAACATCAAGCACATATTTAATTGAAGTACTATATGTACTTCATATGAATCAAAATATCCGAGGGCACTAAATAAGTCATTAAATTAAGCTGGAAAAATTTTAAGCAAATTTGCTTTTCAATAAAATTTAATCATCGCATTAAACTCCCTTTTCAACTCAGCTAGGAAAAACGGTTTTATTAATGCATTAAAAGTGCAGGCTATCTTTATAGTGAGCAATAAAGAATTAAGTTTTAACAACTGACAGTGAATAATTTACGAAAGTGCTTTTGATAGCCAACGTCTGTGGGACAAGGATGGTTAAAAATCTGTATATAATTCCTTGTTTCTCGTCGTGAAACAGCAAATCGGATTAGGTTGAGCAGAGCTGAGTTAACTTCACCAGAAAATAGCTTATTAAGTAAATACACACAAAGGTAGATTCTGCGACTATTGAGAAAGGCTACCCTTTCAACAGGCGCTTTCTCTGATTGTTCTACTGTTAATGACCTGATTCAAGTTTGTGCTAAAATTATTGTTAGTTTGGAGAGCATATATATGACCCCATATGCTTGAAAAGATGACACTTCGGAAAATTTCTTCCTTTGACCATCACAAGGCAGCAACTTTATATATGCATTCCATTGACAAATCATTAATAGTAACCTCATAGTTGATTGAAAGACTGCAAATTCTAGTGGGGTAAAGGTTTATAATTTCACTAAACATGTTTACCTGGTTTCTTAAAGTAAGTCGACTTACTCAAATTGCTCAGCTGTTTAGTTGCTAATTAATTTTATTAATTAATAATTTTATAAGCATATGAGAATAGGATAAGCCAGTCGGAATCTTATTTACAAATAATTTGAAAAGCAAAGGTCTTAGAAGACCGCTTTGGAGAAGTGCAGAGGATAGACAGGCGAAACTGCTGCTGAGAAAAGCAAATGACTTAACCGCTTGTCATCTTGACGAACAAATCTGACCGGCGGAACCTTTGAGAAATCGGGATAAAATATTCTTGATCTACAATCAAAAAATTTAAAGCAGTTGCCTCTTATTTATTAGAAGTGTACAAGCGGTTCCAACTTTGCCCAACATTCCGATTAAATCTTCATAGTGCTCGTCTCAGTCGGTAACTATTTGTAGATTTTAATATAAATTTTCACGCTAACGCTGTCATCACCAGAACAAACGTGTCAGTCAAATTGAAATTCGCATATTGTTTGTTTGTGCCATCAGCCTGTGACCACCGACAGTCAAGTCTCCATTGTCCAATCATCAATGAGTTTTGTTTGACTTTCGTTTGTTTTGCCCGCGCCAAGCCACCATTTTGGTTGTGACTATTTTTATACGCAAATGTTTTTCTTATGAGTTTTCGTGAATGGGTGCTTCAGTTTTATGTTTGAAGAATTTAATACTCGAATTTGTTTCCGTTCGTGATGTTAACACTTTTATTTGGTGATGCAATAGAAATATAGAAATCTAATATATGTATAACAACATTTTTCAGCCATGAAAGTCACCGTTGACTTTGATAACAAACCATAAAACTGCAACAAAAAAAGCCAACTGCACAAACCCATGTGGAAAGTGTAATCAAATAAACTTTACAAAGGTCAGCCAAAGGAGAAAATGTGCATAAAAAACTGCGCTAGCATAAAATTCGGTGACAACAAAGCCGACGGTCTCAAGGCGGAAGCCGTGGAGGAAGGCAACAATAACGTCACCTATGAGCGAATCCAATTCCAATTGCAGCGCAGACATCAGCAAAAATCGAAGTTGTCCAACTTTAAGATTTTTATGTGCTGTTGCTATTTCATCATTATTGTCATATTAATTTAATTTGAAGCTGGCATAAATGTAACAACGGAAAGCATCAGTTTACATACCAGAAACCATAGTTCAACAACAAACGAAAGCAACTAATTAAACCGACAAACAGGTAAAGATTTTGCTGCCTGCTTTTGGGGTGAATGTTGTATTATTACCACCACGCCTGAGTTCTTCTTCCCTGCTTTGCCTTATATGTAGTTTTTATTGAATGTGGTACTTTGATTTATGGAAATTAGCATTAAATTGATAAATGGCTCAATATGTTAAAGCCGCCAAAATTTGGTATACAAGTTGCCTACTGTTCTGGCTTTGACTTGGCTGATTACTCATACGACGCGTGGCACATTTAATGAAAATTGATTTTACAGTGCGACAAAGCACAAAGCGTACCCACTCCCACTCACATGTGTACACACTCGCATATGTATGTACGTTGAACTTTTTGTTTGTTTTTTTTTTTATTGTGCTTTTTAATTCACAATGCTGACCTACATTTCCCTTCACTCGCACCGAGTGTGTGTGGGTGATGGCTGTTTGAGGAATTTTTTGGTATTATTTTTTTTTTGGCCACAGGACATAAATTATTTGGCATGCAAATTCGTTTATGGCCAAAGAATTAATTAATCCAAAGAGGCAAGCATTTTTGAAATATTTTTTCATGAATATTTTTAATTTAATTTGCCTATTATTTATAAATATGTACCTATGATGCTTAGGTTGGTCTAGAGATTTAAAAGTTGTAGTCGATGTGAAATGTAAGCTTAGTTGGCACATGGCAACTTTTTTTGAAAATGAGACCATCACTAACTATGAAGAATGAAGAAGAAATATATCTGAAATTAAAATTATGTGTTTGCATGTGTGTGTGTAATTAACTTCAAAGAATTTGAATGAACATTTGAGCTATTTATTAGTTTGACTTGTTATTAAGTTTGACGGTATAAATATTAAGAGTGTTCCTATGTGTACATTAAGGAGGGCCTCTTTTAGATAAGTTGATTTATTTTAGCTGTCATAGCCCAAAATCATTCGATTTGATGTAAAACTAAAAAATATAAAGTTTCACGCAGATTGATGAATGTTAAGAGGTCGCTAACGAGCCCTAAAGGTGGAAAAAAATCCTTTTTTCTTATCAATTAACCATTAAACTAGTTGAAACAACTCTAAAAATATAAAATAGCTAAATTTTGTTAACATTATCGTATTCTATGCAATCTTACCTTTCCAAAATGGTTAACATTTTTGTACAACTCATATTAGTCGTTTTATGGTTAATATAAGGCATTCATCTCTTTTAATCTCTGTACCAAAGGTACGCAGAAACGGATCTACAAAATGGAAGCCAATCTTCCCACAATTTTTTCTAAAGTATTTTGGTCCGCTGAGCACGAAATTCGACATGAATATCGTGATTATCGAGATATCAAGCTATTTGAATCCATCGAGCTAAAATTTCAGCACGGATTCATCTTTCTATTGCAGCTGATAATCTGTCGGGACAGATCAAATCGGATGACAACAGCATATAGCCAAATTTTTGACATAAAATCCAATTTTAATGACAAAATATATTAGTTCTAATTATAAAAGCTATCGGAGTGCAGTCGTGGACATTTAATGGGCCTGCAAAGTCCGACCTTTGCTCGGCTGTTTGGATACATAAAAAAGCAGGAATATGTATTTTATCTTTTATACAAAATACATAATACTAAGCCATTACGGCTATACTTATTCAACAATTAACATAAATATGCATAGTGATACGTCCTTAGTTGGAGAAAATCTAATCAAAACACCTTTTTCTTGTGGACTTAAAATTAACTTTTGCCCACTTTCGGCCAAAGCGTATTTATTGAAAGTGTTCTTGGATGTGTGGACTTCAACTTTGGATGACCAGTCAAATAAGGAAAAAGGGACTTATTAAAAGATATTTTTATTAAATTAATTTTCAAAACGTAAGCTCTGAGACAAACAATTAAAATGAACGAAAAATGACTTATTAAAAATAAAATAAATGAAATAAAATTAGGCATCCGCCATTTGGATCCATTTGAGCGGCGGGGTATGCTCTTTCGGATCGGCATAAAACTGTTTCCATATGTTAATCTGGATGTTTTTTATCAAATTCACCAAGTTTCAACTCTGTAGGTGCATCTTGCGACCTTATGCCAAAATTTTGGCTATCCAGCGCAGTGTGCAGTGGCCGGTTTCCCGAATTCGGCGTTTGCAATAATCAGCTTAGAATGGTCGACTTTTTGACCACTAGAAAGGGAAGCCAAAATAGCAGTTAAAACTTTGGTTTATCGAGTCTGGTCAAAATTTTGGGTTATCGAATCTGGTCAAAATTTTGGGTTATCGAATCTGGTCAATTATTTTGGATTTCACTGTGGTTCAAAGTTGAATAATTTTTTTAACTGTTCAATTTCTGAACTGTTTTGGCTCTAATGTCCATTTTATGAACGTATTAAAGCCGAACAGTAAATCAGATTTTCATTGGGTAAATATTTTTGAAAAGAAGGACCAACTACTTAGAGAAACAAATTTTGTATTTTCTTAGTTTACTTAAGGAGCACTATTGTACTTTAGTTTCCAATACGAGTGCGCTTTTCAATAGCTGACCCAGCGGCGCAAACGGCCCTTACAATATCGATGTTCTCTTTAATACTTTAAAGACTGGCAGCCTTCGAGAATCGATAACAATCCTGTATACTTTTACATAAGCTTGGGCGTTTTCGTGGGCCTCCTGACTTCAAAACAGAGTTCTATATATTCATAAAAGTAACTAAACAACAGAAAACCCTTCGACCTTAGAGTAAAATTCAATATATTATTTGATGAAATGTTGGCAACAAAGTATGCATTCAGTTTACAACACAATACACCGTTTGGAAATTTTTATGTGGACTAGCTGATGTTTGGAGTTGTATAACAAATGGCTTACAACCTGGGACACTGTTAAGGGCTAGGAGTGTTGGATTGTAAATCTCCACACACATCTATATATTCGAAACGTAGCGTGAATTTCCCAACACGTGGGCGCCTACTGTAATGCATGTTGTGGACCAACCTCATACAGCTCTGCGGCGCTGGGACTTTGTGTGTATAAACCTTGTAATAGTCGAGCTAAAATGTAGACAAATTTCATCATGATTTAATGGTAATTGAAGCATATAACCAATTTAAATCAAATAATTGACTAAAGCTTCAGTATTTAAACAGTATTCCCAGCTCTGCTCATAGCATAGGTAGGTGGTGTGGTTTTAAAAAATAATTTTCATGGACACATGACCCCATACTGTAATACTCTCACTCTTCATTAAGGCTCCTGCTTGTCGATTGACGCACATTAAACTTTCTTTAAATTTATATTCAACTTTATGGCAGCCATAAATATGCATTTTTCGTGGCAGTTTTCTTAGACTGAAAATTTTATGTTTGAATTTTAAATCTTTTTGCCCATAGCCCCGGCTTATCTAGATTAAAACATCAATATGTATATTTATGCAGCTCCTGCAGGCTCAACCATATCACATATGTCATAAACCTTCACAGTAAATTCATTGAATATGTGAAAAACGTGCATTAAATGCCCAACACACAAATAACCCCAGCCAAGTCGATGGACGACAGCTGCTAGCCCCAAAAAAAGCGAAAAAATTAAATGGGCAAAAAAGTGAAAATGTGCTGATAAAATTGTCTGCCCTGAAAATGGAATGCAATCTTTTAAGGCTGACTTAAGTAATCAAATATTAAACTTTGGATTGATGAATTCATTTATTATTCTACACAGCGAAAAAAAGGATATTACAAAATATACCTTGGCTGATTTTGGTATACATTTGGAATGAATATATTTTAAAATCGATTTTCGGATACAAAAATATCGATTTAATGTTAATTTTTCATCAACGGAGCTGTGAAATCATCCAAAGGATGAATGAAAAATTTATTTTTAAATGTGAAAAAAGGATATTTAAAAATATTTCTTTCAAATTGATCTTTGTGGATTCCTATATATTATATATAATCTAATAAATCTATAAACCAGTCGAATCCGGCACTCATTAGGCACTTATTTCCCGCAAAATGTTTCGAGCCCGATGCTCCCTCTGCATGTGGTTTCTCGCCCAGTGGATTTCAAATCCTCTTTGCTCCATCAGCAGGGCCAGGGTAGACGTGGGTATTTTTTATGTTCCCCCAAAAAGCCGGCGATGCTTTCACCCCAGATGTCCGACAGTAGGTTCTCAATTTCTGAGGTCAAACAATTGATCTCTTATTATCAGAAATGCAAAAAACTAACTTACATTTTTTCTTCACCAGTCGGAATTTAAAGTTTGACAATCTTTGGCACGGCAAGTTCTTACGTACCGTCTTTGACGGTAAACGGTAGATGTGTGAATAGGCTATAAACGATAAACAGTAGATGTTAATTGGCTATTATATGGAACTGATAAGAAAAATTGTAAAAACTGTGCTTTAATTTTAAGAAACTTTTGACCAAATTATGGATTCTCCAGCCCACTGTGAAATGAGCCAAATACCAATGTTTTGGCCTATTCACACACACACACACACGCGCGCATATCTAAGCATATTATTTAGCTAAACCCTTTATTACCTTTTCGTTTGGCCTCACAAATCCTGTCAATTTGTTGTTGTTCTTGCTTTTGTTGTCTAGCCATTGTGCAATCAAATTGTTTGTTGGGCGTTTTTGTACCTTTTGTTGTTGTTGTTTTTGATGATGGTTGTTTTCGGGTTAGCTACGCTTACGCTTACTGCATTTGCTACAAATTTTATGGTGGGCGAAATTGTTATAAATGTTTCAGGCCTTTGTGTTGGTAAAATTAGATAAACAGATCAACCTGCTTGTCAGTCACAATTGATAAGGATAAACTAATTTGATTTATTTATCTATTCTCTGCTTTTTTTTCTACTTACAGTTCCAACTTGATGGTGGTGCCCACACTTAATAAATGTTCGTGTGTTTGTGTCTAGAAAGCATACAAAATCTTTCAAGAAAGTGCCAGAAGTGTGCGTGAGTGTTAAAAAGTGTGTTTTTTTTATTCGTTTTTTCAATTTGCGTGTGCGCGCCGCCAAAGCGATTGAAAAGCTTTCATCAAATGATAATTACCGCGCAATGCCATGCGACTGAAATGAAAACGAAAAATTGAAAACGCCCTCGTCGATGGCCACAGAGAATGGCGCAATTTCTGAAACTAATGCGGACTTAATGTGAGTACTTAATAAATACAGAAAAAAATATTGATTTTGAATATTTTTATCGGTTTGAATTGTATGGAATTTGCCTAGAACTATAATTACATACAAGCCAGCGAATTTGGTTTGGAACCAGCAATTGTAAGTATTAGAAATGGGTGTTTCAATCGAAGGAAGTGGAACAATGACAAAGATGTTATTGATGGAATCTCTAACATTAATTTTAAGCTGCCGCTAATTTGAATAGAACCCTACCTGTTGCCAGAGCAAGCATTAACTTAATTGAAAGTACAAAAGTTGCATTTCATATTGCAAAAGGAAACATAATAAAATTGTAGTTTTATGGACCACAAAGACTTAAAAGCAGTCATCTCCGAGTTCAGTTAATCCTGTAAATTACAGTAAAAACAGGAAAGGCGAACAAAAGAGCCAGGTGCAGAATTTAATAAGAGGGCCAGACTTAGCCATGCCAAAAACTCGCATTACTCTGCTGTTGAAATTCAAGAAAATTCTGATGCTAAGGCAAGCATTTTAACAGCTTAACAAACGAGTGCGACACATCTGCTTTACTTTATGAGACACGAATGAAATGGTGTTTTTGTGTGCAAGAACACTTTAAGTTTTGCAAGTTTTGCAACACAAAAAATTAGATATTAAACACATTTTCCCAAATTTATAAAATATTTGTGCAACTTGAAATGGAAATTTCAATAACTCCTACTTCATACATCGTCAAATAGTGCACTAAACGGCAGAGTGTGCTTAATTGGTCAACTCTCACGCCTGACCTCAACTAAATTTATCATTCATTTAGGGCCCTTTAAAAATCCATGTCGTATTGCTCAAAACAAGCAATACAAATTCACCAAATCCACCTGTACATATTTGCAAAAATAGGAACATAAACCAAAGGTTCCTTAGACTGCTCATGGAAAATATCGAGCAAAGATTTTAAAGTCCTATTCCCAGATGACATGAATAGTTTTTAGACGTAAACAAAATTGTATAATATAAATAGGGTAGAGTGATTACTATACAGCAAATTCTTCAACAGATTTAATCCTAGCAGGCCAATGTTAATGTGGAAAACATTATTTGTTGTGCTGACTCTTTACGTTTATATAATGTCAAAAAATTGCATTTAATTTCAAAATGACTTTAATAATTATTTAACAAGTTGAACTGTCGACAAAAAAACAAAATGCAGTAAATAAATTTACAAACATTGGTTATAAACACATTAGCTTTAATCTAAAGGGATTAAAATCGATTTAAAAATATGCAAAATTGGCTGTTAGTGATTACACAGGTTATAAATACAGGCCAACTTTATCAAAAGGGAAAATATCAAACTTGCCCCAACTGTTTTTGGGCGCTGAACTTAAATTTGGCGATCAAAATCAAGATGTATTTGGACAAACGTGTTTTAAACGTGGCCTGGACATTTGGTTTAGACCTTGTGGCCACATTAAGTAAACGAATGAATCTTTCAAACAATTCTCGATACACTTCTACACTTTTGTTCGGAATTATCAAAACACTTGTTTATTAGCGTAATATGTGTAATTTTCAGGGCTGCAAGCCGAACCGAACCGGTTCGAACCCGGAATTCCAACTTTTATTTTACTATGAACCGAACCTTGAACCGAACCTCTTTAGAAATTAAAGCTGAACCTGAACCTGTTCCGAACCTTCGGTTCCATTCTGTTCGGTTCAACAAAACTGATAGACACAAAAGTTGACCTTCTGACTAACCTAAAATGGGCAGCTTGACCTAAGGCTTTCTAAAATGGGCAGAAAAGTGGAAAAAATCTGGCAAAACGTTAAGATTTCCATTTGAAATCCCCACCTAAATATTTCTTTTTATATCTAGCTTGTTAAATAATTCTCAAAAGCAAGAATCTAACATTATTTTGGTAATATTTTTCGACGTAAACTATGAAATGGAATTTCACTTAACTTCAAATTATATATTGAATATTTGCATGTTTTCTACTAAACCATTCCGAACCAAAAACCACTCGGTTCCCGTACAATTTGGGGAATCGTCGAATCGTCTTTAGCAAGTCCATATTTTTCTAACAAGCTCGGATTTTTAATTAGTGCTTTGACATTACCAAAATTTTTCCTAGCTAGAAGTATCTACAAGCGAAACTATTTAAGATAGAACGAATATCGAAAAGAAGGAGCTATGTTTTTGATTTTAAAAAACCATTTTATATTTGACAGATTTTCAAAAAAAGTTATCACTTGCTAGTGGTTCGGGTTGGTGACCTTCGTGATGCAATATTAATTATTGTTTGTAAGTTTGTTAAATAGATTTTTAAGAATTACATCGCATAGTCCGTCGAGTAGCACAAAATGGTGTCAAATTTTTTACTCAACACACTCTGTTAACCTACAACGAGAATAAATAGAATATCTGTGAGCGTTTATTCCCTTATTTAGATGGGTGTTTATACAATCAAACAAATCGATGAATCAAATATAAAGATTAGTAAATATAAGGGCCCATAACAAATTTATTTGATTTTTTAATTTTACCTTTATTACCTACAATGTATTATGTGAATCTTGTACGTTATTTAAAAGATTTTTTTCAACATTAAAAAACTACAATATTCAGTAATCATTTTCTTTGCATCTTGGACTATTAGAATCAATTTAGTGCACAAAATAGGATTTTCTTTAAATATCAGATATAAAAGCTTGAACTGAAAATCCAGATCAAAACGGCATCAATTACCCAAGGCAATCAAAGTAGACTTTTCAGAACATTAAAGGTGATTAAAAATAATTTTCCTATGCTGGACACAAAACTTTTTTTTTTGAAATGGTCCATCACGTGTATTTTAATAGTAATTAGAGCTTAAAAGTTGATTAAAAGGCCTATTTTTCTAATTTTTAGCCACGTCTGATGGTGAACTTTTACTATTGTTTTAACTCTCTTTGATTTTTTATCGAAATAACTATTTCTTGGCATTAAAATCAACTATTATAAGTATTTTTGCGAGTTTTTGATTCCCTAAGATATTCCATTTTTAGAACATGTGCTCAAAATTATTTAATTTTCTACTGCCAAAAAGTATTTTATGCAAAATCAGATTAGTTTGCTCGTGACTTGTAATAAATTCTTTATAAAGTTTTCTACAGCGTTCATTGCAAATCTATGGGAGGTACAAAATATGGTTATTTTCAACACATGTACTTAAAATGGAAAATCTTCGTTTGAAAAATGCAGAAATATTTGGGATAGCTAATTTTAAGGTAAGAAATGGTACTTTAAAAAGATTTATAAAACTGAAGCCAAAACTAACGATAGTGTTCCCCACAAAACTAGCCTAAAATGGATCATAATACGAAGTCTCTTTAAGCTTAAATAACCAAAAATCTTAAAGTAAGCCAAGGCGAACGAAAATGTTCCCCAAATAAAGAGAAGGGTAAATATTACCAAAATCAAGACTTAGTGGAACGATTCCAAGAATCATGTAGAATCACGTTCGATCCTTCAATAAACTAGGCCTTCCTGCCCAATGTTATCATATCGAACTGTGGAGATTAAAGAAAAAAGTCTGCTATAGAATATCTATATCAAATTTCCAAAAATTTCTTCCAGCTGGCGAAATATGCGGTAGACCCATCAATAAACTTGTTGGAGGGACAATAAGTTTCTGGTTATTATACATTTTATAAAATTAAACAATTAAGTAAATCGCATATTTTATATCTGTTTTTGGTAACAATATGATACAATAGAAAAGGGATACAAAAACATTTGGTTAGAAAAGGAACGCGCTGTGCAAATTCATTCCCTGAGGTCTGGTTTTATAAGACGGAAGTCTTAATCTAGGATGCAAGGAGCAAACATATGGAACTCCTTCTAGATAGAATCGATGCAAAATCGACTCCAAAATGGAACTCACTCAGTATTAAGCCTAGAGCTTGTATAAATGCAACAAGTAGTTAGAGCACCACATAATTAAAGAGTTGAAGTTGTACATTGGGCAGGAGATTAATAAATTATACTGAGAAAATAGATCAAACTTGGTTCATCAATGCAAACTTTGAAGGTCATAAATACCGAATAAGAAGTACAACTACTAAGGACTTTTTAAAATATATTTATTTCATTTATAAACAGTAAATATTTGACTTTGATTGTTCAACCCAAAAGGTAGGATTAAAAGGGTAGCGAAAGCTACCGTTTCTCGTACTCATAGAGACGGTCACATCTGGCTCTAGATACAATTTCTAATATTCTTCAATGGAAGAATATAGGTAGTTCTGAATTGAAAGCAAATTTATAAATCGTATTCTAAGTTTGCATGGCAACGTACTGCATAGCATAGTAACGGCAGTGTGTGTACATTTAATTACAAGTTTTCATGCTCCATTGTTCAGCTAAAATTTCAAAATTTTTAGCCATCTTTTCCCAATGTTTAAGTAAATCAAGACATTTAGCTTAAATTGAAAAATGTCAGCCTTATTTCAAATTCAGCCCCGCCGCATGGCGTATGCGTAATCTGCCTTGGGTAGAGAAGATTTAACAAATATCAATATTTAATGCAAAAGCAAATTTGTCAACTTGTTGACATGGACATAGTCAACCAATCTGTGTGCATGTGTGTGTCCTGTTTGTCCTTCTCAGCTCTTGGCTGTGTCAATATGTTGGGTAATTGTTTTATTGCACTCGCAGGAGTCACAAACAAATCAAAGCAGGCTAACGAAAAACAACTGAAACTTCATTTTGTTTGAAAGATTTATAAAGTCACCGAGGAGCAACAGAAATGAAATGAAGAGAACGCTCACTTGGCAATTTGGCTTATCAAGAAACCAATAAATAATAAGCCAAAGAGCTCCCTGCACGGTACATGAAAAATAGATCAAGATTATGACACATAAAAAAAGAGCGAAGGAAACAACCGAGAGAAAAAACTTTGTTTTTTACATGTCAAAACCCTACAGACACACACTCATGTACCAGACATGTTGACAGTTTTGTTGGGTTTGTTAGGTACATAAAAAATCCATCTAATTGGCAAAGTCGACGCATATTTGATGATGCTAATGGAGGCCTGTCGATTTGTCTGTCAATTTAAGTGGCTTTCCCAAGGGGAGACATTCGCCGGCCCGAAATAAACTCAAGTCTATTAATTTCTTCAACATTTTTAAATTCTGCGAGGTCAAGGGGTCAGTCGAACTAAAGACTGAAGAGTCCTTTTCTGTTTAAGGCATGTCAGTCGCAGTGCGTTAATTAAGTAATTCGCTTGGTCACGCTCTCCATTGTATCACCCACTCACACACCTAGCAACCAGGAACAAAAATCGATTTGTGGCTAGCTTCGTGACGGCATGTTCAAAACCCAAAAACAAAAAAAACAAAAAATGAGTCTCCGAATCGATGGCTTTTTGGGCGAGTAACCATTTAACAAATTGAATTGACCGGAAGAAAAGTTTAAGTTCTTGGCGTTAACTGTTGATATTGCAAAGTTTTTCACTCACTAAAAGATGCAGATGCCAAATCTAAACCTGTTATATTTCACGAAAATAAAAACTGAAATATAAAATTTAAAGATTTTTTGACAGTTCGTTGTCCACCTTTTACATAAGCGGGCCCAATCGATATTTATCATATCTTCATATCAATTTTAGCTGAATTGGAATATTTCAGCTGGTTTAAATAGAGACAAGACTATATTCTTCTGTATTAATGATGATTAAGTAAGTTGATTAAGCATCTTAAACCAATTAGTCCAATTCGGATTGTTCGGAGCATGTAACCATGTTGAAGCTACTCCAAAAGAATCATTGAGTCAACTATTTTTTGTCCTCCTTCAACAATTGACCCCACTCGCAGACTCGAATTGAAATGCCTTAAAATGTCATTTGTTAAGCTTCTTTCTTGCCCATCCACCTCCTGTCGACGCTCATTAGTTGACATTTGAGTTGAAGTTGAGAAATCACATCTAAAAGCAATTTTGTAAGTAGGCGGAGTGGATGTGGCGGAATGCCAAAGGAAAGGCCATTTCTTTTTTGTGGCCAAATGTTGAATTTGGCTTTTTTTTATTCTGGCTATTTTATTTGATCCTTGTGATACAATATGACAAATGCCGTTTAAATGCAACGACAGTGTACTTCTTCGGGAAAAGTAAGCTTAGACTTGCTCTGAGACTTAAGCAAAGATTTTGGCAGCAAATAAACTTTGTTCTTTTAAAGTTCTACCAACAGACAAAGACAGAATCTTCAGCTCAGCAGCTTACCCTTTCTGTTTTGTCTCACCAGTTCGTCTGCTCCGCTGTCTCTGTGCTCTGGGATCCATCGAGTGAAATATAGTATATCAAGCCTACAATATGTTAGATTCCTCTTGTCGCTATGAAAATTGCCATGGGTTTAGACAATCAGATGGTTAATGTGGGAGTTGATTCAATTAAAATGAGTAAAATAAGTAAATATCAGTTTTTTTTATGCCAATATTGGTCGTGTTAGGAAACCAAGTATGTGGAAATCGAGGATACTTGAAGAGACCCTAGTGAAAAACTTGCGACGGTTGCGTAGATAAAAAAAATTCGATATATTCGGGACTAAATCAATCCCAAACTATGTCAGAAGTCGGTACGAACAGGATTGTCATTGTCTCGGATTTCTTGGGAAAAACTTGTTTGTTATCAGTGGACATGTCTTTCAAATTAGTTAAAAAACGTGCTGCAAGGGTATACAAACTTCGGCTAACTTTCCTCTATTTTTTTGAACTTGATTTTATCTCGGAATTTTTTTTTCTGTGTACACGTATCTTGTTTCCCACACGGCTTAAATCGAATAGCTGAAAGAGTAAAAACATCGTTTCTTGTCGCTAACATGTTAATTTCATGTGAAAAACAAGATTTTCACATTAGCTTCGCTCAGAGCGATTTCTAAATAAGGAGTTACCACCAGAACCAATCATAGCAGACTATCTTACGTCTACCATGTCTACCAACATAAACTATTGTTGTCAAAAAAGTGGGTCATCGGTCAATTTAAGATAATTCTAAAATTATAAAAATATATTAATTTATGTTTTATTTTTACAACTTAAATTTTTCGAATAATACCTAATCGTAATAGTTTCTCATTGGAATGTATGTGTAATGATCGAATATTGAAAGCAAACCGTCTAACCGAATCCGCCATTTTGAGGATTTTGAACCGAACTGTCGACTTAATAACTTTATTAACAAGTAAACAGTTCTAGTTCCCCCATCGGTTACTATTAGTTATCAGTTCCTTCAAAAGATATCTGTTAGTTTAAAGGGTTTCGGCACTGCTCCGTTACATTTGAAGCCCTTACATTTATATGCTAGGCTGTTAAAAGAAAACTCGATTTAAATTGCACGAAATAGTTTAACTTAAAGTAATTTAGTAAAGATTGTTGTTTTATGTTGTGTGGGAATGTTGTGTGCCCAATGATTGTAGATACCACAATCCTTTCAGTTTCAGTTTAATCCAGTTTTGGAACACAACATTAATTACTCTGGTACAGTTTCTAGCCAAATTTCTCTCTTCATTGAGAAACACTGCCAGAAGCTTCATCATTAAGTGATTCACATCTCGCACACTTGAGTTGGAATACTCAAAATGTCATTTGTTCGTCCTCCCTGCTTGCCCAGCTGCCTTCTGTCGCCGCTCAGCCGTTGACAGTTGAGTTGAAGCTGAGAAATCACATCCAGCAGCCAACTTTGTTAGTGGGCGGATGGCACATGGCGTAATGCCAGACGAACATCTATCAATGAATACGCCCAATGGCTAAATATAAAATCAGCCTTCTTGCATATTCAGTTTGGTTCTTACAGCAATTGGAATGTCAGTGAGTAATCGGTCATTTTAACTTAGTATTGTTGGTTACTTGATGCATCAAATTGAAAACGCACATGGAATTCCAGAAAGTGTCATGGTGAAAGTAAAAATTGAGTTTGTTCTTTACTTACATTTAGGATTCTAATCTTTTTCTTTACTAAGCTAACTAATGTTTCCCAAATTCTTTGTTTATTAAATTTTAGAATTTAGATAACTAAGCATTATTGCAAAAACAATAACTAGAGGTATTCCTGCAAGTGATTTTGATTCTGTTTCTAATTATAATTTCGGTGTGACCCATTAATCTGCAGAAAATACCAATAAAGAGGTCACATAATACCCAATTACACATCTGCTTACTTAACAAACGAAAAGGGTTCGCCTTGCAACACCAGCAATTTGATTCAAATTCTTGTTGTAGATGATGTTCTAGCTCTTTAGACGACTTACCAAAATTGTTTTGAAAACTATTTTTCACACAGAGAAAACATAGTTAACTATTCGGGGAGTGTAGGAAGGGCAATCCTAGAACTTTCCTTGAAAAAGGGCGCACCAAAACAGTTCCAACAGGTGGCAAGTTTTCTTACTTTCACTCTCAAACTTAAACAAAAGTCCGTCCCACCCATTAGTTAAGAATATGTGCTAAATATTTATTTGCAAAAAAGCACAGATTTCGAAGGAAGTAGCACATATGTGCCATAGAGTAAACATTTACCAAATATGTAAGCTCATCATGCAGAAAAGTTAAATGCTGACATTTGACATGAGAGAAACAGCTTATTTCCAAATAACTCCTAAATTTTTACCACAGCAATCTGAAACCCAACTAAAGCTTGAGGATATATTCATTTAATTCTTATATTTATTAATTCTCGAATGTTTTGAAAGCCGTGGTTTCGACCACGTTTTGGGACATCTAATGAAAATGTTTTTGCTACAAAAACTTACACAGCCAGCCACCTTCTAATAATTTGCCATGGAAAAGTTTCTCAAACGTTGCCGTTTGGACTCAGCGTTGTACTATAGGTCCTTTCTTTTGTGAGCCACTTACAAGCACTCAAACCAAGAGATTGAGAGGAGATCAGCTTGGATTTTGGGGCTTTGTAAAGCCAAATAAGAACAATTTCAAACAAAAATGGTACCTCGAAACAATATAGAATTTTGGAATTTTGTGGATTTTTATACTCTGTACCGTAGGTACATAGAGCAAATAGGAAGCATCTCCGACCCCATAAACTATATATATTCTTGATCAGCATCAACAGCCGACTCGATATAGCCATGTCCGTCTGTCCGTCTGTCTGTCCGTATGAACCCACAAATCTCAGAGATGGTAAGAGATAGAGGTTTGACATTTATGGGACATATGCTTCTTATGTCTGCAGGCAGATCAAGTTTATTTTCAATTTTGGCCACGCCCCTTCTTGCCCCCGCAATTTGGAAGAAACGTCATATCTCCCACAGTTTTAAAGATAGATGGTTCATTATTTTTAAGTAACCAGAATAACTTATCGATCCGTCAAGGGAATTGTAAAGATCGGATGAACGGTTGTCGAGTTATGATCAAACGACTGTTCGCTGCAATAGCAGCGCTGCTTTTAGCTTCTACTGCAGCATCAAAACGTATGCTGAGCGTACAGTTTCGTTGGTGCAGAGTATGTCGGGCTTGACCGACTTTCTTTCTTGCTTATATATTACTAGCTGAATACCCGGCGTCGCCCGGGTCCTTTGCATTGTGAGAAAATGAAAGTTTTAACTGTAACTTTGCCGTCTATGAAATCTTCATAATATAATAATATAAGCTCAAATGAAAAATATCAAAATTCAGCCGTTCAATCTGCATCGTACATTTACCCACGGCTGGATTTTAATCTAAGCATTAAGCGCTTTCATAGATATACATATGATTATTTTAGAAATTTCGCGGATTTTTGTAACTTCGAAATTTTCGCTTTCAAGCGTCCAACCATTCCGTAAAATTTCATCGCAATCGGATGATCGGTTGAATTTTGCAAATTTCGCTGTTTTTGGACCATTTTCCGCCCACTTCTTCAACTTAGAGGCCCTCCCGGGCAAGCACTGGACCATTCTCCACAGTTTCTTCGCAATCGGATGAACGGCTTAATTTTTCAATTTTCGCGGTTTTTGGACCAAGTCACAGACACAGACAGACATAGCCTATGACAATTTCCTGATCGACATGAACATACTGTGAAAAATTTGTGAAGATCGGTTCAGCGGTTTAGACGCCCATAAGGAACAAATATGCAAACATACAAACATACTTTCAGTTTTATATATGTATGTATAGATTCTTAACGAATTACAAATACCGATTGCTATATGTTGAAAATTTACACGAAACTTGTTCTTGATAACATTCGACCATCATTGTTTGTTGCTTCCCTTCATTTACTGTGATTTGCGGCAATGCCACGCGTGTGCTTGATAGGCGTAGGCGCTAAGATGCCGGCTTTAGTTTTTCTCCATATTCTGCGCCTAAGGTTAAGGATATTTCTACATGCAGCATGAAGATAAGGTGAATAATTTAACGGTTGGCAAATCCTGGTCAAGACGTGTAGAAATTTTCTAGCAGATTTATTTTCTTTAAAAATCGTATTAAAACTTAACATTTTGCTGGTGTTTCTTTTTACCATTGATCGGGCTTGAACCGAAAAATAAATTCTTGACTGTTCGTAAGCTTTACAAATTCTATTAGCGTGCTCTGTAGTCCAACATCTTGGATCATTCAATCGAATTTCTTGGATCTTGGATCTTGAACGCAACGCAACTACTTTGCTTATATACCGACTTAACGTTCATCACTGACAGGCCTGTCTTCCGAACGATCGTTCGGAAAAGATTATTTTTGAAAATATTTCAAAAACTTCGGCACAACCAAAGTTAGCTTGGCTTTTTCGTTTCATCTAGATCATGCCAGTTATGAAGTTTTTTATCTCGAGCCATTTCGTTTTAAAACAATAGCCAATTTTTTTTTAAATAAAGAAATATTTTCCGAGAGAACACATACACTGTGTAAGGTCACCCACCGAACACTCAACCTTCCACACAAATGGAAAAAATTGAAGATCATCGACCCAAATGGGGTCGAGGCTGCAGTCGGGGTAAGATAAAAGTCAATAAAAATTTAAGTTCTTGCCTTAATTTCAAGCCGCAAAACGCCCAGCGTGTTGTCTGCCACAGCGTATTATTTGTGTCATAATGGGATTCTTCTCTTTGATTTGCGCTTTCGCGTGTCGCATTTCCCTGTCCCATGCGATAACCATATTAGCCATTCCTCTAAATCGAACAATTAGCGGTGATGGCGATAAAGAGCTGGAAAATGTATGTCCTGCCGAGGAGTCGTCGGGCTCGGATGCAAAGGTGAGGTTAAATAGTTTTTGTTCCTTGGAAGCGTCTTTAATTCGGTTGACTGCAACAGAGCCCTGGCATATACCACTGGTCAGAGCAGGAGCAGGGTTTCATTCTGGGCAGCTTCTACTTTGGTTACATTATCTCCCATTTGCCGGGCGGTATACTGGCCGATAAGTATGGTTCCAAATGGGTGCTCGGCATTTCCAATTTGGTCACCGCCCTTTGTGCCATTCTTTCGCCGGTGGCGATTAAGGAGGGTGGCGCTTGGACGCTTGTAGGCGTGCGTGTGGTAATGGGTTTGGCACAGGGTCCAATTTTCCCCGCGCTCAGTGTGCTCCTGTCGGCTTGGGTGCCCAAAAATGAGAGAGGTACCCTGGGTACATTGTGCTACGGCGGCAGTACGGCTGGTATTATTGTCAGCAACTTTGCGTCAGGACAGCTGCTGCATGCTTTCGACTGGCCCGTCACCTTCTATGTGTTTGGAGCGATAACAATTGTTTGGTTTTTAATATTCGTAAGTTGGCTGCGAGCTCAGAGATAGTTCCCAAATGATTAAATCACTTCTCTCCAGATCTTTCTCTGCACAAGCACACCATTTAACCATCCGTGTATTAAGCCCAAGGAGGTGGCATATTTATATAGCACCATAGGGAATCCGAGCAAGGATAAGCCACCCATTCCATGGAAGCGCATGTTGCTAAGTGTGGCAATGTTGGCCCTGATCATAAGTCAGGTGGGACACGACTGGGGCTATTATGTAATGATCACTTGTCTGCCCAAATATATGGCCGATGTCTTGCAGTTCTCGATACGCTCAAATGGACTGTATACTGCACTGCCATACATAGCCATGTGGCTGGCCACTCTGGCCAGGCAAGTTGGATTTGTTTTTTGTACTTAATTGATATTGACTTAAATTTGATTGTATATCTACAGTGGTGTGTTAGCTGACTGGTTGATACGAACTGGTAAAATGAAGCTGGTAACGGAGCGAAAGCTGTTTACGTTTCTGTGTGAGTGACAAATGTTTTGTGTAAAGCGTGATGCATCATGCGTATTTAGTAGAGATTTGAATCACCGGTAGGTAGCCGGTAGGTAACCGGAACCCTCAGAACGTTCTACAGTATCTAACTAAAATCTAGAGGCTGAGTAGTATCTCTCCGCTCATGCTACACCACAACATCTAAAGGAAATTACGGAAATTCGTAATAGCACACAATATTCATGTTGCAACAAATAAGATTGCTTAAACAGCTCGCACAAGGCTCGCATTCCTTTTAACGAAAGCTTAACAATGTCCGAGGGATTCAGCTGGATTCTCCATTGCCCTCTAAGCATCTAACAGTCTGAGATAACTTGCTTATTATAAATTTATTATTAACTTAATTTCTTTCTGGTGTAAATAAAATCCTGCGTAACGTAACATGCACCCTGCCTAACTAAAAGAGCTGCTTCGTGAAACTTTTCTTTAATCCTACCTTCCACAGCGGCTTTTTTTCCTGGCTTATTTATGATTATTGCCTCATTTGCCGGCTGTGATAAAACAGCAGCGGTTATACTCTTTACCATTTCCATGCTGACCATGGGTCCATATTATGCAGGCCAAAAGTTATCCGCCTTGGATATGAGTCCCAGTTATTCGGGCACCATTATGGCAATTATCAATGGACTGGGTTCGTTAACCGGCATGGGAGCGCCGCCTGTCGTTGGTGCCTTAACGCCTCATGTCAGTGAGACAATACCAATTACTTCATCTCAATTAATAATTTGAATACTTCTCAAAGGCTTCCTTGGGTGAATGGCGTATCGTATTCATACTCTCTTTCGTGGTATTTGTAGTGTCGGCTCTTATATTCGTGTGTTTTGGTTCTGGCGAAATTCAATCGTATGATCCCATGTATGAAGGACCGAAGAAGGATGCCGAGAAGAAAGAATAATTCCGATTTAAAATTCAGAAAGGTGAAATACTTCTACAATTTCCACACTTGTACCAAATTTTAGTAATCTAGTAATTTTTTAAAAAATTCTTATAAACTTCACAATGCTTTACACTATAAATTTTATGGTATAAAATGAGAAATTGTGTTTTATATTAGTTATTCAGTCACTAGAGCTCACTTTTCTGTATGGAATATTTCAGATCATGTCGGTCTCCCTTTATTCGGTGGTTTATGGTGTATATTTAACGAGGAACAAGATAAAAGCTCAAAAAGTCATGTTTAAATGGACGCGACGGGGCTCCGAAATTTTTGATATTGCTCATACGCAGTGTTCCAATTATTATATTTTTGTACTATGTGTTGAGTAGGAGTCCCTTCTGAAGTGAATTCAAGCTGTTTTTTTGGCAAGTCATCAAAGTTAATTCAATGAAGATTACATCCGATTGGAGTGACTTGTCTTTGGGGCTGACAATAATAAGATTTGCAATATTGTGTTATGTTCATAGTTTCGTCTACTAATATCCAAATTGGATTGTTTCCTATGTCAGCTTGTACGTCTTTGAGCTATTGATTGTAACATCGATCGATGTAGTTTCAATCGTTAGTTTTTTTGTTAGCAATAAGTTGTCCCGTTTATTTATGTGTAAATGATTTGAGAGTCTTATTACCTGAATGGTAGATGTATCGACATCAACCTATTCACAGAAAGTTGTTTTGCGTTTCTAGTTACTTTAGAGCTGGATCAATAGCTTGTGAAGGTGACCGAGTGTGTTAGCTTTTTAAAGAAAAACTATTCTTATAAGATATTCTGGGGCGGGATCAAACACACAACCTCTTGTCCAGCAGCCACATGCAACAAACCCGGCCGCTTAAAATGTGATTTGTATAAAGTCCTGCTTTAGTTATATGTTTACAAAGCGATGAGAAATTATATGTTGCCTCACGTAGTCTGTTTATAGTTGCTATACAAATTTTTATTTGGGAATCTAGTTACCCTTCCATAAAATGGAATAGGTATTTTTGGTTTAAGCAGGTTGTAAACCTGCCAATCAAGTTGATATAAATGCCAAAAAAAATCTCATAATTAGGAAACAGGTTGCAGGTTATAATTACTAAAATTCTTCCAATTCAAATCTAACATTCTTACCTTTAACTCCATAAAGAAGATGATTTAGAGATTAGAGAATTTCATTTTTTAGGCAATAATGGCCTTTAAAACTGTAAATATAACCTACAACTTTCAATTTTAGGCAAGGTTCGGAATTGTACTTTGCTGATAGCTCTCGAGAGTCAGCTCATGGCACTCGGCTCTTGGCTCTGAGCTGAGAGCCCTACGTCGACACCCGTGAGCCATCAACCGGCTCGTGAGCCATAGCTTTCGACTCGTGAGCCATAGCTCTCGGCTTGTGAGCCATAAGTCCCAGCTCTGAGCCAGAAGATTTGCTCACGAGCTGTGAGACGTTTGGTGCTCCCGGCTCTTGAACAGCGGCTCTCGGACTAACGGGCATAGCTGTTTTTCAATTCACTTTAATTCCCATTTTAAGACAGAGTTGCTCTAAGCTAACCAGAAAACAGATGGAATCGCTAAACAGAAGGTAAAATTTACTGACGTCCTCCATATTTGTTGAACCGATCCAATATTTTGGGTTCAGAACACGTTCGGGTTCAGCTTTTAGTTCTAAAGAGGTTCGGTTCACAGTAAAAAAATTCGGAGTTCCGGTTTCGAATTGGTTTGGTTCAAACCCGGTTTGCAGCCCCGAATTAGATTAATTTATATCTGCACCAACAACACTGTTGGGTTGTTTAAATAATTAACCTTTCATCGGACGCACTTGCCAGCAGCTTCCTTTTTTAAGTGCGTGCGGGTAAGAAGTAATTTATGTGCGATGCTGGGATTTGCGAAATAAACTTTAAAATAAAGTGAGCCCGAATCAAAGAAGTTTCGCAGGATCGAAACCCAAAGTGAACAGTTTTCGATTTTTAGGAAGTTTGCGCCGCTGATCTGCATTGCATTGACAATTGAAACCTCCAAATACATGTTGAAAAGCACCGAATTTTTAGCAATGTTGCATTTGGGCTTACTTTTTTTAGAATTCACACGTGACGTGGCGTTTGGTGAGAAAGTCCGAGCCAAAAGGGCGATTCATGAATGTAATATAATGTGATATAATTCCGAAAAGAGTATTCATTTGAAGGTGACCGAGTCAGGCCATTCTCAAAACATGTAACCCTACAAAACACACATACTGTCGCATACTCCTTCTCCCATATGTAACTTTCTCTAAACAGCCCCAAAAAATTCTTAAGTACATACTTGGTTAGTGATTTGCATATGTCTTTCGGCTGTCGGGGCCAGTGGCATGAAATACGATTTCGTATTTACTTTAACAGCAAATTGCTTTTAGTGGCTGCGACTTAGACGCGCCTAACAAATTATGTAAGCACACAGTTTGGCTGTTGTTGCTGTTGTTGGCGGTTGTCGAGCTGATTTATGAACGACAAACGGTCCTGACAGTTTGGCCAAAAAGAAAGCGGTAAGTCAGCCGCTAACCTCTGGGCCAATTTTAATTAAAAGAAGAACATTTAAGGTGAGTAGATTTGGGTTATAAAAGGAAAGGGAAACGTGAAGAAATGTTTCAAGGCGAGCTTCCGGTTGATGTGTGTAAAGTGAAAGTTCAGAATGCATTGGCATTTGCAGTGTCGGAACCAAAAATTCCTTTAGACGAGAACGTGAGACCAGCGAAATGAAAATTAAACCATTTTGACTTAAGTTCTTCCATGAATTCCGCATAAAATTTTGGTGCACAGTTTACTTTACCCCCTATTGCCCCCCCACCGGAAACGGATGTGTGCACCACAGTGAAGAATGGCGCGAGACAAAGTCGCCAAGTACTGGTGGGAAAATAGAGAAACCAAAGAAAAGCAAAAGTAAGTTGTGGGCTAAGAGAATTTGTAAAAAAAAACTTTGACAAGAGAAGGAGCCACTTAAATACCGAGGAAAGTTTTCGCGCTTCCTGCGGAAATTGCTGCACATAGACATAACATCGGAAAAAAACAACATATCAAATTTTCTTGAAATGCACAGCAAGGAAACTCGTTTTCGTTTTGAAAAAACAGTTGAAAAGAAAATGGCTGAAAAGGCATTTGAGCCGCGTGCAGCAAATATTGCACAAGTGCTCGACACTCGTCAAGCTGCACCAACAGTAAGCAACAAAAACAACAACAGAAGTAAAGGCAAGCTCGTTAAAATTACAAATAGAAGGCAAGTGGCAGAAAAGTGCGCTCAAGGACGCGTTGGCGTCTTACAACACCCAACTGCCCACCCCCAGCCCCACCGCAATCCTCATGTGTGTGTGTGTGTGAGTGTGTGAGTGTGGCATTGTGTGGCAGTTGCATGCAAGCCGGGGCTGCATTTGAACCTATCACGGCATCAAAATAACAACAACAAAAAGGTTATGTCTCCCACCACTCTGCCTCTTAGTGGTGGGCGTGGCTTGGCTATGCGTGTGTACATGTGCATTAGCCGAAAAAAAACCATAAAGTTTTTATTCTGGTTTTTACCTGTTTTCTATTTGAACTGTTGCATTTGAGATTAGGTTGCCGTTTTTCCAATTTCATTGATATGCTTTTTTGTTGGCACCTCGAAGGTCAGCTTCGACCTTGGCAGGGCAGTAATTATCGAAAAGAGCTTAAAATAAACTTGAAGAGGTTCAATTTGGATTTTTAATTATTGTGTTTGGACTATTACCTTGGTTACTAAACAAACTGCACTTTATAAATCCAACATCTGGGAGTTTAATACATTTGTTACCACTTTACTCTGGGCATGTGGTCCAATTTTATGGTCAAATGTTGTAATACGCCAATTCCCTTGCATGAAAACATTAAGCACATTCAGCATATTCTTCATATGTATAAGGAACATGGTTATATTGACTCGGCTGTTTAAAGGCTGATAAAGAAATTTCGTACTTCATAAGAATAGAAATGTTTCCTTCTGCTTGCTACATTTTACATTACACATTTCTTATGAGTTCTTGGAATCAAAACATATGAATGCTTACTTCAGCTTATGTAGATTTTAATAATATTTAAGTAATAAGTAGTTTTGTTAATTTGCTAGTTCTTGTGAACATTTTGATTAACCTCTGCCAAATTGTGTGGAGAATGTAAAGATTCAAAATTTGTTCCAGTAAGAAACATCGGTTCAAACTATATGGGAATAGATAAAATTAAGAAGACTCTACAGTTAAAAATCAGAGTGTTCTATCCGAAGATAAATCTAAGTTAAGTCCAGAATTTAATCAAAATATAAAGTTAGTTAAGCCAGACTATAAACTCTGGTGCAAAATTATGGCCGCACCTAGATTTTTCAGTGTACACATAGAAAGAGTGGAGCTAGAAGAAATTTGGAATAACCATTTGAAAGAGCGTTAAAAATGAGAAAACAAAGATGACGAACATCGTCACTCTCCATGAGAAAATTTAAGGTTATGTTTCATTTTCGTTTTGAACACGGTGCATAATTATGGCCGCACAACTTAAATTCTTATTCTGTGATTGGCTGGCGGGGTTTTTTTTGCGCACATTTGGTTGAGTAACTATTTTGAACAACTAAATAAATATGCCAAGTGCACCAGTGCTTTCTGTGCCGAGAAAGGTCAAGTTCTGGCGCTGAAAAATGAGTATCACTCATTCCGAGAAATTGCCAGAAAAATTGGTCGATCCGACAATGTTGTGGGAAATTTTTGGAAACATCAAAATGAATACGGCAAAATGATGAATGTGACCTGAATGTGGCCTAAAAGTGTCTCGCCTAAAAAAAAAGGGAAAACATAGTGCGACAAAAATTGAAAGTTGCTTCAAGGTTATTATCATAAAGAAGTCCGGATAAAACTCGCCAGGAATAACATGACAACTGACTGGACGAAGGTGTCAAGTTTTTATAGAGTAATGCAAATATTAATTTTTCCATCTAGATCATTTTCTCGGATGAGAAAAAGTTTAATTTGAACGGTCCTGATGGGTTTTCGCACTATTGGAAGGATTTAAGGAAAGAATCCCTATACTTTTCTAAAAGAAATTTTGGAGGAGGATCTTTGATGGTTTGGGCTACGTTCTGCGAGTCTGGATGCTTGGAGCTGGCATTTCCAAGCACTCATATGAACCCCACGTGGTACGTGGGTATATTGAAAATGAACTTATTGCCTTTTCTTCGCGGTCGAAGGCGTAAAAAGTTTATTTTTAATAGGAAAACGCATCAATGCACGTCATCCTTGAAATTCGTTCTTGGTTGGAAGGCAATAATTCGGTTCGGTTTTTGGAGTGGCCTGCCTGCTCCCCGGACATGAATCCAATGGAAAACTTGTGGGCGTTGCTGGTCCGAAGGATTTATGTTAAAATCACCAAGTAAAATAGTACTATGGAGCTTTACCATACTCTGTACCTTCCAATGTTTTTACTTATCATACAAAAGTGCTTATGTGTGTGAAGTGCTGCCCAAAGCTGGTTCAGCCAGTGCTGCTCAGCATAGGAGTTTGTTTTTCTTAGAGCTTGACTATCGATCATTCGATCCTTACCATTTCTTTGGCGAATTTCTAAATATGTCCAGAAGGTACAAGCATTCTATCTATAAAATAGTGAGAGATTTGACGATTTTTCCAAAAGGAAAGACGGACAGGGCTAAATCGACTCCGAATTATGACTATATGTGAGAACAACGATCGGTAGCAAGTAGGCGGACGAAAAATATCTAACTATTTTCTTACTCACTTAACTTTAACACTATATTAATTTATACGATCGACTAACTTAACATTATCCTAGATAAAAACCCCACATATAAATATATATCTTAAACTTAATATACCAGCTGTACCTTTTGTATAAAGTAAAAGATTCAACAAAATTTTTGATTTCACATATTTCTGTATTATGAAATGTAGATTATTATAAATACTCATTCGACTAGCATTTCAAAATGCGTTTTATTCTGGACTCAAATCAAAAATACAGAATAATCCTTCGCAGCTTAAGTATCGAATTAATTACAGCGCTTGAGCGAGTGAAATTCCTGATTCAGTTAAGGACGTGTAAAAAGAGAGAGAGATCTGCTGCGGTCCAAGAAAATTAAAATAAATTAGAGAATGGAAAAATTGGGGTAGTAATTGCATATTTTCAGAATGCTGCAAACTAATTTACGGTGGTTAAAATCAGGTTCACAACTTCCTATTGTAGCTAAGTAAAAGCCAGGCAGGGGAAAAGCACAAGGAAAATTTAATAATATTCGTATGACCAAAATTATTTTAACCTAACGATCATGACTGAACTCTAAACCAAACATTTTACCTATTTTAGCATGTTTTGGCAAACGATCACATCGATCATCTTGACAACACAAAACCAACATTTAATCCGAAGTTCAATCAGATATGGCAAACTTAGTTGGTTATGGGGCTCCAAGAAAGGGAATGAAGTCTAATTTTGATAAGCTTTTTCATGGCTCATTACTTCAAAGCTGGCGCCAATAGCTAATGAAGGTGACCGGGTGTGTGTAATTTTTTAAAGAAAAACTCAATTTCGCGGGATGCTGCAAGGCAGTATCGAATCCGCGATCTATTGCAAAGCAGGCACACACACTACCCGTTGTACCACACCGTCAGACAATGATACATGTTAATTTGGGAGTTTTCATTGAATCCTTAAAAGAATTTCATGTGAATTTCGGATACAATTCGATTCACCAAAAAGGCATACATTGATCCTTAGTGATACCGAGATAATATTGCTCTTAATATATAAAATTCAATATATAAAATTAACAAAAAACTACGAGTGAACCACTGAAATGGAAACGGACCCAAAAAATACCATTCATTTTAAGGCGCCAACAGATCTATTCTACATTGTAATAAGTGAGTAATAGTGAGTGGTAGGCATGAATAGCACTATTCTGACTTAGCTTTCAATCTACTTGATATCTTCCTATTACTGTAATAGTTTAATTCCGCTGAAATTTTAAGAAGTAATCATATTCTACCATTTGAACAGCATGACGATCAGAGTTGATATAGCCATGTCGGTCTGTCCGTCTGTTTCTATGCTTTATCCCTCCTCAGTTATAAAGCTAGTTGGACCTTTGCATACAGACTTTCCATACGGAGAAGCCAAATATTATATATCCTTGCTTTATTAGTGTTTATGAATGAATGAAGCTGATAAGGAATTTAATATTCTAGAGGTGAGAACTATGGCGCCGACTACTACTGTGGGCAAAAAGTAATGTGTTTGTAGAATGAAAAATCTTTATTTATTCTTCTAAATCAATTTCATCCCCTTCAAAGTAATCCCCTCCCGATAAAATACACTTATGCCAACGTTTTTTCCAATCCTCGAAACATGCCAAATAGTCCCTTTCCGGTATAGCCATCAGCGCTTTCTTCGATTCAGCTTTTATCTCCTCAATCGACTCGAAACGCGTTCCCCGAAGTGGTCTCTTGAGTTTTGGGAATAGCCAGAAGTCACACGGAGCCAAATCAGGCGAATACGGTGGTTGCGGAACGATATGCGTCGAATTTTTGATGACTTTTTGCAAGAAATTGAGAACTTTCGGTACCAAACGAGATTTGACTTTTCGTAGGCCCAAATGGTCTTTCAAAATGGTTTTCACAGATCCTTCTGATATTCCGATCATATCAGTAAGGTCTCTAACAGTCAACCGACGATTTTTGCGCACTAATTCCTCCACTTCATTGACGTGTTGGTCATCTGTTGACGTCGATGGTCGTCCGGAGCGCTCCAAGTCATCCACACGTTCTCGACCCTCTTTGAAGTCTTTGTACCACTTATAAAATTTTTTTTTGTGACATGTTAGAATCACCAAAGGCCTTCCGCAACATCCTCAAATTTGATGGCACTTCTCTGCTCAGACATTGTAAAATTCGAAAAATGCACTCTTGGTCGTTTGGAAAACACAAGCGTAAATATATTACTGATAATGACATTCACATGAAATTTGGCACAGATGTCATCAACAGTCCTGCCAACTCAAGAAAAAAAAAACCTGCCCGAATTGTTAGGACCGCGAAGTTTAAATTGACCCTTACACCTTACTTTTTGCTCACAGTAGTATATTGAAACAAGAATTATACTAAAATACATTTGTTAAGCTTCAATCATACTGAGCTTTAACTTTACATCTATTTTCTCCACAGTCATCAAACTGCTGTAGTTAAATCTCTATAAAAACCCTTGCCATGGCACTTAAAAGCGACCACTCCTTTGGCTCGGTCAATTAGGTAACAAATTAACAACATCCTTTTGGCCAACAGTCGCCAGCGATTTATGCTGACAAATTATTCACATTTTTTCTCTCTCAAAATGAGGCAACCGGAGCTGCAGCCGCGGCCTGAATGATGGGCCAGTGCAGTGAAGCCAAAAGGCGCATAATAAACTCATAATGCGTGACAGGATGCGTGTCAGTGAGTGCGAACTGCGAAATGCGGGCCAGGCCAGTATTCATAAGTGGTTGCGCCTCATTTGGCACTCCATGCATCTTCATTTCCGAATGGCTCACTTCCACTTCCACTCACACTCGCACACACAGCAAAGTGGATTTATGCGAATTGCATTTTTATTTAAATTTAATTGATATTTGTTTAAAGTAAAAATAATGATGTCAGCTTTCATTTAATGACATTGCGTCGCATTTCGATTTTATTTATGGCTTTCGAAATTGGCCAGCTACAATGGCATACCAAATGGCCTCCAATGAGCCAATGGATGGCGATGGCGTCAACACCAATGCCGGCGCCCATAAATTTTGATTAATTTGTCTCGGTTTTGTGGTAATTTCAAAGCCATTTTGAAAACTTGAATGCATCGATTTGACAAATAAGTGATTGAGGGAACAGAACTATTCAGCTGAGAGTAAAAATGGAAATGTATTAGAAACAAAAATATCAGATTTCTTCCTTTGTGAATTTGCAACGCTCAATGGAGGTTTGAAATCCTTCCCTCGTCAAAATTATTCACTAAGTCGATTTTCGGGCTTAGAGGTTGAAGAGCTTTGACTTAAACTTAAATTTTTTTATAAAGTTACCTCAGCCTGCTGGCTCTTTATCCGTATTACTTAAACACATTATCACCTTTTTTGGGTCGACAATTTCATCTTTCCATTGGTGCATAAATTGTTTAATGAAGTTATCAAAAATTTCCAAATATTTAAATATCTCACCCTAAGTGGGAACATTATCGCATGCCTCATAAGCAAACAAAGTCATTTACATCAACGCACGCACCAAAACTGTTGCATGTTGTTGTTACTGTTTGTGTTGCTGCTGCTGTCGCCGCTGATGCTGATGTTGCCGATGCCACAGATAAGACATGCATAATGGCGATATAGCAAATATGTATATGTATGTACACCGAGGAGGGGCGGTTATGGTATGCCACTCAAATGACATAATCGACGCTGCAGTTCCTGCCATCTCCTCAAAGATTGGCGGGGGTGTTCTGTGTACCGGCAGCTGCTGTTGCTATTGTTGTCAGTCAGCTTCCTGTTATGATGACATGACACACAACTCACAGTTGCGGGTAGTCCTTTTGCTATTATATAAGCAAGTATGGAAGTTTTTTTCTACATCTCCTCCTCCCTCTCTCTCAGTGTTGCTCCCTAGAGTAAAAAGTTGTTAATTAGGCAGTCGAGTGTGTGAGTGGGCGACAGAGGCGGGCGGGTGAATAAAATTAAAGCTGCAAAGTTTTCGTTGTCCCAGCTAATTGCATTTGAAGTTGCTGCTGCTGCTGTTGCTGCTGCTGTTGCTGCTGGTGTCGCCTGATGATGATGATGATAAAATGGCATGATTTAGCTGACGTTGATTAGCTTTTAGTTGTTATCTCGTTGGGAAAGTGTTGGAAAAGTTATTTCTTTTTATTTATGACCTCAAAGTTGGCTAGCCAAATCGATTGAATGGCAATTATAGGCTAGGCTGTATATGCAGCATTTTGACTTGTATTGGTAAGCTATTAGAGACAGACGTTGTAAGCAAACTGGCTTTTTCATATCGAACACCATTGAACTTTCGTTCGAAAATCACTAAATTATTATAAAGATACTTCACCGCGATATTTTATATCGAATAACTAATACTTGTAAGGCCAATATAGTTTGAGTTTTGGCCATAAAAAGTGTTATTATCCGACAAAAGAAGCCAAATTCCCAATGAGCACGTAACTCAAGGAAACGTAACGAAAATCTCTTGTGTGCTTGGACTTAACTTTAAAAATTGTATTAAAAATATCAGGGATGCAAACCGTTTCTGAACCGAATCGAACCAAACCACTTATTCACGCTTGCAAGCCAAACCGCGAACCTTACCAGCCTCTGTTAGAAACTTGCTTAGAAATGACGAAACGAACCTCTCCCTCTTCTCTTCTCTTCTCTGCCCATATGTAGTCATCACAATCTATTTACGGCCAAGGCCTCCGCAATCCCTTTCCGCCACTATCCTCTGTCTTGAGCGAGCTGCCACCTGTTGATCACACCATGCTTCGAGATATCTTTCGTCACTTGGTCACCCCATCTCAGCTTCGCTCGTCCCACCCTGGGCATCCTGCACAAATCTTTCGCAGCCGCTGATGCTTTATGCGCTGGACAAGATAAGTGTTCCCATAGAGCTCGTTCAGCTCACGATTCTTTCGGATGCGAAATTCCTCGCCAACTTTTAGAGGTCTATTTATCCTCCAAAGGACTTTTCTCTCAAACACGCCAATTGTCGCCGCATCCGCTGCTGTTAATCTCTTCTGCGCCATATTGCAGGACTAGTATGATAAGCTACTTGTATAGCGCAATTTTCGTTTTTCGAGAGAGGTCTCTGCTCTTGTACTACCCACTGAGCCCGTAGTAGCATCAGTTTGCAAGAGTAATGCTTCTTCGCATTTCCAGACTGATATTGTCGCTGGTTATTGTCGTTCCGAGGTGGTTAAAAACCTTGAAGTTGTAGTCTTCCATTTGCAACAGTTTGTCCAATAGGCGTAGACTCACTGCACGTTGATAGTAGGTACTTTGTCTTATCCTCATTTACCACTAAGCCCATGAGTTTTGACTGCTTCTCTATCTCTGAAAACGCCTTGCTTACCGCACATTTGTCCTTGCTGATAATATCAATATCATCGGCATATGCATATATGCATAAGATGGTGCCCGATCTGTTGGCATTTGGGCACTGGCGGAGTGTATATACTAGAGCCCTGCGGTGTGCGGTTTCTATATAACTGGGCCAGTTAAGGTTCCTTGGGGGTATACATATTTAACTCGTACTTAAGCTCGACCATGAAACAGCGTTCTTGGAGGAAGGAGCGGAGTATAGCAAATTGCGCAGTTGGGAAATTTGGTAACAAATTGTTTTAGGGTTGACTTAATTTTTGACTTGATATGATCCAAGAAACCACTGGAGCACAGATTGGAGCTTGATCTATTTGGTGCTTGATCTGTTTGGAGCTTGATCTGTCTGACTTGATTTACTTGAACCTTTTTTAAACATGAATCAAAGGGCACTTTGATTCCACTCATGCAGGGCTCTAGTATATACCATCCATCAGTAGATTAAAGATGTCACACGATAGGGTGTCACCCTGCCTAAACAATCTTTTGGTTTCAAATGGCTCTTAGAGGTGTGCTTCTCAACGCATAGTCGAACGTTCTTTGCGGGTATACCAAAAGTAGACAGGGCTTCAAAAAGGTGGTGGGTGTCGATCTAAGTGTCAAGTGTTTACTCGGGGATTTTCTGTAATGTGAATATCTGGTCTGTGGCGGATTTGCCAGGTCTAAAGCCACACTGATTAGTTCCAATCAGTTCGCTCATTCTCGGCTTTAGACGTTCACATAGGATGCATGACAGAACCTTATATGCAATGGGTAGAAGGCTGATCCCACGGTAATTGGCGCAAACTGCAGGGTCTCCTTTTTATTTATTTATCGCTTGGAGAAATCTTAAGCAGATGCGATGCAACTTGCATTTTTGCTGCCAGCTGAAGTTTCTTCACATATCGCCACAGATTGAATGATTTAAGGCAAGTGCTAGACAGTAAAATCATAGCGCCTCCACAATATGTCGAGGCGTTGCGCAGATCTTTCAATGTTTGGTCAAGTGTTTCTAAAGCGGTTTTGTGCCGCATTGTGCATTCGTCCCATATGATAATTTTATATGCTATAAAAACTTTGGCAAAAGCGGCGTGTTTATAAATATACTCTGTTATGCGAGGTGGATACAAATCAAACAAATAAAAGATCGTTAAAACACGATCAGCCGTTCTTAAGTTATAATTGGTGTAACTAAACCCATTTGGTTTTATATGTATACTCGGAAAAATTTGCATAACTTTGTTCCAAGTTGGCATCAAAATATTAAGGGCGAAAACGCATCAATTATTTGTGCTTACCCTGCTAATCTATCCAGAATATTAGTTTATTACACCCCCGAGTAATGACTTCCCCATTACCCTACGCTCTCATTGTCACCAAGTGGATGCAAGCCACACAAAGTGTTCGACACGAGCGAGCACACATTAAATTGCTTGTCTCTTGCTTTTGCTAGATTAGTTTCCTACTTTCGCTAATGCGAATTCTCGCAACTTCTGCCAGTTGCACTAAAAACTCACGGTCATGGGCACAAATTTGGCTGCCTTCACTCGTATGTGTAATTTTTGCAATGAACATTTTTCAGTTCGCTGAATCGAATGATGCAGCTGCTAAGCTGCGTATCTTCAAGTATTTTTTCGAGCACCTTTTTACGTCTCATTAATTTCCACTAGCATAAATTGCAACAACAACAACAACAATGAAAGCAACAGCAGCATGCGGCCATGTGGCATGTGGCACTGTGGGCGTTTATAATTTATTGTATGTTTGCCTTCCGCTTGAGCGCATGCGAAATGCAAAAATGAGTGAAAGGATTCTGGTGGGGCGGTTGTGTTTGACTTTTCAGCGATAAATGCAGGCATCAGGGCACGCAACAATTTTCGTGCAACTCTTTTAATTTTCTTCTATTTTTTCCTTGCCTGCTTATGCAAATAAAAGTAGCAAAAGATGCAGATGAGTGATGTGAGTGTGTGCCAGCAGGGAAATTGTGTGTGTGTGTGTGTTGGCCTACGCTTTACTTACATTATTTATGCGCTGCAGTTGTTTTGGGCAACGGAAACCAAATTGTGTTGCTTCATGCAGAAATACAGTGGAATAAATAACACAGTTTAAGTAGACAAATTTCCATAATAAAAATAAGAAACTCGTCTTAAATATATTTTATGTCCATTAAGTTATGACAAAATTTATGGCAAAACGGAATCACTCCTTTGTTACATCTAAATCTAAAATTTTTACAACAAAATTTGAGGCGTCTTGTGCCTCATGAAGCTCAGTAATGGTCTTCTGAGCTCAGCTGACTTGTCTACTTATTTCTTGATCAGTTTGAGAGTCGGCTTCATCATTATGCTTTAGTGAAAAGCCCGTCACGAATCAAAACGAATCCAGCTGCTCAGCCCCTCCATAGACTTGATTACTCAGTTCATGAGTGATGTTTTTTCTTTGAGACCAGTGGAATGTTTGTTCTAATGGTCTGCAGAATCCAGATTCTCAAAAGAACTAAAAGTTTATGAAGAATCTAACTATGGCTTACAAACTGAAAACATTGCGGATGAGTGATGCGAAATGAAATTAAGAGCCTTCTACTCTGCGGAAGTTTTTTTTAACCCTGCAGTTTGATGGTTTTACGTAAATACAATAATTTCATATTTGCTTGTTCATATTTGCGAATGCATGCAGCATGTTTTGTAATAGTGAACCACTGAACCAAACCGAAAACCGCGGTGCAGTTAGCTTCGAAATCCATGCAATGAATTGAACCATTGCGCCCTGGTCTGGAAGGCAAAATTTTTGGCATAAAGTAGATAAAGGCAGCCATAGAGTTGAAACTTGCTGAATTGGAATTGGAGCAACAAGCAGAATATCATCTGGAAAAAGTGTTAAACCTATCCGACCACGCTTAGGCGGTGAGCCTTTATGGTCCCACGTGGCGGATACGTAATATAATTTTTATTATTTTATATTTGAAACTATTGCTTGTTTTGAAGCTTACGTTTGGCATGTTAATTTGTTGAATAATCGTTTAAAAAGTATGATTTTTCTCCATTATTGATCAGTCGCACATCAAACATACCTCCTGGGCTTAGCTTAATCTTTCCTTAAAGTCGGAGAACGGGCAAAACCGGACCACAAACCACAAAACAACCTGAACAGCTACAATCTTTTCAAGCACAACGGACAACGTATATCCCGGTTAGACCAAATAAAAATCACCCGACTCAGACTAGGACACACAAAAATCACACACCAACACTACATAGACAAAAGCCCAAACACCTGTAACCTTTGCAACAATCAGAGCCAAACATCAATAGAACACATACTCACCATCTGTCCATCACAAACTACACACAGACAAGCAATTTTCGGGAACAATAACCTAGTCCACCTACTGTCCAATCCCTCACCCTTAAACATAACCACAATTCTTAACTACTTAAAAACCACAAACATATACCATCAAATCTAACAGAAAAGTCAAAAATCCATCTTCACTTATCTTATAAAAATGTAAATAGTAAATAGTAATAGTAAATAGTAAATAGTAGTATTACAAAAATGTAAAAAGTAACGTAAACAAAAAAAACACAATACACCCAAATATGTATAGCTTGGAGCTGAAGGCCCTAGATGCCATTGCCCCGTAATATTAAGCTAGCCTGTAATTTTACTATTGCTAGGGTAGTTCTTATAAATAAATAAAATAAATAAATAACCACAAAAAGTGTTGATAACAAGTTGAAATGCATATTTTCAAGAACACTTTAAAATAATTACATTTGGGCTGAAAGTGGGCGAAAGTTAGTTTTAAGTCTACAAGGCAAAGGTGTTTTCAAACTAAGAACGCATCACAAAACAAATTGATGTTTATTTTTTAGCAGGAATAACACAATTGCTTAATATTATTTATATTCAACATACATTTTGTACACTGTACGCTGCACATATCACACATACACAAACATTTCTTAGCATTTTTCCTCTTTTTGAAGTGATCAAACTGCCATCAGACTTTGCAGGCCTGTTTAAAGTCCACAGTTGCCATCCGATAGCTTTTATTTTTGGAATTGTTATATTTGAAGCATCCTTTATTAGAATAAGTAGCTAACATCAGAAATATTGCCACTAAAAATTTGACTTTTTGACAAAAATTGGACCCTTGTTAACCACTTCAGTTAACCAGTTCTTATTAATAACAGATAACAACAGTAACTGGCAAGTTAATATTTCCCACTAGAGTTAGTATTTCAATATAATGTTAGGCACTTCCACCGAAAGATCCACCGACTCGAAAAGTTAAAAGCACTACACTTGTTCACATTTTCCCTTGGAAATGAACAAATTAAATTTAATTCAGCCCGACTTACACTTATTCTTACTTGCTGATTTCGAACACAAGGCCGCTCAATCACCATTATTCTAATTTTAATAGTTTCATTGCACTTATGTTTTAAAAAGTTCCAAGGGTTTCAAGGTTACAAATTGCTTAAAAAAGATGGATAAGAAAGTATAACAAACAATTTAATTGCAATTAACTGTGAGGTTTGGCTTTGTATTGAACAGCTGCCACATAAATATCTTAATGAAAACACAGATGAATATTTAATAAAAAAAAAGTTCTAATGATTTCGAAATCAAACAAAATACATTTGAATTAAAACTATTTGGGCTTAAGTATTGTCTCAGGATTCGTTAAACTTTGATTTTATACAGATGAGCCTGAAAACCACTTCTGTTTTTGTTCCGAACGAATCGCTTCTTACACTTGCTTCTCACTTTAGCAATAACACAAAACTTTTTGACAAAATCAAACTTTTTGATATTCTAATAGAAAAGACTTTCGTCACATACTCAGGTGTATAACTGTACCCAAGGTTCGAGTTTAATGGGTACTTTTGCACTGGCAACAAATAGCGACAACAATTTAAACTTAATTGTTAGCGGTTCAAGATAAAAATCTACATAGTTATGTTTGACATATAGGATATACCCAAAAAGGCATCCAATTTGGATAAATCGTTTTAAAATTGAGTGAATGCAAACTATATAAATAATAGGCAAATTAAATGGAACTATTAAAAATCGTAGAAAACGAAATGTTACATAGTTTGTGCAACCGAACGTTCCTGTGGCAGCAATATGCAACAGTCATCCCTCAACCTGGGTATGACAAGGTGACGCTATTTTGCAGCATGTTTTGAGCATCGTCTGAAATACTTTCAACTCAATGCACATTAAATATTTAATTAGAATTAACACTTACAGTCTCTTCTTTAAGGGCCCTAGATGCACCAACTGCCAATGTAAATCGTGATAAAAAAAAAGGCGCAAGCTAAAATCAGCCAACAGAGCAGAAAGGGTACAGTTCTGGGTGCTTTTCAGTTTTAGGTGCTTTAAGAAAGAGTTAAGCTTTATTATTTTTTAACTTCAAAAATAATAAATGAAATTTTGATTAAATTTTTGCCACCTTCAATCCACAGTCCTGCGCTTCAGTTTTCAGGGTTTCTTTTCTCCGTTGGACTTAGTACGCTGTTGACTGTCAAGAAAATTGAAAGAGGATGAGGTCCAATGCTTAAGCACACCATTATTATTATTATTATTCGCGCTGTCGAAATTTAAGTAAAAAGTTTACCCTTCAAAATCAATGGACGAGCGCTTGTTGTCCGCGCAGTTCTTTAAGCCTCGCTTAAAAAAAAATAGATACAAGAGGGAGCTGGCAGTGCTCAACTACGAAACACTTGAAAAAGTTGCCCCAGTCTGCATCCTATCCACAGACAGGTACGGGCAACGACATATACGTAGATAAATATATACAGACGGAGATCTACTATATAGAAACGGCTGCCTGCTGCCTGCTGTGCGCTGTTTCGTGAACTCAACTTGTAACTTTGTTGCCTGGCATTTTGTATTTTATATTTTTTTCAATTCGCATTTTTGTTTCTATACTCTGTTAGTTTTTTCCTCTTCGCGCTGCTCGCTGTCGAATTTGTTGCTGCTGCCTGGCTTTTCTGTATTTTGTCGTAGTTGCTTCATGCGCCGTTGCATTTGAACACTTGCAATGTCGCCGGCATCTGCATTCAAAAGTTGACAGCACGGGAGGGGCAACTGGCAGGCGGAGGGGGGCGGTGGCGTTGGCTGCACAACAGCAGCTGTTTAATTTCTGCGGGCAGTTGAAGAATGTGGCAATACCTAGTTTCATTTTTCTCCTGCTTTTCAGCATCCGGAAAGCATTCATACATATGTATGAGCATGTGTGTGTGCGTCCTTGCAGCCTTTGCCTTTTGGCGTTTTTTTGGTTCTTTTTTTATATATTTCTTAAGCGGTCTCTGCGCAACCACAAAGGCAACTTGACACGCTTTGAACTGCAACTAGGCGTTAAATTCAATGGTTATGCAGTGAGTTAAGCGGGGAGGTTTTATTTTTAGATTCAAAGAATGACTGGAGGTGTTCAATGTGCATGGGACATCTTTTAGTTTTTAAAACTTGTAAAAATTGATACATTAGAGGGGAGGTTTCATAGAGAGGTTTCAAATTCAATGCTAAATACTCCTGTGTTCCAGGTGATGTAGAAGGCAGACAAAATGTAAACTAGATTTTTATCAACGCATTTCGAACTGCGCGAAGTCTTTATCCAATGAATTGATCTTCTGTACCAAAAAAGTATCAGGGGTTTATTTAATGTCGTTTAATAACGCTTTAAAAAGTTTACACATAAAGATTTGTATTCTGATTCCAAGTAAAGCCACACAGAGAAAAAAAAGATAGTTGTTTATGATCCATTGGATGATTTAGGTATGCATTTGCAATGCATTTTTTAAATATCCTTTTTAAGATTATATATTATTAATGTAAAGTCGAATTGATCTTAGATTTTCATTCAACGGAGATGAAAATCATCAAAAGGGTATGTAAAATGGATATTTTAGTATCAAAAAATTATTTTATAAATCTTCCATTAAAAAAATACTAAGACTACGGAAAACTTTGAGAAGATTTGACCAATAAACCATGTGATAAAAATGAATTCTAAGACCCCGCAAATCGACTTTAAGTTCTAAAGGTCAAACTGGTCTCCGTTCTCAATAATTTTCGAAACTCAAAGTGCATCTAAGTTATTGTCCAAACTAATGGCCAAATAATGAAGGGAGAATGCACATAACAAGAAGAAACTTGTAAACTTTTAAACAGAACATCAAATAATATGGAGAAATACTTTTCTTTTGTGTACAGCCCTTTGTGTTAAAAAGAACTAGCTAGAAGTCCATAATGTTTTTTTCTTTTTGCTCTGAAATAATATACTGCATTGGAAATATTAACACCTTGTATTCACATTGGATTTTGTACAATTTTCTATTTAAAATCAACTCAAATAAAACCTATGTTACAGACTTTTTTGTTCTGATCTAATTTTCAAAGAAAATAGCTTCGTTTTGTAGGTAGTTGCAGGTGCGATCCTTGGAGAATCTCTCGGAGACATCAGAGTTCGACATCTCAGGTCTACTTTTAGTTATGTATATGGTTTAGCTGGGAATACATATGTATGGCTCCAAAATGGTCCCATGAGTCTTAAGTATGGGACACAGACCTGTCGCTCTCAGCAATGGAAACTAGTTTAACCTAAGAGTCTCTATATATTAAAATTTCAAAAATGCAAAAGGTCTGGCGATCGACAAGTCCGACAAAGAGTTTTCTGTCCATTTATTTTTATCTTCTAATGAACCAATGCAGGAGAAGTTGTCGCTGATATTGATGTTGAAATTAAAAGCGATGAAATATAAGGAATATGGAAGGGCGGCGTAGCAGCAGCAGCATATCTCAAGCGCTTCTAAATGATATTGTCTCCAGATCCGATCAAATGATATCTCCCGGATGCGAGATCCCTTTATAACACAAGCCCAAGTCAAATTATTAACTCAGTTGAGCTGGAAATGTTCTAAAAAAAGAAACCTTTCAATCAATGTGGCTGGAACATAATTTAATAAACAGCAGATATCACCAAAGATTTTCAATTCAAATCAAATTAGAGCAAAATCAAAATAATTTGTGAAGTGAAAATATTGTACAGGTGATTTCTCACTCCGTTCATGGCCTGTTTTTGACAACAGTTGTGTTCATTTCCAATGTTTACGGTTTATTCCCTTGGTGTACATTTGAAGTGTACTATAATATATCGCCGATATTTTAGAGCATCGTTTTTCCTTCATCCTTTTCTCTCTATGGTCAAACTAAAAGTGTTATTTTAGAAATGATGTAAGTATAATAGTTTTTTTAATAGTTTTGCGTCACTCATGAAACATGCACGATGTAGGGACGAGTAGCAGTTAGATAGTTACTTTTGTTTTAAACTTTTCTAAATTTGATTGTTTAAGTCCGATTTGTCTTGGTTCTTTTTGAATGCACCGGAGTCACCACGACCCACTTGTGCCACGCTGAGTGGGCATGAACCATTGCATGAATGGCAACACGCTAAAAATATAGGGAATTTTTGTCAATCCCCAGAACTGAGAATTGTTACCACACATCAGTCCTTTTTGTCACTTCTTTTGAGTGTGCCCGTAACCTTTTGTCAGAAAAATACCATAAAACATTATGCATATTTTCTATTGATGAAACTTGTTAATCAAACGTGAGTTTGAATAGATTTTGTCAATACTGCATAGTTTATATTCACGATTTTTAACCTTAATTCACTTTTGAAACAAGCACGGATCTTGAATGTTCAAAGCATGAAACTCTTCGTTTGCTCATGTTCACGTAGCGACACGGATGCACCCCTGCGATTAAGGGCATAGCCGGGTCTTAAGGGGAATCGGCCCCCGCTCCTATATTTATTTCAAGTTTGCAGTTTTTAAAGTCATCCACCGACAGTAATTTAGTTTTTCCTTGTGTACCCTACGAAGTATTCATAAACGTGAATGTATCGCACATTTTTATGGATCAACTTCTTTCCACATTTGTGACAATTCGAAATCTAATTTCCCCACACGAGATAGCTTCTAGTGCGGCTTTTGTTAACCACATTTCTTCAGCAAAAGAACAAAAAAACAAAACTAAAGTCGCGTGTAATGTAGCGCACAAATTGTGAAATGCAATCTTTCCTCGGGCCCAAAAGATAAATGAGAAAAGGAGCTCACACACATGTGGCTAGCCGCAAGAAATGCTGACAATAATGTTGACGACATTTTCTGCTGTTGCACACACACACACACACACAGAGAACAACAACAATGGAAACGAATACTATAGGACTGAACAGCAACAAACTGGAGCGACAAACGGACACATGAATGCAGCAACGCCTTTCTCTCCCCACACCTACATGGAACCCAAAGACAGCCTTCAAGAAATGTAGCGAAACAAAAACAAAAACCGGACGTGCCACGGCCGCCATTTGTTGCGGCATTTTGACAATTTTGCCATTTAATGTGGCGCAAGCAGCAGCCCAATGGATGGGTGGGATGCAGCCATAAGAGCTATGTAGTTGATGGCATTTCACGTCATGTGGTGCGGTGGCATATGCTTAATAATTTCTCCAAGAAAACAAATTGTCATTGCGATGCTCAGATGATAGCATCAGTTAGCTTAAGCGGACAAAATGTCGCAGGATACATGGAGTAAGCTTGCCACAGCACAACAGCTTAAAATTATTATTAAATTGTAAGTGAATTGAATTAGTTTTCGGAATGTGAGGGGAGCCTGGTCTTGATTGAAACAGCAAAAGTGCAGGCGTCTGCTTAATTGAACTCAAAACGGCAAATGAAGCGCTTTTGCTTAAAATAATCATTTAGTTTTGCCGCAATACACAGAGTTAAGTCACAAAGAAAAGGTACCGTATACAGGTATATGTATTTTATTGCGAAATAAAATAGATTAATATAAAATTGGAATTGATTTTCTATTTCAGTCGGACAGGAACAAAATTGAGTAAGCATTCTTGCTATTTGCCAAATTCTTCGTACTTAAAGCAGAATACGAAAATTTATGTTGTTGTAGTACAAGTTTTTTTATACTCTGCACACTGGGCCATATGTTTGCCAAATGTCCTAGTTTCTAATTTGGGAAACTGGATAAAACAATTGTCGGAAATGATGTTGAATACTAATAGCGTTCTTTGGTCAAAATTTTGAGCCTTTTTTAACAAAATATTTCGTCAATAGCAAAGGTTCAAAGTTTTCTTACAAATAAAGAATTTTATTTATTATTTTTTTCGACTAGGTTAAAAAAATATAGTAATAATATAGTATATATAGTAAAAAATGTAAAGAAGTTTTATCCACAAGCTTTTACAAACAAAGTCAAACGTACCCAAATAATCACCCGGCCTCATTAAGGACCCTAAGGTCTATGTGTGACCCCATCTGGGGTAAGCCGGAACTACCTAAACTTTGAGGGTTTTTTTTAATATTTTTTCCATTTAGGGTAAGAGTGCTTTGGGGTAGCCCTTGTAATTCAGAGTGCCTGTTTCCAGGGCAACAGCGAGTCTTTGATTTTTAATATATATATACTAAGCTAAGGTGATGGCCAACACTACCACAACAGCACAATGTTGGGTGGAGCTGAGCCAAAGCCATGGTTAGAGGTGCCTGGCAGCAGGCATAAAATGCTATGGGGTGGTTCCCACGAACAAAAATTAACCACTATGGGTACATTAATAATGGAACACACAAAGAACCCAACTCGGGCTGGGATATCAGCCCAAACGTCGGTGGAAGGCGTGACTGCTACCACCGGCGGGCACGGTGGGGAGAGATCCCCACTTCGTGTCGCCAGCGGTCACACCTCTGTCGTGGTTGGAGCAGGCCAGGACAGTTGTACAGCTACTGCCGATACGATAAGGACCAAAGTGTGGCGCGGTACTGCAGTCGATACAGACTCGGACTGTGAATCGCATGGAGGTTCAACTAATACAGAGGCGGAAGAAAAGCTGCTGCTATCTCCAGTTCGGGCGGGGTCTAGTACCAAAAATAAGGAAAAACCCACACGAACAAAGGAGGGCATGCGAGCGAAAGCCCAGTATAAAGCGGCTCTTAAAATCAAGGCGAGACTGAACGGAAGCGGTGAGCTCACCCTAGAGGAGAGAAACAAGCTTGCGTGGGCCGAGCAAAAGATTAAGGAGGGTCGAAAACACTTCGCGGAGAAACCGGCGATGCAAGCCACCTCCGCCAAATACGCCAATAAAATGGAGGAGTGCATGGCCAACAAGCGGCAGCGCTCAACTGAGCAAGCGAAGGCGGAGGCCCCTGCCAGTAAAAAGCCCCGCCAAAGACCGCAGAACCAGGCACAACCCCTCCCCAAAAAGACAAGTCAGCCCAAGGAATCAGCTAGCGACGTAGCAAAACGGCATCTCACCGTAGCTATCGTCGACAAAAGCGACCCTAACGGCAAGATGACGCCCGAACAGTGGAAGCAAGTAGAGGAGAAGCTATTCGAGGAAATTTTTAAAAGGATGGAAGACCCAGCAGCGCAACCTGTAGCGTTTTACGGAGCAGGCTGGCTGTATGGAGTCAAAATCCTAAGATGCAAGGACGACCCCACCCTTAAGTGGGTCTCAAGCGTCGTTGCAGACATGGGAAGCCTTTGGGAGAGTGCCCAGCTGGAGGTTGTGGACAGAACCTGCATTCCGTCCGTTCCGAAGGCGAAAGTACTCTTTCCACGGGTCACACCAAAGGAGCAGGCGCTGAAACTTCTACAGTGGCAGAATCCTGATGTGCCAACTGGAGACTGGAAGGTACTACATATTGCAAAGCCCGACAAAAACGGGCAGCACATGGTCCTCCAGATCAACAAGGAAGCCGAGGATCTGCTCTACCCAAGATTCGGGGTGATGGCATGGGGAGTAGGTAGCGTGCACCTACGTCTCAAGAAACGCCACCCCGAGGACACTAATGAGCACACACTGGAGGCTGGAGAGGTGGAGAACGACCTCGGCATCGACATGATGGTCGAAAAAGCCAGCAGCCTCGATATTACGGGGGCAGTACAGTCTGCTGAAGAAGACGAGGATGGCGACACAACCTTGCAGGCTGACCCATCGGGACCGGAGGATGCGGACACCAGTCATGCAGTTGAAGGTCCTCCAGGTCAACTTGCATAAGAGCAAGATCGCCTCGGCGGAGCTCCTTCTAACCTTGGAGGAAGGGCCCGCAGATGTGGCTTTAGTTCAGGAACCTTGGATAGCGGCGGGGAACAAGGTCTCCGGACTAAAGTCACAAAACTACAACATCTTGTACCCCACCCCAGTAAGTAGAGCAAGGACTGCTAATCTGGTAAGAAAAGGCATCTATGCGTATTTAATGACTAATTACAGCACGGACGATCTCACTGTTGTGGCCTTGGAGGGTGGCAGGGACGAGCCAATTCTTATGGCGTCCTGCTACATGGCGCATGAGCGAGAGGCACCACCAGCTGAACTCGGAAGACTGACGGCGGAGGCAAGCTACAAGAAGCAACCCCTCGTCATCGGAACGGACGCCAACGCACACCACACTGTGTGGGGCAGCCCGGACATCAACGACAGAGGTGAGTCTCTCTTACATTTTATTATACAAACCAGTCTAAGTGTAGAAAACGTTGGAGACGTACCCACATATGTGGGACCAACCTCAGCCAACGTCCTAGACTTAACCATGACCCTAGGGAACAGTACTCAGGCGTCAGAATGGAGAGTTCTTGATAAACCCTCCTTCTCCGACCACAAGTACATCCAGTTCAAGATACAATTTGACTACTGTCAAACTAGAAACGTCTATAGGAACCCCCGGAATACCGACTGGGTGAAGTACCTTAAGACACTGGAATCGAAACTGCCGACGTCAACGCCCATCTGCTCGGTGGAAGATATAGAGAAGTCCGTGAAGACGCTCACTGTCAATCTCATCAAAGCATACAAAACCTCGTGTAGGCTCACAGTTACAAAAAGGAGAACCAGACCCCCCTGGTGGACCCCAGAACTGAAAGAGCAGAGGAAGGACGTCCAGGAATGCTTCAAACTCGCCAAACAAGCGGATGAAGTGATCATCTGGGAGGAGTACAAGATAAGACTTCGCTTATTCAAAAAAGAAGTAAGGAAGGCAAAGCAATACTCATGGAGAACCTTCTGCTCCAGCATAGAGAAGGTCTCGGAAGCAGCCAGACTCAGGAAGCTGCTTTCAAAGCAGCCACCTATGCAGAGTCAACTAAAAACAGACGAAGGTCACTGGACAGAAAGCAGCAAGGAAGCTACATGCGCTCTTCTCGATGCGCACTTCCCGGGCTGCACTATAGTCACCGAGCCAGATACGCTTCAGGACTTAAACACTCAACAAACTAACATCCCAACCAACTTAGTCACTCCAGGAAAAATCCGATGGGCGATCGACTCGTTCGCGAGCTACAAGTCCCCCGGTCTGGATGGCATAATTCCCGCCATGCTAAAAACGACTAAAGGTTTAGTCGTACCATGGCTACAGTCCATTTTTGAAGCCTGCCTGGGGTGGGGCTATGTACCTGTGGCCTGGAGGACAGCACGTGTTGTGTTCCTACCCAAAGCGGGGAAATGCAGTCACGTGCAGCCAAAAGACTACAGGCCCATTAGCCTCACTTCATTCCTGCTTAAAACAATGGAAAAATTACTTGATCTCCACATAAGAGAAGGCATGAACCTGACCTTGGAGAACAACCAACACGCATACACGAAAGGGAAATCGGTGGAAACAGCGCTACACTCCCTAGTAGCCACCATCGAGAAAGCAATGTACCATAAAGAGTATGCCTTGGGAGCATTCCTTGACATATCTGGTGCATTCAACAACGTCTCCACGGAGGCGATAATGCGCAGCCTAAGAGCTGTATCAATTCATAAGGCTTTGAACTCGTGGATATACAACCTGCTGAGCTGCAGAAGAGTACAAGCCGAGTGGGGTACCACAACCATGACGAAGGAGGCACACGGCGGCACGCCTCAAGGCGGAGTACTGTCACCCCTTCTATGGAACCTTGTGGTTAACGAACTGCTAACAAAATTTCGCAGGAAAGCACCCAAGATAACTGCATATGCCGACGACATATGCATAATTATCATCGGAAAATGTCCATCGACTCTCAGCTCAATCATGGACTCTACACTCAAAGAGATACTAAAATGGGCCACAGAAGCCGGACTTAGTATTAATGCGGAGAAGACGGACCTCATTCTCTTTACCAAGAGATACAAGGTACCGCCATGGATTCCACCAAAGATAAATGGAATAACACTAACACCAAAGAATAACGTCAAATACCTTGGAGCAGTAATCGATAGTAAACTGTCATGGAAGGCGAATGTGGAAGAAAGAGTGAAGAAGGCGACCAACGCACTATATGCATCCCAGAAGATGCTGAGTAGCACTTGGGGCCTATCACCAAGTCTGATGCACTGGCTTTTCATTTCAGTAATACGACCGATACTGCTACACGGCGTACTGGTATGGTGGCAGGCCACGGAGAAAACCACATACCTAAAGCTGATGGAGAAGACCCAGCGACAGGCACTGGTCTGTATTACGGGGGCGCTGAGGTCCACTCCAACCAAAGCATTAGAACACATCTTAGGTGTCAACCCTCTGGACATCCAAGCACGCCTTCTGGCACAAAAGACCGCCCAACGTCTATGTGCGACAGGCACCATGGCGCTACAAAGCTATGGACACAGCATAGTTGGTAGAGAGATCAATAGTAGCACGGACTACATTATCCCAAAGATCAACCCAATATGCACATCTGCACTATTAGGACCAGAAGACTGGCGTACAGGACTGGCCCAAGAAGCAACGCACCTCTTTACAGACGGCTCAAAGATGGACCTAGGAGTCGGAGCCGCCGTATACTGTGCAGAGCCAGAAATAAAGCTCTCATACAAACTGCCAAACCACTGCACCATATTCCAGGCGGAAGTCTTCGCAATAAGGAAAGCAGCGGAGTTGGCGGAAATTCACGCTCCATACAACCAAATAAATATCTACGTGGACAGCCAAGCGGCAATCAAGGCAATGCAAGGACACTCCATCAACTCCAGAAATGTCCTGGCGAGCAGGGAAGCGCTAGATTCCCTCAGCATCTCCAGAAAGGTGCAAATCTACTGGATTCCCAGCCACCGGGGCATCGACGGAAACGAGATGGCAGACAGTCTTGCAAAAGCCGGAGTCGTACTCGGCCAAGAAGAAACACTAAACATACCTATCTCCATACAGACGCTTCATAGCAAGATGGAAGAGATAGCAGAGAAAGAAGCGGAGGTAAGGTGGGAAAACACCAGCGGATGCAGAATCTCTAAAATTATGTGCAAGACAAGAGACAAAAAACTTACGCACTATCTGCTACAGCTCCAGAGAAGAGACTGTAGACTGCTCATTGGCATACTAACGGGACACTGCCTAGCAGCCGCTCATGCGATAAAGCTAGGCATAACAACAGAGGACACCTGCAGGAAATGTATGGAACCTGGAGTCGCAGAAACTCTAGAACACCTAATTTGCAGCTGCCCAGCAATTGCCACTGACAAGATTACAAATTCTGCACACCCCACGGTTCTCTTCTTTGGAGGAAGCGGCCAAGAGACCCCCAAAACAGTTATTGGCATTTGCCAAAACGACAAAAATCCTCCTGGACTTCTAAGACAAACGTACCCAAATAATCACCCGGCCTCATTAAGGACCCTAAGGTCTATGTGTGACCCCATCTGGGGTCAGCCGGAACTACCTACCTAATATATATATACAGCTAAAACTTGGAAAAAATATATATACCTAATATATATACCTTCTCAGGCTCCAGAACAATCTCAATCACTGCACAATTTGCAGGTGAGGCTAGGCTAGGGGAGCAATCGACGCTAGCAATTTGTTGTACGCATCGCATCATGCACAGCTACTGAGACTGCAGCGGCAGCAGAAAGGGCGTACTTTATAATGAGTTAAGATTAAAATCAAGATTTTATACCGAAAGATGGCAATAGTAAACTAAGCTTCGCCTCATCGTTATGAGTTAAGACTGCTAGACAAAGAACAGTTTAACAGTTAATGTTTCCAGTATGCTGTCTGTCCAGTACTTAGAGATACGAGATGAAGTATTCGTTCCATATGCAAATTTGAATTCCTCAACTTGATTTGACCGCAAAAGCCCCATCTTATCGTAATCCGAATTTCATCTATCTGGCATGTTCCGGTTTTCACTTTAGTGAATTCGAAATTAATACTTGTGCCATTTTTTGGTGAACAATCAAGGTAATCTGTATCAAACCTTAGAGCTTGTACTTCCTTTTAATAGGATGAACTCAAAATGAAAGGTTTTATGCCGACTTAATTTATAAATTTTATACAACAACCACTTTACCAAATTCGAATTCGACAAATTTTTGTCGAAAGTGAAATCCGGAACAGGCCTGTATATTGAAATCAACAATATCTAAAATTGTTTTAGTCATTAACTTAACGTAATTTTGTCTACATATATTCGCTATTAGCTCGAGGCATTAGATACAAAATGGCAAATATACCACGCAGCCCAGAAAATCGGTTTAGCCCGACTGTGGCGTAATTTGGAAATAACTCATAACTTTTCGAGTGGAGCCACTCTTATTATGAGAAGTGGTCATTAGGTCGAAGAACCTGTTTTGCCTTGCATTAAGCAGATGGATATCATCCCTGGTGAATCGATAAATAATGCTGATTAGTATAAGTATCAAATATCCAAGCAATCTATCTTCGGAATTGTGGGAGCAATAATTCTCTTTTTAGTTGCAGGTAGCCTTTGATTTATAGTTTAGCACCAAAAACAACATTGACTTTAAGCCAAGCTTTTAGGTCAATATTTCTTCAAGGCGTTTAGCAAACCAAAGTCAAGGATTTAGAAACTTGAAATTGCTTTGAGACTTCAATTAAACTAACTTCCTTCCTCAACCAAAGCAATTTACTATTTTATTATTCCGCTTTTAACAAACACTGCTAAAGTGCTGAGCAGAGAGGACAAACTTAATTTACTAGTTGTTCTGTTTGTTGTCCGCTCTTCCCACAAAAAAAACAAAATAAACAAAAATTAAATTTTTCTGAGCTTTGGCAATCTGCTAACAACACACAAAAGTCCATTGATTTGTTACTAAAACTTGATCTTGTTCCGTAGCATTTATTGGCTTTGCTTGCTTTTTTGTATCGAATAGATTTGATTTGTTTTTCTTTAAGCGTACGCACACACACACACACACATAAACACAGAAAATCCACTCAGCCAAAAATGCCATGGGAAAATGTATTTGCGGTCTTAGAATTCACAGAGAAGCAATCCAGCCGTTGATGTTGTCCTGGCGTTCTGGCTTTGTGTATATTTTGATTTAATTTGCAATGTGCTACTCAAAATGCATTTCCTTGTTGCGCTGAGCTTGGCATGCAATTTGCCAAATGTCAGTGGCGTTGCAGGCTGGCGAGGGGGTGGCCAGCTGCCACAACAATTGCCTTTGCTGACAGTTGATGCTGTTTCTTCTGGCTCTTAAGCTTAAATTAGCCAACTGAATGCCGGTTGAGTTATGCTCTGTGTTAATTTAGTGTTGACATTTATGCAAAATGTCCTTTTGAGTGTTGGCCAACTCTTGGTTCAGTGCTGATTGATGTGGCCTTAAAACCCATTCCATTTGCATACGGTAATCTGTGTGCGTTGCCAGCAAGTGGAGGAGAAATGGGAAATATAAAGTCAAATGCCATGCGCCCTTTTGTTTATCCACTAGCATTTAGCAGGAACTAGCAGGCCAGGGAGTTAGTCACACTGCCCATGCATTGATAACCCACATGGCCTAAAAACCACAGGAAGCGTCTGTTCAGGGTGAGATAAAAAGCTTTTGCATTTGAATATTGCATAGCACTGCTGTCAGTTCGGGAGAACTAGTTCTAAAATGGAATGGAAACGCTTGTATGCACTTGAGAAGACAAGGAAATACAGTTCCAATCAATGCTAAAAATCTCTCAGGTAAGGCAGGCAATTTGGTCAGGAGTTCCAAGGATCGGTTAGCTTGAACCTAATGTTTCGTATCGAGTCGTGGTTCAAAGCTTCTTAGATCGTTAAAACGTTTTCCCTTTAATTGTGTTTAATTTCAGCGATTCGGTATCAAAATCCATAAAAAGCCGAATGGACTGATCTTATTTTTAACTCTTAATTTATTAACACTTTCCAATAAAAGGAAGTTGTATACAATTTTTAGGCAAACCTTTCCTTTTTTTCGTGTTTGCTTGAAGGTTTATGGTTTAGACTATTCAAAAGGGTTGGCCGAGTGTATGCCTGAAGTTTTTTTTTTTAAACTATTCTAAAGGGTTGGCCGAGTCTATGCTCTGGTCGGGCTTGTGGCCTTATTTCAATCTTCAGCTGAATTCGTCCGAGTTCAATGAAATCACATATTACTTTGCAGAACATTCTTAGGATAAATAATTATGTTCTTCGAGTCTTATGCCTATTTATACTTGTTACCAAAGACACAAAAGTATGTAACAGCCGAACAATAGAAAGCATCTCCCATTCCATAAAATATTTTTATTCCTGATCAGCATAAACAGGGAAGTAGATCTGTCCGTATAGCCGCGCAGATCTCAGAGAGAGAGAGTAATTGTCTAACTCAGGGACCTCAAACAATTTTAAAAAATCCTCTGATAGAACGCGAATAATGAAGAATTAGAACGCAAAAAATTCATCGCGTTCTTCCATAGTTTCTTTTAAAATTAATGTTGAAATAAGCTGTTTTTGCACTAAATTTATGCATGTGCTTTTCGTTCAATGTCATATAAATAATCAAAAATAGGTTCATCAAGGTTCATAAAACAGACCAAAAAACAGTCCTTCAATGCTTATGGTTTGACCGGATTGTAGATAGATACTTTAAACCTCTTTTCCACATCACCTTGAGGCATAAAATTGGGTGCGTGGGTGAAATATTCCATTCATCCATTAATTCAATGTGAAGTAACCGATTATTCATCGGAATTCTGAGAAGTGGATTCGTCATTCTCGTAGGTTAGTCAAGATCACCTCAAAGATGAAATTTAAATTTTTCCCTCGACTTTTTAAACAATTACCTTAGAAAAAGACACAACAATCAACACATTCGTCCATGTCTTGCCTTAAAAATTTCGTGAATACGATCTGTATGTTTGGGACATCGTTTAAAAAATCGAAATTTCGACCAATAAACCAAATAATGCATTTTTTTCGGGCATAATGAGGCATTTTGCTCTCAATTTTGGGCGAAGGTTTTGCTTCGAATCTTGACACAATATCAATATAAGCAATGCTTTTAAAATCGCTTTCGAGCTAAAAACTACTCAAATCGTGTGAAAATTGGTTCGATTTTGGGTCGAAAACGGCAAAGAAATAGTCAAAGTTATGAAGAACTAATGTTAGGATCTTGGTTTTTGTGAATTTTCAAGAAAGCTTTGGAGTCGAGGATCTTAAATAATAGGAGCTATTATGGGTGGGGTTTCTATAAGTAGTTCTAAGTTGCAGTCTACGTTTTTCACTACACTTTTCTGCCCCTTTTAAGACTCAATCGCTTAAAACCAACCACATTAAAGACGAAGTCACCAGACAGTAGGTCAAATGCTTTGAAATGTTTGCAGATCTGATCAAGATCAAGAATATATTAAGTTTATGAGAAAAGTTATAAAACAATTTGCAAAGGTATAATGTAGAAGCCTTCTTCTTTCTTCTTTTTTTTTATCGCCGAAGATTGTACAATCAAAAAAAAAATCAATACGTAATGGATTACTTCAATCCGAAACCGGATTAAAAACAGGTTTAATTAGTTAATGACATTTCTGAGCCCAGCCGAAAAAGATTAATTTGACCCTAATCTTTCAATCCTGAAAAGATCCAATTTACCCCGGTTATGTCATAAATCATTTATTTCTTCCTACATATTCCATAGGACATTCGTAAACACCTTCAAGTTTTTCATTCATTTAAAATTTGTCAAAACTAAGAAATACACATATTTTGATGTCTTGTCTGGGACTTGAACTCACAACTTGGCAGCCTTGCACTGACCACGAATCGAATGGAATCGAATCGTATTTGTCCCATGTCTAAGATGCTATTTTTATATTTTTTCGCTGTCAGTTCCAACTTACAAATATTTGATATCGAAAGGGATTGAATTAAGTAGATTATCCAGTAAATCGTGGTGGAATTTTTAAGCCCGTGTCGGGACTACTCCAAGATTGAGCTTATCTAGCCGTTTCTGTTTTTTGGGTGGCAATATTAAAACAACTCCACTAAAGCCACCAGAAATTGCCTCAGTATCCTATAAGGAGTATGTTTATGTATTCAACGTGTTTTTGTGTGTCCTTTTTCAATTTTGGTTGTTCTTAATTACAAGTTGAAGGTATACTTCTGATGTTCCTGTTAGTCGCTAGTTTCGGTATCCTTTAAGTCCAGGTAAATTCGAAGGTCCTTCACGTTACCCTACCTCTTTTCCGATCCTAGTAGGGTTGATTAGTCTCAGATAATTTGAACATTTAGAACCCTGCAATTAAGCTCTTAAATTCTTATAGCTCGATTTATTCTAATTTGGATGTTGTATAACAGCCAAAAAAAAAATCGCTACACATTAAGGAACCACTGAGCGCATCTCTGCTGTGTTGATGCGTTGGCAAGTTATGCAAAAAGGTGTACCGCATTGCGTATGCGTAATGTGCGGCCCATGTGCCTACATAAGGGGGCATACCATGGACCTTCCCCGCTACTTGTGTAATGGGTCGTGTAATTGTATTTGCCTTTTCACATTTAGTCCTGGTCCAAAAGGTCACTTTTGATGAGTGTGAGTGCGTGTGTGGACGATGCTGCATTGCATAAGTAGTCAATAGGGCCATAATACCAATTAAAATGTCGCTCAAAAGTATCGTTCAGAGTTCGAAAATGCCGTTAATAGCATTTCAGTTGGCCAAGCCAAATGAATTATGTGCGCCTCAACTTGAACGTGGCAAGTTTTTTGACAACTCGACAATGTGCCAAAGCCCCACAATAACGAGACGACCTTGGCGAGTTCAGGGCCGCATCGGAATAGCAGCGGCTATTTATATGATTGACACCGCATTACGTTGAGGTATGAGTGTGTGTGAATGTGTTGGTGTGTGTCTGGGCTGTTACCTGCGCCAACACGCAGCTGTCTAAGAAGAAGCTAGTGGTTGGAATTTGAAACCTCTGCGTGCCCGGCAAAGGTGTGGCTGAGACTTAAATATTTGTGGCCTTCTCATTGATTAAACATGTCTGTGTCCTGCTTGTCTTTGGCGGCAATTTAATTTGAGGCTAGCTTTAAATTTATGCTTTGTTTTATTGTCTCGACTCATAATTTATTTCAGATATTGAACTTGGGTTGCTGTAACTAGATCCTAAATAAAGAAACGAGTGGGAAACTGCAACTTGAGAACCTTTGCTACATTTCCATTTGAAATGTCATCAAGGAAACAATGTAGCCGGCACTCGCATCACGACAAAAGAATTTAAATATGTTCTCTTAAATAGACAAAAATCCAAGCCAGTTTATTTTTGGAACAGAAGAATCGACAAAAAATACGTCATTTACAGAGATGTCAAATAATTTCTTACTCATAACTCATTCTCGGTTTCACTGAAATCTCAATCGGTTGTGTCAGAATGCAAAACTGTTTGCTCTGCCAAATTGCTAGTTAGAGCAAACTCGTAAACACGCAGTTGCCACTTGGTTCCAGTAGGCAAATATTTGTTTCAAATTATTGCTTTACAAACCTAGGCAAAGGCTACTTGTATAAAGCAAAGGCTACTTAAAGCAAACAAAACGGGCTAATTTATAGAAATATTTGGCCATTCATTTGCGTGTGGACTGAGAATTTCTAGCATTTAAAATCCTACATCATGAGTCATAAAACATTTGTCACGTTTTTAGTATGATCTTATCAGAGACTGGCCCACTTAATAATTTGTCAGAAAAACTTTAAAACATTGGCATATCAAATAGTTATTAAGAGTCTTAGCTCGTGATGTGGGACAGATGTGCTCAGTGAGATTAGCCCATTAGTTTAAGTAACAATTTTCTTATGAATATTTTATTAAATTTATTAATGAAATTTGTACATTGCTACCAACAGCGAGACCAACCATTTCAAAGAATCTAAAACACTTAAGATGTTTACTTTATTGTGCAGAAAGACTCTTAGGAAAACGTGTAAGAATTCACAACAACAGTTTGTTCGAAGCAACAGCAAGGGTCTACCAAAAGTCGTGCATTTGTGCCCAAAAAGTGTGTCCATATTTCATTAATATTATTGGTTTTACTTTGGTGCTAAAAGTGTAAGAAATGTTCAAATTTTTAAAAGAATGGGTTATTAAACATAAATAATGTGTAATTAATAGCAATCTTTTAAAGAACCATGGATGACCTTGGATAAGAAAATTGAATTTTAAATTTGTGGGATATTTCAAAATATGTTATCAAAAGTTCTTTATAATTCGCCTTCCATCGTGCCAACTATTTTCACTTTTTTTTTTGTCAAATCGTACTTTCTGACCTCTTTATCTTATGGAGTCGACATCCTTCGGTATGTCAATAATAACAACGAAGTCCTACAATGGAATATGCAAACAAACTTCTAAACCTCAGCCTAAGATCGTATATAACTCTAAAGGCCCTCATATTGCTTCATAAAACTATATGTACAAAAAATTCCTCTAACTTGTTTTCAATGCTTAGGTTACATAACATTATATGTGTTTATAAAAATGAAGCTCTGACTTTGCTTACTTTGTTTATGCCGTTCGTTTTTGGAATCATGATTGTATGTTTTTCATTTTTAATACCTTAATTGATATGATCTTTAAACTATTCACCAATAAACAACAACAACTACAAATTCAAGTTCATTCCGAAATCTGGGGTTCGGAACAGGCTTATGTTAAAATACTTGCACACACTTGGTTAGGCTTAAGGTTCAGTTCAGAGTAAAAACCGCAACCGGTTCTGTTAAAAACTGGCTTGCAGCCCTGGTCTGAACTGATTTAAATTCATCTTGATTTGTATGTTTGGCAATGCAAGACCCTTACATCAGCAGTGGCTTAAATCTAACATCTGTTTAAAGACGAAATGTTTTTGAAATTTCTTAGCCCACCACTAGTTAAAGCCAAGAGCAGTACCATAGAACACGCATGGAGTTTTAAAGTTAAAACTGACTGAGAGTTTCGGAAAGAAACCTAGGAACCCAAGTCTATGCAGAAAATGAACCTGCTAGACGCAATGGAATGCCTTTTTAAAATCCGTAGAGATTATGTTAGTTTGGCACTTGACAATGAACTCCATATTTAGTATAGGAAATTAAGTAATTGAGAAGTGATAATCATTTCAAAAAGATTAGGAATGGCGGACAGCTTTATCAGTACTTTTCAATATAAGACTGAGGACTGATGTACTTAAGATAGCACTGAAGTATCTTTTAAAGGGCCAAGTATAACGAATAAGCACACTATTTCAACGCATTTTCGTTGTCGGAGGAGGACTCCAGGGATCTTAGGTTAGAAAGCAAGGTCAAGGCATTCATAAAGGTTTATTAAGTGCACCTAAATCGGAAGTCGAAGATGAATAACATCGCTAAAAGTCTTTGCGAACGGTTTCGGCTCGAAATCATTATCAGCAGTCACTTGAACCAGGCAAAGAGAAGGCGGAAGACATGAAAAGTAATGAATGCAACTTGGCAATTCATGAAACTTTTTGCAACTTCAAAAAGAAGCAGTGTGGCATGCGGAATAGTGCAACAAGCAATTGAATTATTCTTAAGATCAATTTAATATTTTTTGAATTAGACACATAACTAGGGGCCTTTGAAATAGGGAGAGGGTAGAATCATAAAAGCCCCTTTAGCATCGTCGAAGTTTAAATATGATTCAAAAGAGAAGCCATCCCAAACCTTCTAACTTGATATTTAGAAAGGACTTAAGACAATAATATTTTGAACTTTTTGCAAATCATAGAAATTATAGAGATGTAAACACATTACACTGTTTGAAACAAGAATTCTTACTACTAAAGTTAAGTTTACCCACTCCGCCCCAAAATTCATATTTATATTAGAAATTCTTTTAATTGTCTCTTACAGTGTGTGGTTTATCTTTTAACCATTTTCCTTATCAATTATAGATAAGTGCTAAAAAGTAGGCAATAAATTGAATCTATTTTAGTTCTAGTTTTTTTTTAGCATTTGACTCACACAGTCAGTTCATTGATAAACATAAAAATTGACCAAAAAAAAACGGCGAAGTATGTAAACAATTTGCCTACTGTCACGGGCCACGACAAAGCTCTTAAGCGATCTACTCTTTCCCACACTTTCACCCCCTCCCCTCTCTTTATGGGTTTGTTATCAAAAGAAAGGCCGTATGCACTGATAAGATGGCCGTACACCGCTTGACTGGCAGCCGCGGAACAGCTGTGAATTAGTCTTCACTTGAACGTGGCCGTGTTCATCGATCGCGCCGACATGTTCGGTTATGGTTGGCTGTTTTTCGTTCTTCTGATCTTCGGAATCCATACGACTTGGGGCCAAATTATACCCCTGTCCACCTATTGCCAGCAGGTGGAATGGCCCTGCAGTTGCGAGGCGGAGGCGAATTTAGTGCGCGTTTATTGTCCCGAAGAGTATGCCATGCTGTTGGTCTACTCGGAAGCGGGCCCCTCTCTCTACATGAGCTACTATGCGAACTCGAATTTGAATTGGCTGCCACATTTCAATATAGCGCAGTTGATGAAAATCGAGTTTGATGCCTACACATTTTGGACCGAGGCGTTTCTTAGTGATCTGCTGGCTTCGCTGGGAGTGAAGGAAGTAAATGAAATTCAATTCCGTGATCGCACATCAGAGACTGTGGTCAGCACCAAGGACAACTTCGATAAGTTAGCTTGGCAAACGACACCACTGAACGAGGACAGTTCTGATCCCTATAACAATTTGACCAACTGGCAGTTTAGTGCGGTCGCGGGCTTGAAGAAGTTCAAATTCGAAAGCCATATACCCGAGTTGCAGGAAAGCATTTTTCAAGCATTCGATGGTCTAACCACTTTGGAGCTGCGCTTGAATGTGGCACATTTGCCGGATAAATTACTTTTCGCGGTCTCGAGTAGCCTCGAGACGTTAATTATAAAAAATCCCAGCATGGTGAGATTCCAGCCACCCCTCTTGAAGCAGCTGCAGCAGTTACGCAACTTGAGTCTGCAGCTAACGGATACCCAACGGCTTGGCCATGGCAATGAGTTGCAGCCGCATCTGTTCAGCGAGATGAGGCAACTGGAGGAAGTTCACCTATCAAAAGCCACCGCCCGCGTGGATAGAAAAATGTTCGAGGACAGCACCAAGTTGCGTCTCATTAAAATCAGGGGCAATAATGATTTGCAACATTTACCCAACGAACTGTTTAAGGATCAGTCGAGTTTAATTAAACTGGATCTCTCGTGTAATGCATTGAGCCAGCTGTCAGATCGAGTGTTTGTGGGTCTCAGTAAACTAAATACTCTGGATCTGTCCAGCAATCGTCTGACTGCCTTATCAAGGTGGGTATCAAGCTGTTGTTGGTTCGCCCTTTTTTGTACGCTGATAAAAAGATGACAAGCTGTAAAAAAAATTTAATGAATCAGTTGCCAGTTTCCACTTGACGCCTTGTCTTTGGTGTGGTCTTTTATCAGCATGAACAGAGGGCGGGGTAATGCAAACTTAAAACAAATTGATTGGGTGTCTAGCGATGCTAAAAAACTATTTTTGGAATAGTATTAATTGTATTAACACTGCAAAGAATATTTTATGGCAGACGTACGTGTGAAGTCATTGCTAATGAAATAAAAAACTCATACTTGGAAGGGAAATAGGATACAAACTCTTTGAAAACATTGGATTGAAATAGTACTTAAAGTAGCTTAAAATAAGCACAACTTATCAACGCTCAAACAGCGCTAAAAATAGTATAAAGAGCAGGGATGCAAACAGCTCAGATTTAAGGACTAGTTCCGGCCAGTAGCTCACGCAGTTTTTTAACTGTCGGCTTGGAGCTGACTAAGTCGCAAACTCGGCTCGGTTCAGTGGTTCACTTTTAACTTTTTATATATATTATGATGTTTCTGTTTTCGATTTTCCGAATATTCGGGCCTGTTCCAGTTTTCGACTTCGATCAAATTATACGGAGTTGGATCTGGAAACACTTCCCTTTTACAAAAACCAATTTTGTGATTGCGCTTCTGTCTTCAAATTTCCAACTATCTTCATTCAACTGTTTTGAGGGCTAGAAGCTTCAACGGAGTTCATTAATCCATTCTTGGAGATAAGATCTCTTAACAATTTCAATCGAATAAATTTGGAAATGATATGAGGCCTCATTATTATTTCTTAAGTAAATATTTCACATATTTGCGAAATTAAACTCCATTTGAATGGCCTTAAAATCTTTAAGTTAGTGTCTTCGGTCTTCGTCGAAACATAATTCATTCCGAAATCAGTGCAGCATTCGATTGGACTGGCCAGCAATACACGTATAACAACGATATGTAGGATTGCTAAATCGAACAAAAGCAAATGTTAAATATTGTACAAGAAAATAGTCTTCAGGCTAATGTTTGAGTTTGTCCCCTAGTGGAAATGAGATCCTCTCACAAAGTAATTAGAAACTTCATAGGAAGATGTGTAGTCTAATGGCAGAGATGTAAGGGATCATTCGGGTTAAAATGGTTATCAAATCACTCTTATAGACCATCAATTCGATGCTTTATTTATCAAAAGTTGATAAGAAAATGGCTTAAAATTCTCAGAATTATATGTATAACTTTTTTACTGACAAACGCTTTTCGTCTTAGTTCGGCTGTAAACTAAACCGAACTAACCCGTAAACTTTCCATCATATGTGAAATGTGTTTTTGTAAAATTTAACGAGATACACTGGAAATTAGAGCCCAACTTCTAACATTCGGGGTGAACTTTGAATATTTTTTTAAGTATATTTTGTAGTTTTAGTTGATTTGACCTGATTACAATTTAACAATTTTTATTGAGAAAAATAATTTTGAAAATAGCAGTAATAATAATACAAAAAAAATTACTGATATAATTTTTATTCTGGGTAGATTTATCAGATTTCAAAAATGCGTTATATGTTTTAATAATGAAATTTGCTTTTCAATAACATACAAAATATGATTGATAACCAAGAATTATAGTACTTATACCATTCTTAAAAATATTTATAATGAATGACTCAGTCTTTAAGTATTTGATTTAAATTGGAAAGTCATTAATAAAATCAATTTACGCAGTTGATTTTAATGTACACTGCGCGTCATCAGATTAGCACACTGTTTATTATCTTTATTCAATCCCAATCAAATGAGTGAAATTGCTGATTTTTTTCTTGGTGTTTTCGATTCAATTCGTAATCAAAATTTTAACATATCATTTTTTTTTTTGGATTTTTTATAATTTTTTTTTTAAATATCAAAAGAATCCATAATCCATGCAAAGATAGGTCATAAGGTTAAAACACCCAAATTTTTATAGGGCTATAGGGCAGCCATTACTTCCTTACCATGCATGTTTTTCAGCACAATTAATTTATAAATAATATAATAGGAAATAGAAAATCTTTTTCTGATAAAGAGCTGCACTTGTCAATAAGTGAAATATCGAAAATAATTGGTAGAGGCCGCTAAGTAAATTCTGCATTTTTGGGTAATAAGTCGGTAAGTGGCAAAAAAGAATAAAAATGGAGATAATAGAGTGATTTCGATTCATACAGGCCTGACGTTGTCTTTTAGGATGAAAAGATGCTTAACTTAGAGACTACAACAACTATTTTCATAATCTACGCACAGAGAATTTTCATTTCTTATATTATTTGTGAGAAAAGTATATAAAAAATCTTAAACAAAAAAAAAATTTTACAATTATTTTATTAAGAATTAAATCGAGAAAAACAGAAATAAAGTCAGAATTTGTTTCTCTTTTGGTTTGGCAAGAATGAAGCAAAAACGACTTACTCAAGAGGTGTGCTAACCCGATGACGTGCAGTGTACATTATGAGCATTGAAAATAGGTTCTGATTACCTTTTGAATGAAAATGATTAAATTTCACTTAGAAAGAGCCAAAAATAAAGTAATTTAGCGACAACTGTTGATGGATTGGCTCTTATCTGATATTGAGAAGCGCGGTGGTGTATTTAAGGATGCCGAATCAGTGACCTTCTGCTATCAATTAAAATAAACTGTCAAAACGTCAAACTAATCGGACATTACACTTAGGGAAAAATGCTCTGATATTTTTTTTTAATATTTACACCTTGACTTTAATATAATATTTATACCCGTTACTCGTAGAGTAAAAAGGGTATACTAAAGTCCTGTAAATGTATGTAACAGGTAGCAGGAAGCATCTATATATATTCTTGATCAGCATCAACAGCCGATCCGATATAGCCCTGTCCGTCTGTCTGTATGAGCACCTAGATATTAGAGACTAGAAGAGCTAGAACCACCAAATTTTAAATGTGGACTAGTATTGTCTGCACCCATATCAAGTTTACTTCAAATTTCGGCCCAAAGCAGAATTCTTTTAGCTTCGGTTTAGAAAAATTGAGAACTATTTAAAGTTGTTTAAATTTGTAACTTACTCTGGGGGGACTCGATCTCGAAACCTTTGGACTTGAGCTCGATTGGAATGCCGTCTGACAACTGCTGCCATCGCGTATGCTAGTAAAATAATAAGTAAAATAAGAGTTGTATTGAATTGCCTAAAAGCGCTCAAGAATATATTTCTGGCATTTGGCAAAAAATACGACCGCTTGTAATTCTCAAGTAAGAACTCCCAGCATTGGGAATATAAAAGGGGTAACTACTATTCGCTGTTTAAATATGTTTTCAGTCAATTCAAAGTGCATTAGGTTTTTTTTTAATACAAAAGGGGCATAGTTAACTCAAATATGATTGTTACTACTGCCATTTTTCCCAGAGTGTACAAAACCAAAAATATTTAGACTTTTAACACATTTTAAAGATGGCACAGATTTGCTTAGGTAATTTGTTTTGAAAATATCAAAGAGTATGATTATAGCTTTCTATATATATATACTCAGAGGTAAACACAAGGGAGAAGCCAGGGGGGGCAGGGGAGGTCTTGTCTACACAGCGTATATTCAGTATCTCCGACCCCTTAAAGTGTATATATTCTTGATGAGCAGCAAAAATTACGTCTTTTTCCTTGCCTATATGTGTTTATAATTAGGCATGAACTTACATTTTGAGTTCGTTTCTTCTAAACCCCTTTAGTTTGCTATAATCCATGTTGATACCAATTTCCCGTCTAAACAGAAATTTTGATGTTTATTCTGTTGTCTTGTAGAAGAAGGAAAAGACTAAGTTAAATGTTAATAATTCTTTCTATTCTGTATAGGGATAATTTCGTAGATCATCGCTAGACTCCAATCGATTTTAACCAAGCGGAAATATATCTTGATCTCATCATTTCCAGTGCTCTTTTTACGCCGCTCACATCGCTAAAAATATTGCTGGTCAATGAGAACTCCCTCACGGCCTTGATGCCCACTGCTTTTAGTGAGGTTCGCAGTTTGAATTACATCGACATGCGGGGCACTCAATTCTATGGCACCAAACTCTCAATGAGCTATGAAGCAGTCGTTTGCACCAATGAGGACACATGTCAATACAAGTCGGCGAATTGGACCTGCGATCCGCGTTGCATTTGCTGGGTGCAGCAGCGTACACATCAACTGATAGTGGACTGTAGGGGGAGTAATCTGCTGGATTGGCCAAGTCTGCCGCACTCAACGCTGGTGCAGACAGTGCTGAAGGTGGCCAACAATAGTCTTACCCAGCTGCCCACCACAGCAGGCATGACGGGCTATGCCAATGTAACAGTACTGCGTTTGGCGGACAATCAACTGACTTCTCTAGACTCAGCCTCTCAGTTGCCACAGAATCTGACCCATCTGGATGTGCGTAGGAACCAGATTACTGTATTCACCCAGAATTTTATTAGTTATCTGGAACAGTCGAACAATTCCATGACTTTGTCCCTGGCGGGTAATCCTGTGATCTGCGATTGTGGTGCCCTGCCACTGTTGACCTTTGTCCGAGGGCAACCACAGAGGGTACAGGATATTGGCGAGCTGCAATGCAACAATAAACCCTTTCAGCAAATAGAGGCCATGGACTTGTGCCCCTCATATGTGCTGCTAATAAGTTGCATTGTGGGAGTGCTGATCGTAGTGACCTGCCTGATCAGTGTTGTCTATTTGATGTACCGGCAGGAGTTGAAGATTTGGTTGTACAACAATAACCTCTGTCTGTGGTGGGTCTCGGAGGAAGAGTTGGACAAGAATAAGACGTACGATGCATTTATTTCCTACTCCCACAAGGATGAGGAATTGATTGCCAATCTCTTGCCCAAACTGGAAAGTGGTCCGCATGGCTTTCGCGTATGCTTGCATGGTCGAGATTGGCTGGTGGGTGATTGCATACCCGAACAGATTGTGCGCACAGTGGATGACTCCAAGAGGGTTATCATCATATTGTCGCAACATTTCATTGACTCGGTGTGGACGCGCATGGAGTTTCGAATTGCCTACCAGGCCACTTTACAGGATAAGTGTAAGCGCATCATTATAATACTCTACAAGGAGCTCGAGCATATGGATGGCATTGACAATGAACTGAAAGCCTACCTCAAGCTGAATACTTATTTGAAATGGGGTGATCCACTGTTCTGGAGCAAATTGCGATATGCCATGCCTCATAACCGTAGGGTGCTAAAGGGCCAGAAAAAGCACGCTGGACCTTTGGTCTAAGCGGAATACTGGAGCAAGTTTAGGTGTCATTTTTGTGTAATGATTTATTTGTCGTTTTAGGCAACTCTATCAAAGAGTTGTAGCTTAGTTTTAAGCCTTAGTTTTTCTTGTAAAACCAAACAGTCCATTTCGAATTCCATTTTAAGCACAATGTTGTCAATGAACATGTTAGTCAGAGAAGTATAATATTTTTTTGAAGTTTAATCGGAGATTTCTGAGATATCACATTACAATAAGCAAGTAACTCGAGTTACAGACTTTAGTTCTGGTGGGCTCTATATACAGAATAAAGATATATGTATTTAGTTCTAGTTTTAGACCAGAGAAAGTCTTGCAAGTGTTAAGGGGAAAACTTCTAGGCAGACTTGCCAAACTGTAATGATATTGTTTACTTGTTTTGGCAATAATATTATATTACATTATTTGTTTATTATTATTATTATATTGTCATAAGTCTTTAAACTAAATTTCACTCATAAACTCTAAAAAATGTATGCTTTAAAGCAACTGGTCAGACTCTCTGAGGATCAGGGATTTGGATAATTTATTTATTTAAGTACAATTAATGCATCTCTTCAATGGAAAATAAAAATGTTTAATTAAAATATTAGATACATTTTTGAGTACAAAAGTGAGTTTCCAATCAAATTTTATAAAATAATGGGATTGCGTTATGCATTAATAGCCAACATTCAGCTTTTTTTGTATGGGAAAAAACCTGATTGTTAGTTATTTACGCATAACGCACTCCTAGTGTCAATAGCCCATAAATCAGCTTTTAGAAATCTCTAGATATATTTCAATCGGATTTTGAACTACACTAGTATAACTTTATTTGTAAAGAGACAAGATTAATGTTGGCTACTAAGCTAGGGAGAAGCAAAACCATACACATTAAAATCTCTCTACTTTAGTCATGACTCTAGTAGCCTAGCATTTTGAAGACACTTTACAAGCAGCACAAGCTAGCAGTTTAAGTTCGAATTGAAACCGCTTATACGAATATCCTAAGAGATTTCTGAGACGCCTCCGAACAAAATACTTTTGGCGATCCAAAGAGGTCCAAAGAGATCCATACAATTGTTTTTGAGACGTGTTTTTAAATCGCTCCCGGTGTTTATTAAATCCTGCAAGTCCACCTGCAAGAAAGTGTAATTAGCCGCTTACAAAAGTTGCACAGACCGCGTACCATCACAGCAATGGAGAGCCCCCGATGTAAAACAGCGAAATTCCAAAGGTTTTAAACATTTACAAATTGTTTGTCGCACCACACTAATACCACAAAGCACAGCGTCAAGGGAGAAATTTTGGGAAATTGCGCCAAATTGAGGAGGAGTAAGAGAGTTTTCACTTTAACAAAAACAACTAACAATCTGCCGATCAGCTGTTGTGTTTTGGCAGTCAGCCCGCAATTAACCAGCCGAAAACCAGCTAAAAACAGCTGATCAGCCGAAAAAGCGCCAGTGACTCCAAAACTGTGGTTCAGAACAAAGCTCTTTGTCCGGTTTGAGGGTCAAACCGTTGCATACCACCAGGCGTCTGAATAAAATTGTACTATACCAAAACAAGATATGGCTGGGGTACAACGCTCACCGGTGGCACGTCCAGAAGACAACAAACCTGTAGCCCAACAATCTGTCAAGAGACTGCGAGGAGATATGGGTGTGAGTGCTGCGGAGGAGTATACCTTAGGCGATATCATAAACGCCATACGAGAGACCAAAAATGATTTTAATGTAAAACTTACTTCAATTGGAGCCGTAATGGCGACGAAGGACGATGTTGGTGCTCTGCAGGCATCGGTGTCAATCCAAATCACAGCACTGCAAGAAGAGAACCGGGAACTGCGTCTTGAACTGGAAGAACTTAAGGCAAGCAAAGAAATAGAGAGGAAGGAGCTAAACAGGGTCGTTGACTACAGCAAGGAAAAGAATATCGTGTTCAGAGGCATTGAAAAGAATTGCGAACCCAAAGCAGCTGTGGAAAGGGTGTGCAAGGAGAACCTATCACTTGATTCCGTAAAGGTAAATGATGTCCGTGTTCTGAGCGACCGCTTAAACAAACGAAGCGTAGTTGCCACTTTGGAATCCAGGGAAATGGCCCAAAAAATCCTCAAGAGCTCCAGAAAATTGGCAGGAACCAACCTCTACGTGGAAAAGGATTTGGGCGAACACAGGCAGTTTAATAAAGGGCTACTGCTAAAACTGAAGAAAATGATCGGAAACATCAGTCAAAAAAACAAAATTTTAGTCAGAAACGACAGCATGTGTATTGCAAATAAATGGTTCCGCTTTAATGATAAAAATGAGCTTATGAGTGACGGACAAAAGGCGGACATAGTATTGGATCAGCTGTATGGACCTATAATTCATAGTTTAGATATTAGTTACACTTCATTAAGTCAAATGACAATTTCAAAAAAGTAAGGAAACAACCAAACCCTCAAAATTTACCTTTAGACAATCATTATAAACTATCAAACCCAAATGGCGTGGGAAAGCCATTGTATTCTATAAACGTAAATGCCGTCAGCCAAAGTAATGTCGAAACTAATACAATTAAGATTCTAGCTTTTAACATTTCCGGCCTTAAAAACAAATTACTTCATCGAAATTTTTTTGAATTTGTAAACGACTTTGATATTGCACTTTTATTTGAAACTTTCGTAGAAAGAAATGAAGACATCTTCGAACACTATTTCCCAAATTTCAACTTACACTGGATCCCGGCAAAAAGAACAGCAACCAGAGGGCGCGCCAGCAGTGGCTGCCTGTACGCAGTAAAGAGGGAGCTCATGACAAAATACAACTGCTCCTTTAAAAGTTCAAATGATAGAACTGTCATTGAGCTAAGTATATTTTTATTATAATACCAACGTATTTAAACTGCAATAATTGGATCCACGAATTTGACCTGCTCTACGACTTTCTCATGGTTTTGGACCATCAGAATGTAATGGTGGTTGGCGACTTTAATGCCAGAATAGGGACGAACCAAGCTTGTACCCAATCAAACATGTCACACAGTACGCATGACAGAACCATTAGGTTGGCAAAAGATAAAATCTCGGACTCAAAAGGAGCAAAACTGTTGGAGATGTGTGAATCAACAAACCTTCTAATCCTTAACGGTAGGACGCTTAGTGACCCCTCTGGAGAGTTCACATTTAAAGGAGGACAGGGCAATTCAACAATTGATTACTGTATGCTGGGAGGAGCTTGGCATGGATGTGTGAAGGATATGGCTGTAAAAGGAGACATGCTGTCAGACCACTTGCCTCTCTAGAAATAGATCAGACCCAAAAAAACCAGCTACTACCTAAGCTTTGTTGGAAAGAAGGACTTAGAACCAGATACGAGGCGCGTCTTCTTGCAAATTTGCACCACTTGGATAGCTTCCGTGTCGAAAATGAGGATCGTGTGGATACACTCAGTAAGGCAATAAAAGACGCAGCAGAAAGTATACAAAGGGAACGTAAAACAAACTTCGTCAAGCCTTGGTTTGATACAGAGTGTGAGGAAGCCAGAAAACTCTCGTTCCACCTACGACAAGTCGCAAGAGCGAATAATGATGGCAATGCAATGTCGTCTTACAGAGAGGCCAATAGAAAATTTAAAAAGTGCTGCGCGATTAAGAAAGCAAACTATTATAAAAGCTTGGAAACTCAGATTACCTCGATAAGGGACAGCAAATCGTTCTGGGCACTCGTAAGACGATTGAATGGAAGAACGGCAAGAGCTCGTATAAAATCGACGGCATCAGATCTAGCGTCCCACTTCTCCACCTTGTTATATAACCCATCGGTGGACAACAGTATGCATATCCAGCTTCCATTGATCCTAAATGAAAAACTTGATGCTCAGATAAGTTTGGCAGAAGTCAGCTCTGCGTTAAAACGAGCAAAGATAAACAAAGCTCCAGGTGAAGATAGGATTCCGGTCGAGTTTTTAAAGTTCGCCCCGCTGGTATTACTCAATGCTCTTACTGAGGAATTCAATAGGATATTTATCGCCGCAGGAGTACCCTCTAGTTTTAAAAAGAGTGTAATCTTCCCGATTTTCAAGAAAGGAGATCCCAAATTAGCGAGCAACTATAGGGGGATATCGTGCTCAAACGCCCTAACGAAAGTGTTCACTTCTGTTATTCTAGAGCGGCTTACCACATGGGTAAATGAAAACAATGTGATAAGCGAATATCAATCCGGTTTTAGAAGTGGATATTCCACGGTGGATAGCGTGTTTTCACTAACTGCAATAGCTAAGTCCTTTCTTGAACGAAAACAAAAGATGTACCTATGCTTTATCGACTTCAAAGCCGCTTTCGATACAGTAAACAGAACAAACTTACTACTCAAGCTCAGCTGGTTAGGAGTCTCATCAAAAATTATTTGCTTGATTCGCAATCTGTACTCAAACAACTTAGCTACCGTATGGAATGGAGAACAGCTCTCAGACTGGTTTAGTAACAACACAGGGGTTAAACAAGGATGTCTTCTCAGCCCATTGCTATTTTCACTATATATCAACGATATTACAAATGCTCTCCCAGGTGGCATCACCTTTGCCAATCATGCGATAAAAGTTTTAATGTACGCTGATGACATGGTGATAATGGCAGACTCGCCCCTTAAATTGCAGGAGATGATTGACTCGCTCTTTTCTTACTGCCAACGTTGGAACCTGCTCATAAATATCGAAATATCACATCCGTGATGGACGAGGACGTGCAGCTAACAACCAGAGCTGGCATTTAAATGGAGAACACGTTTAGGTCGTAAAAGAATTCAAATACCTCGGAGTTACGCTAACGCAAAATTTAAATTACACCAGTCACCTGCAGCAGAAACTAACGGACTCAAAAATCGCCCTAAATAGCACTTGGAACTCCTTTCTCGGCAGACAAAATGTATTACCAAGTGTGAAATACAAATCTTTTTAAAGCCACTGTGCGCTCAATAATGCTGTATGCGTCGCAAATCTGGGGACATACCTACTACGAGGAAACAGAAAAGTTGCAGCGTCACTTCGTAAAGAAAATCTTTCAGTTGCCCAGAAGTACACCAAACAACGCAATTCACTTGGAAACAGGATTGTCGCTGTTACACACCGAAGCATTGCAGGCACACTTCTCCTATATAAGGAAAATAATGATGATGCCGGATAGTAGGCTACCGAAAATAATATCGTCATTTCTGCAGAGCGGTACAGGTCAGTTTTTTGCAAAATGGCAGGGTCTGGCCAACGAGCATGGCATATATATAGATATATCCGAACCAAGCACGTGGAATCTAGCGCATATGAAAATTGTGGAGCAAATTGATCGCGCAGCCATGAGGAAGTTTGAATTTCAGGCCAGCCAAAGCTCTTCGAGAGCAATTTATAAGACTCTTAATTACCACCTAAACGAAAATAACTACCTCCATGACGAACTAAAAATCTGGCAGATTTCGCTTATATGCAAATCACGTACAGAAATGTTGCCTCTTAACGCCATGCCATACCGAACAATCAGAGAATGTGATCTGTGTAATTTAAGGGCACCTGAAAACGTTATGCACTTTATTGCCAAATGTCCCATCTTAAAGGAAATTAGAAAGTTGCATCTAAAAAAATCGGAACTAGCACACGAGGAAACCATAAACTTTCTAAATGGATCAAATTGGATAGCACTCGCGAACTATTTAAAACATGCACTGAACTATAGGAGACAGATACAAACGGAAAATTTTTAAGCATACCCAAATACTCCCTCTGACATATACTCCCAGTTAAAGTTTAAATTTCGATATTAGCTGACGGCAAATAGCTTTATACAAAACATGCATAATATTAAATTGTAACACCAAACCACTATTCCGCACTACAAGGTGAACGATCTGGTATCTGGGGACGACCCGGGCAGCCAGGTGTATTAACCAAAGTAGCACTGGATAAGGGTAAGGTGATCGACAGACGGTTAAAAACCAAGTCGATGTAAACCTGTTAACTTTATTTCTAGTTAAATTGTATTAGATATTAAATATGTTATTATATTAGGGCAATACAAACTAAAAATAAAAACACTACTACTACTACTACTACAATTGTTTTCACACTGTAAACATTCTATACAACTAACATATCTGAACAAATTTTTTTAAAAAAGTTTCTTATGTAGAAAATGTTGCTGATGTTCATGCTAAATTCATCAAAAATGTTGCTAGTGCAGAGGGAAGGAAGTTGCTTCTGTAAAGGTTGCTTGTAAAACATTCTTCTGTTCTGTATAAAAATATCCATTTTTCATCAAAAATATCAAAAAATTTCCCTTCCGTATGGATGCCGAAATCATCTGAGGGATATTTTTTAGTATCCATTAATTTCTCTGATTAGCTGATAATTTTCTCTGTAAATTATAGATCTAAAATAAATGATCGTGAGGTGCTTGAATCCTTTGTGAAGTTCACATTTCCAAACTGAAGTGGAAAACTGATCTAAAAATATTTATTATGGGAACTTTTTTAATATGATCTTTATAAATCTTTTTGTCGTAGGTAATCTTACATTTTAAGCCATGTCCGAAATCAGAAACTTTAGAATGTATCGGACATGGTATAGATCAAATGGTTCTCCATATATTAGTAAAATATTTATACAAAAATTAAACTAAACATATCATTATAAATAATTTTTTGTAAATAAACGTTTACAAAATATGAATAGAAAGGTTGTTGGATTAACAATCATTGCTAAACATATTGCATTTAAATTAGTTCAGTAGTTTGATTACAACTATTTACCAATTACTTTTTGAAAAATAAGTAGCTTTGACACAAATTCAAACAGTATAACTTGTAACTAGCAACTCTTAACTCTTAAACAAGCGACACTTATTAAATTTTCCATTTTAAACTTTTAAACCTAGGTTAGGCTAAGTTTTTGCTACACAGAAAAAGAAAAATGTCCATTTTGTTAGAATATGTCTTAAATATCCCTTTAATCATACAACGGAGCTGAAAAATCATCCCAAGGATGATCCTATTTCATATCCTTTGGATGATTTTTGGCTCCGTTGGATTATTCAAAGGATATTTAAGACATCTCATTCCGAAATGGATACGGGAAATTATCCAATGGATATTTTTTCATATAATTTTTTACTCTGTGTAGCTTTGCAATGTAATTTAAAATTAAAATTTTTAAAATTATATTAAAATTGTTTTCTTCTTAAAGTAGAAAATTGATTATCCATGCTCAAATGGGGCAGCTTTTGACATTTTGCGGTTGCGATATGATCAGTTAGTTGAAAATCTTACAATAGTGCTTGCCTTTAATTATCAGCAACTAGCAATAAAAGTTTACAAACTTGAGAATAAAACATTAAAGTCGGTTTAGGCAAGTTCTTAAAATTATGTATATTTATTTAAGAAATATGTATTTTAAAACCATACTTTGGGTAAAAGATGCCTCCATCTATACCTCACGTATTATTTGACAATTTGTACAATAAATACATCACATATTTTTATTAATTAAATACACAAGATTCATACACAATAATTCATACCGATATTCAAAGTGGCAAAAAGCTTAGAGTTAAAATATTGAAATATTTGTAACTTTCAGCACAATATTGGCAACAGCCCTCGGCAGAGTTTGAGCGGTGCTAATTGCGGGCTTCCTAAATATCTATAAATATCATGTTATATTCACCACTTAAACCAATAAGTCTTAGCATGAAGTTGATAATTTTGCTTTGGGCCATTTCCATCCTGGAACTCGGAAGAGTCGATGCTGACAAAAGACTAGGTTATGACTTTGAACCGGATTGCAAGGACGGATATATGTTGAAGGGAACTTGCAACGTGCGATGCGTAAAGATAACATATGGTTAAAAAGGTGCCGCAGCTATGCAACATTTTGAAAAATTAATGTGTATTGTTAAATAAATTAAATAAACTAAATTTTCAAGCATTTAAACAAGTATTCAGTGCCTACGAAAGTTAATGACCAGAATGTATTTTTTGCGGTAGCGCACTTTTTATACCCCTGCAGACAGTATATTGAAATTGTCCAGATGCTTGTAAGACATAGAAGGAACCATTTCCGACCACATCAAGTATATATAATATACAGGGTGCGCCATATAAAGTGTCGGTATGGCAACACTGAATAATTATTAAAACAAACAACCCATTGCTATATGTTGATCTTGTTCCTTTAATTTGGTCCTGTACAATTTATTTCGACTACTTTTTGAACACAACATCAATCAAGTGGCCGCCTTTATTGACCATAACAAAATGTGCCCTTTTTGCGGCATTTTCCATCACTTTTTCGAGCGTCTCAGTCGATAAAGTGGCGATTTCGGCACGAATGTTGGCCTTAAGGTCTTCAATGGTCTGTGGATCGCTGGCGTAAACCTTGCTTTTTAAATAGCCCCACAAAAAGAAGTCTGGGGCGGTCAAATCTGGAGATCTGGGTGGCCAGTCAACATCGCCACTTTTTGATACCGGCCCAAACAGTCACTTTTTGGTCGTGTAAAGGTATTTCATGGATGCGGTGTGGATTTTCCGTGCCCCATATGCGACAATTTTGCTTATTAACACCACCAGAAAGCGTGAAATGGGCCTCATCGGTCATCAAAATTTGTTAGCACAATTGAACGATTATTTTCGATGAACAGCGTCACTATTTCGGCACGTTGTTTTGGTGTGAAGCGTTCCATAGTCAAAATTGTACTAGATTGATGTTTCCATGTTGAACATGTCTAACAAAAGCAATCGGTTGGTAAATGTCAAAGTTATTCAGTGTTGCCATACCGACACTTTATATGGCGCACCCTGTATTGCCATGTCCGTCTGTTTTTATGATATCTCCTCCGTCAGTTTTAAAGCTATCGGCACCAAACTTTGAACGATGTTTTCTGGTACAAATACGGTGCACATTTGTCGGAACCGGCCAGATCGGATGACTATAACATATGGCTGCCATAGAAACGATCGGTCGAAAAACTAGTTCTAGTGAGAAAAACTTTTTTGTTTGTAGTGCAATCGTCTCCAAACTCCGTATTTACTAGTTTTTAATGCTTCTTCATAATTCTGTCAAATTTATTCGAAATCGGACATCTATATAGTATAGCTGTCATACAAAAGTAGAGTCAGAAAAGTACACCCAAAAAAAAAATAATCATTAAAATGACACTATTTAGTCATCAATTTGAAACTATTGAGTATCATATTCTCTTTAATACTCCTAGTATCAAATTGATACTAAAAGTATTAAAGTGATATTTTGAAGATATCAAATTGAAACAAACTTGTATCAGGTTGAAAAACAATCGGATAATTAGCTGCCCCCTCCTGTCACACCAGGCGTACGCCCTTGGTCGCATGTTTCGAACTCAATATCGAAAATGTGTGAGCTTCGATTTGATACTTTAGCTTGTTAGTTTTCAGTGGATATGTCCTTCAAATTAATTAAAAAACATGCTGCAATACAAACTTCGGCCGAGCCGATGTTAACTTTCCTCTATTTTTTTTTGTCCTTTCCCAACTTTAAGAAGATGTTTATTATGTGGTTCGAATTGATTTAGTTTGGTTATTACTTTCCACTTGTTGGAAACATCTTTACATGGTCAATTAACTTTGGTGACCTTTAAAGTTTTGAGATAAGGCAGAAGGGAAAATAATGAAGCAATCTCAAGCAATATTTGATGAGCGAAAATAAAAAGAAGTCTTTGATTGCGAAGTCAAACGCTTCCAACATATTCAAACTAACTGGTCAGTGGAACGAAGAGTTTAGGTATTAGGGGCTTCTTTCATGTCCCTAATCTCGGATCAGCTGTACGGGCAAGCTTAGCCAACACAAATAAGCTCGATGGTTTGCCCACGCAAGAGCACGCCACATATAACTGTCCTGGTGAAAAATATGGTGTGCCCCAATCTAAGCCGCAAGCGGAGTGGCCCTGCGACTTATTAATTGTCATTGCGAATGCCAATATTATATGAAATTGGATTCGTTTGAATTCAATTGGCAAATCGGCAAAAATCATTGTTGTTCGTGGTAGGAAAACATTTTCGGTTCGAAATTTACCGTTCGATTCGATAATGGTTTTTAAAAATCTTGTTAGCCGTGGTGGGCTTAAATTAATTAAAAGCCAATTCTACACCTGCAGAATAAATAAATTAAATGCAAATAAATTTCATTTAAATCGGTCGAGCAGTTTCGGTATATAGATTAGAAATAATTCTTTTTTAACAGTACCTTGTCTGGGATTTGAACCCGGGAACTAGGGGAAACTTCTACATGTCAGGCATCTTGGCGCATTTAATATTTTTTTTGAATTTTAGCGCAATTTTCAAGATTACAATTTTCAAATTTTATGTCGACTTTTCTAAATAATTTTTCTAATATTAAGAAACGCTTTTTAATGTTTTACTAACTTCAATGATAGTTGCCCTATTACAAAGCACCGTGCAATGTATTTCTTTTTTAGTTAAAGGCTAAAGCAATGCGAAATATAAGAAAGTTTTTAGAAAACCATCTAGAATAATTACCCTTAATATAAAAAAAAACCTGCGAGTTTCTAAAATTAAGAAGCTATATTCTAAAAAAGTAAATAAAAATGAATACGTTTAGGAAAAAACTACATACAAACTTAAAATTTCCTTAAATTAAGTCTTTCAAATTCTAAAAAACTAGTAAATCAATTTTTTTCAGTGTACATATAGTCAATAATGTAAGATTCGGCAGGCTTTGGCGCTGCTAATTGAAAACATAAATAAATATAAAATATATTCATCAGTAAGTTCAACAAGCCCCAGCATGAAGGTAACCATTTCTCTAGTGGTAATTTGCATTCTGTTTCTCGGAAATGTGAATGAAGCACTAGCAGAGTCTCCTTCTGGTGTTTCAAAAAATCTGATTGAACAGGTAAAGAAGTGCAAGCTGCCAAAGATTCTGACCGCCAATAACCGATGTAGAAAGCCTGCTTAATTTCACTACACTGGGCCAAACAACAAGGTGCCATAGCTTGAAAATGAATTGCCCTGCTTAACGATTGTTGTAACCAAAATAAACTATTTTCAGTTTATTAAAGGTGTGGTGGTAGTGGTGGAATGGTCCTCACGTCTTGATTTTGGTCTATATAAGCTTAAAGTGGCTAAAAATCAGGGATACAAGCCGATCCGAAATAAGAACTGGTTCGGTTCAGTGGTTAAGAGAGAGCGATTTCGGTTCGGTTCAGAGGTTCACTCGCAATCAACTATGTACTTTGTATTTTCCGTTTTCACCAAAAAGCCCCCATCTTCCCCTAAATCTCCTTGGAAAGGTATATTTTTCGGACTTTTGAAGGTAAGGTAGCCCGAAAATGCCAAAAATCAAATCTCAGCACTTAAAGCCCGTCCTTAAGTGCTTTTTCGGAAATTTTAAGTTATTGCAAGTTTTAAAAAATTTCCAAACACTTTTATCTGGTTTAAAAACGCCCATACTTCAGCCGAATCTCATTAAGCAAAGCCTGTACTTAAGGATAATATCTCGAATTTTGCTTAGATCTGTTCGAAAAACTACTATTTGCAGTACTTTCTAAGGTGAGGCAGTCCGAAAAGAAGGAAAAATCTCATTTCAGTTCAAGATTGTTCCAAATTTCGCTTTTACTTTAACACACTACTTGGGCATAGAGTGCCGATTTGCCCTTAAAACTGCGCGGAAAGGTATTTTTCCCAAACTCTCGCAGGTAAGACTTAGATAAAACTCTTTTCTGTTCTTGGCTTGCACTTAATTTCACCCAGTCTTAACTCTTAAAGCGCTTCCTTGAGTATTTCCGAGTGACTTACCCTAAAGGTCTGTTCGGAAATGATATTTCTGAAACTTAAAGTTGCAAATCCGAAGTCGAAGATGTGCAATCTTAGTCCTTTAAGCCCGGTCTAAACTCTAATATTCAGAAATATCTTTAAGGCTGTTTGTCTCTTAATATTTTGTACGTTTGAAGATTAAAAATCAATATATCTAGATTGTCCAAAACTTAGTTGTTTGGTTTTTTCAAATGGACCGCGAGCTTGTTGATTTTCCTTCTGATGTTTAAGTCCAAAAAAGTCGAAGAAGCCACAAGAGCAGCAACCGCCAATAAATGAAGAGACGTCGAAATTATACCCAAATTAAGTCAAAATATCGGTTGCAATTCAAGTAGGAATTAGAAGTAAAAGCAAGTGTTATGGCTCCAGCCATGAATAAATAAATGCAAATGGAAATGTGTCATAAAAAGGATAAAATCCTCAAAGCCTTAGCAAAACTGCTGGTGTTGTCGCTCTTTTGTAGTCCTTTTGAACATGAAGTCATTTTTAAAAATTGTTTTAATTGAAACCATATTTGAGACACATTTTTCGGGTCTTTAAATTCTATTGAAGTGGGTGGGTACTAATGGAAAGCTTAGGGCTAAATTTAATTAAAAACGAAAATTCAGAATGATATTGTTGTAGTAAACAAACCAAGCTGACAATACGTGCCACCGGGTAAAATACGAGTCAAATGATTAATTAACCACCATATGTATAAAGTCACACTGTATCTCTGCTACATATCTATTACCACAAGATAATGTTCATAAACTAAGCGGGGAGCAAAATAAACAATACCGAAAGGGTTCTAGATAAATTTATCCGATGAAAAGAGTATGAACTACCAGATTTTGGAGATGGTGAGAGATAGAGTTTCGACATGTATGGGACAATCACTTCTTTTACTCGTAGGCAGATTTATTTCAAATTTTGCCACGCCCCTTCCCGCCCCGCAATTTGTAAGAAACAAACAAAAAATCTCCCACAATTTTATAGATAGAAGCTTCGTTCGTCTGGACATTTTAGTACATATTTGGCAAAGGATTGGTCACGATCGGATGAACGGTAGTCTAGTTATTAGCATATGGGCTGCAAACTGGCTTTGAGCCGAACCGAACCTCGATGGATATAAAAGCTGAACGTGAACCTGTTCCGAACCGAAAATTTCGGTATAATATATAGAAATGAAATACTTAGCAAGAAGAATATCAGTTGCCCCTTTTATATTCCGATTGCAGTGCATTCCCACTTGAGAATTACAAGCGGTGTTTGATTTTATACTTTCCTTAGTTTTAGCGCAATTTTCTACGTTAAAATATTAAAATTTTACGGCGAATTTCCAAATGGTTTTTCTTATATTAAGTTCTTCCTTTTAAATTTAGGGCGTTTTACTAACTTCAATGGTAGTCACCCTATTACAAGGCACCGTGCAATGTATTTCGGTTTTTAATTCAAGGCTAAAGCTATCCTAAATTTAAAAAAGTTTTTAGAAAAGCATCTAACCTAAAAAACCTAAAATTTTATTCTAAAATAGTAAATAAAGTTTTTAAATTTAAGAAAACATAGAAATTTCTTAAAATAAAGACTTTCAAATTCTAAAAAAATTGGTGAATACATTTTTTTGAGTGTACTTATTTTTGTGGTCCAAAATGTATGATTCGTCAGGCTTAGACGCCGCTAATTGTGGGATGTCTCACATAAAATATATTCATTAGTAAAATTAACCAGCCTCAGCATGAAGGTAACAAGTTTTCTAGTGGTAATTTGCATTCTGATTCTCGGAAATGTGGGTGAAGCACTAGCACGGCGGCCTCCGTGTCGAATTCCAAAAGTAGTAACAACTTATTTAAAAAAAAGACACTGCTTCCGTGAATTAAAAAATCTATTTGAGCAGGTGAAGAAGTGCAAGCCGCCAAAGATTCTGACCGCCAATAACCGATGTAGAATGCCTGCCTAATTTCACTACAAAATGTATTGCATTGCTTAACGATTGTTGTAACCCAAATAAACTATTTTCGGATTATTCAAAAGGTGGTGGTTATGGTCATCACGTCTGCATATTGGTCTATATAAGCTGAAAGTTGCTAAAACTCAGGGATACAAACCGATCCGAAATTAAAACTGGTTTCGGTTCAGTGGTCTACAAAGTGTGTTACCTTGTTTTTGAAGCCTACTGAACGGCGAATTCGGTTCTGTTCAGCGGTTCACACTCAATTTACAAAGAATTTTCCGTTTTAATCTGAAGCCCCGATCTTCTTCTAAATCTGCGAGAAAATGTTTTTTTTCGGGACTTTTGAAGGTAATCTTAATATTTCGGTACGGTTCCCTAAAAACTGTATCTATGAAATAGTTTTACCCACTGCCTTTGGACGTCTACTTTTATCTGGGCGAATTGATTCTTACAAAATAATATAAAAACCTTTAAAAATAGCATTAAAATAAAATCCTGGATTCCAAAGCTTTTTTTTAAAAGATTCACACACTAAGAGCTTAATATAAGAAAGGTACTACTTTTCGGAAGTAGACTTCGAAATGGAATTTGGGCAAAGGATAGTATAATCGTGATTATTGGCTTGGACCGAAACCTTAAAAACCTCGAAACTCAAATTTCCAAACCTTAACCACTTAAAAATTTTAGTTCGAACCTGCGAACCGAAGCTCCGAAAAAGTTTTTAGGCTGGCACCCCCTGATGGCCACATTATACACTTTCATCGATCCAGAGTAAATTACAGTCGAGCTTGACCAACATCAATTCTGGTTTTTTCACGCTTTAATTCTGCACAGTTTAAGCCAAGGTAGTAATCGATGGGAGCGTGAAAGAATTTTAATTTTCTATTCAAAAGAACGTCACAAATAAGTATGTAGACCAAGACAAACATACTTAAAGTACTCAAGGATATTTCTCAAAGAGTGAGAATAAAAACTATTGTTAAATGTTGTATAATAACTGCTCAGAATCAGAATGTTGACTTAAAGAAATCGACCAACTTGATTTGTAAGTTAAACAGTTTGGGCAATGAAATGAGAAATAAAAGGCCATAGACATTGTTGCATCACCTAACAAAATCTGAATGTTGGATATTGTTAAGATGGTTAAAAGATACATTAGCAGTAAGAACTCTGTGGTAATTTCAAATGTGGAAAATAATAATGTTAAATTTAGAAAAGTTCGATCACCGTTTTGGAATGAAAGAAATTGGAGTTCAATTTCATGCATTTTTTAACTGATTACGTACGTGGAAAAACGGGATATAAGGTCAGATATTTGACTGTTTATGTTTTAGTGAACCAATAGATCTATTGAGTTGAAATTTTAGGTCCATACCCTCCAAGATAATAGCTTCTGATTCAAAAATCTCTTGGGGCACCGTTCCTAGGCTTATTTGTATATTCCCTAACGCAAATTGTTAGCGGACGGGAAATATTTGAGCAAAATTTTTGAAGAGCAAATATTTGCTCATTTGGGAACAATGAGTTTTGTTTGCACAACGTGGGACCATGGCTCCTTAGTCTCCGAGGCCTATAAATAAACAGAGAAGCAAAGCTACACTTACTTCTAAAATGTTTGTTAATGGTGAGGATCAATTTATCTTACATAAAAATTTGAATTTTTTCCATTTTAAAGCTTGAAAGCCTTTAAAAAACCATAGTGTTTTCGAGTTATTAATATGTTAAGATCATAACACAATCTAGATTCCTAACATAATAGCTGTATTATTTAGGCAAATTGTTTTCTTTGCTTTATGCAACTCATACTCATTCATTTTCTTGCTTTTCTTTCGCACACGCAAAAGGCAATAGTTTTCTATTGCTTTCCGTTCAATAAACTTGCTTAAATATTTATTTAGTCACATGCTTAAACGGGTACTCAGACCCAACGTCAAACTCTAATTATCCACTTCAGTAATTGCGTTGGCCTTCATTGTTGAGGCCCAGGCGCAGACTGAACATTGCAAGTGCCAGACAATTTTCCAGCCAGCAAAGAGTAAAAATATAATAAAGGAATGAGAAAAAAAAAACATTTGGCCGCTGTCAGCCCTTTTGGGCCACACAATTGCTTGGCCTTTGTCTGTCCGCCTTGGGGTTGGGATGGGGAAGTGATGTTGCGACCCTCTTTCCTTTGAAGATTCATTGCTAGCCCGCTGGCCAAAGCTTGGTGGGAAATTGCGCAAAGAAAATTGATGCCATTCAAGGAAGGGGAATTACTGTAGGGTTTCTAGTGGACTTAAATTTAAGTTATACTAATTTTAAAAACAATTTTTTTCTCTTGATATTCTAAGCTTTAAAAAATCTTTTATATTCGAGAATTTCCAAGAAAGTTCTATAACCATCTGAAAAAATTCTATAAATTTCAAGAACATCCTAAGACTTTCTATAACGTTCTTTATCTTTCTTGCATTTCTAGATTGTTCTCTAAGGTTCAGGAACTTTCTAGAAATTGTTCAAGTATTCAAGAACTTTTTTGAAACTTCATTAGCATTTTATTACCTTTTAGATTATTATTCTTTGCTGTTGTGAATATAGCGCGCCGTGTCCAGTCTTGGTCTATTGTTCCCCTACTGAGTTACAACTCTCCTAGCAGTCCAAATATTCAGTACGAATGCCAGGATTTCCGTGGGTTCTAGGCAATTAATCTTGTTAAGGTGTAAGCTGTGTGAATCTGCGCCTCGCCATAGCATTGCAGTGTGCTAATACATGTTCGGATTACTCCTCCTTCTCTTCACAGAATCTAGTTAGTTGTGGGTCAAAACTAATAATTTTGCTTGTCTCATGCCAATTGTGTTTACCTAGGAGGCTGCTCTAAGCGTATTTTCTTCTTTTCTAAGGAGTTACCTAATGGTGTGGTTTTGGTCCGACCAGTCCATTGGCATTTTCGTTTCCGGGAATGTTGTTGTGTCCCGATATCCAGCGTAGGGACAGGTTGTTCCTGCTGCCTAGTTGGTCCAATTTGCTTTTTGTCTCTAGGACGAGCTTAGAGGTGAACTTATTGTTTCTAAGCGCCCTCTTAGATAGTTCTATAACTTTTCTCAGGTTGTAGAATTTGTTTAGCATTCTAGAACTTTCCACTAATTTCTATGACATTCTAGAACTTTGTATAACACTCTAATTCGAAAATGATCTCCAAATATCTGGAAATTTTTATAGCATTGTACATTATTTAAAACATTCTTCTAGTAATTTCTATAAAATTCTATAACTTTCTTGGCATTTCAATAACATTCCAAATTTTCTAAAATTTCTGTATCATTCTGTAACTTTTCAGAAATTTCTATGACATTCGAACAACTTTAGTAAAGACCTCTAACATTCTATCACCTTCTATCTATACATGTTAATAACATTGTAGAATTTTTCACCACCACAAAACTAGGTATAACTATCCCCAAAATTCTAGAAACTTTAGGAACTTTGAAGAAATTTCTTGAATATTTTAGAGCTTTTTGAAATTTTTCTAACAAACTCCAATTTTGAAATTAATGACAAAACAATTTTTTGATATATCTCTTAAACCATTTTGAACTGGCTTGAAGCCGGTCCCGAAACAATAAAATATACCAATTCTGAGTTATGGCTCTGAACAGGTTGAACCTTTTGGTTCAGAACTGGAAAAGTATTTCAACTTCATACTACCAACCTAAACACCAAGTTTCAAGTTCATGGCACATTCAGCTTCGAAAACGGTTCTGAACCATTAAAATATCCAATTTCATATTAGTAAACTAATTACCAAATTTCAAGTTCGTAGATTGAACAGCCCCAAGCTCTAAGCCAGTAAAATATCCATCTTCATATTTTCAACCTACACAGAAAACCAATTCGAGAATTCCGGGATTTCCAGAAGTCGGTCAATCCCGGATTTTCTTATTCTAAGTACGAATATGATTGACTTGAATTCGGATATCTCGGATCTAGTACGACTTTTGCTTGAAATTTCAATCCAAAAGTCGATATAAAATCAATTTTATGGAGCTTAATTTTATCTCCCCATTTTTTTCTGTGTTCATACGAAAATTTCTAGTTCGTAGTCTAAGTACTTTCAAAGATATGGCTCCGAATCGAACCGATTTAACCTCTTTTAAACCGGTTCATAGTCATGACTCTGTCCTGATCGACATGAACATACTGCTGAAATTTTGTAAGGATGAGATTTTTTTCATGTAAATGGAAACACTTTGCTGTGCATTCTGTCCCATAGTGTGCTGTTCAAATAAATGCCTGTTAATTTGAGCAGAATCTCTTGAATTTGAAATAGTTCCCCAGGTGTAAAGCTTACAAAACCACATGCCGACCCTCTTCCGTTGTTGTTAATGACCCTCATGACCGGGCAATGCATTTCTCCAGCCCCAAAATTTCGCACTGAAGCTGGCACTAATTGCCAGACACAACCACATTTAAGTGGTGGCCACACCACAATTGCCAGCACAGACCAATAAAATGCAATAAAATCAAATGTAATAAAATGCCACACACTCGGGACGGGGGGTACCAAGTCGCTCGCATCTCGTTTATTGCAAGGCTCAGCAAATACCATTTCAATGATTTGTGTCTTTGCAACTGACTCTGGCGAGCAGCAATTTTTGCATCCGCTTTCAATTGGGTGTGTGGATAGTGGCGCCAGGGCCCACTGATGACACACACCCACCCACATATCCCGCCCAGCAGTCGTAAGCCCATGGGTGTCATTGATTTCATTTCACTGCCGCATACTTTTCGGGGAACTACTTAGTTTATCGACAAGCACTTGGCTTGGTGTTTGAGTTGCCGCTCAAAAGCAACTGAAAATAGTTTTCGGTCACGTAGCAGCTGAGGGGTCTGGCGGTTGCAAGCAAAATCCTTATAGTTTCATTTTGTGTTTTTTTTTTCGTCGGCAAAGTTATGATAAATGAATGGCAGTGGCAAACAGATGTTCGTGATAACTAGTCGACTACTCGTTCTCTCGGCGTCTTTTCTTTGGGGGCGAGCGTTTGAAAAATGAGGCGAGCTGATTATTGTATGGCAGCTGCAATGTGTTGGATCTGCCATCAGAGGCTATTTGTTTCAAAAAAGCTGCGCTGAGCAGGTTCAATTTGAACCAAATGGTTAGTTAAATGGTAATTGAAAATGAGGTGAATAGAAGGATTGATTTGTAAAGGGTATTTGGTCATTTTTTTGGGTCAGACTTTTCTAAATGGGCATCTAAGCGGGCAAAAGATTATCTTAGCAGAAGATGCGTTGTTTAGGTGCTCGACAGCTGGCCCCGAAACGAACATTTTATTGGTCATAAAACAGAAACAGAGTTTACAATGCCACAAACAAAGCTAACGGACAAGGAAAATAACTAAACTTTTACCGTTACTTTGTATTGGCTCTGATCAGGGCTGTAAACCAAGAAAAATGTTTGCTGAAACCGAACCTGTTGGGAACCTAAAACTTCGGTTTGGTTCAAAAAATGATAGACATCAGATATTTGACGTTCTGGCTAGTGACTTCGTCTGTTATATGGTTGGTTTAGTTCGACTGACTCTTAAAATGTGCGGGAAAATGAGATAAAAACTCTAGAAAAACCTTTTGAATTACTTATAAAATCCCCACCCATCCTCGACTCTCAAGCTTTTTAAGTAATTCTCAAAAGCAAGAGTTTAACATTACATTAGAAATATTTTTTTCCGAAAACTCCGAAATGGAATATTAGTATAGTAAATTATATGATTATATTTTATATTATATTATGTGTTTCGACCAGTTGATTTAAATCAATCTTTTTCGAAGGATAATGTTAGGAAACTTTAGGTTTTTGGTAGAAGGCTTTAGATCGAATCTTGGTTCCATGTTTACCTAGTTTTAAAAGAAAATCAATTAATGTAATTAATAATATGGAGAACTTTTTTACTATTGATCAGAAAAAACAAGAGTCCCAGAAATCTCTAGAGATTTTCCTACTTGGCCTTGAACAGTCGGTTTCAAATCTCTCAACTTTTGTTATCTAATCTAGTAACCCACCATTTTGGCGACATTTTCATAGAAAGGCAAGCAGTTTTAGCTAGAAATTAAAAAGTTTATACGAAAATCTCTAGAGATTTCTGGGACATACCCGATAAACTGAGACTTCAAGTGTTAGGAAGTAGTCGGGTATTTGTACCCAGGTGTAAACTTAGCTACAAATTGTGTCTCGGCATTTTTAAATAGAAGTACCTTTTACCTTCCGAGGTCCAAATTTTACCACAGGCATCTTCTTCTCAGGGTCTGTAAAGCAAAGAAAACTGTGAGTTTATCTTAAATTTAGGAGCTATCCAGAAGGTCATAAATCGGTCCTATGAGCATTAAAAAAACGAGGAAGGCTTTTAATAAATAAAGGCTTTAGATTTGGTTTTCATATAACAACTTAATTTTCGCTCTGAACAAAGCTATTTGAGGGCTTTCCCAAACTGACTGAAACGCTCAAACAAAAATAATACATACATTTTTATACTCTGTACCGTAGGTACACAGAGTATTATAAGTTTGTGCAAAAGTATGTAACAGGCAGAAGAACGCATCTCCGACCCCATAAAGTATATATATTCTTGATCAGCATCAACAGCCGAGTCGATATAGCCATGTCCGTCTGTCCGTCCGTCTTTCTGTCCGTATGAACGCACAGATCTCAGAGATGGTAAGAGATAGAGGTTTGACATGTATGGGACATATGCTTCTTATGTCTGCAGGCAGATTAAGTTTATTTTCAATTTTGGCCACGCCAACTCCCGCCCCCGCAATTTAGAAAAAACGTCATATATCCCACAGTTTTGAAGATAGATGGCTTGTTCCTTCTGGACATATTTAGTTATTAGGATAACTTTTCGATCCGCCAGAGGAATGAAGAAGATCGGATGAACGGTTTTCGAGTTATGATCTGTGGGAGATATGACGTTTTTCTAAATTGCGGGGGCGTGGCCAAAATTGAAAATAAACTTGATCTGCCTGCAGACATAAGAAGCATATGTCCCATACATGTCAAACCTCTATCTCTTACCATCTCTGAGATCTGTGCGTTCATACGGACAGACAGACGGACATGACGGACATGACTCTGCTGTTGATGCTGATCAAGAATATATATACTTTATAGGGTCGGAGATGATTCCTTCTCGATGTTACATACTTTTGCACAAACTTATAATACTCTGTGTACCTACGGTACAAAGTATAAAAATCTTCTTGATTTATGTACATGTTACTATCAAATACTATTGAATTATAATGAATCCTTGACCATGAGACGGCTAACAACTACTTTGGAAAAACTTTTTGATCAGCTGTCTCGAGCCGGGATCCAAGCCACGACATCTTGAACAGCAGGCATTCACACCTCCTGCTGTCCCATAGCCGATTTTCTGAAATAGCTTTCTTAAAAATACAAAATAAGAACATATTCGTTGTGTAAAGAAAAATTCCGTAAAGTACAACGACTGCTTTTAAAAGCGGGGACCACACAGAAGAAACAAACCTCTTGCAATTTTCTCAAAAGTGTGTAGTCCAACTGCTCCACATGTATCTTAGATTGTTCTATAGGCATCTGAGACTGCACACGCAAGCGCAAGCGAATGTGTAGTTCAATAAAGGGCATTTCCATTTGTGTTCGGTGCAAGAGTTATCGAGTTCATTTCCCAGTTTCGGTTCGATTCAGTAGTTCATAATAAGGCAAAGTGGAAAGTAAATAATAATATATTCCTTGTTTCTTAAAGTACCGGGTTGGGAGTACCGGGGCGGTTCCAATACGTGTTCCGAAATTCTGTTTGCTTTGGAGGTTCAATGATTAAGATTTGGTGATCGAACCGATTTTTAAATGCATTCAACGAAAGGTTTTATCTTGATCGTTGTTTATGGTACAGTCTTTTGTTATTTAATCACTGACATGTTTTTGATCGAGTCGATATTGCTGTTCACAGCTGCTCCCTACAAAATTTCCAGTATTCCTAGAAAAAGTGAGGTAGTAAGGGTAATACCAAAAGACTTAACGAATTCAACTTTGTGGGTGATTAAGATGGTATTTGGTATGGATGGTAAATAATTGTTTATTTGATACGCATAAGAGTGCATACGAGTCTCTTTGAAGGGAAGAAGACAATTGAGTCGGAAGTGCTCAAGAGCTTAGAGCTTGTGCTTAACTTGGTCCAGGATGTTTGTGATGCGTTGCTTAGTTTGCACGACCATAAGGAAAGTTTGAGTCCTCTTGATTAAGACTTATGTGTATCTAACACATAAGTATTATACGGTATTTTCAACGATGCTACTCTGTATCATCGTCTCCTTTTGGTTTTTTAACCCTGTATCCCTTTCCTATATCCCACTTTAGCATTCATCTGGACTAAGAAAATCTGCTTTCGCTTATTCGTTCAATTAAAACCTCATTGAGTCCCGGTCCAAATAACGGACCAAGTTGTGTACTTAAAAATTGTACCAGTTCTTCTAATAGTTATTCTGCTGGCCTCATCTGAAGATGTTCAACTTAACGCTTGAGCTAGGTGATTTTTTAATCGATTGGAGGAATTTGTTTGTCCTATCCTATCCACCAAAGGGGATATAAGTCCACTGTTACAAATTACAGGTGTATCTCAAAACTATCTGATATTCCTAAAAGCTAACAACTCAAATACATCACTCCTGTCGCTCAATAATTTCATGAAGAGGCATTCATGAAGAGGCGTTCGGTCTCTAAAAACTTGCTAGAGTTTACTTCTATTGTGATATTGTGTTTTGTAAGGAAATTGCAAAGATGATATAATTTAAACAGACTTTAACAAGGCATTTAAATCAGACAATCATGACTTCCTCCTACATGAACTGAATTTACTTAAATTTCCTCCGAACCTTCTTAATTGGATCAAGTCGTAATTGAAACGGTCCGTTTCTAACGAGACAAACCACTGGAACGCATTTATCTGATTGATGATTTGGGCATACACTTTTTTCCCAAATTAATGGGTGTTCTGGGTTTTATCAAAGGATGGTTCAAGGACCTAAACGATCCATATTGCACTAAATATTTATCGGTCTCACTGGTATGAACAGTTCTCGAATATGGGTCGTGTGTTTGATCACTTTGTTACCAAAAATATCAGGATCAACTTGAATCAGTCCCAAAGCAGTTTCACATCCTTGTCCTCAGTGGCCTCAACTGGGATACCTTCAATCATCTACCACCTAACGAGCATATGTTGAAGTTAATTGATATCCCTTCTTCTATGATGTGGTTTTCATGCAGGTGATATTAGCTCTAGAGCTCTGCTAAGCCTAATAAATCTTGTCTTACCAGAAGTTTCTTTGCGATCTACCTATAGTCTTGCCTAATAAATTAAGCTCATTATAAACCTTTTCGTAACTTAGTTCTTGATTATAGCCCGTATTATCCTGTGTTCTCTAAGCACGCTCGTTCGTTGGATGTAAGAAATAATTAATGTATTTTGTCTTTTTTTAATCGCACCCTGCAAAGTTCCCAAGAACTTTGTCAAACTATAAACTAAATAAATAAATATTTTAAAATTTTATGCAATGAGTCCCAAAACGATAGCCGATGGCTTTATGAATGACCCAAAAAGAGGCGAGCAAAAATGAAACCCACTGCAGACGACTGTACTTAATCATTGCCCCCTCGTCTGTCAGTTGGCATAAATCCGTGCATTTGTCTGCAACCCAAATTCGAACTGACCAGGAACTGGGCGGAAGGGGCTAAAAATCAATTGCAATCTGCCGTGCACAACATTAATCAAAAACTCATTTACCGGCAAGTGGGCAGTCCTTTTTTTTGGGGAAAGTTTATTAGCTGCCAGTCGGGTGATTAGTTGTGCATTAACCCCGCTAGGGAAAAGGTTGATGCCATAAGCGCAAAAACAAAAAACTGCACTGGCAAATTGCAGTGAATTATTCATGGATGATAAATTGACGGCCGAAAAATTCCTTTGTTTGGATTAATGGCCAGAGCAGCAGGTGACAAATCCATTAGTGAGTCGTCGTGAGAGAATCAAAATTAAATTATTCTCGTAAATAATAATCAGAGAGCAGAGTAGAGCAGTTCCCATGCGAATGCATCAGCAAGTCAAGTGTGTGTGATGGCACAGGACAAAATCATCTTTAATCTTAAGTTTATATTTAAATTAACCAGAAAGGTTGACAATTCATTGGACTTATTGATTTAGAACGAGAAACAAAAAACCATTAAGACCTGTTTAAAACCCTGTCACTGGGCAAACCTTAGTCCACATGCCCGCGTTTGCTACGATTGCGTCCCAGCTTCTTAGACCGCAACTTGGCCATGTGCGACATGACCAGATAGCTCCCAGGCAATGTGAGCAGCAATAAATAAACCTTTAAAAATAGAACCATATCGAAAGTGCTATTCCAATTGTTTGGCATTTCCACAGAGAAACGTTTTGTCTCCTCAATGTAGGGTATATTGCGCAAAACAATGATACCCTCGCAGACAATGCCCATGGGATAAAGCGGTATCCAGATGGTATAGCGCAGCCAAGTGAGCAGGCCCAGCTCGCGGCCCAATAGTTGAGTCAGATAGTAGGGGTAGCTAGGGACGATGGAAAACAATAAGTCAATAACAATCAACTTTATATCAAATGTAAGCTACTCACCGCACTAGCTCCACCATCGACCAAATGATGAACACATAGAACACCACCGGTTTGGTTTGCATACGCGGTTCCCATTCAATCATTAGGAATAATATAAAATTCCTGCCCGACACCTGAAAAAAAGGCACCAACGGGCTGCCCTTGGTATAGCCAAATAAGGGATGCATCACCTCCAAATATTGCAGCAGTTGGATGAACTTAAATGCGTTGCCCACATTGGCATAGGTTTTGCTAATGCTATCCACACCATCACGATAATAGAGCACACCCATGACCATAATGACATAGAGATAGCCCACAAACATGGCCAAATTGTAGAAGATCATGTAGACTTTTTTGGTTTTCTCTGCAATAAAATAAAAGGGAATTAACTAAATAACTGGAGCTAGAAAGAGACCACAAAAACGGCCTCTGTTCATTAATTCAAAAAAATTGTAAGCAAAGGATTTGGACATCAGTGGAGTTGATTCGTTAAGACCTGACTGATCTACTTGGGCACGTTTCAGGTCTTTGTTCGTTTAGTTCGATCAGCTCTTGGTTCAATAGTTAGTCGTCCAACACCATCGGATCAGTCTTTGGTTAAATAGTTCCTAGAATTTAGTCTTAGTTTAACATATTTGCAAAGTTGTTACAGTCTGATTAGCCAAATGATGGACCTGTTGCTACTCTTTATATTTCTCTTAAATCCTATCATAATGCTAGTTTTGCCTACCCTTGATATATCCCAGCTCCTGTTTCTGCAGCTCATTATATTCCTCTATATAATCCTGACGCACATCGCGGGGCGTCTCCTCCAGTTCGGCATCGTCTTCGGTCCGCCAGCGATCGAAGTCCACTTTGAGCCAATGGGGTTTCTGTGGAGTGGCCACCAATCGGGGCCACCAAGCCGGTTCCAGTTTACGTATTTGCAGCTCGATTTTGTTATCGCTGACCACAAAGCTGGCGGTCTCATCATTAATTAGCGCATAGAACCGCAAGTCAAACTTGTAGGCATTCATGCCACGAGCTCCATGTCCACGAGCACTGAAAGACAGCGATATGGGCGAGAAGTCTGCAATGGCGCCCTGTGAACATATGAAAATGAGTTTATTGATTTTTCCCACAAACACCAAAACGTACCTTTGCGTCTTTTAGATCCACTTTCAGTTGGAGCGTCTGCTGGGTCTGTGACCAGTAAACGAATGGACTTAGTTGTGCCGGCTGTTGTTGTGCTGGAGGTGGTTGTTGTTGTTGTTGTTGCGATTGGGACTTTGTATTTGCAGCTCCGCCCCGAATCTCAGTGGCGCTGGTTGGAGACATTTTGCTCCCACTCCGACTGCGAAGTGCCCTGCCAACACAATCCAAGCACTTATAACCAAGTAAGCAGTTATAACAAAGTTAGTATCGGTGTAAGCAATGCCGGTAGCTTTAGCTTGTCTTGTAATCGCGGAATGCCAGTTGATATTGGCCACACAAATCTCTTAATTAAACAAACGGTCGCCCTAATCCCGAACATAGCCGTGACGGGTGGTCGCACTAATACCAAAAATGTTCAAGGGTGGTCGCTCTAATACCATCTCTAGTATAATTTACATATCGATAAGCCAGTTGCTCGCTGTTGCCAGCTGTCTGCTATGACACTGTGCTGTAAAGTTGGGCGCGCGAGTTTAAAAGTAAAGGAAATTGCATCTAGAAATGGAAACAATCTTTTATTGTTAATCCAAATGTAGATATCCAATCTAGTTATCTTGTCTTCAAATTAAAATATTAATTTGACTCACCCTATTAAGATTTTAATTTTTGAGCTTGTCTCTCAAGTGAAGAACCAGCAGTTTCTATCCAAAGAAACGATGAAAGACTGATGGGTCTGTAGTCTTTTGGAGAGTTCCAGCTTATCTTTTTTGGTGATAAAGACCAATCTCACCTCCTTATAGCTTTCTGGAATGAAACCCCCGAGCAGGCATCACAAAGGGCCAAAAGGAATCTGGTTCATCTCGGCCTCTGCCTATTTAACGCAACCTAATTAATTTTTATAAATAATTACATATATTTTTAATAGTCACAAGAAATTGTTTGCTTTCACTTTTTGGGTCATTTTGATTTATGAGTCGCCACAGCAAAAGTCGGAAGTTGTCAGACAAAAACAAAAAGCTACTTAGGGCACAGACAATGGCGGCGAGGGTTTGTTTACCCTTTTCGTGCGTTGCTACAACAAAAGGCCACAACTTGTCAGCCTTGGATACGATGGAGCATACGTGTCATCAGCATTACAATTACCACCACTAACCTGGCTAATCCCTATTCCAATTTTCTATACTTTCAGCCATCACAAACATACAACTTCCATATCATTTTGCACACAGACTCTGAGTCGGGAGGCAAAAAATGTTGCGTTTTCTCGAGAATCGTTAGACATTGTGTCTGTCCAGGTTTAGTTCTAGAACCGCCCATCTGTCTACTTATATATACATACATATATCTATAACTTCGTGTCAAGGTAAGTTGATTTCAATATATATATTTTACCAAAACTATATTCTTTACATTGCAAAGTTCTCGAGCGTTACCCAAGCTATTTATATGAACAATAGAAGTGTTTTCTAGATTCTTTCTACATTATTCAAAATGCAATTTCCAACTTAGCACAGAAATCAGCCACGTGTGTGAGTGGGGTCCTCCAACTATCTATCATAAACAGATGTTTCGGTTATATTGCTTCACCTAATCACTGTGTATGACGTCGCTTCAAGCTTTTTGGGGGGACTTACATAAATTCTTACATATGTACGTGTGTCTGTATGTTAGCCAGTTTCCAAATATGTATTTAGACATTTCTCTTCTATTTGTTGTCTGTAATCATTTTATTCTTCTTAGTTGTTGTTGTTGTTGGCGTCGGTGGCACACAAACAAAACGCGGCAATCGGTTATGGTCAAGTGTGCGGGGGAGTAGTGGGGTGGCAGCAGGAGTTGGGGAAAGGAAGGCAGAGTGGCTTTTCCTCTGTCTGTCACTGAGTTCGTGCGTGCTCATATGACTTCAAATTAAGAATTCGTGTAAATAAAAACCAAAGGATACACTGCCAAGTTCGAGGAAATGAAGCACATGAAGGAGCACTGAAGATTGAATGAATTTCATTATAAGACTTGAAGAAGCTCAATGAGTAAAGGCCGATTTTGTAACTTTCAAATAGCTGAGATGTGCCAGATAATCCTAATCTTTGCAATGTTATTTGTCAGTTAATGTGACACATAGATCTGTGCAGAAGACTCTTAAGAACTTCATCTCGTCCTATAAAATCAAACGTACGTTTCACGTACTTTCACACAGTCACAACTCACAGCTGAAATTACAATATTTTTGAGTAAATTATGCATTTTGTGTACGATTTCAAAATGGGATCATTCATATTAAAGCTGAAAAAAAGAGGAAGCTAGCTTCAGCTCGGCCGAATGTCCGATTTCGACCAAACTTAGTGGAATAATGAAAAAGCCTAACAAATGAAATGAAGTACATTTTGTTAGAAAATACTAATTTTTCGAAATTAAATCAAAATAATGGTATCTTAGGAATAAGAACAAAACTTTGGTTATGATTTTTCGTGATCGTGATTCAACTCAGTTTACGTAGAAACAAGATTGGTTTGAATAGGCTAATAAATGTGGCTACAGTAACTAGGTATGTGAACAAACCTCGTTCAACTCAAACCTGACCTGACCTGCTGGGGCAAAACGCACAACTGATTTGAGTTCTGTACCGAATATTCATTAGGAACGCTTGCTATTTTCTCTGTATGCAATTTCTATGTTGACACGTAGCTGCGTCTTTTAAAATCACAAATGTACCACTTGGATCAGCATAAGCTATTGGCAGTATAATTTTGTTCTGATACCTGCTCAGCGATCAATCCTTCTGCTGAACACAGCCAATATTTGTTCATGCTTGCAAGATTTACATACACATCGTGAGTTGGTGCTGCTAGCAGGCTATAAAGCCAGTTGTACTAGATATCTTATATTTATAGTTAATTTTTTAATTTTGCTACGATATCAGAAGGGCATTGTTGATTTTACCACTATTTAAATCAAAGATAAGGAAAGTTAAGTTTAATGCAACATTTACACTACACTGAGTTTGCTATCGAAATCGATATCGCCGCAATAACGCAGAATAGGTGTTTACATTAGCACAGCGTTGCGTTATGCGTTAAGAAAACAGGTGAGTTTTGTTTTGGTTTTGGCAGCAGCAAGTAACTTTTTAAGAACAAAAGGAAAATGAATACAAACGACTTATTTGTATTATTATCCGCGATGGAGCAAAATGATGCTATGATGATGCAATTTATGAATTTGGCAGGGATGAGTGAAGCAACCTTTAATTTTCTGCGGCCACGGCGGCCACGGCGGCCACGATGTCCTCGAAGCTTTTGGACATATGTAAAAAGAAACTAGTTGATTCTCCTAATAATTGTTTACTAACATATAATTAATTTTTTTATAATATCATTTTATCCACCATCTCCTTATAAATATGGCTGTTCTTCCGTGGTTCTCTAAATCCATCCATGTTTAACTCCTACAGCTCCAGGAGTGTGTAGGTGGCATCAGGTGTCCACACAAATCTCTTGTTAAATCCTACAATGGGTTCAAAGTTAGTTTTATATATATATACTACATGACACTTTCTTACCTCTATTTTGATCCATATTCATAATTTCTTGCTAATGAATATGACTAACTTTTAATTTTATGATAGTTGAGCGCGATAGGTAGAAATGGGCAACACTTATCGAGTACACAGACAACACTTATCTAGTAGAACGAGTAAACGCACGTGCATCCAAACGAAACTCAACTTTTTGTCACCACTAGGGCCCTATACTTTTTGTATGGGGAAAAAGCTGCTTGTTGCCGCTTAACGCAAAACGCATAACGCAGTCCTAGTGTAAATAGCCTATAAATGATTTAAATTCTGACTAAAGGCTTCAATATAGTAAAATCAAAAACAAAAAATATTACAAATGTCAATAGATGGTTAAAATGTGAATTTCAGAAAGAGCTTCTTTGATTCGAATGGAGGATATGCCGAATTCTCAAGAATTTCGATGGTGCCCGCGGTCGTTGTTTTGCCTATACGATCAGAAAGAATCAAATGTAGTTTCCCTCTTATGCTCTTACTTTTACAATTCAAATTGCTTATTACATTTCAACTTAGGTTTATCTAGATGTAACCATACAAAAACCAGACTACTTTATATTCTATGAGAAAGTACCTATTGTAATTTCAAATCAAGAGCTTTACTAAATAAGTCTAGGAAATGTTTCATCCGATTCACTGACTAGTAAATTACGCACAGCCTAAACGGTAGGAGTTAATGAGCTGGTTTGTCTGAAGTGCGGTTTCTAAACTCCATTAAGTTAAGTATATCATAAGATTGAAATGATTGTAATCAGTCACTGTTGGTGGTTTTACAAGATGATTTATTTGAAGGCCCATGTGGGCCTGATTTATCATAAGACTTCAATAGCTACCTCATTTAAGCATGGAAGATACATTTTTTGGACTAAACTATGACTAAATGGTAATCTTCGGTGTGGGGCTTGTACTGCTCCGTAGCAAAAATTCGCTTGAGATTTCATAAGACAATCGGTTGCCCGATGCCGAAGGTTTAGGTGTCCCAGTATCATGCATTACTTAGCAGAGTTAGCCTTGCTTTGAGAAGTTCCCTTTTCAGTTTCGAGACTACAAAAATGATTATATACATTTTATCATCGTTAATACGGCTTAATTCTTTGCCAATTTCCAAATTCCTTGTTTTGCGATTTAAACAATTTTTGGATTAACAAATTGTAGTTTTTCAAATTGTTCATCTAGTTTTTGCTTCCATTTTTCCTTTCAAAGTATTTTGAAATTTGTGTCTGTTTGTTGTTCCTATTAAATCACAGAAATTCGTCCATTGTTTCAAAATTTTTAGTTAAGGTTAGTGAAAAATTGTTTGGTTAAAGTTTGCTGAAGAAAATGTTGCGACGATATGGTCGATATGGCTATGGCTATACACTGATGACTCTACGCTGCTATGCCAAGGATGTGCGCTTTGGCACCGAGGCCAGGGGTTTGCTATTGCAAGGAGTTAATATCATGGCCAATGCCGTGGGCTGCACATTGGGTCCCAAGGGTAGAAATGCTTTGATCGAGCAACTCCTTAAGTCGCCCAAAATAACAAAAGATGGAATCACAGTGGCCGACAATGTCAAACTGGTGGATCGTCGCTGCAATGCTGGTGCTCAACTGCTGCGGCAGGCGACGAATAACACAAACAATCAGGTGGGAGACGGTAGCTCCACGGCCACCATACTGGCCCAAAGCATGGCCAGCCAGGGCATGGAGATCATACGCCAGGGAAAGGTGAATGTGCACCAACTCAGGGAGGGCATTCTTGAGGGCGCCAAGGAAGTGTGCGAAGAGCTAAGTCGTTTGTCTCTGCCGGTGGAGAGCATAGCCGAAGTGAAGGCGGTGGCCAAGAATGCTCTGAACGGAGATGAGAAACTGGCCGAGCTTATTGCACACGGCATCGAGGAAATGGGCGAAAATGGTGTCTTCCTTTTGAAAGAGTCAAAGTCGGTGAACGATGAAGTGGTGGTGCAAGAGGGCTTCAGCCTGGCGGAGGGTTATCTAAGTCCCTTTTTCTGTACCGCTCAAAATCGTGTGGAGTACAATAATGCGTTGCTTTTGCTTACACTGGCCGACATTGAGAGCCTGTCGGATCTACTGCCAGCCTTAGAGTTGGCCAAGTCCCAGCAACAGCCGCTCCTCATCATAGCCAACAACATTTCCAGCGATGTACTTACATCTCTGCTGTCCAACCATCTGCAGAACCATTTGCAAGTGTGTGCCGTAAAGGCTCCTAGCTTTGGCGCAGGGCAGCGGGATCAAATGCAGGACCTCGCCTTGGCCATGGGTGCCCATCTCTTTGAGAATCTCGCCTGGCTGGCCAAAATTCAGGTGGAAGATTTCGGTGTGGTAGGCGAAGTGATCGTCGATTCCAAGTCCACTCAGTTGCTACAGCCTCGCACCAAAAACGAAGAGCAACTGCAGGCTCGAATCGATCATATCAGGGACCTAATCGAAGATGGTGGCATCGATGAGGAAGTGGATCAGCTTAATGAACGAGTGGGACGTCTGCAAGGCCATGTGGCCATCCTCTATGTGGGCGGTGGCTCAGAGCTGGAGGTTAGTGAGAAAAAAGATCGCCTCAATGATGCTCTTCATGCAGTGAGAGTGGCCATCGCTGATGGCATCCTGCCAGGTGGGGGCACTGCATATCTAAGATGCTTAGCCGCCCTGGATAAACTGCCCCCCTCCGATCAACCGGATCATCAGCTGGGCAGGGAAATTGTGCGAAATGCTTTAACTCATCCCTGTTATACAATTGCACGCAATGCTGGTGTCAATCCAGACGAAGTAATCCAACAAGTACTACAGGGCGAGGGAAACTATGGCTATGATGCGTCCAGTGGTACGTACTGTGATCTGGTAGAGTGTGGCATAGTGGATCCCACGAATGTTTTACGTTCGGCCATGTCTGATGCAGCTGGTATTGCATCGCTACTGGCCACCACCGAGGTTCTGATCACAGATCAGCGTACAGAACCCAAAATTGCCAAAAACCAAGTGACCAGGGATATGGCTAGTTTGATTGGCATGTAGATGAAACAATTTGTGTGAAAATTTATAGTGGAAAGTAAAGAAATCTTTCAAGTGAGTCTCTCAATCTCCCTCTTATCGAACTTTTCTACTCCGAAATGAAAAGGTAAATCCTGTTTTTAGGCTATTTCAGATCGCTTCATTGGTTTTCGCGTGGTCAAATTTAATTTCTTGAAATATTTTTTCGCTTAGAGGAGTTTGCTGAGCAACACAAGGGTAGTCGTATAAAGTTATATAGGCCCGGAAAATATAGATGAGATAAGATGACCATTTCTTAGAGTCATTTTCTCATGTTCCTGTTTTGGCAAATCTAGATGGATTTGGTGAACTTGCACTGCTCACTTTAAGCACACACAAACAAAAAAGTTATGTTTTAATGGACTCCCAAGTTTTAGGTATTACTCATACGCAGTGTTGTCTTTTAACTTGATATACTTTTGTAGTCGGCGTTAGGCTATTCTAAGGTTGAGCTGGTAGAAGCGGTAGAGCTTCTTCACTTGGACCAAAAATAGGTCAATTGGTACCAAATAACATCCAGGTTTTACTTTGAGACATTAAAGTAAGAATCATCCCTTCTAAGCCACTTAAAAAGTAGCTCGAATTTGAGTAGCAAAACAAACTCTATTCCAGATACTGTAGAAATGTCAGGTAGGAAATGCTGACGCTGGACAGTGACAGAAGATGCTGGACGCTTTTTTCTACATCAACTGAGAGTTGGGATACATTCTGCCTGCCCAGACAAAGTAGTGCAAAAGTTCTGTTAAAATTGAGAGTAGACAAAATAAGCCTATCTCCAGGCATTTACAAGTATTAATTGATATCCAGCGGTTCATTTTGAGGGTAGTTTGCTTTGATTTAAGTTTTAAAATTGCAATAGGCACCACTAATCGTGCTCTTATTCAATAGTAGGCGGGCTGTCCTGGATCGCTACAACATCTGCCTGATAGACGCTACAATGCGGGAAAGGCGAAAGGTCATATTTAAACGTAGGTCTGCACTGAAACTACGCCTTCCACCTGACTTTCAATTCAGAGCCAACTGTGTAAGTGTTGATGGCGTTTGGTTTTCAAAATGTTTTCGTACTTTCAAACTTCAACAATAGGGGAAGATACCAAATAAATTAAACTATACTTACAATGCCCGTTGCCTAATAATGGATTTGTGGATGAATAAACTTATTCTTAAGACTTTGAAACATGTTTGATAGGGGTTCTGAATTGACCAGAACTGAACTTATAAAACGAAACCAAAGAAGACATAAAGCTAGAATTATTCCGATGAGTTCGCGAAGGCCTTACATGTGGCGCTAAGCAGAAGCGTATCTAGGAGGGGCCAGCGGAGCTGAAGGCCTCCCCAAACCTAAACATTTTCCTGCATTTTTTGAAAGTATTTTATTTAATTGAATTGAATTGCGAATGCATATATTTCGTGAAGTTATATAATATATTTCGACTCATGGAGGGTTTCTGCTCCTTCAGCCCTAGATCTACCAATTTTGATTTTTAAAGCTGCTGCATTTCGATGCTAGCTGGCATATGCCCGAACTGTATCATAGAAACCTTATCCATGCCTCAAACTCCGCACTCTTCACAGCCCATTATATTTGTTCGATAATAATGGCTTTCCAGCAGATTTAAAAAAATTAAACTCAGCATCTTCTTCCTATAGCGCACACTGGGCGGGGTGGTCAAAATGTTGGCAAAAAGTCGACCAATTCAAAAACAGAGTTGAAACTTGGTGAACCCATATGGTCCCACTTGGCGGATGCGTAATGTTCTTTTATTTGATTAACTTTGTATTTAATATGATGGTAGATTTTTTAAAAAATTCTTGAAAAAAGGTGCCCTTTTCCGATTTTCTACGTCGAGTTTGTATAATGTTTTAGTTAATTGAGTTAGACATAAGTAAGATATCTTCATCTTTGACTCTCATCCGCTTTCCGAGCACACGTCTTTCTCAGTCGGCTGTCAAGGTCTCATTCCCCTCGTGTTCTTGCTGCCAATCGTCGCTCTCGTCCTTTGCATCTTCCCGAAGGTCTTTTTATTACGTTACTGTCTAGGAATTCGTAAGGTAATTAGGGATGATCATGCTTGCACCTTGTGAGCAAACTGCATGCGACATACATTTTGGGCGAAAGTATCTTTTAAGTTCACAGGGTAAAGGAGTTTTGAGTAGGTTTTCTAACTCTAAGGACGCATCACAAATCAATCAAATGTTGATTGTTTGTCAAGTATAACACAATTGCTTAATATCATTAACATACTACACACATTTTCCATTATTTGGCATATTTCACACAAATTAATTAATCACAAACATCCTTTGTCTTTTATGAGTAGTGATTTTCCCGCTCTAGTCTTCCATCGTCTTGACTGCACGTTCCGCAACTTCATTGACTTTGATTCTTTAGCCGTAGAATCGGCGTGGGCGATTTTAAAGGCATCGATTAAAGATTCTTGACAGTCTCCCTTCAAATTGTGCAGTTGGTGGGCAACTGCATTGTCACTTCCTGTTAGTGTTAACCGTTGGAGTCTCATCTCAATTACAAGGCAACCTATCTGACTTGACCAAGCCGGGACTTAAAGGGCTCAACAAGAATGCTTTTGAGGCATTTGTGTTAAAAATTGGGGAATTTTCTTGATTAAAATCTAAACACCTCGCCAGATTTTCAGAAATTGTAAACTCGACCTATGTAGCACAAATATCATTGTTGAAATTTCGATGTAGCTTACTAGGCGTATGTGTAATTTTTGGTCTCGCCACGTCCTTTAATACTGATACTTTTTATTGTTTGAAATTGTATTATCTGCAATAAAAAAAGGAACCTGTTAAGGGGGCACCCTCTTTGAATTCACAAAGTGCAAGTCCTAATCAAATGATCTTTATAATTGTCCTGCTCAATGAGATGGAACCATGTGTTAGTGAGTCCCTGGCCTTACACCTTCATTAGTAGAAAATTTCTCAAGCGACCTTTGAGCAAATAATAACTTGAGGCAGGTTCATCCGCTTGATAAGCGTATCCTTTAGTCGCGTCGTCAAACATGGCTTTTTATTATGTTACAACTGGTTTTTTGTTTCGTCATTTTATTTTAACAACAAATATTACATTTGCGCCATGTTTCCTGCTTGTTTTTCGGCGTTCGTTTATTAAATGTGGCGTGCACGTGTTGGTAAACTAAAACACACACACACACACTCAAGTAAAAGACACGACTGTCGCCACACAAACACACACACACAGACAATGCCAGTCCGACATTAATATTAACGTTAAAGCAACAGCAAAACACTCATCAAACATGCGGCGGTTCAGTCTGTGTATCCGTGCGAGCGAGAGAGCTGCAGACATTTCCTTTGGCCTTTTTCCGGTGCGTTGAAAGTTTCGCTTTTCGCTTGGCGTTCGTCCTTTTTTTGTGCCCCGAAACATTTTCAGTTGGCGGCGAGCATTTCCTTAGGGCTAACGGCGCGGTGCCCACGCGGCTTTTGTGAGCGACAAAAGGAAAATACGAGTTTCTGATATTCCCGTCTGAAAGTCTCCAAAGTGAAAGTGTTTGATAATGGCTCTGGTAGCGCATCGTATGATGCTGCCTGCCCGGCATCGGCGCACACATCAGCAGGTGGCGCGCAATAAAGTCGGTGTACTTTTAGTGCCCAGTGTGGCCGATTATTACAATAACGAGCAGACGCCGCAGCCCACTTCAGCTGGCACCCAACAGCAGCTGGATCAGCAGCAGTCGGCAGCTGACAACAACAGCAGCGGCAAAGTGAGTGCAACAAGTTTGTGCAGCCTAAATGCCTGCTGCATGCCACATGCGAAAACGAGCTTTGTATGCAAAAGCATAACTCTTGGGGTGACTTCTTGTTTTGGGGTGCCTGTCTGCCGGTCTCGGTTTTCGCTTTTCTCTCATTTTTCGGGGTTTTCTTTTGCTACTTATTTTGCTTTGACTGGCGCCAACTTTATGCCGCTTATTTGTGGGAGATATTTTTTTGGTTTTGTTGTTCTTGGTCATGGTTAAGCATTGCTTGAGTCTGTACAAATTTGATTGGCTAAGATATTTTATGCCAAAAATATACCAAATATGTCTAAGTCTCATCAATTCTAACAACAAATTTCAACAAAAATGTTAAGCAATTTTACTGATAAATGAGTTTTTTATGCCAGAGTTTGTATGTTTCTACGTATTGCTCAAATTATTTTAAAAATCTAAATTATTTTACAAATAACAAGAAATTATGCCGAAATTTTGCAAAAGCTCATTACATTATTGACAAAAATCTTCAGACATTTTGTTGTAAGCGTTCATAGTATCTTTGAAGTGCATTTTTAAACTTATTTATTTTGTGCTGATCTTTTCAATTTCTCCCAGTTCAGTTGGTAAAATTTAGGATCTCTGAGTTATTGAGTAGTTTGACCTTTTCAAAATAATATTATTACAATGTGAAATGCTTTGTCATTAAGTTTCTATTTCATTTTTGCGGTAGTATTCAACTGCAGCATATCTTTTGGTTAGTATTTGTTATAATATTGGGGTGTTGATTAAAGCAAGCCATAGCCTTGAGAACGGACCACAGTTTGTAGTGCAATGGATAAATGATTGGGCTACCAGCAGGACAATCATCCGTAGAAAATAAGTTCGGTATTTGGCCAAAAGCCTTGTTCGAGGTTTTTAGCCCTGTGAGCTTAAGCGAAGTCTTGTAAAAAAGTTCCACAGCTTGTTTGCCAATAGTATCGTGTTCAGAGGCTTCCATTGTTCGCAATTCTTTCAATTTTATCTTACGTTTATGTTATAATGCTATTGTAACAAGTTTCCTGTGTGTCTTTTGTATGCTCTGAGCCTGTGCAAGTCCCGTTTTACATGCTGTCCTTGCTGATATTCATCTCAGGAGACATGATTTTCTGCTTGCGCAGTGGATTTCGACGAATTCAGTCTATCATGGCTTTGATGGCTTGTGGCGTTCGCACAGTGGGCGGCCTTTTATTCCATTAGTATGTTCAAATAACTTTACGGTACGAAACAGAAAGTTTCGGGTGATTTCCAGGGGGAGCATCCATCCAAAAGATTTCACCTTTTCGAGCGATTCCCATTCAATGATTGCCAAAAAATCACGCCAAAAGCTGTTGATGCAGTAATATAGCATTAATGTCACTGGCCGTCAAGTTGGAGGGGGTGTGTCCAAAGGTTCTCGAGAACAAGGTCGTTCACTACGTGTACCAAAACAATTGCGACTACTAGGTAAAACTTTTCTCTAAAGTACACTTACAAGGGGCATTAATGTTAAATCAATCAATTTTATGAGAACTCATTTAAGGACGAAAATGCATAGCTAACTTAATACAATTTCTTCCCATGGCAGCTACAGGAAGTAATCATCTGATCTGCGCGGTTACGACATATTAGCAGTGTGCAGATAAAATATGACTCTGTGCTATGTTTCAAATCGATAGCTTCAAAACTTAGGCTCTGGCCAAAATTACTTAAAACAATTTTAAACATTAAAGCAAAGTCAAATGAGCTTCGTCGCTGAAGACAACTTTTGATCAAATTCAATCAACTTTTCCTATGGCAATTCACCAAACCAACAATGTCGTGGAAGGTCATCCCGCTTCACTTCTTGCGCCATGTAAAATCTTTCAGGTGGTTGAATACTACAAGCCCGAATGTTGATAACGAAGACTGAACTGACATATTTCGAACCTCATTGACACTAAAGAATCAATATTCTCCTCGGAACGCCTTCTCTGCACTCTGAATTAATGTCCCGTCGAGTGAAACTGATGCCAAATTTGGTCACAACCGCTTGAATAGCCTATTCGTTGGGCAATTAATAACAAAAACTAATAATAAAATTCAATGATTTGCAAGCGCTGTTCGTTTGATTAAATTGGCAAAACTTACTGAGCATTCTTAGTGCATTTTAGAACCTCATTGACACTAAAGAAGCAATATATACTCGGAACGCCTTCTCTGGCAAAACTTACTGAGCATTCTAAGTGTTGCTAAATGCCACGAATTAACAGAGACTTGTCAAAAATGTACACTGAAAAACCAAATATCATGAAAATCACATTTAATATCAAAACAAAACCCTAGACCCACAAGAAGCATTTTTCCACCTTTTGAGTTATTTATGAACGACTGCAAAATGCCAACTAATTTCCCACAGTGCTGTGATTCCAAAGATAGACTTATAAAATGCTGCACCAATAAGGATCACAAATGTGCCTCCTTGTTTGCCGCTACAATTAACTCATTTGTAACTTGTTTGTCATGAATTCTTCCACTAATGCATAAACACAATTGCCACGCAGCATTGATTAATTGCCTCCAATACTTCTACAGTCCCTGCCACTTTGCCACTTCCGAAATCCATAAATTGTCACTTGTCAATGAATACAAATATTCGTTTTGCCCCCTTCTAAACCCAAACTACAAATGTTAAGCTTATTAAGGAAGTCTTGTTTGGGTGTTGTTTGTTGTTGCATATACTTAACACAAGTCAAGGCCGTCCGTTGAGCCTTATTGATTGGTGTAACCGGTGTCATTTAGTTAACCCATCTCTAAAAAAGAACTGGTCGCCCTTAAGCTTTAATAAATTATGGGTCCGTGAACGTTATTGTCCAGCGGAAAGTTTGTCACGCATCGTAATTTAGAAGTAATTGAATGTGCCACTGAACCAAAACAACAGGCAAAAATAGTTCCACCTTTTCAATTACGAGCAAATGAATTAAAAATTCTATTTGTCTATTGAGTCGAGGTGCAAAGGAGTGGGAGAACTGAGAAAAGGTGTGATAAACACTGTATTTGATTGAATGACACGAAACCAAAATAATGGACAACAAATCACAAATTTAGATAATCGAGGGCAATTGTGGATGGGGAAACTAGAGCAATTTAGTTGCTTTAGAAATGTTTTTATGATGAATGTTAATTGTTATTGCAATTAATAAGCACTGAATGTATCCCTTGTCTTAACTAAATCTGCAACAAACTAAAATTTTATCCGAAAGATTGGGCTGTGTTTTGAACATTTCAGATAAGATTAAATCATGTTTATGGATATATTTCAACAGCTAGTAATACACTTTCTGGTGTTTTACTGGCAAAGTTTGTATTAATTTTGCCCCGAAGATTGTAAGGCAAAGACAAAATAGTTCTCGACTACTTCATTATGCTTAGTTTAGAAATATATAAGGCTGTCAAAAAAGTCTTGCGGTATTTTTATTGAATTTTCAATTGTTCATAAAATTGGTTATAATAATGCGATTTAAGTCAAATATGCGCCGTTTTGTTCGATGACGAGTTCCCAACGAGATGCCAACTTCATAATGCCCCTCTTATAGAAGCTCGCTAGAAGCTTCCCTATTGTCAAAAATAGGGTGGTAATCACTTGGTGCGAGATCCGGACTATACGGTGGATGCAAAAGAACCTCCCATCCGAGCTCCCGGAGCTTCTGGCGCGTCACCAAAGATGTGTGTGGCCTGGCGTTGTCCTGATGGAAGACAATTCGGCCTCTGTTGATCAAAGATGGCCTCTTCTGCATGAGTGCTGCATTCAAGCGGTCCAGTTGTTGGCAGTACAGGTCCGAATTGAGCGTTTGGCCATAGGGGAGCAGCTCATAGTGGATGATTCCCTGCCAATCCCACCCAACACACAGAAGAACCTTCCTGGCCGTCAATCCAGGCTTGGCCACCGTCTGGGCAGCTTCACCGCTTTTCGACCACGACCGTTTGCGCTTCACGTTGTCGTAAGTTACCCACTTTTCATCGCCAGTCACCATCCGCTTCAAAAACGGGTCGATTTTGTTGCGATTCATAAGCGATTCGCATGCATCCATACGGGCCAAAATGTTTTTTTGCGTCAAGTCGTGTGGCACCCATACATCGAGCTTCTTTTTGAATCCAAGCTTCTTCAAATGGTTTATAACGGTTTGATGACTCATGCCCAGCTCTTGGCCGATGCTACGGCTGCTACTATGCCGGTCTCTTTCGATCAATTCAGCGATTTTATCGCAATTTTCGACGACAGGCCTTCCGGACCGTGGCGCATCTTCGATCACCTCTGCACCAGAACGAAAACGTTGAAACCATCGTTGTGCGGTGGAAATGGAAACTGTATCGGGTTCATAAACTGCACAAATTTTATTGGCAGCATGAGATGCATTTTTGCCTTTATCGTAGTACTACTGTAAAATATGCCGTATTTTCTCTTTATTTTGCTCCATGTTTGCGACGCTATAACTCACGAACGACTAAAAACAAACAACAATAAATCAAACACGTGTTAGCGCGTGAAAAGAGCTTTCCAAAAAGCTCTACCGTGAACCGATGCGACGAATACAACTAGAACTACGCGCTTGCAAAGACAAGCTTGCGGAAATACCGCAAGACTTTTTTGACAACCTTATATATTCCAATCACTGCGACGAGATGAGTAGAACCAGATGTCACTTAATTGAAGCACACATAGCAAATGTTCCTTCTGAATATAAAACAAAAAATTATAATGAAAAAAAACCATAATAAATTTTTTTTGTAACTATCTTCACCATTTTTTTTTTAGCACCATAGCACTCAAGATGCCTGAGTGATCAAAGAACACTATTTTGTTTGCTTTTTCGCTCAGCCAATCAAGTCGTTTGTTATTCATTCATTTACACTCAGTATTCAAAATTTCAGATTGAATATGACCGCATGATTTTGAGTAGTCAAAAGAGGGAGTCATTTTGTGTTTGGTTTGCCACCACTACATAGTTTTTATAAAGGGTAATCACTAGCCTTTGTAAAATGTTAAATGGTAAATATACCATGCTAACAAGCAAGGAGTTACAGTTTTCAAGGCTTTATATGAATTGTGCCAGACGTATTTCAAGTAAATTAAGCATATTCCAGCTTGGAACACAAATGCAGAAAAAAGAATCAAGCTGGTGTAAGGGTCCTTTAATCCCCTGTGGGAGGCCAGAAGTAAACACATATGGACTAGACAGCGAGCTGTTTATTCTGACTCTGTAGGTCCGATGGCCGAAGTAAGATTGAATCCGACATAATAAGGGCAAAAAACAACATCTACTTGACAGCGTTCTTCAAAGGAGCTGGTAGTTGTTAAAAACTGCTAAATTAGATGTGATAGAGTGACCAGGCATAAAGCCATGCTGATATGCGTTAAGGTACATCTGTACGTAAAACGATAATTGTTTAGCTACAATCCGTTCAAACAGCTTCGATATATTGCTAAGCTTGGCGATAGGTCAGATGTTAAGTACCTCACTCTTGACACCAGACTTGAAAACAGGTTTGACAGTAGCAACTTTCCACCTGTCAATAAATCTGTCTACAGAAAGTTATTGAAACTAGATTCCCATTCAAAAATATGTATTAAATCCGTAAGGAGATACTTGATTCACCATATAATGTTAAGGGCTTATGTAATGTTGAATCAAGTTTCTTTATTTTTTACTGTTTCTTTATAAATTTAAAATGGTAATCTACTTACAATATATATTTTTGGCACAAACAGTCAGAACCTCTGCAAATCAAGAGGATATAAGTAAATTTAATTTACCTTTAGTTGGGCTATAAACTGAAGCTTATTCAAAAGAAATCCATCAACCACACTAGCTTAGAGTAGAGCATGAGAAGTATGTCTTAAGAGGCCAATTAAGCCTGTTTCTGCTTTACTTTTATTGTTATATCTTTGAAGAAGAGCTAACGGATTTAAACCGAAACATGTTTTGAAATCGGTAGACATTAATTGATCAAATATTTATATTGACAAGGTTGCACCTCACACAGTTGGTCGCTTTGTTGGCCTGTGTTCTTTAATAAAAGTATTTTCCAAAAGGTCTTGGCATAGCCGAAAGTATTAAAAACATCCATCAAGGTTTACAGATTGACACAAATGGACTGTAGATATAATGTAGATAAATAAAATTTATCTACGTTTCCACTTCAAGTTTGGAACCTAAAGTTTTCAAGAAAGCTCTGGGAGAGCTTTTCATTCCTTAACAGTTATGACTATTTTGATAATATTTTACAGGAGCTGTTGTGCACTTAAAAGCATTGAAGACAATCGTTCAAATCCAATTTAATATATTCAGCAGCGGCCAAATGTTGTCGCACTCGAACTGTGTGAAGTCCTGTCCGCCGCTGTTGCAACGGATGGATGCGACTGCAATGTCGCGAAAATTTCATTTTTATACGCATCGACAGCCGAGTTGATTTAGCTATGTTCGTATGAACTCACAGATCTAAGACTTCATTTACTTGCAGGCAGACTAAGTTTATTTTCAATTTTTGCCACGCTCCTTCCGCCCCCTCAATCATATCTCTCACAGATTTGTAACTAGAAGGTTGGTAGCTTATGGACATATTCAGATTACTTATCGATCCGCCAAAGAAGTGGTAAGGTTCAGATGAACGATAGTAAACTTATGAGCAAACGAATGGTCGCTGCAGCATTTAAAAATACCTAGCATACAATTTCGTTGTTACAGGGTATATTATCGACTGTTTCTATAATGTTTTCTTAAGAGCTAGGAAACCGACATTTTCGATATTTCAAAATCACGTTATTATTTTCCAGAAGAATGTGCTTGCATAGGCTGACCCCTGTTTCTACGGTGCACAAAATTGCTCTAATTGCATCTCCAGACTCTCCTTTGAGTTGAGATGTCAGCTTGCTCTTTCACCTTATGCACTTTCATTCTCCAATCGTCCAACACCATTCTTCGGATTTTTAGCGACGATTTCTATAGTGATGACCTCTGGGAATGTTTGTAGACACTGAAACTAATGGTGGAATTATTGGGTGAGGCTTACGGTGGGCTGGGGTAAGACTTACTTTTTTTTTCTTCGAAATAATCGATGTTGTGTATATTGGCTATCGAACTCTTTGACAGGAGCAGTGTATTTAAAGTTAAAATCTAAAGGTCACAAACTTATCAAACTACCCTAGAATATTTTAACTTTACCTGGGTCAAAATAAACTGTACCTTTCCCATAGCTAAACCAATTTTCTGCACAAAAATAATAAATAAATGAATCATCACCCTTTGGACACTAAAGCTTCAGCAAGGCTCTATTGACCAAGGCTACCTCAACAGTTCATTTTAAAGCTTCATAAAAGCTTAGTCCAATAAGCAATTAGGAGCAGCTCTTAAGCCTTCAATGAACTAATTGTGATTTATGCCTTGACTCTGATCCCAAAAACCCCAAGGCGTCTCGTCTCAACTTTAGTTTATTGAAAATTGACATAAATTGAAATTTAAAGCCATTGGAAATTGTTTATGCGCAACTTGTTGATGCGTTGACATTTTTGCCTTGGCTTATCGTTTATTTCTCTGTTTGTTTTCCTTGGAACTTTGATACTGAAATTTAAAGAAAAACAATGCGTGTGTTTAACTGCATTAGGGGGAAAAGTGAATGTGTAATCAAGTCAGTTTAAGGGAGGCCCTCGGCCAAATTGGTTCACATATCTGTACAAACTGGCTGCTTATTTATGGCACAATATCGAGCCAGCTGCCTATGTGGAGATTTGCAGTCAATTATTGACAATGGAGCAGTCAAAGCCATCAGCTGGTCCACGTATAGATGAGATAATCCAACAGGCAGCCGTAGAACATGAAATAAAGAAGCGTCAGCGCTTCCTGAATGCCAAATGCAGCAATGGGACAAGAAGAATAGATCCCCTAGCAGCACGGGAGAGCAGCAGACCTTGACTTCAACATATTTATTGTATTTAATAATAAAAACAACTTTTTAATGACACTGACTGAGCAAACTGTGCCAAAACTGTTTGTACTCTGTACTTCTCAATTGTCAACAAACTATTTGACAGTGATTTTTTCTTTGCCGCAATGAATGCCTATTCGTCGGATGATGTGGCGGCTTATGAAGAAGTAGATGGCTCTAATCAAGTTTCACCGGACTCGCTTAGCCCACTACTCCGCACGGAACTGCAGATTCAAATAATTATTTCGATTGCTCATGAGGAGCATGAGGCCTTGACCCATGCCAATGTCATGGCCAAGTTAAAGCAGCGAGAAGAGGAAGAGGCGGCTAGGTTGCAAAGTTTTCACCCATTTCCGCATAGTTTTAACACCCATCAAGATGAGAGCGATGAAGCGGTGAGAAAACTACTGGAGTTAATGAATAATGAAAATGATCAAAGCGACTATGAAGATGATGATGATGATATGGGATGGATGTATAAGTAAACAGGAAGTTAATCTTAGATATATGAGTATGTAAGACCAGTTGAGAAACCAAGTCACTAAACTATACATGATGGGAAAGTGAAACAATATGGCACCAAAATTATCCATAAGAAGGCCAGTAAGTGAGTCCATAAAGGTGCAAATTTGTTCTAAACGATTTTGGTTTTAGATTTTTATTGTGATATTTATGACTTGAAAGATGAAAGCAACTCAACCTTGAAAAGTGTGAAGAAGTGCATATAAAACTAAGTATTATATTCGCTAACAAATAATAAACGGAGCGAATTTATATTACTTAAACAGAATGCACATATTATTTGTATTACTATGTAATGGTTCCATTCAGTCTTGCTTAAGGGGAGGTTCTAGTCCAGAGGTGCCAAATGTCCAAATGTGCGTAATTTCATGATTTTTCTTAGAGAGTACATACGTATTTTTTTTTAAAAACTTTTGTGGCATTTATTTGTCTATATTTTAAAAAGTTTACAAAATTTTTTCCAGTAAAAATAATACAAAATGGCAGCTCCATCCCTCACTGACGGCGGTCGTGCGCGGCGGTGGACAGTGTGCGCGGGGCACTCTACAGCCCTGCCAAGTGGTCTGATTCGAAAAAACCAAAAAAAATCTTAAAGTAGATGAAATTTGGCGGGCCTTATGATTTTCCGATTTTAAAAAAACCCTTTTTAAAAAAAATGGAGACCCTTTTTAGGAAAAACACCTTTTTTGCCTTGTTTTATTTGTTTTCACGTTAAAGAAAACAGTACTAAAAATTTTTTTTTACAAAAAACGCTTCCTGAATGTCCCCTAAATTAAATAAGCTTTAATTAGAGCCGCCAAACGTCGAAATCGGTGTAGTCGTTGAAGCGGAATCACGCCCCGCGCGCAAAAAAAAGGTGTTTCGAGAAAAACGCGTTTAAAGTTTGACGAGCGCGCTTCTATCTGTGTTTCGGCCGACGCGCTCTCTCGTCTATAGGCTATAACTCGTAAAATCAATTAGATAGGGAAATATCCTTTTGCCTACACATTTTTAAGACCGTAAGGATGAAAATAAAGCAATAAAAAAAATAATTTTTTTTGGTCGATTTTGACTAGAACCTCCCCTTAAAAATTAAGAAATTGTATTCTCAAAATGATTCTCCCAAAAGGGTCGGATCGCGTAGTCAAAATTTGGTCTTGGTGTACCAACAAAAACTGCATACGACCTACATATGCGTCGTATACGTAATATTTATGGAAACTTTGCAGCCTTTTGGCAGTGGTTAATTTATGGGAACTTTTTAATTTGTTATGTACACTAGAGCGGCGAAAAAGTATGTCTCAGCATTCGCAACGCTAGTTTTTGATGTACAATTAATATTTTCTTTTTATTGTAAATGGGCCTGAACCAAATATAAATTTTTACAACGAAAACTTTAGTTCATTTCAATTATTGTCTTTTTCTGAATTTTTAAAAGGCAACTAAATTTTTAGGATATATTGAAACCAATTTCGACAGTAAGTATTTCTTGCCAACGATATGTTGTGCGCTATCTGCATTTTTATACGGCACAGGATTCATAAAACTTTTGGTTAAGGAAAGTGTGAGCGTAGTGGATTGCCAATTGGAAACAGCGTGGAAGAAATCACAAATTCTTATTTGACCCAATCAGCATGAGCTGTTGGATATTATTGAATTGAACCAGGAGTATGTTCATTTAAAAAAGAATGTTCATAAAACTAATGAGCCATTCAGAAGGGGGAAAAAAATCGTTGAGGGTTGCCTAAGCGAAATATTTGATGTTGTAATGCCAAGGCTAAGGGCGATTTTTCCTATAGGGACAAATTGACGGACAGACGGCTAAATCGACAAGGCTGTTAATGCTGTTCAAGAATAAATATATAGCGCTTAATGTGGTCGGAGATGCTTCCTTCTGCCTGTTACATACTTTATACTCTACTCTACGTTATACTCTTTGTACTCTATGTACGTATGGTACAGAGTATACAAAACCAAGAAATCATAGTTTTCTTTAATTATTTTATTTTATTGAATTTAAATTAAATCAAATAGTAGTAAATAGTCATTACAAATTAAAAAATTATAGGGAAATAGGCAACACTGCGTTTGAGTGATTAAAAAAAACTTTAGATCCTCGGCGCGAACTTAAAACTAAATTTTTTCTACTTTTGTTCATCAGATAGGTGGGTGAGACTATGACCTCAAAATTTTCATACACAGGAGGTCCGCTCTAATGGATACTCTAAAACCAATGATTTATAATGGGTTTTGTTTTTTAGTTTTTCTAATGGGAACTCATCGGCATCCGCCCTTGTGTAAACTGTACAGAAACCTTTAGTTGAGATCGCTTGCATTGAATTCTTTGCTACTTCAATTTTTCAAAAAATTTGTTTAACTTATAAAACAGCAGAGCTGAGTTGCACTTTAGGCTTCATAAAGCATATGCTCCGACATAGTAGAAGGCATAAGTTAAATGTAGAGTTTTACAAATCACTTCATTTCAAACTATCCAATCTTAAGGAAGGTAAGACGCATTTACTGGGCAAGAGACAGCCTAGAGGAATGTCTGGGGTTCTACGGGGCACTATAGAAAAGGCTTTGGTAAGGGAGACATTTATGAGCAGGATCAAGCTTCTTTCACAAACGCTCAGGAGTGTGAGGAAGACAGGGAGACAGCTGCAGTAGTCAAAGACGACTTTAAGCCAAGTCGGTGTTAAAACCAACTATGAGTTTTGGAGTTTTGGTTTACAAAGTGGATTATGGCAGCTTTACCGCTTGTTCATATCATCATAATATACAATTTGAGAATAAGCTAATGTTAATTCCACTAATAGTCCTATTTCTATTGCTAAAGGGCCCTGGTAAGAAAATGTAACGATTGAGTGGTCATCTGTTATTCGTGGTGCCACAACCAATCCTTTCGAAAAGCAGCAACACAAATTAAGTAAAGTCCATATTTAACTGAACTACCTTCTAAGTGGGATACATTATTTATGAATCATATATTCTCAAGTGTGCGCTGCGTTGATGAAGATGATAAAATAGAATAAATAAGTATTTGTGTGTAATCCGCATGGCCAATTGTCATAATTTATGCAAGGCGAAAAACCGCCAAAACCAAAAGCAGTCAACATTGTGTCCCTTACTAAAACTTTAATTAAGTTGAACTTATCTATGCGTTACACATGAGACTGAGTAGCACGCACCAGCCTAAGAATGCTCTCAAGTATGTAAATGAATGTGCGGCTTTACACCCACACAAAGAAGCTCTCACACACACACACACACTCGTACACCTTGGGGAACATGCATTTTGGTCATGTTTACAATGTCAGCTAGGATAACACAGGGCCAGAGCACATGAAATGCAGCGCTTTTGCTTCAGCAATGTCAGCAAAATTAGGCCAACCCAATGAGAGAGGGACAGAGAGCAAAAGCTCGTCAACAGCTGTTTGCAACGCCCACGCACAGCTGATTTCGTCTAACCCAGAGAGGCAGAACGAGAGCGGAAGCTTTGCCTTGCCTTACCTGCCCGTGACTTCGGGTTTTGTTTACATGCCAGCTGCTGCAATGCAGGACGCCCGAGCGACCCACGATGCGATGGCGGCTTTCAATTTCATTCAACCTACAACCGAAACCGAATCCGAATCAAAATCGCACGCTTTCAATTTCGCCTCGTTATTCCTTGCTGGCCGTTGGGCGGCCTCAGTCGTGTTTTTGTTGTAGTACCTCGCGCGTCTCCTGGCTGAAGTCGTTGTCGTCGTCGCCATCGTCGGTCGGACGCAGCAGCAGCAGGACTAAAAAAGGGACTACGGGCTAGAGAGCTGCAGTTTTTGCACGTCGCGATTCGACAATTTTTCTACCGAATTCAAAACCTTAGCAATAGTTTTTGTGTGTGTGTGTGAACAACAGCAACAACAAATCGCCTTATATGCCGTTAATAATTCAAGTCCTGTGAGAAATCCTGTGCTTAATAAATAATGCAAAAATTGCTGTGCAAATGTAATTTGAATTAAAAATTACAATCGTCGCATCAAGGTGACCAAACAACAACCCGACCATCTCTGGCAATTGTCACTCAGCCGTTTGAGCCAAGTCCAGGTGAAGGCGAACGCATGAGTGACACTTGCATATCAGACAACAACAACAAATCAAATCCAGCCCCAACACGTCAAATCAATAATCAACTAAAAAATATATAAATCTCTTAAAATGATTATAATTTGATTGACAACTTGTGCAAAATGTTAGGCCGAAAAATTGAATATTTAAGGGAATTTAAATGGAATTATTTTTTTGCAAATATGCAAATTTCAATTTCAGTTGGTTTCATACGACAAAAAGAATATAGAAATCACAAATCAGGTGATTTCTAATAAAAGTATCAAAATATGCAACTAAAAAGTCGATAAATATAATCAAACAAATTTAATTCAACACCAAAATTGGAAACAATGTCCAAGACCTATAAACGAATACCTAAAAAATTTAATATAAAAATTAATAAAATGAGAGCATTTACCCAAAATTTAATTAAATCACATTATTATCATGATTTCACTTGATAAATGCAAAGTGAGGGTTCTATAATTGAAAGAATTTATATCTAAAGTGATATTTATATAAACTAAATTATAAAGAAAATTCTGTTTTTTTTTTTGCCAACTTCTGCAAAGAAAATGGGTTCGATATTTGTAGAGTTTTGGTTAAAAATCTTTATCAGCTTCTGCCGTATCTAAACTCCATTTCAGCAGCCTACAAACCAAATACAAAAATAAATATAATTTTTTTTGGAAATCTTGAACGATGCTTAGGCATTGTGATCCGTAATCGTCGACAAACCCAGTTTAGATTAATTTTGTATTAAAGTATTTTATATTGACTTATCGGAGTCAATTAGAATAAAATCATAGTTATTCTTTACAAAAACCAAAGGCTCTCCAATTTAGGGTTTGACTTTGCAAGACCTCCAAACAACAAAAAGAATCCTGTGCTTATTTGTGTTAAACAGGCGTTATCGAATCAGTAACTAAGGCCAACAGATGCTTAATGAAACCAAATAAAAAGCTTTAATTGGTTGCTTAATGTTATTGACACTTGTCATGGTTAAAGTACTAATTGATATTCATGCAGATTAAGTTCCTGCGCAAGTTGACTTTATGACAGTTTCAGTAATTGTTTCAGCGCAGTTTTTTAAAAAACTTTTTATACTCTGTACCGTAGGTACATAGAGTATTATAAGTTTGTGCAAAAGTATGTAACATCCAGAAGGAAGCATCTCCGACCCCATAAAGTATATATATTCTTGATCAGCATCAACAGCCGAGTCGATATAGCCATGTCCGTCTGTCCGTCTGTCTGTCTGTCCGTATGAACGCACAGATCTCAGAGATGGTAAGAGTTAGAGGTTTGACATGTATGGGACATATGCTTCTTATGTCTGCAGGCAGATCAAGTTTATTTTCAATTTTGGCCACGCCCCCTCCCGCCCCCGCAATTAAGAAAAAACCTCTTATCTCCCACAGTTTTGAAGATAGATTGGCTTGTTCCTTCTGGACATATTTAGTTATTAGAATAACTTATCGATCCGCCAAAGGAATGAAGAAGATCGGATGAACGGTTTTCGACTTATGATCAAAAGACAAAACCAGGAAATTAACATTTCTGTGGCAAATCTATTGCAAAACAAACATAGTTCCATTAAAGTCTGTTGTACAAGTTTCTTGGAATTAGGGCAAACTTCAAGTGAATACTTAAATTTTATTTCAGTCGAAACAAAATTGCTATTCTGAATTACTGTGGGGCAGCGGGCAGGTGGAGAGCTGGTGGGTTCGATGCCATTTTTCTTTGAAATCCTTTTTACCATCGGTCATCTTCACCAGCTGTGAAGCAATTTGTCATACAAAAGCTTTGCAAACATAGTCGTTCGGAGGACTCGTCGCTTAACTGTGGGTCCTTTATTTTTGGGAAACTGGCCAAGAGATGTAGAGAAAATCTCGGCGTAAATCAATTGAGACAAGAAAGAAAGTCGGTCAAGCCCGACTATAACATACTCTGTACCAAGAAAATTTGTCTTTTGATCATAACTCGAAAACCGTTCATCCGATCTTCTTCATTTCTTTGGCGGATCGATAAGTTATCCTAATAACTAAATATGTCCAGAAGGAACAAGCCATCTATCTTCAAAACTGTGGGAGATAAGACGTTTTTTCTAAATTGCGGGGGCGGGAGGGGGCGTGGCCAAAATTGAAAATAAACTTGATCTGCCTGCAGACATAAGAAGCATATGTCCCATACATGTCAAACCTCTAACTCTTACCATCTCTGAGATCTGTGCGTTCATACGGACAGACAGACGGACAGACAGCGGACAGACGGACGGACGGACAGACGGACAGACGGACATGGCTATATCGACTCGGCTGTTGATGCTGATCCAGAATATATATACTTTATGGGGTCGGAGATGCTTACTTCTGGATGTTACATACTTTTGCACAAACTTATAATACTCTATGTACCTTCGGTACAGAGTATAAAAATTTATAGCTGAAAACTACATTAAATGGTGAACTAACCATGGATATCTTTAGTTCGTTCAAACTAAGTACAACAAGAATCAAGCAAACTTAAATATTAATAGTCGCTCAAGTCCAAACAGCAGATAAATACAAGGCAACTTGGCACTGTTTATTTTTGTGTTTGTACAATGCCTACATGTGTTTTTCAATTCTTGGTCACTAAAGTGTGTGCGATTCTCTAAATCTAACTTCATCGCAAATAACCACGACGGTCAAGGTAATGGATTAATCCACTTAGAGCTAGGCTTGAAGTAGAAGCCCAGTCCGAAAGGAAAGCAGTATCGGACCTCCAAAAATTAACAGAGACCCTGGAATTTGTCTCTTTCAGTAGGATGATCCGGAGTCTTTAAGTCTTCTTTACGCACCAGGGCAACCTTTCCGTGGATACTCTTGGCTAAGAGTTATTAATTCTTCTCAACAAACACGTGCAAAGGAAGATTACAACTTTAAATTTATTAAAGAGAAACAATGTTCTGCCTTGATTGACAATAAGAGTTAGACTAATTAGCAAAAGCAAAAGCTGTACGAATCGAACCTCAGTGGAGGCTACGTAAAGTTGCTGAAAAATACTTCAAACGGGAGTTCTTCTGGCCCCGGCTTTTTTTTTGCTTTTACAAAAAGGGATGTTGTTTACAATGTTTCTATTGATAACCAGCTAGAACTGTTTTTTGGTATAATGTGGCATATGTGCCAGCGCTGCAAACATATTAAAAAACATGTAACATATTCATAGTCTCATTTGGATGCGTCACTAGTTCAACTGCAATAATGTTCAAATTAGCGATGGGTAGGCCCTTGCTCCCATTCCTCCGAAAGCAATTTTAAGGCAACATGATCGAGACGACTGCCAAAACCAACATTTGCAGTACATGTCTGGCGTATCGACATGAGCCTCGCTAGTAGAAGTTGTTTTTTTCTGTCTGGCACCCTACAACTGGTACAAATACATTAAATATTTATATTGTTTTGATATCTGCATTGTAGAATGGTAATGGTTTAATTTGCCGCGCTGTTTATTTGTCTCAAATAAATATTTTGGGCATATATTTCATCTTCTAGATGGCACTATCTGCCTCATAAACTAGCAAATAACAATGTAGGAGCTAAATAGATGAAAAATCGGCCCTTATAAGAACAAAAATAAATAAATATGTATTTGAAACCATATAACCCAAATTTATTTTCCATTTAACATTTATAACTTAAATTATATCACTTCATGTAATACTCTTAATGATGAGATTCTTTTCACATTTGAATTGTGTAACTAATAATAACAGAATGAAATTACTCCTCCAGCAACTGGTTCCTATTAGTAAATAGGAGCATATCGACGTTATTTGGTTTTAAAGAGGCACGCCTGTCCGAGATTATGTTTCCAGAATATTTTTCCATCTTCCTCCCTCGCACACTCCACTAACACTAATATTAGCTATCCTAAAACAGAATAGTAAATGAATTAGATCCATTGTAGTTTTTTACAATTTTGTTCTTACCCTTGGACGCTGTGTTTCGCCGCTAAAAATAGTGATGGAACTTTTTCGATCTTAATCGATTCTCAAAAAAAATATCGATGTTTCTCACGCAGGCAAAAAATCTATACATCGATACGAGAATCGATTTTTTTGCCAGCTCTAGTCTACACGTCTTATTAATCCGTCTACATGACATTTGTAATGAAAATGTTCAATATTTTTGAAATACTTCAGACAACAGACAACTTTCATTAAGGCTTTCGTAAATACTTATAAGTTCAGATAATTCCTTCCGTCGATTGCTCGCCTGTTCTGACGTTTTGGCAGCTGTCTGACCAGTTTGATATCTTACCTGATCCATTTTCTGAGCTCTGCTTGCTCTTTGTACGTGAAATTCGTTTTCTAGCCATATTTTAGAAAATGACAATAATCAATATCAAAAATAATCTCAAAAACTTAAATTTTAGAATGTTTCGAGTATATTTTTACAAAACTGTCCTCTCATAATTAGATGACTAGACCTTGGACTTTGCATATTTTCAATTCGATTTTAATCAAAGTAGACTAGGCCAAATATGTATTTAACAAATCATATCATTGCATTTGTCTTTTGCTGACCTTCCAATTTATTTAATAATTATTTAAGTCATCTTGGAATTGAGTGCAGAATTTATGGAATTTTATTTCGGTAAAAAGTCAGCACATTATAAAGTGTTGTGCACATTTACTTTGGCTTACAAGGATCAAAATCGATTTGAAAATATGCAAAATCCAAGGTCTATACATGACAAATTGATTGAATTTAAAATTAATAAATTTCCGATATTTGGACTATTTAAAGAACTGTTTTTAGGCTGTGTGCTATTCCTAGTGCTCAACTATCTGTGTGCTTCATTTCTTCCGAATTCGTCCAGCTATTTCTGCGATCCAAGCCGACCAAAAATGACAAGAATCTCAAGTCAATTGGTATCCCAAAAACATCTCGAATGTATCCCATTTCTAAGCAACAGTAGGAGACTCTTGGAGACTTTTCAACTCAGTTTGGCCCCTTGCCAATTACCTCATTTGTTGTTGCAAAGCATTGAGAACATAAATATTTTTTGCAAAAAGTGAAAGCTGACAGCAAAATAATCACAAACCCAAAAATATAACAATCAAGGGAAATTTAAAACCAGCAAACAAACAAAAAGTATGTGTACCCAAAAGCCAGCTGCTAACGCCAACGCCGCAAAAGAACAACAACAACAACTACCATCCACGTGGACAGCGTGAAAAATGATAATGACATTTGCCGCGGGCAGAGCAAACGTGAAAAGTGATTATGTTGTATTTTTCCGAGGGCGGGGGTGGAAAATAAGTTAATTACCCACAGAAGAGTCCGCCGTTGATATACAGACAAAAAAATAAATAATCGATTGATTGTTCATTAATTGTGAGTTATAACAAAAGCAGCTGCATGGCGACTAACTGGGAGTGTTTACCTGGCCAATTTGTGGCAGCCGTCAGCATCACTCACTTACAGGCAATTAGACTAATATGCCAACTATTTAATTAGGCCAGCCGCAGGTACTAATCAAATCTGTTGTTGCCACTTATATTCTGAATTAATGCCTAAGAACAGATGTTGTATCGAAGCTTATATACCCTGTGAACTGGCACCACAACGTTTGCCCTTTGCCAGTGTACACAATATGCAAATTAAAGTTTTTTTTCTTGGGTGGGTGGTTGCTTTGCAGCTGAGGCAAGTTTTGCTCAGGTGCTGTTTAGGCCGGTTCTTGTTTGGTAAATCTTGAGCATGTCCTGTGGGCATTCCGGTAGATGGGTGGTCACAATCAGACAATGTTCTTTAAACTGCTATTTGTTTGTCAGACAAATATTTTATCATTGTTTTTATTTATAAGTTGATTATTGTTTAAGTTTTTAAATGCAGTTACTTAGTGTTGATGGAAAGTTCATTTTGAAAGAATGCTTAAGTTTCTTAGATACAGCTGCTCCTAGCTCCATCTTTGAGCTACAATAATCACATATTAAACTATCATGCAGAATTCTTGCCCTGTATTGTACTCTAAGATTGGCCATTTAAAAGTGTGATGAGCTTTTCCGATGTTGGATATGCCTCTTCCCATGAGCGGATCCTCAGTTCGTTCAGAATTGGAATCCTGTATAGTTGGCTTTAGGAAAAATGCAGTCTGAGCTTCTGTTGATATCTCTACCAGCCATGCCAAGTCCACAGCTTTGTAGCGCCATGGAGCGTATAGCACAAAGAGGTTCGGCAGTCTTTTGTGCAAGAAGGCGCTCATGGATGTCCAGTAGGTTGACAACTAGGATGTATTCTAATACCTTGTTTTTACAGACCCAACGCCAGCTGCTCTGTCATTTTCATCAGCTTTGTGGACTTTTTTGTAGCTTTTTACCATGCCGTTTAGTATACTAAAGTATACTATAGTATCTTTAAGGATCGTAGAATGCATTGATTGTCTTTATCAACCACACATTGACTCACCATGACAGCTAACTATTGATTACTATCGCATTATTGGACATCGCATTTTAGGTCAAATTATATAATTTGTTTCATGAAAAGTAGATTATTTTGAATCCTCATTCATTTTATTCATCTTCGACCTGAGCGCTTATTTGAAAATATTTTAGCCAATTTTGACCTATATTGGAATACGACACATATTTTGGAAGTTAATATATGCTCCTCACATCTAATTATGCATTTATGCTAGGTTCAAAACGAAAGTACCAATCATAAAAAGCATCATACACTTGCAAGTACAGAAAATGTATAGAAACGAACCGTCCGTAAAATAAAGATACAACTTTTTGTAGCACTTAAGCGAACAAAATATTTGTCTTTTATGTAAAGGACGCGAAGTGTAACATGTTCTTATATCCGGAATTTGTAATATACCTGGTGTAGTCCGAGAAATCGATAGAGACTGAGATTGGGAAAGGAGTGTAAAGAATTGTACATCAAACCTAAGCTAACCTCGTCTGTGCCATAGTTGTTATACCCTTGCAAGTGCTCTCTTAAATTTGAACAGTACTTTCTTGTGTATAGTTTTTTAGCGCTTCCAACATAAGGTCGGAATTTAAATTTGCTTTTTTTTATATATTTTAAGCTATATTGATCCATTTTTTAGCCTATTTCATCTAAAATAAGAGCATATTCAGGATATGATCATCTGGAAAAATTTGCAATATTAACATTAATTTAGTTCCAAAATTCCAAATTCCATAAAAATCCTAAAATCCAATATCAGCTTACTATAAACATTATAAGCTGTTTTTTTTCTGGTGTTAGTGATATAAAAATTAATATTTATTGGGTGAAGTCCTTTCATAAACAGATTCCGATATCGTTCCAATCTTTTGTGCACTTTAATGCTTTTGCAACACCATCTATCTGCAAAACTGTGGGAGATATGAGGTTGCTTCTAGCTCTTTCTACCTCAGAGATTTGATTGTTCGTACCGACAGTCAGACAGACACGAGGACATGGCTATATCGACTCGGCTGTCGATGCTGATAAAGAATATATATACTTTATTGGGTTTAATATACTTGGTTTGCCTTTGGTTCAGTGAATATGTGAAAACTGGTAAATGAAAAAATTGTATAAGTCATTGTCCAATCATATCCACTAAGTAAATGGTCATAGCATAACTAATAGAATAATTCCACTTATTGACATCCACTTTTGTTTTTCTGTTATACTTTAACTGTTAACAGAAAACACTTTGAACTTATGTGTTTTTTCAAAGTGTTTTTTAAGGACAGATAATTTGTTCTCTCAAAAATTAACAGTCAACAGAAAACACAAAGACATTTCTAAAAAAATAAGGCACTGTGAGAAACATTGCTTATGATTTTGTTTGTGTTTCTGTCAGTGAGAAACACATTGAAAATAAGAGTTAACTGTTTTTTTCGACCTCTGATATTGATCCATTTTTAGCCTATTTCATCTAAAATAAGAGCATATTCAGGATATGATCATCTGGAAAAATTTGCAATATTAATATTAATTTAGTTCCAAAGTTCCAAATTCCATAAAAAATCCTAAAATCGAATATCTGCTGTTTTTTTTCTGGTGTTAGTGATATAAAAATTAATATTTATTAGGTGGAGTCCATTGTGGTCACATATTCGTAAACAGATTCCGATATCTTTCCAATCCTTTGCGCACTTTAATGCTTTTGCAACACCTGGCGGTGCTTGGGATTTTATGCTTTTAAAAATCACATCCGCTTCCACTTAGTTTCATGGCCTTTGCAGCCACCAGGCGTATACTTAATACGGTTTTGTTTTCCTACCATCACTTCTGCTTAATTGAAGCCGTAAAAAGCTATACAAGCGCAATGTTGCGTAGAATGAGCGTCAGATTAAGACAAAGCACCCAAACGAACCGATGCAACTGGGCAACAGGCAAAGCTCCCGGACAACACAAGCAACAACAGGGGCCACCATATAAACTACTGCCACGCCACATTGCCCAGAGAGGAGTAGCACAATACAAACTATAAAAATGAAAAAAAATCGAATGCAGGACACCCTGGGTGGCAAAAGCTTCAATGGAGTAGCTGAACGGCCAGCGCCCATTACACTTACAGGGCGGGACACGGACACCATTTGGTCAGTGTCAGTTGCAAGCGCACATTCTGCTCGCTGCAAATGACATAAACTACAGTGAAGCGACAGTGTTTATTGCATTTCATGGGTAGCGGCTTAATGACTGCACTGGCCACGGGGTTAAATGAAAAATATGCAACAGATTTGAGGGAAAGCGTTGCCTACTAATAAGGGCTAAGCGAATTTCTATGCAAGATTTCTAAATAATTGCACACCATTTTATTTGCTTAAATTGTCAGCCATAAAATATTACGCCCGGCCCGGTCAGCAGGTTCCCAGCAAATGGAAGTTTTGCAACTAAGCTGAGCGCACTTCAGTCCATTCCGCCTGCCTCTCGGCCAGCACTTGAAACTTGCACTGCCATTTGGCCACCTCCGCTCTCCGCGCACTTCCCTTGGCTGACCTCTTTTGTGTGGGTGTCGAAGTCTCAGAATTTATTTTTGCATCTTTAGCATTCTCGACAATTTTGCAATTTATTGTTTTCTGTGTATTGAGGTCAGTTCGTTAGTGGAGGCTTTTCCTTTTGTGCTGTCTCTTTCGCTCCTTCCAGCGCTTTCTAGTTGTGTGCTGACCAATAAAAAATGAGGTTAGTTGTGTTTAGACAACATGGCCCAAAGGCCAAAACACAAACGAAATTCTGTGTATTATATAGATAAAATGCTTCTTGACATATTGACATACTTGGCCAATTGATTGATCTACTCGGCTGTGGCATTTACCCTCATCATTTTCATTGTCGCAAACCTTTTTTCGTTATGCCAAGTAATTAATAGGCAGTCACAGTGGGAGGGAACTTGTTGATTCAAGGCGCCGAGGGAGGTATTGTATTTACACAAATCACAAAACAATAGAAAAGAACGCCCCCCGGCGGTTCGCCTTGATAGCAGCACACAATGTTGACAATATACACGGACACGGACATTTCACTGATATACAAATAGATGGCTGTATAAATACGTTGAAATGACACAGGAGTAACAGCAACAACAACAACAACAACAGCAGCAGCAGCAAACATCAATTGTCATTGTTATCAAGTCAACTTGCCACCTCCCTTTCAGATTTTTCACACTGACATTGACAGCAAGTTACTGAAGTCATCCAGGTGGAAATGGGGGAAAATCCAGCGCAGTTTGCCAATGGTTGGGGGAAAACATGAAAGGTGTTACATTGTTGACAATCTACATTAATAATGGGAAATGGCAGAAATAAAGCAGAACAAAATATAATACTACGCACTTATACAGCTGTTTTGTGTTATAATTTTGAAACACATGTTTTTTAAATTTTATGTTATTACTCTATTAGATTTTAGTAGGATGTTTAGCAGTCAGATAAACTCGAAAAATGCATCATAATCGGTTGAAAGTCGATAGAAAAGAGAACAGCAATCGATGGAATCTATTTTCCCATAGAAAAAACAGGTACAAAAAGATAAATTTGAAATGGATATTTTTTAAGATCCTTTTCATCAAAATAAAATATCCATTTTTTTTAACCTTTGGATGATTTTCAGCACCGTTGGTGGAAAACTTAAGATTCGTTTAACATTTAAAGCATATTTTAGTACCCAAAAGGATATTAAAACAAATCCATTCCGAATGGACATCGAAATCAGCCAACAATTTTCGAAAGCAACGCAGTACAGTCCATCAGCTAGTCTGAAGAAAACAGATCGTCAAACAAAATGTTAATAGAACTCAATTGGAATGGTACTGACAGACATAAAATCGGCTTCCGACTTCCTTATGCACAACGGCCACATCTTTAAGATGTCAGCCCTTAATTTACTTAAGAAACTTATTAAAATAATTCTAAGCTTTCTAACCCAGGGATCGTTCTCCGTTCTCATTGGATGAGCCCTTTCTGTTGCTTTCAAAATCCCTGCAGTATGCCTCCAGGGGTCCTACCTCTCCCTCCCTCTTTATACCATCTAAATCTCTGACTTTCCGAACCTAAACGGCCTCCTTATTTGCTGACGATACAGCAATAATCACTTCAGGGCTGTTACCAGCACACCTTACAGAAGGCATTTGACACCATTCAATCCTTTTTCACAAGATGAAAAATTCAGGTCAACTTTGACAAAACCCAAACAATATCCATCTCCGGAAAAAAAAGAAATTGTCCTATAGATCTGGATGGCACCGACATTACCTGGGAAAGGTTTGGAGTCATTAATGCCTTAAAAGTCAACTTTTAGGACGATGTAGGGTTTACTATTGATAGAATCAATTCCTTCTCGAGAGTTCTATATCCGTTCATCGATAGGAACGTTTGGTTATCTATTAAAGTCAAGTTATAGATGTTCCGGTCGACTTTACAGGGACAGTAATGGTTTGTAGAGCCTCAGTGTGTTCGGATGATGCCAAGTGTCATTCCAAAAGACTATAAACAGCCCAAAACAAGATATTCAAAATAATATTAAAGCTCCCTTGGAATCATCCCAACTCCTAACTTCAACCCAAAGCCAAAAGTTCAAAAATCGTTCTCTTACCGTTCAGGCTGTGCTTGAATTGCCAATCAGGCAGTAAGTTACTGAAAACAAACTATTTTACATATAGAGTAGATTAGCTTCTGACTTTCACATGAAACAAGAAATATTTTTATACCTTATATACTCAAGCAATATTCGATTCATTCTTGAGCGAAAAACTTTTGCACTGAAGCAGATGTTTAAACTAACGAGAAAGCTAAGCTAACTTCGTCTGGGCCGAAGTTTTTATACCCTTGGCTCGCTCAAAAAATACTCTTTTCCCATTTTCCGACCGATCGTTCGTATGGGAGCTATTTGATATAGTCATCCGATTTGGCCAAAAATTTGTAAAATGATCTGAAAGCATGTGAAAAAAACAAATACAAAATTGCAGGATGCTACCATTAAAAACAAAAAAGTTTTTCTTACTAAGACTATTTTTCAGACCTATCTTTTGTATGGCAGCTCTACCATATAGTTGTCCGTTTTTAATAAAACTTGGTAGAATTATACAAAATCATCAGAAAACCTACGATTACAAAGTTTGGAGACGTTTCCATTGAAAAGACAAAAGTTTTTCTCTCTAAAAATAGTTTTACGACCGATTGTTCCTATGGGAGCTATGAGATATAGTCATCCGATCCGATCGGTTCCGAAATATTAGTAGTGTGCAGCAAAAAGAAGACTCTGTGCAAAATTTCAGCTCGATAGCTTCAAAACTGAGAGACGAGTTCGCATAGAAACAGACAGACAGACGGACAGACGGACGGACAAGGCTCAATCGACTTAGCTCGTTACCCTGATCAAGAATATATATATAGTTTAAGGGGTCGAAAATGAATATTTCTATGCGTTGCAAACTTCTGAGCGAAATTATAATACCCTTTGCAAGGGTATAGAACTTTGATGAAATTGACAAAGAGAGGAGAAGATTCTGACAATGCGATCCTGAAGTCAAATAACAAAATGTTTGATTTGCCTTAAAGGATGAGAATATCTGAAGTTTTTTCAAGCCTCTCTATGCAGTACATTTCGTCTATAATTTTAAATGTTGACATCCACTTTGTTCTAATTAATTATCAACCCTGCTCAGCCTCCACTTACAACGACAAAAGTCCCCAAAATTAAACACATAATTCACGACAGCTTTCGAGGCGAATACAAAATAAATTAACTTTCTTCTTACTAAAAAATCCCGCCACCTAGAAAACTCTGACTAATGAGTAGCCGCTTGCTCTGTTAATATTTTATGTACAAGCTTTTGCACTCTTCTGCCGGACCTTGCCTATTAAATTTTAATGAAAACAAACAAATAAACAAACCCCTAATCACTGAGCAAGTAATTTGCCCGACTGCGGGACCCCTAACTCTCACTTCCAAACACACACACACTACGGCCGGCTCAACCCTTTTCCCTCGTTTTTGCTTACTTTGAATCGCTTTGCTTTTGTACACACTTTTTCCGTTTACTTTAACCTTTAAGTGTTGCCTTGTTCTCGTCTCGGCCCCCCGCACAGCCTCCGCAAGTTCTCTAGGCTGTTGTAAGCTGATGCCATGCCCCCTCCCTACTTAGCCTCAGACTTAGTCGAGCTGTTGACATTGTGTGCGGTTATTGTTGTTGTTGTTGCTGTGTGGCAGGAAGCAAACACTCAAAGCTGCTGCACCGACTCGAGCCTCAGGCTCAAGTGTCTGCCCTCCAAAAAATGCGGCTGCCAGGGTCGTTTGTTCATTTGCATTCGCAAGACTTTTGTCTTTTGCATATTTTGCTTTTTGTCTTTTGAGTTGCACTTAAAAAATGAAATAAAATAAAAGAAAACTTATGTGAAATTAAAATTGGTGACGCAAATGCAAATGAGAGAAACTGGGGGCCATGTCAAATGGCAGAACACACCAAACGAATTGGCATATGTCGTTGGGCCAGGTCTCAACTAATTGGGTTATGTGCTCCCCAGATGCTCGTTGTCAGGCATTCACATTGCCAATGACTTTGATGGCACTTAAACTGCACTTCATTTGCACTCGAACACACACACCCAAACACAAACACAAACAACTAGATACAAATCTAAGCCATAACAGCAGAAGACACAGATGTGAGCAGGTGGGGTGGTGGTGAACACCTGTCTGGCCAGTTGGTTGCATTATTTACTAAGCACTAAGAGCACATTCTGAACTCAGACCCGAAACCCGTGTTGCCAATGTTGTTCTGCGGTGGTGAATGTGAGGATTACTCTGGCCATGTAGAATTGTGGTTAAATGGAAACTTGTTAAACTTGTGTTATTGCGGTACTGAAAACATACATTTGCGATTCAACATATTTCAAAATCAAGCGGAATGATTTTATATAATAAAAAATATAACAAATAGCTGATTTTTATCGACCAAAATAAAAGTTTTTAAATAAATTGCCTTTTGAAAGTATGCTATTTTATTAAATATTAATAACATAGTGTATTGAAAGTTTCTTGATGATTTTAGAGGATTCTAGGAATCAGTTTTCGGAAATGGTTTATCACATCTAAGGTATTCCTAATTTGAGCGTAAGTTGCTTCAAATTCATAATTTGACCCTTCTTAGGAGCGTTTCCTGGTAATCACTTCCGTTTGTTTTGACCCACTTTTATATTATAGCATTTAAATTAACTTTCCCAAAGATATACCATTATAAGTACATGTTTTCAAATTCCAATAAAACGTGTCCTAAATTGTTCAAAACAGGCATTTTAAGCAATTTAAAGCTCCAATTTCCATCAATCGAGATGGACCATTTCCGAAATCAGATTAATGCTCTGCACACGGAATCAGAAACAGTCTTTTAATATAATGAAAAAAGTCACATATTGTGGCCTAGTATGAAAAGAATAGTATTTATGTCATATTTGCCTTTCCACCAAGTTATTTTGCACATCAACTACATCATTACTCAGTGGAATTAGACAAAAGTGGACTGCATTCCAAAAGCGGGAAAGACCTTCCATATCAGACGAAGCTACTTTGGAACAACCAGCTTATCAACTTATCTCTTTAAAATGTTGGAAAGCAATCTATTTAAGAGAAGCTATATGTACTTTGCTCACATCTCCTGTGCAGAGTTTGTTATGGAAAGCCACATCTATTGAAACTACACCTCACTCTCTAGTCACAAAAACAGAGGACTCACAAAGAATAAGGAGTACGCACTGGCGGAATTTCTTGACATCAAATCAGCTTTTAATAACCTCCTTTTTAGCACAATCACTTCTGTTCAAGCAGATCCGGAAGTACAGGTACTCCTATTAGACTTTAACTCGACTCTGACTTATCAGTAAGTCACAATTTGCATTCTTTCGCTGCTTCTATAGGTTTTAACTGTATGAGCTCTTAAGACTCATGCAAAAGCGAAAACACACAGTGATCGCGGAGGATGTTGTTATAACAAGCAGCGGCAAACTACCACAAACTAAAACAACTTAGTGCAGTAAGTGGACAGCTGGGTATGACTTGGTGTCAACCCAACTTATACTGATCTTGTGCTTTTCAACAGTTTTAAAATCTTATAAAAATTTCAGGTCTGCAAACAGGTCTTGAATCGAACGGGTTAGAACCCGGAATTCCGACATTCAGAATACGGTCCACCGAACATTGAACCGAACCTCTTAAGGTGTCAACGCTGAACCTGTTCGGAACCTAATATTTCGGTTCGGTTCGACAGAAATAATAGACGAACAAAAATGCGACCTATTTCCTAGCGGCTTCTTCTATTATCCTGATGGTTCTGGAAGACTGAGTCTTAAGTTTAATGTAAGCATCTTTGAAAATGTTCAGAATTACTATTAGAATTCCCACCATATTAGCCTCTGTTGCTTAGGTTCCTCGAATGATTCACCATACTAGAGCTTAACATTACTGTGCAAACCACGCTTTCGCTCTTTCCTACCTCGTAGGCGTAATTTGCTCCAAATCACCTTCGAAATCGAGAACAGTTCAAATCCTGGTTTGAACCCGCCCCACTCCGTAACTAGTTTATCTCCAAGTCCCCTAATCCGCAGGCCTGTGGCTTACAGCGGTCTTCTTAAATGTCAACTCCAAACCATTCCATTAAATACTAAAAATATATTTCTGATTATAATTTAAATCCAGAATATAGCAATCTGCGTTACAAAATATGGTCATATTAAACACATGTCACATGTCATATCAACGCTAAAAAAAATCGTACATATATATGGGAGAGTCTATTTTGAAGCTAAGAAATAGTTAAGTATTATTAATAATATCAAAATGAGCTAAAACGACAAAAAAACTTTAAGCTCAAATTTTTCAAAGTATAGACAAAATCCGAAAACACATTCACAAAAATGATCTATAATTACCTCATTTCTTTCAATATACTTCAAATGGTTGGCTAGTTTTACTCATTGTCAGATTGACAACATCATTGTCAGAACATCCTCTAGAGTCTTGCAAATTTATACGGAATTTCCATTTAATACAACAAATTCTTTTCCTCACTTGGTTTGTTTTTATCTTTATAAAGTTCTGAATATTTTGCTATCAATAACAAATTACGTTTAAGGCAATCAAAAAATCAAATCTCAGTCGATGACTCAAATGTGTAATTCGGTATATCGAACGTGACATGGTCGCATTTGATTTACCGGTATAGCGAGTACTTTCTATCGAAAGCTATCAAAAGTGTAAGCAAAGACTGTGTGACACTGGATTTTCTGTGTGTTTCAGCCCTTGAGTCCGAACAATTCTCAAGCATGCGAAAAAGCACTGCCAGTTGCACTACCTGTAGTTATTATATCATGATACCAAATCACATTTGTTCAGCAGAATTGACCTAGATCAATCGGTTTTTTCATATAACTATAAATTACTTTAATTGAAACTAAAAACTACAAACTGAAAACCTCAGAATTCGAGACGATTTTGTAGCATCGAAATTAAGGCAATTATATGTTAATTTCCATGATTTGTCAAAACACAACAATGAAGAACAATAAGATGACAGTGATCTGTGAATGAAGGAATCAACCTTTAGAAAAGACACATATCGATTTCTAAAAACAGCAAAATCTCGCTTACAAATATAACCTAAATAACGCTGGAAATGCCCATGCAATAATTCATTCCCCATTTCCATTATTGACATTTTAATTTTGAACTTGTGAATTGAAAAATATTTCTTCTTATCCGGATCCAATTGCTGACAATGCACAACCCCAAGCTCTGTGTATCTTCAACAATTTTCATTCTCAAGATGCAATTAGCTTAAATCACTGGCAGCCAATCAACCAATGTGCCTGCCACTTACAAACTTTCGGCCAACTTTGCCTGGCCCTGGGCACTGAAGTGTTATGCTCCTCCCATCCCCGCCCCATAAAAATCTATGCACCGTAACGTTGCTCCAGACAACTTGGCAGCTGCCTGCCATTTCTATTAGTCGTGGATTTTTGCATATGCCTTGAATAAATGCACTCACTTCGCCATCCCATTTAATACGTTCGGCCATGTTTGCATTTATCAGGTTTGTGTGCTGCTATTTGTTGAGATTTTAAGTCGGCCGGATTAGACAGACAGGGAGCGACCAAGCTGAAAGATTATTTGTATTTGGCAAATTTACGCTTATTGACAAACTGAAAGAGAGAGAGACAGAGAGTGAAATGTTTTTTAATGAATCGACCAGCTTTCACAGGCTGCTGGAGCTGGTGCGGAGAAGATAGGCCGGTCATTTATTAAAGTGTATTTGCATTTAAGCCAAAGCAAAGCGGAAGGGGGTGGCTGGAGAGACGCTAAGTATTAATAAAGGACTATGACAACAGCAGTTAAGTCAAATTAAAGACATAAGCTAAGAGACTAGCACACTAGGCAGAACTAACTAAAATAACCGGATGTAAATTATACTGAAAAGCATCGGAAAATCGGGGCTTCAGGGAGCCAGTTGCTTCTGAAGATAATTTTATTTCAGGGATACAAACCGGTTCTGAACCGAACCGGCTTTGAACCGAAGCGCTTATTCAAGCTGCTGAAGCTAACCGAAAACCACAACGAATATCGGTTCGGTTCGGTTTAATTCACTGAAGAGTTTCAAGTCGTGAATCGCTTTCCTTTAGTCAATGATAATAACTTATTTAGGAACTTAAAAAGTTTTCCTAAGATAATTTCTTACGATGCCTTGAATCTAAGGATGACTTGATACATATTTGACAACATGTTATTCTATAAGTCTTTTGTGATTGCCTGCCGATCTCTAGTGTACAATATTTTTCAAACTTTCCTTAGGACTTCTTTACCTTAATTCAATCTAAACCAAGAGTGTTTTTTTCTCACATAATATGCTAAATAGGACGTGCTCCAGATGCATGGTACGAATTCTTTTCTAGCCGACATTCTCTGTTTTCGACGGGCATTCCTCTAGGAAGTTACAGACGAGTCCTGCAAGTCTATCATACATTTTGGACAATTCTCTAAGGATTTTAAAGATATTTAAATGGTTTATTGGAGTTCAATTTCCAAAGTGTGCGAAGGCGAAATAAAAAATATTTTATAATGTACCGAACCGAAACCGCGGTTTAGCTAGCTCAAAAAACCATGTCATGAACCGAACCGGCGGTTCAGAAACTGTATTAACCACTGAACCGAACCAACACTTATATTCGAGAGGTTTGCATACCTGTTTTATTTTGAGGAACTCACTTCAGTGTTGCATTAATATTTTGATATTTTAAAATAATTTCTATAGACTTTATAAACGGTGCCCCATCAGCGACTCTCCTTGAAGAGACGTGTTCAACATGTTCTTCTGATCAGTTTAAACGCAATTTCGATTTATTTGCAAGTTTTTTCAAGTAAGCAGATCCAAAAAGAATCAAATTGGAATGGATAGATTTTAATATAATTATTTTGATAATAAAATATTCATATTACATATCCTTTGGATGATTTCAAGCTCCATTGGATGAAAAATTAAGATCTATTTAACATTAAATGGATATTTTATTATCCAAATTTATACCGAAACCATCCAATGGATATGTTGTAATATCCTTACTCAATCGAACATCATAGTAATCCCTTTTTAATCATGAAAAGGTAACGAAAAAGACCTCATCAAGTAGATTTTTGTTAAAATGAACTTCCAAATGTGGGGTGGGACTTTACTTATTTACCTTTTTCCAAACCTTTTTATAAACGGTTTCTAGTACCTGATAATTTCCTAATTACTAAAAAACAAAAAATTATCCTCTTTGCAATCACCTCCAAGTGTAATTTTCATTTCCCATTTCGATTATTTCATCGGTGCCAGGTGACCTTAAAGGTGCTCGAGTTCGCCGCGGATTCGGTTCGTGTCTACCAACAATATCTCAAAAATTGAATTTTTGCCACGCGGCACCCAAAATAGTGCAAAGTGGCCAACTACGAAACGCATAGAAATTAAATGTGTGAGTGTGAGTGTGTGTGTGTGTGTGTGTGTGTGTGTGTGTTCTTGCAAAAAACAAATCCGGGGCATGGCGTTGAAAAGGCAGTAGGCGAAACCACTCATCGCGCCGGCTGCTAAGCGAACGTGGCCATAATTCAAACGACGCGCCAACTACTTAATGTTATTAGATATGTCTAGCTAGGCCTCCTGTCACGCCCACACTGCTGCACGGATTTGGCCAGCCTAGGGGTCTGAGTGTCTGTTTCGGTTAAGTTTATGCTGATGTTGTTGATTACAGCTGCCGTTGCTACCTCTGCTGCTGTTGCGGTTGGCCGACTTTTGCCGCCAGACCAGTTTTCCTCTTCTTCGTTTCGAGCTATTTTTTGCTCCATTTTTTGTGTGCTCAACTTTCCTACGTTGACATTTTGTTTTCAACATTTCCTCTGTCTCTGCGTGTGTAATTTCTGTTTTCTTGGCTAGTCCTAGGGCCTGTGCCTGGGCCTGGGCCTGTCTGGCTGCAGGTGCTGCATTTAAAATGAAATATGGCAGACATTTTTGCGGTTGAGATAAATGCGCCGCAGTTTGTTTGCGCTTGCGTTTTCAGCCGGCTAAGTTATTAGATTTGTTTTTGCCCTCCATCTTCTCCTATATCTGCATCTTTGTTGCCTGACTTGGGAGCTGAATGCTGTTTTTGTGGTCAATGTGGGTTTTGTTGCCATGTGACAATCGCAATTAGGTTGGCCAAGTTCATAATGAAATTATTTCAAGTCGGTTAGTTTGATTAGATTGTTTAAGTATATTTCAAGTAGCTTCATTCGTAAATTTTATTTAAGAGTTAAATATTTATCCAGGCCAGTTACTCTTTCTTGAACCTGGATCCTGCAAGTGCTCGAAAAGTGGCTAAGTTGTACGAAGAATTAGCGGAAAAAATTTCAAATCTCTACCGAAATCACTGAATTTGGAATCTTAAAGTTTAAAAACTGTTATTTGTGTGGAAAAAGGGTGAAAGCATTTTAAACAAAGTCAGAAAGTCGGTCAAACCCGACTATAACATACTCTGCACCAGCAAAAGCTGTGTGTAAAGTGCTGCCAATCGCTGTTGTGTTTGTTTTCCCTACAGCTTGACGATCGTTTATCCAATCTTCATCATTTTCCTTGGCGGATCGATAAATAATCTTGATTTCTAAATATGTCCAGAAGGTACGAACCTTCTAAACTTAACCCTTAAAATTCAGCACTAAAACGTAGAACTGCAGTGTTAAAAAACACCTACATATTAAGGTATGATTTGTGATGGTTAAAGGTTAGAATTACCTTTCTTGTCTTATTTTCTTAAATAACCTTTTTATATCTTCAACACTTCCTACATCTGGGACTCAGTGCGGTACTGAACACACGACCTCATCGACCTCACGCGAGACAGTGCCACAAATAACAGAAAAGAAGTAAAGTACAGTAAAGAACAGTTCAGAATCTAGCTACACACTCAGCAAACAAGAATCCCGGTGGTGTAGATGGCAAGATGTGCTTAAGTCCAGGTCAAAGATAAAAATATTGGTTTATTGTTATTTGTTATGATTTTAGAAAGACAAACCTGTCTGATTGGCCTTTATGTTTGGCGGCTGTTTTGAGATTATTTTTAATTGAGCAAGGTGGTTTTTTTCCCGTGATCATCGAGTTGGTTGGGTAAACCAAATTTCCCGAGCGAAGTCGTTGAAACAGAAGTCCGCTTTTTCTGGCTCTTGGACGGTAGTTTTTATCCCCGTTACTCGAAGAGTAAAAAGGGTATACTAAAATCTTGCAAATGTATTGAACAAGCAGAAGGAAGCATTTCCGACCCCATATAGTATGTATATTCTTGATCAGCATCAAAAGTCGTGTCGATATAGCCACGCCCGTCTGTCCATCTGCCTGTACGAACACTTAGATATCAGAGACTAGAAAAGCTAGAGCAACCAAATTTTAAATGTAGACTAGTATTGTCTGCACGCGATCAAGTTTGTTTAAAATTTGGGCCACGCGGGGGCGGGAGGGGTCCCGCCACCGAAATAAAAAGTTGAAGCTGAATATCTCCTACACTTTTTTAGATGTCGAGCTCAGATTTAGCAGTGTAGTGTATGTGCCCAATATCTACAATCTCACAATTTTTCATAAGGATTAGATAATAACTGGCAGAATTAAAAAAACGTTGCATACTTATCTGATCTGCATGAGGTTATTAAACACGAATTGCCCCGCGTAAAGGGAATTTCAAAGTCGGGCGGGGTCGACTTTAACTTACGCTATCGTTTTTTACTGTACTTATCTAAAACTAAGGCATTTGTCTCTGCGTTCTAAAGATTTTCCGTTCCTATCTTCTTAACTATTCTTAGTATGAGTAGCTCTAGTGGATTGGTATTGGTGATCGTGGGTTATTGGCCAACATTGGTTCTCTATGAAACAAGAAACTTCCGAGTCTGCCCCTTTTTTAATAACTTTCCTTGTAAGTCGGCTTGAAAACGGAACACATTCGGATCTATTGGGGCGTGAATAATTCTGGGAATTGCTATACTCGGAAATTATACTGGCATTGGCAAGTTTTATAATCAGAAGATAATAATATATTATTATATATTCCACTTTTGAGCTGTCTGTCTGCCCCTTCTTAGTGCTAATAGCACTGTGCTATATATCCGAAAAAAAATTACATATCCTTATGTGGCTATGCTCCAAATATGCATCAGCTAACATTAGATTTTTGAACCAATAAAAGAAACGATTTTGTTCAGGGTGGTGCAAAGCCTTCCGGCTGGTGCACATAGCGAGGGCTTGCACCATCAGCTTAGCAAAGCGGAGCCTTTTTCGTGATAAATTACAAAGCTTAACTAGCTCGGCTACACTCCGCTGTCTGTGTGCCTCGCTGCCGTTTAAAAACTTAAACTTTTTTTCAAACAGAGTCCGTTTTTTCTTTTACCTCAAGCAAATGAAGGTTTAATAGAATTTTTAATGGACTTACAATAATTCAATAATCTTTTCAATTCAACAAATGACACTATGCATCCTTATTATCATAAGTAAACATGAAAAAGTAGTTTTAAGAAAAGCCAGGAATATGGTTTGCACAAAAAAAAGCAGAGAACCAATTTTAAATCTTTGAACGACACTCACAATTTAGGGCGGACATATCATGTTTTACATAGAGCCATAAGTCAAAAAATCCTTGAAGTATCAGAGTATATATATTAAGAAGTTGAGCAATCGAACATATTAGTTTATGTGACAGTTGCTGTTGTTGTTACAAATGTCTTGTATGAAATAATCCTCGAACCATACTCACAATTTATTGCACTTTTGGCACATTTGCACTTCCGTTCTGGCAGGCAGTTCTTCTACACGTCATTACGTCAGTTAAACGAATTCGCCTAACACTTTAATTAAAAATTTGAACAAACTGCCCTCCCCCCATTTGGGAGCCCCCCCTCAGAAACTTATGAATGACAGAAATAGAGACGGTGGCCCTTCTACGCCAAACTGTCTCTAAACTGAAGTGTCGAGCAAGAAAAACGCAAACGGAAGCGGAAGTAGACAGGCAGGCAGGCAGGCAAGCAGGCAGCTCAGATAGCTGCTTATTAAGGCAGCAACAAAAACAACAAGTCAACGCCAAATTCAAATGCGAATGCGACGTGCTCTACTTACATAAGAAATCAAACGGTTGGCTGCCCAAAATAGCAGGAGAAACAGAGAAAGAAAGAGAGAGCGAACTATGAAATTGAAATGTATTTTGTTCCCCCCTTTGCTGAAATGAAATAATAAACGTATATTGATATTTGCTTTCGCGATAATCAATAACATTTTTGTCATTTGTGCAATTCAATTTGCATGTGTGTGCTTGGCGGCACATTTGCTACAAATTATTTTATTGACAAATTTGCCTGGCAATGACGCTGAAACTGTTGGTAGTAAATTTGTACGATTTTTTTTGCTGGTTTCCATGAGTGAATGCAATGCCTAGCAGCAGGCGCCAAAAAGTATACACCACTTGATGAAACACATTTGTTTTGGAAGTCAGGCAACCAGAAATACCTGTGGGTATTTGTTACGCATTGCTATTATTTGCGGAAGTCAAAAAGCAATAGCTGTTCCTTCACCATGGAACATTCCGTGATCGAGGTCTTTCTATGAAGTTAATGTCCATTAAGGTACATTAAAATCCAACTATGTGGCCTGGTGCGGTGCAGCGGGTAGTGTGTGTGCCAGTCTATTTTGGGCTCCGTTCGAGGCAGTGCCAGTCGACTGTTGCCTTATGAGTTCAGAGAATATTCCCATATATAAACTGACATCATTTCATCTCACTTGGAGACTAAAAAGAACAGCAATATGAAAATTTAAAACAATATAGGAAATATTTCTGCTTTATCAAATCAAAAATCGTTTTTTAACGATTGATATAATATATATAAATAAATTTCAAAGATTTCTGAACTGTACATTGTTCCGTGATAGAAGATACTCGAAAACGTCAGCCAAAATCTTCAACTGAAAGAAGAATAAAGCGTTACTTAACTTTAAAATAGTCAATCTAAAATGCTCAAAATAATAAAGACCGATTTCACAACGTCTGTATAGTTAAAATTAGAACTAATTTACTCACTTGCTTACATAGCAGCTCCTTTGATTGCTTATGAATTTACTTGCATCGGAAACTACAGAGTGACTTGCTGTATGTAAGGTAATTGAAGAATGTTACGAAGTCTGTATCTGAATTTAACAAAATGTTGAAGACTTTCTCTACGAAAATATGGGTTTCTTCTTATGTTATATAAATTCGCCAGATTATAAACTGCAGCTTCTTTTGAGTATATTTGCCAATAGTTTTAGAAAAACTAAACACACAAGTGAGAATCAATTTATAGAATTCACACCAGCATCAACAACCGAGGTGATTGATTGTTGGTCAGTCCGCATGAACACACAGACCTTCTAGACATGTAATAAACCTCATTATTTATCGATCCTCAACGTTTAGGAATGATCAGATGGACGATAGTCTATCAATAAGCAGCACCGTATAAACAACGGCAGCAATCGTGATGAGCAGTACTTCAGTTATAGTTCAGGTAGTGTGACGCCTCACTTAAACGGTTTTCCCAAGAAATAACCAGAGCAGCAGAGTAGAAATTGTGCAGTAATATACTATTACGCATAAATATATATTTCAATACTGCCTTGATTATAATAAAAGTATTTTTTTCAATGGTCATGCAACCTTTTTACCAAATGTTGTGACTTCAAACCAAGTCTAAGCCAATTACTTTAAATATAAAATTGTTAACAAGGGCTACTGACACTAGTTACAGCCCAGCAAACATTTTTTATCGCGGAAGATAAGAATGCGATTCGCCTAGTAGGTATCGCTTTACTCTAGCGATATCGCACTATTATAGCATTCTCATCTCCCCACGGGAAGAAATGTGACACTATGCGATAACTTCCGGGCGATGAGAAAGCGACACTTTTGGGAGATAGGAAAAAGTCTCTTTTGAGCTATAGGAAAGCGATTCAGCCTGGGGATAAGAAAACGTCTCTTCTGAGGGATAAGAATGCGATTCTTCTTAGAGATAAGAATGCGATTCTTCCTTGAGTTAAGAATGCGATTCTTCCTGGAGATAAGATTGAGACTCTTCCTAGAGTTCTGAAAGCGTTTCTTCCTGGAGATAAGAATGCGACTTTTTCCAGAGATAAGAATGCGATTCTTCCTAGAGTTAAGAAATCGTTTCTTCTTGGAAATAAAAATGCGATTCTTCTTAGAAATAATAATGCGATTCTTACCCCCAACATAAGCCATACAAATAAAATGTGTGTTCGATTTCTGTTATTCAACAGTAGGGGAAATAGTTTATTTTTTAAAGCTAAGTGTGTCAAATTCTTTAAATATATATAGTATGTGTAATTTGAGAGTGTATGTATTTAGGGTGGTTTCTTTATTTGTAATAAATTTAAGTTTTGTTATTGATTTTGAATAGTTTCTTATTTATACGGTCTTCAGCATGCAAAAAATGTTGTGAACAGACTTTGTTAACGTCTGCATCCGTCGTCTTGGCAAACATATTATGAGCAATTTCTGAAAACAAAAGCCATAATTAGTGACATATATGCAACCAAAACTAAAATCTGAATGCTGACCTCTCGCCACCACTGCTGGATCGCCCTTGAAAACGTTGCCCTGTATTTCCATAACAGTTTAAGACAATTCTGGCTGCTTGTCGTCTTGTCTTTGCTCTTTTGGCTTTGATGGAGGACAATTCGACTTACTTAACGCAAAGCGCGAGGAATTTCAACACAAATTTTTAACGAAAAAAAAGATCTGCTTTTAATAAATGCACAATCTATTATGCCTCTCACTCCGTTGACTATTGAAACGGAAAGATTTTCCCAGGGGAAGCTGAACCAAAAAACGAGGCCTACTGTAGTTTGTGCTGAATCGGAGCCTGTGCACTATTGTCAACTTTACTGGCAATGGAATGTCAGAAAAAAATGTAATCTTTACATCAGAGAGACATCTCTTTTTAATATTTTTTAATAGAAGTGGTAGCATATTGCAACTCTGAAATATTTTGAATATTATTATTGTCTGACCGTTTGCTTAATAATGGCTTTCTTAAAAGCCACAGATCAAACATGTTACTACAGCGGACAAGTAAACACACATTTTCCAGAAGGAAGAATTTCCTACCACATTAAGTACATGTGTCAATTTTTATATTGGGCCGGTTTTTTCATCTTTTGAAAGCGTTGCCAAAGTATTTTACTTTGGTAACATTGTAAAAAGTCGTTGAATTAACTGCAAGAAGAATCGCATTCGGATCTTCTTAGGGAGTGTTAAGCGATGTATCGCCAATTCTCAGATGGGATGATGAAAAAGCGAGACCAACCAAAAAGTATCGCATTCTTGCCCCCAAGGCGATTTTTGAGGGATATATCGGCAATTTACCGAATGGACGGAAAAAATGTGATAGCACATATCGCCAATTTATCCCTTTTATGATAAAAATGCGATACCTAATGTATTTTGTTAGTGTAAATCGCCAAACTGTCTCCGAACTCTCCCCTCAAGCAATCGCCAAACTCTCGCATTGTCGAGGGAGATAAGTAACACGACAAAATGTTTGCAGGGAGACACTAGCACCCGATTTTATCTATTTTGGTTTTTTAATACTCTTTTTTACATCAAAACGCATTGTTTAAGTAGCGTGTGGTATGACCTTACATTTTTTCATACATCAATGTCCGGCCTAGTGAAAATAATGAAAATATTTTATTGTAATTAAAAATTTTGCTAGCCAAACTATTCTCAAAATATATTGTAATAAATCCTAGAGCAGTCAGTTTTTTAGATTTGATTCTGAATAACTACGAATTAAATAAAAGGCATAGCCGGTGTTTAAGTGGAATCGGCCCCGCTCCTATATTTATTTCAAGTATGCAGTTTAGAAGGAGATCCATTGACAGCAGTTTAGCGATTTTTCTTAAACTTCTGGTAACAACCCTGAATTTTCAACAACAGACTTCATCATTTCGATCACAAGCCTTTTTTGAGAAAACTTGCCATTCAATAAATTCCAAAATTTTAGGGCCAAAGCTGGCTTGTCGACACTGTTCCCCAACAATTTTGCGGATTTTTAAAGTGCCCACCATTTATTTTAGAGTTTTAGTAGAGGTTCCACCAACTGTCATTGCTAGACACAGCTTGTGTAATTTTTTCAGAATTTTAAAAGTTGTGGAATGTGGTTAAAATTAATAAAAACATCTAGTTGTGCCAGTACGCTGGGTGCCAAACGGCTCAAAATACTACTTATATTGAATTCCCTGAAAGTATTCATCAATATATTTTCATGTATAAAATATTAAAGACGTAACTAAAATTCGCCGCTTAAATATGTTTATAGTCCTTTCAAAGTGCCTTTTTTTTTTTACTAATTTGTAGAACAAAAGTAGCATTGAAAATTCATATATTTATGTTTTACTTTGCGGTTTTACCCTGAGTGAATAGATTATACAACTTGCAACTTAATTGCCTTTTCTCGTATCGCAGAAATTGTATTATTACATGCTAATTCAGATCTGGCGGCTTGTATATTCTTGCACCTTGATTGATCTAGTAAAAAGTCTTTAGTTTGAATTCTAAAGCTCTTTTGACTCCTGGAGAAGCATGCTAAATTAATGGATGACATGGATTCCAAATGAAAATGTATTTTCACTTGTCTGATATGTCTTTTGAGATGCTAACAAGTATAACAGTCAATGTGAAAAACTTAAAAAATTGTCAGATTATACGAGAAGTAGCCTATTCGAATTCTAATGAGTTTTTTGACGGCCAGTTCACAGTTAAGTTTATTGTGTAAACTGAGTTAATTTTCAACCATTTCATATTCATATTCAAGCTCAGACAAAATACTGCAGCATAAGGCAGACTAAAAACTAATTAAATATTTTTTTGTTGCTCTCCATTTGATAGGGGCACATTGTGGCCTCAAAACCAAATTAAAATTTAGTTTGTTGCCCCTTTGTTATAAAATATAAAAGTGCAGAGCTCAGCTTTAAAGTAATAGAGCTTTTGTTAGTCTCCTAGTATACTCAAAATGTTAGTGTATATTGTTGCATTCTTGCCAGTTCACAAATTAACAATTAAATTCTTAATTATTATTGTTACATTTTCTATAAACAAAGCCGGAACCAATCAAAATCTAAGAATATTGTTATGAATTTCAAATCAATTTTAAACAATTTGGTCTCCAATTTTCCTACTCATCATTGTGCTCACTATCTTTCGGTTAATGCGAGCAAAGCCTTGAACTTTGCGTAGAGCAACTATCCCTTTAACGAACTAAAACTAGAATTTTTTTTGGGAAAATAACATTTTTCAAAGCGCAGCTAAATGAAAGCAGCTCTACCCTCTGGCCGGAGATGGTTGGTCGAGCCTAATCAAAATGGCCGCTAACCATCAAATGTAAAGTACTTTTTCCTTAAATAAACCCTGCTAAATGCCACCACCACACTATACCAACGTTTCCTTTAAAAGCAACACGCACTTAGCAAACGCTTAATTAGCAATCAAATTAGTAATAACAAAGCAAACACTCACTCCCACACACACACTCCGCGTCCAAAGAGAACCCACATAAGCACGGGCCATAAAACGCGAAACAACAAACAAAACCCGTTGGCCTGGCCACAAAAGTCAACTTAAAATAAATTTAAATTTTAATTTTAATCTCAGTTGCTCGCACAAAAGCCAAATGCGGCGGCAGCCCTTTTGCTTCTGTTCAGCTGCGTAAGCAAGTTCCAGCGGCGCAGCTGCCGTTTTGTGTGCGTGTGTGTGTGTGTGCGGTCTGATGGAAGCCATTGCCAGGTCCCGGCTCACTTTTGTATGTGTTTGTGTGTGTGCACATTGCACACCAGAGTAAACTGTGGCATAAATGACTTAATCGCAAGTGTTTCGACAAACAATTTCATCTGAATTTCGCTGGCGATTTACTGAAGAGGTTACAAGATTGACAACTCACATGAACGTGCGTATGAGTAATGTCAGCCTGTTCCCAAATATGAGTAGGTGAAAGTCTGTTGAGATTTGAAAAGCTAAGTAACAATTTCCCTGGCCACCTACCACCAAGCCACTGAAAACTGATGCTTGATGATCGGCCGTCTATTTTCAATTTCAATTTTGTCATTTTCTAACTGTCCATCATTTCTTTTTGCTGCCGAAAATACATCTTCTAAATGGTTTAAGCCTGAATTCTTATTTAATATAATTAATCAATACTTAACTGGGTTGTGGTCTCTAGCTTTTTTCTCATTTTTGAACCCAAACTCAAATCGACTCTTTCCGGAACATCCTCCGTTTTGCAAAATGAAGCTGGTCTCTGAGCGGCTTTCATGTATATATTCATGCAATGAATGAATAAAGCGACGAGCTACGCTTCATTTCTACCTTTTGGCAGTGCCCGCCCCCCTCCACACACACTTGCAGTTGCCTGACATGACGTATACGCCGCGTTGTCTGACTCTGAACGGCAGACTTTTGATGTAATGTCTCCTGTGGCCGGGCAGGCCGCACAATTTGCGTAACTGGGCACATGTTGAGTCATCCGTGGCCCTGTGTGTGCGTGGGCGTGTTTGCCGCAAAACAATTGCGGCCCTTAAAGCATTAACTATAATGGCACACGGCTCTTCTGACCAGCATTGAGGCGGCTTGAAATGCCACTAGACTGTAATTACCCAGCTTGCATAATTTAGAAACGTGTTTTCTGTGAGTGGGCGGGCTTATTTGGCTTGACCAACGCCTTCACTGAGAGCAAACAGCAAAATTGGTTATTATTTTGCAATAATATTGATTATTTGCCCAGCGTTCGCCTGTTTTACCTGCCGCATTAATTGCTATCATCTAAATTCATATTTCCTGGCCCAGTTTAATTTGTGGTCAACATGCAAAATGTGTTTAACCAATTTCCAGATCGTTGGCAGTAGTTTGACCCTTCTGTTTGCCATTTTGCGGAAACCAACAATGCAAAATGAACATTTATTTGGCACACATGTAACTTGGCAATTAAAATGCGGCAAATGGGTTCTGACCGTATCTAAATTTGGTTAAATAGCCTAAGCCACTTAAATATGTGACCCATTAAATGATTCTATCAACATTGTGCAAACTCTGGGTAATGAGCATGGGGTTTCAGTGGAGCCTAATTCTTTAAATTTCAGTTTAATTTTAATTTAAAAGTTTTAAGTAAGGTCTATTACAAACACGTGCAGAATCATAGCCGGGAAGACGTGGGACATGGCACCACACATACTCTGGTGGCTCACGTATGGAGCTGTCGTGTGAGAAGATAGACTTAAGCGTACAAGTCCGACAGTAGCCTAGGAAGTCTTGGAGCTCTACCACATCATTTGCTTTAGTAAAAATACAACATTGCTTAGACTGAAGCTAGGAATTACTTAGTAACCCTAAGGGACTCTTAGAAGTAAGAGGTGGAAATTCCAATAATCTTCCAAATTAAAGACGAAATGGTGGTAAAGTTCCATTTCGACAGGAACTCAACTGTTCACAAAAGCAGTAAGAAAGAATGGTACTCACTAGAAGAAACACACCTCTAAGCTTGACTTAGAAATAACAAAACAAATTCGACCAGAAATAACCTGTCGCTACATTGCATACCGGGATACAGCAATGTCCCAGGAAACGGAAGGGTGCTCCGGCGCAATGGTAGAAGCAGAACCCTATAACAGGAAAATAATACGCCAAAAACAGTCTACTGGATAAACACCAGGGGCATGAGACAAGCAAAAGCATTAATAGTGAACCACAACCTCAAAGGGATCCAGAAATTAGTTCAGCAAGGAAAGAATGTCAAGAGGATACTGACAGCGTGCTCTACATGAGTAGCCCATGTAGAGGTGCGATCAGAGGCAGGTTGGGAATAACCAACAACCAAACATGTAGATACTGTGAAAAGAAACCGGAGTCCTCTGAGCGTAAATTAGCACACTGCGATGATCTAGCAAGGCGCAGTTTCAACTGATTAGTCGCATAGAAACCGCGAAAATTTGACAAACGTACAGGAAATTGGGCAGCTATGAGAGTGGAAACTCAGCAAACTAGAACTATATTGGTCGCGTTGCGACTTTAACATAGTTCGAAATATACCCAAAATATCCCGAAACGGCCCTAAATCAAATATTTCGAGACTGAAAACTCAAGCTTGATACAAGAACTATTTATATTAATTTCGTATATTCGTATCTACACAGAATCAATCCCAAAAGATATGAGAAGTCGGTCAATCCCGGATTTTCTCAATCCAAGTACGAACTGAATTGTCCTGATCTCGGATTTTTCAATCCTGGAATTGTTGTCTTGATCCGGACATTATCCCATATGGGATTGATTTTAGCTTGTTATCCGAATTCGACTTGATCCCTTATTAGGGTCAATTCGTATTATTTATATTATATTAGGGAAATTCGTACTTGATTTGATCTTAAAATCGCCTTGATGCAAGTTTGCCCGAGATTAAATTGACCTCTATATTCAAACTACACACAATCCGAAAAATGATTGTTTCTAAATTACCGAGAGTGTCTTTATCTCTTATTAATGTTACCCGAAAATGAGCTTCCCACAAGTGCCCCATGCTACTTATTTAACGACCTTTCTGATATTCAAACCAGCAAGTTGTTGCTTCCTCCTCATGCCAACATTGCTATGACTGTTTGGGAATTGTAAGGCATCATAGTATTAGTAAGAGAGATTTTCTTCCTCTCAGTTTCAATCGCTCTTTCGTTTTGACAGGGTGCATCCGTACTTACTTTATTCTCGAGTCAGAATTATTTAACTTTCAAGTACGGATTCGAGATTGACCGTAGCCTTTTTGGATTGATACACTCTTTTCAGGATTGTTTCATTTCTTTCTAGCTTATAGCAAGCTCAATTTAGTACGACTCAAGCTTGAGATTTCAATTCGAAGGTGGAGATCAAATCAATCTCTTTGAGCTTGATTTTATCTCGGAATTTTTTTTTCTGTGTGCCCTCATAAGTAGGATACCGCTTGTACTTAATTCAAGCTCTAAGTTCTGGACACGACGATACGACCTCTTCATATACAAAGTGGGAGTTTGGTCTTCGTGCAAACTGATTTCACTTTTAAAACTCAAAACTAAACCGTTTGACATCTGCGAAGCAGCTCGCAAGCTAATAAAAAAAAGACATGCAAAGCCTAAATTTTGAATATATTTTTGTAGTGAACTGAATTCTCTTGCACTGTCTGAAGCAAACATAAAGTCAAGATCAGCAATTAAAACTAATTAGACTGTTTTACACAGCTCTGTATCTTTATGGGGGGGAGTACCAGAAATCTGTGGAGATTTTCGTAAGAACGATTTAATTCTTAACGAAACTATGAGAACTTTAGGTGTAAAGTAACGGCTACTAGATTATAGAGAAGGGAAACCGTATGCACTAACAGCCGGTTTCAAATCTCTCAACTTTTGTCGTCTAATCTAGCAGCCCAATATTTTGGCGACATTTTGACAGTTTGAAATTAATTTAAAGAGAAGCAACTATTTCAACTAGAAACTTCTTTAAAGTCCAAAGAAAATTGTATATTAACATCGCATAGCAAACTTAGACAATATCAATTAGATATAAGGATGACTTTTCAATTCTTTTTATTCAGTTCACCCAAGTTTTCCAGCAGATGTTTCCTTCAATTTTATTTTCCTGAAATTTTCCCAACATGACAGCACAACTTAATTTTTTGTTTTTTATATTTCTACGTAGCTAACGAAACTAGACGCCTGGTGTCCTATTTTGCCTTTTTATATTCGCTCATTGTTTGCCATTTTGTTTGTGCCAAAAATAATATAAAATAGAGCCAAGCAACACGTCAGCGTCAGCACATTTGGGCCAACTTTGAACTGGTGCTTGAATACCTGGGCTAGCATTTCCAATTTTTTTTTCTGGGCGTTGCCGTGGCTGTGTTTTAATTAGCCTTGAGTGCGTGATACAAATTGTTATATAAACACACACAAACACACACACACGCTCACACACGCCCAACAAAATGTTTTAAGGGTCTAAAACATTGTCGCCACTTAATGTAGGTGGCCAGCATAAAAAAACTGAACAAGTCACGGGCAAAATAGTTGGCCAAGGTGCACGCCTGGAAAAGCTGCAAAAAAGAAGTGAAAAGCGTTGAAATGGCAGCGGAAATGAAATTAAGGAAAAGTGGGTGGAGCCGCCTGAAATAATAATACGAGTATGCTGGCCTTGTTGGCCCTTATGCAGTTTTGGAGTCGCCATGGCAAATGTTAAGGTTACCAAAAAAAAACAAAGGCCGTTTTTAATTTGCGTGTTTACTACCAAATTGCATGCCGGCAGCATTAAAGAACATACCAGCCCACGTACACACAGAAACCGGGAATTTTTCATAACATGTAAATTCAAGCAAACAACATTTAAAACAACATTCATGAAATGGCAAAAGGAAATGGTCGGGCAATCAGTGCAGCCAGCTGCCCAGACCTTGCCCTGTAATGTCCTCAGCCGATATCTTGCCGCATTTTTAAGTGTGTGTGTGTGTGTGTTTGTAAGTATGTAGATGCCTCGTTCTGACGCATCGTAAACAGTGAATTTTACACAGACAACTTTCAGTTTAATGGCACGAAAAATGTTCACAGACAGTATCAAGTGGGGGGAAACTTCTTGACAAGGCACAAGTTAAGAAACCTGAAAAGTTTACCCACATTTGTACTCGACTTGATTGAAGGAGAGCATGAAAACTGTTTTTGGCTGGTCTTTGAAGAAGAATACAATTTATTTGTGTTATTATTATGATTAATGTTCAAAATCCATCAAATTGTGTCCTAACGAGGTTTGATTGCCTTTTGTTAATCTTTTCGCCGTTGATGGATGTGTGTTGAAAGGAACTTGTGCCAAAAAGTAAAGATAAAATTTGAAAACAGCGAAAAGTTGTCTTTGGGTTTCCAAACTATCGTTCTTTTGATCTTTGCCAATCCTTTGGTAGATTAATTAATTATCTGAATTAATAATCATGTATAAAAGGAACAATCCTTTAATCAATAAAACTACGGGAGATTTGGCGCTTCGGTAAATCGGGAAATTATTGTTGAGAAAACCAAATGACTTAACCGCTGGTTATCTAGAGCAACAATTTTAACCGGCCGTTGGCTAACCCGAACTTTTGATAAATAAGGCCTCAAGTTCACACGAAAGTTGACTGTGAATTCGTCTATAATTCATGAAATGATAAGGCGCTGCCAGATCCTTTCCTTTGGTCATTTTGTGAATTCACAGAGGCTGCATAAACACACAGATGAAAAAAAGATCCCAAAAAGATCCATTTGGAAGGGATTTATCTAAAATATGCAAATGATCTTAATTTTTCATATCCTTTGGATTATTTTTATCAACTTTGAAAGTTTGAAAGAAAAAGAAAAAGAAATTTATTTAAAACAAAAGGGAAGCAAAAAAAGCATTTACTGCTTTGACAGTTTTTCATTTACTCTGAGTGTGTCTTTTCCAAATATTGTCGGAACATAAAGTTAAAAAGTTTTTAACTTGCTTTAACAGCGACTCTTCTGCAAATTATTATTAGTCAAACAAGAAAAAATCATTAAATCACGAAACCAAAAAATTGCAGGGTCTTATTGTGTGGGTGATGTGTCACGGAATCTCGCAGGCTATACCGCAAAACCCGAATAGAAAATGTTCGAAAAAATACATTAAAAATAAGAAATTCATCCAGGACGCCAAGGAAATCGCTTCGGTTGCTTTGCAAATCGCTTGAAAAATCCGTACTTGTCCCATCATTTCAATAGATATAATTTTCTTAGTGGGAAAGGTTTCTGTACAAGATAAATGTCCATCTTATCAAACAGGGTTACATCTCGTGCAAATAAAGCTCACCATTTGAAGCTATGAGAGAATTTAATGTTCAATTCCAATGTTTTATGCCTTTTTTTTTATATGTTAGTTGCAATTTAAGTCATGATCAGCAAAAAATAATTGAAAAACTTAAAAATATTCCATCGCCAATCATGATGTAAAACTTGGCAACCTTAAGCCCATTTGTTGTTGTTATATTTCTAAGATATTGCCGGAAATGGCAAGTAGGTGTTACGAAAAATGATGGAAACAATATTTCAACATTAAATAAAATTACAAATGTTATTCATTTCATGCAACTTATCCAGTAAAATAAAGTTGTTGACATTTCCAAAATTAATTTTGAATAGTTTACGGGGTGAATTCAGCTGAATATCTTCCCAAACACCTAGGACTTTGAAACCAACCGAAAGAGTTTTCTGACACACCGAGAATTGGTTTTATTTTGAAATATGGGTGGAAGAGATGTCTGAGACATCTCCGTTTCTTTGTTTATCACTCTATGAGCAAAGGAGAATTTTCGCACTTGTTCTTAGAAAAATCTTTCATAAAAATGTACGCTATAGTATTTAAGACGGCCTACATTCTTTTTTTTTAAATGATTTAAATTAGAAGGCAATATATTGTGATGGCTTTGCGGGGTAAAAGCTGAAATCCTTATTTAATAGATATTTCAACAGCGGAGACATTCCAGAACCGTTTGCCTGCACTTTAATTGAAATATATGGATAAAACTGCTATGGCGCATTGTAAAATATAGAACAACTACTTCAGTGATCCGAATTGATTGTTTTAAGAATAATCTAAAATGCTGAGCTTGAAAATCGATTTTTATGTAAACTTTTTAAGTTTTTTTTTCCAAAGGAAAGAAAATCCCAGAACTCAGGCAAAGCATATCTTAGAAAAAAAAATAGAGGAAAGTTAACTTCAGCTCGGCCGAAGTTCGTATACCCTTGCAGCACGTCTTCTAACTAATTTGAAGGACATATCCCCTGAAAACAAACCAGTTTTTCCCAATAAGACTACTTTTCTGACTCTACTTTTGTATGAGAGCTATACTATATAGAAGTCCGACTTCGACCAAATTTGGCAGAATTATGGAGAAGCATTAAAAACTAGTAAATACTGAGTTTGGAGACGATTGCATAAAAAACAAAAAAGTTTTTCTCACAAGAACTAGTTTTTCGACCGATCGTTCCTATGGCAGCTATATGTTATAGTCATCCGATCCGGCCGGTTCCGACGAATGTGCAGCGTATTTGGACCAGAAGACTTCTTGCAAAGTTTGGTGGCGATAGCTTTAAAACTGACGGAGGAGATGGACAGACGGTCAGACGGACAGACGGACATGGCTATATCGACTCAGCTCGTCATGCTGATCAAGAATATATATACTTTATATAGTCGGAAATGCTTTCTTATATGCGTTACAATCATCTGGACGATTTCCATATACCCTCTGCAAGGGTATAAAAACTGTCTTTTATCCAACTAATGGCCAAATTTTGACAAAAGATACAAATTTTCAATTTTTTTTTTTTTTGAGACAATAGTCACCAAAATACTAGGTCACTTTTCCTGAACGCACGTAGTGTCAGTTGAGCCAGTATCAGTTTAAGCTATCAACTGCTTAAAAGCCACGTTTCTGAAATGATAGGACGTCGTCTTAGTATACATCGTAATACTTTCACTGACTGCTGTCATTATATATTTTGCACCATATTTTTATATCTCAACTTAAACAATTAATTTTGCTGTATCGTTAAAGAAAACAACAGAAATTCTATAATAACAAGTACCGTTTGTGTTGAATAGTTTTTTTTGAATTCAGTGCGAAAGTAAAAGCTAAGAAATTGGTTTTATTGTAGCTGTAGCTTGTTTTGGATCATTATGAGATCCAATATATATCGAGTCGAGCAATAAAAACTGATAAAATGTATATGAATTTTAGTTTGGGAGCTTACGATTCGTACATAATCAATATAATTGACATGATTTGTATTTTTCACAACACAACTGATACCCCTCTCTCTTTCTCTCTCTGGTAAGTTCTCTTGTGGGCAGTTTAAGTATACGCATTTTGTTTCAAAATGTTTGGGTGCGCCAATGAGAACTTTGCAATGACACAAACCATTAAATATATTCATACTAAATGCATTTATTTTTATTCCCCTCCCCAACCCCCGCCACAACCACTTTACAGCGCTGCTTAGTTCTAATAAATTGTAACATTTGTGTCTAGCAAATACTCATACAACTTAAGTACAGTTATGCATAATATTCTCTATGTTATTCTCGTGTTCCTTGCAGTAAATCCGTCTCTAGAGCTAAGTTTAGATAATGATCAACAGACGAAAATGTAGTGAAATGAAAACCTAAGTTCGCTTATGTGAGTGTGTGTGTAAATTCAACTGTATAAAATACATAGAAAGTATTCAAAGGCGGCTTTAGGTCATCTCCATAAGCTTAAGTATCAAAATTTAATACTCTATATGTATATGTATGTAAAAACCATCGATGTGTATATGTATATGTGTGTTTAGGTGCTTTTTATACCCCTCCTTAAGGAAATTAGTTAGACAAATGGAAAATATGCAAAGAAAATTTTATAAATAACCAATTGCTTTTTTTTCTCATATGCCCGTGAAAAAAGTAAGCTTCAAGGCAAAAAGGAACACACACAGACAATACACCAAACAACCAAAGTAAATTGTATGCAATTTGATTGTGGACAGAGCATATTTTTTTGAATGTTTATTAAGCCAGAGTCGAAAATATTTATAAAAGCAACTAACAAACTAAAACATATTTTAATAGACATCAGAAAATCAAATTTTTGAAACATATTTTTTTATACAACCAAACAACAACAACAACAAGAACAACAAGAACAGGAACAACCAGAAAGAACACTGCGAACATGCACAAAAATATCTTTTGGATATCCCCCCCTAGCCTAAGTTGAAGTTAAGCACAGAAGTTGAGTTCCGTTTATGAAATTGAAACAAAACTAATTTATTTTTGATGGTTTCACCATTTTTTGTAAGTCATTCGGTTAAAGCTTAAGCAAGTAATCCAGAGTACAATCATTTTTGTCAAAACAGACACACACACGAAAAGGAAACGGCAGACGCCTGAGGCAGATTGAGCAGAAAGTGCGGCATATTTACAGGGACAGGGAAAACAAGGAAAAAAAAACTTTTGCTAACGATTTTTAAATTCATTTTACACACGCTTTATATGTATGAAGAGAAAAGAAATGCCAAGTAGAAAGTGAGATTAAAACAAGAGGCAAGTGAGAAGTAAATAGCTTTCTAAGTGAGTTAATCTGTGACAGAATACTAGAGGAAAGAGTTGACTGCATTTAAGAGCGAACAGAAATTTCAGCTTCACTCATTGTCAGAACCAGCTTCAAATTGATCAAAAAAACTTTAAGAAACTTGCAAGTTAGACTTAGTATAAAGTTGGCAGCGCTTAAACGCCATTTGAGCTTAAACTTTAGCTTCCAAACGAATAGAAAACTCAAGATAAGGCTTTAAATTCAATAAATTGTGAGGCTAGAGCTGAAAATAAAGCTAAGATCAGGCAAGAATCGTGAGGTTACATCTGAAAGATAAAGGATCCTGCGGGAAAAGTGAGTTAAGCAAGAGTGAAAACTAAGACAAAAACTGAGAAATAAGAGACAGTCGTACGGAAAATTGTAAGAGTACAAAAAAGGAAAGCTAAAATTGATGAGGAAGCTGAACACAGAATTGAAAGTTGGAAAGTTAATTTGAAAACAGGAAACCGCTACTGAAATACGGACATAAGAACAAATCAAATTGGTAAAACTTAGAGTCAAGGGTAAAGAAAGCGAGTTAAACCCGACGTGAGGCTAGAAACAATCACGAAAAATAGTAAGCAAAGTGAGTAAGTTTGATTTGAAAAGTCAGTTAATAAGTGAAGAAAAAACGTTTACAGAGCTTAAAAGGTGATAGTGAAAAGGCAAACAGTATAGAGGTGTGTTTAGAATCCTGGGGGGCAACAGCAGCATGTGGAACAAGAAACGATCCGAGTAGAATAGTGAGCATAAAACGGTTCCATAAGTTTAATCAACAAATATCTCTCACACACTATTCAAACACGATCAGGTTTAAGCTTAAAGCCGCCATTCAACCCAACACCGAATGTGTGTGTTTTAGTTTGTAACTAGAGTACCAAAAAAAAAACCAACAACAACAAAACACACACCGACCCGACCACTCCCTCTTCCTGTATTATCCATCATGTATGCAGCTGCTGGCGGCGCCTCGCTGGCCTCGCGCCAAGCCCGTCAACGCCAGCGCCAGCAAAAGAAGACCCAACAACTACAAGCGAAACTACATCCACCGAAAGCGGCAGTTGATCCGGCTCTAGCCAGTGGTGGGGCCTCCACCCCCACCCGTAGCCAGTCGCGCCAGTTCCATCAGCTGCCCACCAACTACCTGAGGGCACCACAGGCCCAGGGCCGCAAGCTCAGCGCCACCTACACCACGCAATCGAAGCTTCTACTGCCAATCGATGAGGGCGATACCCAGTCGGTGCTGCAGCTGCGCATGCACTCGCATTCCCATGGGCCGCATCATGCGCAGGCCCACAGCCATATGCTTGCCATACCGCCGCAGACGCCGTATCAGCAGTTCGCCGCATCGCAAGGACGCGTCTCACCGAGACTTGTGCACCGGCACTCGGGCGGCAGCAGCGCCGGCTTCCATCCGGCAGCGGCGGCGGCAGCCGCCCGCCTGCACAAGTCCGCCACCGCCACACTGCCGCTGGTCTCGCAAATGGAAATGGAGGAGGCGGCGGCGTTGCCATCGGCTGTGGTCGGCGTTACCTCGCCGACGTCTCTGCCCCTGGCTGAAACCGATGTGGAGGCCGAGGCAGAGGCCGACTTAGCAGGCGCTGCAGCCATGTTTGTACCCCACCATGATTCCATCATTGTGACGCCGGCCACGCCCATGGCCTCGCCTGGCCACATTGCTAAACTGCGACGTCCGGGTGTGGAGGATGCCAGCGCTGCGGTTGAGAGGCAACCGCTTACCGCCGAATACGAAGATGAGGAGGCCGTGCATCCGCCGCCGGGTCAGCTGGAGCGCAAGTGCAGCGTCTATCGTATGCGTCGCAGCGATGCGTTCGAGCAGGATGGTGTGACAGGTGGCCTGAAGCGGCAGTTGAGGGAACTGCAGTTTAGCTCCGGACCTCAGCAAACCCAGTATGAACCTCTGCTCACCGACGAACCGCAGTTGCTGTTCAAGGGTCTGGGAAATGGCAGGAAATTCCAACTCTGCGCCTACTGTGAGGAGGGCATTTGTGTGTGCGAGCATCTTGAGGTAAAATCGGATTTCAGCTTGTGTGTCTCTCCCTCTCTCTCTCTGTCTCTCTTTCTTATCCCAGTTACCAGTTGGCTTTTTATCTCTGTGTATGTGTGTGTGTGTTTGTGTTTTTGCATGTTCTCAGTGTCTATTTACCAAAATGTCATTGCAATTGCCTGGCCCCAAAAAGCAGGCAACATAAATGATAACCAAATATCGATACTGCCATTAAAGTTCTATTATAAATTACAGAGGAGCGGGAGAGGGATTTGTTGCAAACTTTTTTTGTGGCGGACCAAGAAAAGTTTCTTGCTAAGCCAATTGAGGGGGGGCTATTTATTGGCTTGTAAGCAAACAACCAAAACGAGAGAATTGTTGGAGAAGAATGCACTTTTAGAGTTGGGATGAGAAATATTAGAGGTTTATATTCTGCTCTAAATGTTTTACATATTTCTTATTCTTCCGTGTCTTAAATACTTACCAATTTGTTTATTTTTTACTCTTAATGTTAGAATATAAGTATAGGCTTTTCTTGGAATTATGTCCTTATGAGATTCATATCCTTTTTTTCGAAAAAACAACTAGAGAAGAGCCTACCAAAGTACCTTAAAACGAGTTGCGATTGTAAAATGTTTGATCTTTGAGTTAGACTTTTAACGTAACATGAATAACATCTAATAGCTAAGCCCTTTATATCTTTTTATATCTTTATTCGCTATATCTTTTTAGTCACTTTTGTGAAAAAATCATTTCCATATCAGAAATAATTTTGTTGCATGGATTGGGAAAAGCATTTCTTCCACTGAGTATGGGTAAATCAAAAGTTTAAGCTCTCGTAATCATTTGTTGAGCTCCGGTTAAGGTTTGGGTTCGGCCAGTAAGAATATATTTTGCGCCTTATCAGGTTCGGCTCACACTTCACAATAACTTCGACTGCGGAAGGGTTCCGCTCCTAGCTGATGTTCAGCCCTGATTTTAATGGTTTATGGGGTGCACTTGAGAAGTGAATGCTTAAACCATATACTGTTAGAAACCTATCAGTAAAAAACACAGAAAAAAACAACTTTAGGTGTCGCAATAAAAACTAAACAATTAATTGAAAAATATTATTTAATTTTTGTTGGGTAAGAAGAAGGGTAAGATTTAAGAAATGGTAATAAAAAAGAGCAAACAAAATATTTTTTGATTTGCATTGTAATTCAGGGTTCGAATTGCTGAAGTTTACTAAGACCATAAGCTTAACTTTAAACCTGAGCTCCCAAAATATGCTCAACTAATTTTTCTGTGCTGTCTTGCTCACCTAAATGACAGGTAGAACTGAAACAGACTTGCTCACTCTCAGAACAGAACACTTCCCAGCGGCGGAGAGCTAAATGTGTTCTGTCGAAAGTATGCATTACGCCTGACGAAAAAGTAATGCACTACACCTGCTTCTAATCTATAAAGGGATAGTAAACAGACTGCGTACGAGCTGCATTACAATTTTAAAAAAGTAATTCGCATTTGTAATGGGAATCCGATGCCAGTTCGGCTCTAGCATACATCCTGTATTACCAGTAATGCAAGTTGTGCGCACACCGTTTACAAAACGGCCATGCATATGGCAAAGTAAACCGGACTGTATGGGATTATTTCCGGCATACAGAAGGCAAAGTAATGCAGGAGTAATCCATTATGTAATTCCGATTTGCGACGCTGGGAAGTGTCTGCTTAAAGTGTCTTTTTTGTTGTGTTGAATATAGGCCGCCTACTTGTGTGCATGTGAGATATCATTTCGGTTTCATTTCTCATGCTAACAGTTTTTTGGGGATTGGGCAGTATTTTGGGATTTTTATGATTGGATTCCGTCAAAAAGTCATTTTGACTTGGTCAATAATTCAGTCATTTCGAATCCGAATCTGATCACTTACAACATGAATACACTTTGAAACACCGAAGTAAATTGCAAGTTTTTTTTTGACACAAAAAAACTATTTGGAAGTTGAAAAATTAAAACTCTAATTTAGATCTACACCAATGGGGTAAGCCCTCGGACCCATTGCTACCGCTGTCGCATTCAAAATTGCCTCGTTTCTTGACGCCACCTCGCACAAGGAGATGAACGTCAAGTGCGATTGCCTCGCAACAAATCTATTGCATATCGTCAAATGGCGCGAGTGACTACTGCAACGAAAAATATAAGCAGTGTGTGTCTGGCTTGTCGAGGTGGTTATCTCTAGTCAAATTACGGGCTCACCACTGCTTTAGACTGTTGAAAACAGTGAAATCAGCCTTCAACTTCGGCTCTTAAAATTAGAAAAAAAAACTTTAAACATTTTCTTAATTTTAGGAAAATATTCTAAGTCCAAATGATTTACAAAACTAACTTCAATTTCGGCCTCTTAAAAGTCTTTTATATCAGCTTTTGAACAATTTTATGCAACATTGAGGAGGTTTAAAATCCAGTTAAATTTATTGAGTCCCTGTTGAAATGTCCTTCCACACATACACATTAATATCACCATCTCTAATCAGAGCAAGCCGCCGTTGCCAAAGTCAACAAGCTTCAATTGACCAGCGGCTGCGCCCAACTGTATCTAGACTATCGCCATGGAAATGGGCTTCCACTTCCCCATGCAACTTTCTCTCAATCTCTCAACTAACCCCATTTCGAGACGATGGCTATGCCATAACCAAGGCGACAACAACAGCGCACAACCTGCACATCGGAAGTGCATAATGTGCCTTTGTATCGGCCTGATAATGCGACGCCCGCAAAAAAAGCTTGGCAAGCTTAGAACAGGCACGTGCTCATCCGCTGTCCCTGGCCTCCTCCGGCCCATCCTTACCCCCCTGCCGGCTGGCGCCGAATGCTGCCAAATGTTGTGTAAAAGGCAGCAGGCGGTGGCGGCATCCTACTTATATGTGTCATCGGAATGTGCAAGGTAAACTTTAAAGTTAGCCCCACTTTAAGGCCGCACACGACTCACTTAACGAGCGGCGTGGCTGGAAACCGGCAAATTAAAAAACTTAGCGCTTTTGCAATTATTTGGCTTGCATAAGCAGCGAAGCAAACTAAATGAAAAAGCAGCAGAAATAAACTTGCTAAAAATTAAACAAAACGCACACAAAGGAAATCCCAGTAAGCTAAAATGGAAGGGCAAAACAAAAACCCAAGTCGACGAAGAATGTTGCAACAACAGCAACAACTAACAACTATGGAAGAAAGCAAACAGCAAAAGCGAATGGCGGCTGAAATTTATTATATTCCCAGGCACCCACGCCAACATCGTTTTCCCACTTGCCTCCGACAACCCTCCCGCCACCCGCCCCCCACCCTCACTTGAGTCTCTAAGAGAGACATAGAAATACGTAGTTTTTGAGCGTTTCGCACAAAAACAACAGCTAGTAAATTAGCTGGAAAATAGTGGAAAAAGTATGCGGCAAAATGGCGGACGCCAGAAATGTGCAAAAAATCATCATCATCATCATCAAGGAGAAAGTCATGAAATGAAAATGGCAAAAACCTGGTAATAAAGGTAGCACCAAGCAACGAGTGTAAAATTTTTATGAATAAGCAAAACGGCGACATTGAGATAAGCAGCTGCATTAGCATTAATTGCCAAAAGGGGAGGAGTTTAGTTGGCCATATAAAAATTCATTTTTGCTTTGCTATTTGTAACAGTACAAAGAATGAATTTCTTGCATACTTTTAGGGGGCGTTAAAGGTGCATTTTAAAACCGGGTATTAAAATGTTGCGCCAGTTTCAAGTATGGTTAATTAATTTCTGCAGTTAAGGTTAAACTACTTTGGTCAAAATTGGTTGGCTTTCAATGGAAGAGAATTGAAGTAAGAGGGCGTGGCAAAAGTTTCAAGCAAAACTGATCTGCAAGCAGATAGTTGCTCTAGCTCTTTTAGTGTAAGCTAGTGTTTATGTTTAATTTATTTATATTTTGACCTTTGCTAACTTATTGGTCATTTCTAAGACTTCTCAACATGGTATTTGTATTAAGTGGAAAAGATTGAGTAATTTTATTCAAATTAAAGGTCGCTTATGTATAACAGGGCAGCAACAAAAACACATTACTCGTGCTGAGGGCATGGCTTAAGGCATCGCACAGAATCGCTTTTACTTGCGTGCATGTTGTGCGATACTCACACAAGGATTTATTCCCTCTCGACATTTCTTCCGTGCTTACACGTTGCATGGTAAGTGTTGCCAGAGAAAGTGTGCAAGTCACCGTGTTGGGGACGCTTAACAAATTGGTTTGCTTATTGCTTATACAAAACATTTAAAACAGCTTTTTGTTCAGAGATTGCAATCACAAATAGCAGCGATGGCCAAACTAACTTAAATGAAAACGCTTCATTTCCTTTAGAAGGCAAATCGAGTGAATCTTGATTTAAAAATAATTATAATTTATAATTATAAACAAACAGCAGTGCAATCAATAATTAATCTAAATGTTAAGCAAAGCACGTTGACTGTCGCCTCGGAAACTGACCGAAAGGGGGTGGTTTTTGTTTTGCATCAAGCTTAGTTTTAATTTGTTTTTCATTAGCCAGCTCATTTGATTAATGGGCGGCAACTCAGCCGTCTACACTCAAAAAATAAGTGGCGAAATTGCAATAAAATTAAGGAATTCAACTTAAAAAAAAGGGGTCAATTTGATATAAGCTTTTTATATGAAATGGTAGTTATATATTTTTGTATATTTTCTTCCCGTTGGTTTAACCCTAAGATCAATCATTTGAGCCAAATTCTGTACTGGATTTGAAAGTTGTCCCTTTGAACGTTTAGAGCAGAAATAGTCATGGATTAAATGTTTGCATAGTTCTACACAACCCAAGTCTTTTCTCTCTGAAAAACACATACTAATTTAGTATTTATTGTTTTGTGAATATTAACTTATCTGGGGTTTGAACTCGGGGTTACTTTAACATGTAAGGAAAAGATAGTAAAGAACGCAGTCAAATATCAAGCACTTAGCCAGCCGAATATGACTAGATTTACACGGTGTAGCAAACCTCATGAAGTTCTCTTAGTAGGCGGAATATCAAAAGCAGAATGATAAACGAATTCATGAAGGAAAGTTTTAGAATCTCACCTCTCGCCTACTAAGAGAACTCCATGAAGATTGCTTCACCGTGTAAGTCCAGCCTATCACTTGCCCCTTTTACATTCTGAATGCATGGAATTCTAACTTGAGAATTACAAGCTGTGTCTTTTTTGTAGTTTTCTAAGTTCTAGGGCGATTTTCTAAATTAATTTTTCTATATTTTAGGGCGAATTTCCAAAGTGTTTTTCTAAGTTTAAGAAAAGTGCTTTTCTAAATTTAGGGAGTTTTACTTAATTCAATGTTTTTCTTTTCTAAATTCAAGGGTAAATCTGCCCTGAATTTAATAATTTTGAAAGAAAAATATCTAGCCAAGTTAATGAAAAAATCTTCTTAAAAAAATTAATTTCGCTAAATATAAAAAAAACGAGAGCGTAAGTTAAAGTCGGCCCTGCCCGACTTAGAAATACCCGTTACTCTTTTCAATTATTGTTTAATAACCTCATGCGGCTCGGATAAGTATGCAACATTTTTCTAACTCGGCCATTTATCATCCGATCCTTTTGAAAATTGAAATTGAAGATTGTAGATATTGGCCACATAGACTACACTGCAAAATCTGAGCTTGATATCTTAAAAACTATGGGAGTTATTTTAAATTTTTTATTGTGGGGGCGGGATTTGAAACAAACTTGATCTGCCTACAGACAATACTAGCTTACATCTTAAATTTGTTTGCTCTAGCTCTTCTAGTCTCTGAGATCTAGGTGTTCATACAGACGGACGGACGGACAGACGGACATGGCTATATCGACTCGGCTGTTGATGCTGATGAAGAATATATATACTTTATGATATCGGAGATGCTTCCTTCTTCCTGTTACATACATTTGCACGACTTTAGTATACCCTTTTTACTCTACGAGTAACGGGTATAAAAATGTTGTCCTTTTTTTGTATGGGACAAAAACTTCTTCTACTGTTATTCTTATTGTTACTTATGATCAACTTACATTGAATTGGAAGAAATATATGCAATACAACTTAATATTAGTGTAAGTTGTGTTAGGTGTTTTTCTGGTATGTAAAACCAAAGATTTAATACAAAATACTATATACATACATAAGTCTAGCACTGAAATTAAAAACTGGAATGAAATAAAAGCTTTTGCGAAAGTAGGGTAATATCAAATATGATCGTCTGTATGGTCACACATTAACCAATTATAATTAGTTGAGTCTCGCTGGGAGGTCATAATTCTGTAGCCTCTTTGGACGTCGTGTTATAATAACGCCTCTGCTCCTTCGTCTTCTAAACATTCGCCTGGCAAGTCTGTTTGGATGACCCCTTAGTCGATCTAGATAGAAAACTAGAATACAATTTTTTTGAATGTATCGTGAGTCAGCTCAAGGTACTTGGTGAAGTTGTTATACCCGTTACTCGTAGAGTAAAAAGGGTATACTAAAGTCGTGCAAATGTATGTAACAGGCAGAAGGAAGCATCTCCGATATTATAAAGTATATATATTCTTCATCAGCATCAACAGCCGAGTCGATATAGCCATGTCCGTCTGTCCGTCCGTCCGTCCGTCCGTCCGTCTGTATGAACACCTAGATCTCAGAGACTAGAAGAGCTAGAGCAACCAAATTTTATACGTAAGCTAGTATTGTCTGTAGGCAGATCAAGTTTGTTTCAAATTTTGGGCACGCCCCCTCTCGCCCCCGCAATAAAAAATATTGAATAACTCCCACAATTTTTAAGATATCAGATTTTGCAGTGTAGTCTATGTGGCCAATATCTACAATCTCACAAATTTTCAAAAGGATCGGGTAATAAATGGCCGAGTTAAAAAAATGTTGCATACTTATCCGAGCTGAGCTGAGTAACGGGTATTTCTAAGTCGGGCAGGGCCGACTTTAACTTACGCTCTCGTTTTTTTTTTAGAACAAGCGACTCCATTAACATTAATTTTGTGAATCTTCGCTAGTCTTTTATATTTAAAGAGTAAGTACCCGTCTTTTTAAAACAAATTACATTAGTTAAACTATGACAAGCTGGCGATAAACATAACACAGCAGTTGTTTTGGATTTTCTGCTTTCAGAAACGCCGATGTAGCATTACTGTAACTTAGTACTCACCTCAATACAGCTTCTGGGGCAATCCAAAAAGTCCAACTAAAAAGCAACTTATGGAACTCTTGTGACCAAATCTTTTTGGTGCTCCCTTTTGTTTGCGACTTACATTTTTGATAAGTGGTCTCAAAGCAAATACCAGATACGAGTTTTCTATATATTTTTTAATAGCTTAATAAATTGAAAACTTTTTGTACTATTTTTTTAAATATCGGACAATGTTTACAAATATGCGTTAAATTTGTCTTTATATAAAATAGTTTACAGCTTTCTTGATCCCCAACATTTGACAGTCCATGCCTAAATATCAAGTCAAAAAAATTTTTCTGTAAAAGGTGCAGTATTTAAACTGTGCCTTCTACAAAGAACCTCAATACATTGAAACTCAGCCTAAGGCCCATGCTGGTATCTCTTTTCAATTGGACACAATTTGTAATTGTGTGTCTATTTTGTTTAAATAATAATAATAACATTGAAACCGTGTCCATTTTGATAACATGAATTGTCTGCAAAATGTTCGGGATGGCGGGATTTTAATTAACTGTTGTCTATTGAATTTTCCAAACATTGAATGGAGGTAAACTCCCACACTCCTTATGTTTTGTAGTTTCTTTTAATTCACAATTCACGATTTTTGATTTTAATTCACTTAAGGATCGCGAATGCTTACACACAAAACTCTATGCTTGCTTACGTTTACCTAGTGTTATGTCGTAGCACTCCGTGTTGCTGTCAAATTCATGTTACTTTTGCAGTTCTAATATAAGCCAAAGGACCCTATTTTGTACACTTTGTATGGATAATAGATTTCAGTCTATAAATAATCGAAATAATAACATATTATAATTGGTAAAACAGAAAATGTAGTTTGGTTTATGTTTCGGTCTATTTTATGACTTATTACTTATGACTTATTCGAAAATGTACGTGGGTGATTCTTAAAATGGTATTGCGGTTTTTTGGCTACCTTCTCTTATGAGCACGCAATAGCCCAATATGCCACAATAAATCTAGTTTTGAATAAAACTCTACCACGCGCTTTTAAAGATGCTCAAGAATTTAGTTTTGACCCCTACTGTAGTTACCTTAACCAATTGTACGATTACCGCATTTTTATACTCTGTACCGTAGGTACATAGAGTATTATAAGTTTGTGCAAAAGTATGTAACATCCAGAAGGAAGCATCTCCGACCCCATAAAGTATATATATTCTTGATCAGCATCAACAGCCGAGTCGATATAGCCATGTCCGTCTGTCCGTCTGTCCGTATGAACGCACAGATCTCAGAGATGGTAAGAGATAGAGGTTTGACGTGTATGGGACATATGCTTCTTATGTCTGCAGGCAGATCAAGTTTATTTTCAATTTTGGCCACGCCCCCTCCCGCCCCCGCAATTTAGAAAAAACGTCATATCTCCCACAGTTTTGAAGATAGATGGCTTGTTCCTTCTGGACATATTTAGTTATTAGGATAACTTATCGATCCGCCAAAGGAATGAAGAAGATCGGATGAACGGTTTTCGAGTTATGATCAAAAGACAAAATTTCTTGATACAGAGTATGTTATAGTCGGGCTTGACCGACTTTCTTTCTTGTTTTAATATTGCGTTCCCCATGACTCTGTTTGTGTTTGCTGAATTTTGTAGATTTTTATCTCGAACCATTAACTTCTAAGTTAAAATTGTTGTCGCTTTGTGTTGCTAATACAAAAGTACCCATAGAACGCGAACCTAGGGTACAGTTGATAAACTGAGTATGAGGTGATGCTTACAGAAGACTCTTCTATCAGAATTTAATCATCTTGCATCGTTTTATGCTTAACAAAACTATTGACAAATCAATAGGAATATTTTCTTAGACCATTACATTGTTGAGAGTGAGTACTTCTGGAAAATTTCATTGATTCCTTTGTATCCAGAATATGTTAAGATAATGTATGTAAAAACCTGAAAACATCTGTATATTGGTCAGATAAAATCCAAGTTTGGAAAGCACAGAGTATTGTATAGTCGAGCTTAACCGACTTTTCTACATGCTTGATAAGCATTTTGTGGTGCAGCGGGTAGGGTGTATCCCCCCTCGTAAAAAACATCAATTAAAAAGATGTTTTTTTTTCTAAACTTTTAATCAAACCATTTAAAAGAGCTGTAAAATTAGAATCACACAAGCCAAATGATTGAGAGAAGTTCGGATTGACACTTTGGGCTGTGGCTGCCAAATATCTTAATTATTTTCTTCTTAAGACATTTGAGGTTAAAAAAGGGTTGTAAGCATCTGTGCTTAATTTGAGGCTTAAACAATATTTGTAGCATTTAACAATTAGAATCCATTTGTTACCGTTTTTTGACTTTAGATTCTAATTGTAAAGCCTTAGCACTGAATAATCGCCTGCTCCAACCCATTACACTACGATGACCCTGTGTACTCTGACCATTCAACTGTCCGAGGCCGGTTGATTGCACTGAATCAAAATCGTTTACGCCCAAGTGAACAGCATCTCTTGATTTGCCTCCACTCCGCCCGCAACGACAGCGTAATTTAATTTTCAATTACGGCGACGACTGCCAAAAGTGCGACGATGGTGTTGGCAAACTGCAGCCTCAATAATTACTCAAACTGTCGCCTGTGGTCGGCGCCAGTTTTCACTTCTTGTGCCCCACAGGAGAAGTTGTCAGTTCGTTCCATTTTCCCGGTCTTTTTTTTTTTGATTGTATCCCCCCTCTTTGTTCTTGTAATTGTTTGTCAGGCACGTCGTTCTGGGCTTGTTGTCGTAATTGTAAGTGACATATTGCTGAACCAGTTTACCCATTCCCATGACTCTCCAATGGCAATCTCACAATTAAGTGGCAATCAGCGCCCGCCCCCCGTTCCTAGAGTCCGAGAGCCACTAAGCGACAGTTGTGAGCTTTTATGGCATATCTTGTGGCTGCTCCGTTGAATTATTGTTGCATAATTCATTGACTCAGCGAAAAAGATAAACGCCTCTCGTTTATTATAAAACCACATTTAAATTCATTTTCGATTTTGGCTCAACGCTGCTTTTTCAACTGCTTTGGGCAACATTTATCTTCGATGCAAACACAGCGCAAGGGGCAGAAGGCGGCTGGCGAGGGGGGCATGGCTGGACTGGGCTATAGAGTATGTGAGTGTGTGTTTGCCTTGATTGTTGGCCGCTGTCATCGTCAATAAAAAGCATTTAAAACGACACAAATTTTATATTGTGCACTCTGCTGAACTGAATGGGTTCTGACGTATTTTATTGAGAGAACATTTTAAAAAAAGAAAGACAGTGGCAAACCAATTTGTGGTGAGGGAAAACAGACATGTGTACTTTAGTACTGAACATAACACTAGGCAACAAGGTCCAGTTTATAGAAGGGTTGGAGGTGGTAATAGATGAATTTTGATTGCTGAACACTAATAAGTTTTGGGAAACGCTTTTTAAGGCAACGATTTACAATCCCTCCTCGGGACATCTAATGAAAAAACTTACGCATTCGGTCACCTTCGCCAGTAGTTAGCGCCAGACGCGAAAATAAGAAGCTCAGAGGCCAAGAGATTGAGAGAAGCTCGGCTTAGCCCTTTGGGGCTGTTAGTTCACATAGTTTGTGGAGAAACTTCCTTTTATATTTTTAATTGGTTATCAGTTATAGCTTAAAAACTATTTTAAAAAAATATAAGATTTTAAAACTATAATCGTTTCGAAGCAATTTCAATATTTCTCCTATTTAAAAAAAACTCTCAACACTTTTTTGCCATATCAAATAATCCTAAAAATAACTACTTAATAGAACAATGTGCTCTAATTTTACTACATACAGGGTGCGCCATATAAAGTGTCGGTATGGCAACACTGAATAAATATAAAAACAAACAACCGATTGCTATATGTTGATCTTGTTCCTTTAATTTGGTCCTGTACAATTTATTTCGACTACTTTTAGAACACAACATCAATCAAGTGGCCGCCAACAAAATGTGACCTTTTTGCGGCATTTTCCATCACTTTTTCGAGCGTCTCAGTCGATAAAGTGGCCATTTCGGCCGGAATGTTGGCCTTAAGCTCTTCAATGGTCTGTGGATCGCTGGCGTAAACCTTGCTTTTTAAATAGCCCCACAAAAAGAAGTCTGGGGCGGTCAAATTTGGAGATCTGGGTCAATATCGCCTCTTTTTGATACCAGGCGTCCAGGTCACTTTTTGGTCGTGTAAAGGTATTTCATGGATGCGGTGTGGATTTTCCGTGCCCCATATGCGACAATTTTGCTTATTAACACCACCAGAAAGCGTGAAATGGGCCTCATCGGTCATCAAAATTTGTTGAGTTGAGTTAGCACAATTGAACGATTATTTTCGATGAACAGCGTCACTATTTCGGCACGTTGTTTTGGTGTGAAGCGTTCCATGGTCAAAATTGTACTAGATTGATGTTTCCAAAACATGTCTAACAAAAGCAATCGGTTGGTAAATGTCAAAGTTATTCAGTGTTGCCATACCGACACTTTATATGGCGCACCCTGTATACATTTTTTTGATATCATCGAACTTCTGTAAGTCTCACCAATCGAACATGTTTGAGTAAGGGTATCTGGCTGTCGCCCAAAGAAAATGAAATAAAGAACATAGTGCTTTCCAACACAGCACACTGGGCTAAATGGCCAAATTTTTGGCATAAAGTCGAATTTTTAATGACAATGTTTTATGATTTTGGTCATTTATTCTAAGAAAATAAAAGCTGTCGAAGGGCAATTGTGGACTTTTAACAGGCCTGCAAAGTCTGATGTTTGCTTGACTGTTTGATAACATAAAAAAGCGAAAGCAAATAAAATGTGTGAAATATGCAAAATTCAGTCAAATTTATGTATTATGTAAACAATATTAAGCAATTTTGTTAAACATTGTGAAATTATTAACATTAATTTGTTTTGTGATATGTCCTTAGTTTGAGAAAACTTACTCAAAACACCTTTCCCCAGTCGCCCAAAATGTTTTTATGTTAAAGTGTTCTTCAAAGTATGCATACTCACTTGTTATTCACACTTTTTGCCCGATTTTGCCCGTACTCCGACTTTTAGAAAAGATTCAGCTCAGCTTAGAACGTATTTTCGATTTGAGGCAGACCAATAGTCGAGAAAAACGATACTTTTTAAGGGATTTTCCGCTCAATTGTAAAAAGAAAGGGAAACCGAAAAGAAGAACAATCTTAAAGTAAAAAAGTACCCCCCAAATCGTATCATTCTGGAAGCAGCAGACATTTTACAGCCATCCACTACTTACATTTTGGTACTTCGAGTCGGATTCTTGCCGTCATATAGCATCCAATAAAGCACTCTTAGGGATCTACCAGACCTTCAATTGGCTGATCCATCCTTTTATCAAAGCTCGCAGATAGATGTTCTTATAGGAGCTGTCATACTTCCCATTCATTTTGCTGGGCGGCTCTTAGCCGAATATATGTAGTACGCTTCTTGTCCAGGAGAAACCAGCTTTTGGCTGGATTCTTACAGGTGCAATTTCAGATTCAACTTCGAAGCCAATTTCCGCTTTCTGTACTCAGGTTTCGATATTAGCCTTGAGAATCTTCTCATCAAGTTTTGAGAGATGGACGATGTGCCTGTAGAAATTGTGAAAAAATCTGACGCCTGAGAACAATTGAGAGGGAGAACAATGAACAAGAACAAGAACGTGAGAACAACTTTTTTCGAACAACACGAAGAACCAAAGTCGGTAGGTTTATTCTCACATTTCCATTCCAAGATCCTTAAAACACAAAATTTGTAAGCTGAGGTGGAAGCAATCAATGATTGCTTCGATTTTTTATAAATATTTTTTTATATTTTGGTTTCTTAACAATTTTGGAAACAGTTTCTAAAATTTAGAAAATAGATTTCTGCAAAACCGCGAATTAACTTTTGTTGTGAATGTCGTCATCTAATTTCGAATAAAATGTAACAGAAATTAAAGTTAGTGACCCTAATTATACAGTACGAATTGCTTACTTCTCTGTGTTGCAATCATCTGAGGTAATATAAGGGTAACAGGCAGGCATTGTAAAGCATTCTTAATGAATTAACCATCCTCAAATCCAGTGTTAATTAATTGCTATTCTTCGTTAATTGGGCACAATGAACTGTGCCCAGTTAACAGTGGTTAGTCATAGCAAACAGCTCAGCTGACACGTCGCGACACTAAATAAGCTCACTCTCAAACTCACACTCGTCTCCTCTCGACTGTCAACGTCCACAATCAAATAACATGACTCTTAACAAGGACATGTGCCATTTCTCACGGCTGGCGGAGCATATGCAAATTTTTGTGAGGTCTTTTAATTACCTGTAGACAAGGTATGCGCCTGTTCTGGGTATGGGTCCGCTGCCAGAAACCAACCCATTCACATTAATTACACTGAGAGCCTGCAGTCTGAGCTATGCAGTGACCCAAGCAACAGCCAATTGAGGTAGTGTTGAGGTTTGGGGGCGACTTGCATACCTAACCTTTGACCTGCTATTGATTGGACAAAGAAACCTCAGTAGCCGGTATGTGGCTTAGCCAGCCAGGCACAAATCTGAGAGGTGACTTTTGCTCTTTTTCTCATATAGAACTTAGACTGCTGGTGGAAGGATGTTGAAAAGGTTATAGGTGAAATTGGTCTTGGGCTTATGAAAGAGTTATTTACTATAAAACTATTTGGTAAAGCAATGGTAAAGTAACCATTAAATTATACTGATGAGCTGGTGGTCTTTTATGCTAGACAGACGTCAATAAAGCAATCGACATGGAGCTTACCGTGACTCGTTGTCATAAAACATGTTGTAAAAATCACAGCTTATGAACTGTTTAAGAGCTAAAAAACTTTGCTCAAGAGCTTTAAGACTTGATTCAAGTACGAATCATTCTCAAATCAAGCAGAATAGTTCTTGAATCAAGGAGTAAACATACTCAAATTTAAGATTGCTTATTCTTAAATCAAGATGCAGTATGCTCAAAAACCAAGAATGTTCTTATCTAGTTTTAAAAGCACATCAGATTCAACAGTAAGATCTTTTACTCTTAAATCAAGAGCTTCAAAGACACCAATCATACAACAATCTAAAATCAGCTGTTTTTCAATTTTGTTTAAGTTTATTTCATAGAAAATTAATTGTTAAACCATTTAGCAAGTTTAAGGCTCAAAGAATGTACTAAACCTCAAAGCTGCATCAGTCCTTGCCTGTCAACTGTCAGTCGAACAGCCATCTTTCCATGTCAGCAATGCCAAAACTGGTTAGGAATTTCAACATGAGCGAAAAAAACCCTCTTCCTTAAAAAACCAAACTGAAGGAGCGAGTTCAACGCTGTGTTCTCTTTAATGTGCTTGGTCCCAATTGTCCATGCTTTCAAATTTAACAAGTTAATTGTTCAATTAATTCATTTCATTATGAAAAATCTTGGTGAATTCTCTAATTAAAGTTTATGAATATTGTTGACACATTCAATTACTAGAGTTTTCGGAAAACTAGCCACTGTGGGGAGGTTACAATGATTTTTTTAGGCTTTTGGTACTAACAATTATTGCCTATTGCCTCCCTAGTGGCTCTATTTTGATATGTTTGGCTCGAAAGATCTTTAACACATTGGTTAACATTTTCAATTGATTCTGAAATGACAACAGTGCTTATGGGATATATAAAACGTAAGCTATACCACACTAGATACTCAAATACTGGCAGATCACAGTAATTTCCAACTTACCATCTTAATTTAAATTAAGTCATATTAAATTGGGAACTGAATTTAAATTAAGTCGTCTGAAATCGAAAACTCATCATGATAAGTCGAATGCAGTTAAGAAAAAAGAACCATTTCGATTTTTAAATACATTTTCCAGCACTCGACACAATTGGCCAGCCAGTCGGTTCTTTTGCAAGCGAATTGCAGTCATAAAAAAGGCAATTCAGTGTTAATGAAATTTACAACAAAGTGTCATATATTATGGCCTCACTCTGTCGTTCTCTCCGCTTCCCTCCCTTGGCTTCGTTCGTTCGTTCGTTCTTTGCAAAATCATGGCGCACAAATTAATTTCCATAGTATACTTCTGTGCGCTTATGTTGTCAGCATGACATTGTTGTTGTTTGCTGATGCTGTTGCTGTTGTTGTTTTTTGTTGACGCGCTGCCAAACTGCAACATGTGTAGCGCAGGCACAGAACGCACAGAGGTCCGTCAGTTTGTGTCTGTGTTTAATTGCAAAAATGTAGCAATCTTTTGGGCGTTGCAAACAGTCAGTCAAACCGAGTCAGCCGGCGGAGCTTTTGTTATGTCAGGCTGCCACTTTGGGGGCATGAGTGTGTGGCATGTTATTGTCCATTAACGGCCCTGACTGCACTGCATGCATATGCGTGTGTGTGTGTGTGTGGCGTTTCCATGAATCTGTATTTCATTAAAATTTCATCTGCATCGTTCAACGAGTGACTTTTTCCGCTTTGCGCTGTTGAATTATTGAAATTTTGGCTTCGCAGTTGCCAGTTTTGCTTAGCCTGCCTAACAAAGGGCCCGCCAGCCTCGCGTCGGCGTCTGCATTTGCATATGAATTCCAACAGCTGCATCAGTTTGCTGTAACTTTTCTCTATGTTGATTTTTTCCTTCTTTATTCCCATGCATATCCTTTGTACATGGTCCCGGTGGCTCGCTGGGCTGTGCCATTTGAATTATGGCATAGCAGTGCTGGGACATGGCTTATATGCCATAAATATTTGCTATGTTTGCATTACTCACAAGATTTTTGCAAGTGATTTGCAACGGCCTGGAAACTTTGCACTCGACTTGTCTTTGAACTTTAAATGGGCGGGGGTAATGGCTTGAAAATAGATTCGAGTCGATGATGGAAGTCCATTGTGGCAAAACGAAGCAACATAAAGGGGCAATTTGGTTAACAAGTATAAATCGGCATGAGTTTACAAATTAGAGCGGCAGCATAGAAAGACAAGCATTTTGTCTTGGCAAACAAAATGTTGCCGAAATATGCATTCAATAATGGACTTAATTGTGTTGATTTATTTGTTTTGTATGGTAATGTTCCAACCGGTTTTCCACATTTGATCTTCTTCAAACAGGTTTGGAATCGTTCTTGAATCATCAACACATCAAATTTTAAGTTGATAAAAAAAAGCATACAAATTTGGACTAACCTAATTTGTAGAATCATTCGTGTTCGGAACTAGTCTACACTTCTCCACTGCTTAAGCTTTGCCCAAAAACTGAGATTTCTAGCCCACAGTGCAATGGTGGGCACGCCTTTGCCTCCCTTCGAGACACCGACTCGCAAAAGACGGTGCTACAAGTGCAATTGCCTAACTTCAACTTATTTTAAAGCATCAAAATCCATGCGTATCAGCCTGCGGGTTGCAGTGTGACTCGTTCAGTCTAGACCAGCGATGTTAACCCATAGCCTTCAGGGGCCGAGCCGAGCGCATGCCGAAGTCCAGCATATCAGCGTAGGCAGCGCTCTCTTTGCTTGCATTCCCTTCCCAGCCGACGATGAGAGCAGTGCGCAGTGCACAGCACACAATACACTCTCACTTTTTGGCCTCGCTCTTCTTGAACATCGCTGGTCTAGACTCGTTGTTGACTCGAATCTAACCTGAGCCTGTCACACTGCTCCCTAACTCAAATGTCTTGCCCACCGCTGATTTAGGCTATTGTTTAAACATACACAATTATACACTTAGCTATGATTGATGGGAATCAATAAGGGATTTTACTTAAACTTGTGCAAGCTTTATTTTCACTTGTCTGATATCTCGTAAAAGTTTATCGAATGAGATAGCAGATAAGTGTAAAAGTCAATCTGAAAAGCACGAAAATATATGAAAATCTTCATAAGAAATAGGCTATCTCAGTTCTCTTTTGACGCACATCAAGCAGAGCTATTTTTCACTCATCTCATTTAAGATCTCATGTGAAAATTCAGCTTTATCAAGCAATCTGATTTTCATATAACCAAGTTGACGTGATAAATCGAAATATCTTATTGAGTTTTAAGGTCATAAGAAATTTAGGTTTCTTCCTAAAAAGACTATGAGCAGACATATGATAATTTCTATACAGCTTCATTCATATTTTAATGTAGTGTTTTGCTCATAAGCCTAAGAGAAACTAAATTGTAGCATCTATTCCACTTACTTGTTAGGATATAGGAAGATATTTGATATAACTGAATTATCATTCTATGAATGCAACAAAACGTACCAGGTCCTGATGCCCATACCATATTTAATTGTAGATACTGCAGCTTAATGAAAAGTTCTAGAGAACACAATATCTATGTGTTGCCTTTAAGAAACGAAACTTCAGACTTCGATAAATGTTCTTTGATATGATAAATGAATCGTTCGACTAAAGTTGGGTGAATAGCTTATAAAACTTGGTAAATATCTGATAAAATCCGGGGTCTAGTTATCTAAAAGGCAACTTATAGACCGCTCTCTAACCTGGTTAGTAAATATATAAAAATACTGATAATCCAGCTGAATTGAATCATGAAAATAAGCTCTTTAACTGATCCCAAACATATTCAATTTTTCGGCCTGACTTAAAACGAAACCACTTTAGTGGAATACAGACTCAACAACATATTTACTTTTCCACCAAACCAGCATATAATCCAAGGATCCGGCATACAAAAGTTACTATTAATATGCTATACCAAATTATTACATAGCAACTAAAAAATAAAAATATAATGAAGCAACTTGCAACAAATGTGATATAAACCAAAAAACCAAAACCCAATATATTCTAAAAATCAACATGAGAGCCGTAGCAACCAGCAGCGCAAGCAGCAAATCAAAACTTCTTACAATAGTGTGCTTACCTTTTTTATTACAATCTATATATATAAATCCAATCCAATAAAATGCTAAAAGTGCTACAATAACAAACGGAAAGACCAAAGCTTTAAATATTTTTTCTACTTAAATCAAAATACATTTTATGCACCAAATGTGATCAAACTGCTAAAATTACTAAATTCAACAATAAATTTTTGAACAACGACATTGCCTTCTCTAATTGATTAACTACAACAACTAGACTAGTTTTCTACGTGCATATATTATTAGCCATGCCTAGAATAAGCCCGGCCGAGCGGCACAGAAGCGGTTAATAGGAACATTAACGACAACGGCGAATTGTTAGATATTAATAAATGTTTATAGCTTACAATGCCAGGAAACAAACGAAAATGAAATCACCAACGAATACGCAGCGGCATGACGTAAGCGTCACGTAGCAGAACCGCTTGGCGTTACGTTACCACGTAACGGAGAGACAGAGCTCACTACTCGCGTTTATGTGTCGTCGCGTGCAATACCAACAGCAAGCAGAATCGACGACGACGGGTGTTTGGTGTCCATGCAGTCAGAAGCATCATCGCTGGAAACACTCTACGATCACAACAACAACAGCAACAACAACCACAACAAATACAACCACAAACGACGTAACGGAGCTAGCTAGCAGCCGACCACTGGCGATCAACGCAGCCCATCCTCAGCCCGCCACTCAACTGCGCCAGTCTGCCAACACACTGACGCAGTTCTCTACTCAATCAAGCAAACCAAACCCAAACACACCACTCTTAAAAATAGATTCCAAACTCAATTTCCATATACCGTAAACCGTAATTACTGTATTCTCTCCTACTCCCCTTTTGTGCCTATCTCAAGGCGTTTGCGCCCGACTCGACCTTAAGCTATTGACGTCTATTAAGCTCCTATACGTAACCTGTGTCATCCCCATTGATTTCGTACTGTAAGACGTAACTGCTCTGACCGTTCGAACCGTTCACTCTAAAAACCGAAAACAACAACAAACAAGATGCAGGCCGCATTGATGCTAAGATCGAAATCTCGGGTGGCGAGAAGAAGAAAGCTACGAAAATTAGGTGGAAGACTTGAGTTGCCTAGTAATGTAGCAACTAAAGAAATAGCTCCATTTCCTCGTTATCCACCTGAGTCATGGGTAATAATATAAAATACCAAAAACCAAATATCAATTTAAATTTGTATACTAAACAACCGAATAGAGCCAAAAAAAGCAAAGTATAAAATCTGTCTCTGTTTTAAAAAGCAATGAGCGCAAAATGAATATCATCAGCTAAAATGAAATTCTAATTTTCAGAACCCAGTTTCCTACCCTACCCCCGATCTCTATTTCCAAGCTATCTCTATCTCTTTCTCAAGACACAATACATTCTCTGTCTCCCTCTGTCTATATCTCTCTCTCTCTAATTATGATTTTGGACCCGCCCTTCCCTCCAAAGCAAAAGAGCATACGCTTTTCTGTTAAGTAGTGTGGCATTTCGATGCTAGGTTTTTACTAACTAGAATCCCCCTTTTAAGACTGCTTATGGAACGTTCAGTAGAAGTTCAATAACTTAGAGATACATCTATAGAAATATATATATTTCAAGTCTAAAGAGCGCTCTGCCAGCCCACAAATTTAATGCGCTGTACAATTTAGCTTCTGAACACCTTTTATTCCAATTCTATAGCGCTTTTGCCCTACTTCTAAGACACTACCTCTGTCTCTATCTATCTCTCTCTCTCTCTCTCTATCTCTGTTTCCAATCTGTCTCTATCTCTATATACAACTGTTACCTATAACTCTCTATCCCTTTCACCAAGCTTCAACTGTAGTTGAAACCCAAGCACTCAACTCCCCTCCCCCTCTCACTTTAGCCCACTTTGCACTCGCTTCAACTCTATGTAAAGTACCTTACATATTAAATAAAACTCAATCTAATCCAAGACGTGTGTAGTTCTTCACCCACAAACCCCAAAACAGACATCTAGTGCGCTCTTTCCAACACACACGCTGCACCTCTTATTAAACTAGCCCAAAGTAGTGCTCAAATATTCAGCAAAACTGCTTCTAAACTTATTTCCCCACTAAACTAAACTTCCAATTTAATAACTAAAGTTAAATCAAACAACATAACAAAAAGATGAGCTATGAAATATCAAATACAAATTACCTACATAACAAATATATAAAGCACATTCACCCAACACTTAATGATTTCCAACACACATTTCAAGTAAATCGTTTTGTAGTTATGTTTACACTTCAATTATAGTTGTACTAAACACTTTATGATTTGAAGTGGCCTAATGGATGATGTGGCGAAGGGTGGGGTCATTTGGTTAAGAATTGATTGTTCGGTAAAAATCTCTTAAAAGATTTGATAAATTTGTGGAAAATACTAAGACATATAACCATATACCATATAACCATATACCACCCCAGATACTTCGAATACCCGAGATAGCATTCTCAAACTAAAGTTTTTAAGAAACTGTACAGCCAGACTTGTAAGCCAATACCATACTTACAATCTGTATTTATTAAAGATATGTAAACTGAGGAAAAAAGGAATAGTTGTTGATGATCCATTGGATGGTTTTCGTATCCGTTTGGAATTTTATTTTAAATTTTCATCTTAGATTTTTCATCCAACGGAACTGAAATCATCAAAAGGATTAGAAAAATTGGTCTTAAATTATATCATTAATAGAAAATAAGAAAATACCCATTCCAAAAGGATCTTATTTTTCGTTCAGGTCAGATATTAAAACAGCTTTTTTTTCACTAGAAAAAATTGAATCATTTTTCACACATTTTCTGATATTCATGGTTTTTGGCCATCTGATACAGAAAAACTTGAATTTTATTTTAGAAAGTCGTTCCAAAATATTTTGAAATGTCTATTACAAAATTTTGGGAGCAAAACCTGAGGCTAAATATCATAGCCGGACGGATGTGGTGCAGCGGGTAGTGTGTGTGCCTGCTGTGCAAGAGTTCGTGGACTTGATCTCGCCTTGGGACATCTAATGATCAAGTTTTCCCATTAAAAAACTTACACACCCGTTCACCTTCACTAAGTATTGGCGGCAGCTTTTAAGTAACTATCCAAGAGATTCAGAGAAGCTCTGTCATGGTCCTTAAGACTGCTTTTTAAGGGCGAACATTGTTTATTATTATATACAATTTGTAATTGTAAAGCTAAAGGGACTTTTGAAAACATCCAAAAAGCCTCTACTCGTTCAATTAAAATTAGGAACTAAGAAAAGCACCCATCCTCAATTTCCTTAGGAAAAAATGTGAATTTCTTGAATTTTTCTAAATCGGACAATTTTTAAGTCCTTACTACCTAAGAAAGCGATTAAATTCATAATTCGTTAAAAATAGCATTTTAACTTACGAAACAAAGTGAAGAAAAAATCATGTTTTGTAATTGTAGTTCTATATTTATACCACTCTGGATTATTAGGTCTCTAAAACTTTTCCATGAGCCAATCCGTGTAGCTTAATGTCCTCCGAAATCATAGTCCGAACCAAAACAGCAATTTTTAAAAAAAAAGTGCAGCTAAAAAAATATTACAAGAAACAAGAGAGCAAAGAGCAGCTGTAAAGTATTGCAATGCTGATTCGCTAAGTAAAGTACTTATTTCCTTCATTCCACTTACCGTCATAAAACCGTTATTTGTCAATGACTGAAAATAGCTCCAAAAATATTTCAAAGAGACAAAGAGTCAAGAACCAAATTGCGAAGACCAAGCCTTAAGCTTAAAGCCGGTTCCAAACCTCCAAACTTGTAAAAATATCAAAGGGCTTGCAGACATTTTAATGCAACTTATTTCTATATTTTAACAATTTGTAAGACTGGTCATGGAAACTATAAACTTAAACCGGTATTACAATTTGATAAGAATTTGCAACTAAGTAGAATCAAGTTGGTTAGTTCCTTGCAGTTTTAATTAAAGTTCAAATAGATATGTTACCCTGTTGATACACATCAAGACCATCATGATAAATGCCCTTCAAAGTATACTAAGCTTGTGAATATAAAAAAATCCGGATCAAAATTTTCATATATTTTTCTAACCGTTGTTACATTTTAAATACCTCCATCTCAGTTTATGCACAGTGTGTATTATATATGAAGCTGGCATAAATGACTCTCCAAGGAAATAATGTTGCATACTTTTGGGTGCATTTATCATGATATTTTGTTAAGTAAAAACGGGGTATTTTTTGTATAAATTTGATACACAATGTAATTTTTTGAGAGCAGTAGCATACCCTTGAGTACAATGCAAACATTACTCTAAAAGATGTTTCCCAGTATATAGATACCAAATGCTACTTATATTACAATTCTTAACATGCAATTGTAACGGAATATCTTTTAACAGTTAAGTACAGGAATAAGATTCGAAAAAAATAAGACATTGAAAAAGAAAGAAAGCCCAATCGATTTTTGATCGCTGACCCTCCAATCCCGCTGCTCTCCATTTATCCACTTAGAAACTTATTTAATTTTATGTTCAAATCATACAAAACCTTAAACTTTGCAGTACACTCTTAAAAACACAACAAAGCGGTACGTTTCTCTGATGAACTCTTATATTTTCACGCTATCACTCTCGCTTTCTAATATGTACTACGTAACGTAATGTCACATTACACTTTTGTGTGTTACGTTCAATTCTCAAGATACAAAAATTTCCCGCGCCATATGTTCACGTATTTCTTATGTTTGTTTTTAATTTCGAATTATGCGTCTCGATGTTGTGTAAACTAAAAACCAACAACAAATCTGCTACTATAGAAAAACACATACGTGACTACTGCGCCACCGGCACCGCCACCGCCGCCGCCGCCACCGCCGGAAGTAAGTGCCAAACGAAAATTCCATTTACCCATTTCGCACAACACTCATTTCAAACGCAACACCTTACGTTCCAATTTCTCACATGTTTCTTTCTTGTGTATGTGTAACGTAATGAACACTTACGTCATTTGCGTGGTGCCGCTTACGTTGCCCGTCTTGCAGTTGGTTGTAAATTTGAAAGTACAATGAAAATGCTTGTAAATTATTCTCTTGCTATGTATGTGTGTACTTTTCCACCTTTTACGTTTACCATTTTGTGTTACATTTGTTTGTACGTCAGAGCGCCCCCTCCTTACGCATTTGCACATGAAATATTAAAAAATCTTTTTTTCGGTGAGCCAATAAAAATACTTTTAATATTTTATTAACTGCAAAGCAGGGCGGCAAAAGAAAACCAATAATTGCATTGAATATTTACAAGCATTTTCATTGCTTTGATTTGAACGACCCACCAACTCCCACAATTTGAGGCGAATGTAGAGAGCCTATCGACTGTACTGCAAGAATTGCCAGCAAAAACTTGAGCCAACATGTGAACCACAAAGAAACACATCTGTCATTCAGTTAAAAGACACATCAGAACTCACATTCACAAATGGTTGGAAGTGCGTACAGAATGTTTCTAAGAACTTATACGATCTAGAATTACGTTACGTTGGGCGCAAAAAATAGGCATAAAATAAATTATAATTATTATTATTGATGATAATGAGACAACACATAATGTATAAAAACTTTTTGATTTAACAAACTGCAACTTTTACTTCCTGTTTTGCTATATCTGTAAAACAGGAAATAAAAGCCAGTTAAATGTTTAGATATTTCAATAGTTAAAGAAAATTGAAATGTTTGTAAAAATTATTTTCGGTATATGAGTTCATTTGATTAAACATAACATGCGAAAATGAAACAGTATTGTCTGTACAATATGAGGTTGGTTGGAAAAACATCACAATTCTTTTTCAAAACGCTGAGCTTTAAGCTCTTCCAGCTCGCAGCGTCAGCCTAAAAGCTTAAGCGTTAGACAATAAAGCGAAATGCAGACTTTGATAGTAAATTTTTGCTTCCATTACATGGTCCACAGTCATTGTTCTGCCTTGAATGAAGGAAGAAAACTAAGGATACTTGATCAAGCTATTTGACACACCTGAGATAGACCCCCAGCTCTTTTTAATATAATCAGTCTGAAAAGTTAAAAAAATATAATGAAAATAGAATAGAATAGAAATTGACCGGCACAATTTCGAGAAATCGAGATTGAAGTCCAGTTATATTTAGAGGCCAATGAACAGTGGCCAATTTCGAATGTCATCAATCTTTTTTCGTTGTACCGTTTTGTCCTCTGAGCTCTAACAGCCAGGATGTATCAGCGGCTTTGCTTTGGAAATAAGCAGCAGATGGGATAGAGAACAGTTCAACATCTTCCACAAAATCTATTTCCGCTTAGACCTTGAAAAGGATATCACTAACATGTTATTTAAGGCATTGTGTTTGACAAAAATCTAGGGACTAAGATGCGGTGTCGTGGAAATACCATTATTTTTGTCGGTAGAAATGGAAATCACAGCTCAGCAGCCTAACTCAAAACAAACCGGAACAATGAGCATTTCGGGGTTTTTTAAGAAAACCCGATATGTTAACCCAAAGAATGGGACTCAAGAGGTTAACTAAGCCATATTCATAGACCTAGGCTACGAATATTGTGATTTGATATAATTTTCATTTCCCCATCTAAATTGCTTGGGGTTAATTGCCATTCAAACGGATATCAGGCATTCTCACCAGCCATTTACCCAGATGTACGCAAAGCACTGATTGTGGTAAAACTTATGAACTCAACTATCGATAGAGTACCAAAAAAGGCTTGAAGAATGCATAAAACAAGTGTTAATAGAGAGAAATTAGCCAAATGAATATTGAGGCTTACTGTACGGTGGAGAGACCAAAAAATATTGGCTTGATTCTGCAAGGCTATCATTTAAAATATGTCCCAGTATGATTTTAGATTATTAACTTGGTGAATAATGCTTCAAACACGCCAAAGAAAACCCACTTTATTCTATCTAAAACTTGTGAAGCAGATATATGGAGTGATGCCTATTATATTAGTTGATCAAGTCATGAACAGCAGTAGAAGTTTAGAACCATGGCCTATGTTTTTAGACTCTTGAAGTTTATTGAGTGATTCCTAAAAGCAGGACGTTAAAAAGCAATTTGGTAATGTTTTTCAAGCTTTTAATTACAATATCAGAAGATATCATATATAGACAGCGGATTTTGCATATTTTTAAAAAGATTTTTATCCTAGTAGGCCAAAGTTAAGCTGCACAAAATTATTAGTTATACTGACTCTTTGCGCTTATATAATGCCAATAAAAAATAGCATTTAATTTCAAAATTACTTAAATTATGATTTCATTAGTGGAATCGTCAAAATGCAGTGAAAATATTTACAAATATTTTTCACATTTGATTCAAATCGAATGGAAAATATGCAAAACCCTCTATATAGTCAAAGATGTAAACGCTCACTAAAGTGTTTAAAAAAATTAACACAATTATCGACATAATTTAAGCCTTTAAACCTATAGTGTCATATTTACCGTAGTCTGAGATAAACAATCGAATAATATCTTCACTATACAAATAATGTGTTTTCTATATTAACCAAAGCCGAACCATGGTTCGAACCGAAAACTTTAACTAAAAATCTTCGAATCTCATACGTTTCATTTCGAACATTAAATAGTGTACAATTTTGGTTAGAACTTTGCTTAACATTCAAATAAACCTCGATTTCTTTTGGGGTTCGGTTAAGCATTTATAAAAGACTCCGCTACTATTCAGTACATTTGGGTACTGTTCGGTCTAAAACCTGCTGGCAACCCTGATTAAAATGACATATTTTAAACAAAATCATAGCAAAAGTTTCGAAGTCTATCCTTAAGATTCGTACTGTTTAAATACGGCCCCGAGCAAACAGAGCCCAATGCTCTGAAACGCTCCCGATTCCTTTTGGTATATCATAATTCACCTCAATTATTTGCTCATGCAAATTTCCGCTTGGCTTAATTAACATAACATCAGCCAGCCAAGTGATTAGCATAAATCAATTAGTTAGCTCAACAAGTTCGAAAGCCGCAAAATGTGGCAATTAAAAAAACATTTGTACGCACTTCCACAATATTATGACATAGATATCATCATTTTCTTGTTCATTTTGTTATGCTTCAGTTTTTGATTTGTAGTCAAACCAAAAATGAACCAGCCCAACAACAAACATTTCATCAACAAACCAAAACCGATAAACCAAAAGAAAGTATGCAACATTTACTAACAACCAATAAACAAGCCACCCAACAAAACCAAAAAGAAACGCCAACCAAACACACATTTAGATATAATTATCAAACAATCAACAACAAACAAAAAATGGTATCAAGTTTTCCCAAAAGATTCTGTAAAGCTTACTTGCCTCTCATTCCCGTTTTCGATCTAGGAGCTCAACTTGATTCAATTGCGAAATTTGTTCCACAAAGCCAAAATCCAAACCAAGAATTCTCCCAGCTTAAAATTGAATGTTTTACAAAAAAACTGCAAAAGAAAGTGGAAACAAAATTTGCGCTTTGACAGCCCATTTAATGCCAAAGCGAAAACTTTGCCTAAAAATTGAAATGAACATTTTAATTTTCAATCTTTTTTGTGGAACATTCACATGTTGAAGCAAGCAAAAAAAAAACAAAAAAACGTGAAAAAAAAAGAAAAACCGAAACGCGAACGCATAGCAAAAGGGTAAAAGGCTTTAATTTCGGGGGGCGGGGTTTTTTCATGTATTTCCAGCGGTCTGGGTAAGTCCTCGGAGTTGGCGTGATATCCTTTAAATATATATTATAAAATACGATTTAAGGAAATGTGTTTTATGTAGATTAGAAAGCCTTTTTGAATTTAGCTATGCCGGCCCAAAAAATGCAAAAACTAAAAACTATTTATGAATAAAAACATTGGAAACGGAAAGCCAAGCCCAATCAGAGCCCCCTCATCATTACACATACATAATCGAAAATATATATATAATTTTATTAAAAGACAAGGACAAATAATTGTTGGTTTACATTCCGCTTTAGAGGCCCCGCCCTGAAAGTAGGCTACAAACTTTGCTGGTGGCGTTTTTGTTTCTTTTGATTTTACACACAAAAATGGCACTTTCCGCTCTAAGCTTAAATCTCTGCTCATATTGAAGCTTTACTTTGACACATCATTTTTCTACTTTTCTCTCTCTCTCTCTCTATGCCAAGCACGCACCCAAAATAAAATCACACACGTACACACACAGAAACACACATACACACCTTATATGTTGATTTTTTTTAAATGCAGGTACGCTCGATCGATCGATTGATCAAATTACAATTTATCATAATCTCTCTCTTTCACCCACCTAAAAGTATGCAACGCTTGCCAAAAATCTCAGAAAATTAGGTACAGTCTAAAATTTAAGCTAAGCAAAACATTATTGTGAACAATTTGCCAATTCTTTTCCTATATTTGGTGTCTAAAAGTCTAATCACAAACGCTCTCGCTCTCTGTCTCTCTCTCTGTAACTCTCTCTCTCTCACTCTCTCTCTGTGCTGTGGCCCGTGCTATTTGTGACTAAAAAGCAACTTAGTAGCGTGTACTAGGTTTAGTAGCTACATGTGTGTGTGTGTGTGTGTGCGTGCGTTTATCTATGTACGAGTGTATGGATGTGTGGGGAAAAAGCTGAATTGAAATACAAACAAAACTATCGTATAATTTTCCACATTTTTTTGTTCTCTTGCATGTTTGCCTTGCCTTGCTCGTCGTCCTTTTTTTCCATATAAGCAAATAAGCAAACAATTGTTGTTAATTGCTCGGTCTGTCTCTTTCTCGCTCGCTCTCCCTGTCTGTGCTAGCAAACGCATGCATGCGCTTAATTATAACAAAAACATTGTTCTTTTCCTTAAAATATTTTTATATTGCCATTTTATTGCAACCCAGAACTATTGCATGGCAGTTTACTACTAATCTCCATGCGGCAGCTGTATAAACACAAAAAACCAAAACGCTTTGCATAACTTAACCAGCCAATTGTTAAACAAAAATTGCACCAAAGTCAGTTCCACTTAAAACTAAAATCCAACAACGTTTCCATATCTATGAAATGTGCACTGCGTAAGCATTATGACTAACTCACACAATTGTTTTTGTTGGCATTGGCAAAGTATCTTGAAATATGATGAGGAAACTTTTCACAAATTTCTATAAAATCAACAAAATTTGCCATAATGATAATGAAAATTCTCTAAATAGATGCAGGCTTTATCATTAAACTCCGAATTTTATCTTCACTTTCTAAAACTTTTTGAATAAGACTGACTTAAGCTAGGATTCAAACCGCAATTTATTTCCTTTGCCATTCGTTTCTTTTTTATGTCAAGATTAATTATAAGCTTTAAGATTTTAGGAAACAACAACAAATACAGCAGAATATTACTAATAAAAGGTGCAATAATTTTATAAGATAAGGAAGAGTAGGCCACTAGAAGAGCTCCTAACAAGAATCATTTCCATCTCAAAGAAAAGAGAGCTTCAAACAAGAAATCAACATATTTTCTAGAAGGCTTTGTTCCCACCTCGGCCAGCTCAAGGTCAACAGTTGATTATTATTCAATAATCAATACAAATTATCAAAGATTTTATAATACAAATGGATAGCAGTGGTTGTCTGGACAGTACAGACAGCATACTCTCATCAGAAGACGTTTAATGCCATCGAAAAAATTTAAATAAAAACTGTTGAAAATGTTAATTTTATAACAGAATCCCCTAAAATAAACTCTCATATAAAGAAAATAGCTGCAAAGCTTTTTCGAATAAATTTACCTTCATACACTAACAGGAGCTTCAGCATAAAGTGGTATTTTGTTTTTAAAGTCGCAATAAATTGCTTTTAAGTACGCCCCAAACAGCTATAGTTTGTGTACTTAAACCAAAACTGACATCAAAATTTTATAGTAGAGATTTTCAAACAAAGATACCAGAAAACCTCTTACTAAAGAGCTTAGTGAGTGAAACTTTTAACATGCATTCCAACAAGATTCAAATTAGGGATTTGAGTTAATTTGTAATTTACTCAATTTTGCAGCAAACATTTTTTTTTAATAGCTCAATGGTATATTTACCTGGTGCTAAGTGGTTTCAGAAAATAATTCGGTTTGATTCACTGAACTTAAGTCAGCCAGCTTGTTTAGAAAGGCAGGTTTTATGAAAACAAAATTTTTTCCCAAAAAAAAACCAATCTCTAAAAAGTTTCAGCTCAAATGCATTTTGACTAAGAAGAATGTATGATTGAAAAAAAACGAATAAAATACTCAATTATGAAGAAAGTATAAAAAATTAGAAAAGATAGATTTCAAAATGACTTAAGCTGATTTTCACTTGTCGAGTTTTCAAAAATGATGGTTGAAAAATACCTCAGTTAATTGTAAGTTGGCTGTCAACCAACTCATATTGGAAATTATAAAGCCTACTGTGCTACTAGCGCTTCTTAGATTGGTAAACTCCTATAAGAAATCAGAGAAGTGAAAACACAGCTTTAAATAAACATTTTAATATACAGAACATAATAACAGAAAACAGGAACTCAATTGCAAAAATAAAACCAAACCAAAGAAAGTGTTCGTTCCCACACACTAGCAGGCTGCCATACATTTGTAAACACCTGCCAGAGGCAATGCCAGTTGACTATTGCCATATATGCTCCGAAAAATCTGTGATAATTTCCATGTACTCCATTCAGTCTATGCAGACTGCCAGATAGCTAACACAAAAAATATAGTAGACTGCTAGTATGTGTGAACTTTTACCCATAGAATCTAAAAATGGAATATAGTACATATTCAGTATTCCAAGATGAAGAAAATATGGAGCTCTAGGCTCACAAACTGAGAATAGGACAGAGTTTACATACACTGAGAAAAAATTAATCTAAAACCAAGACTATCGAAACGAGTGGGTGTCAAAAATTCACAAAGGCGAGAATCTCAACCCAGAATTATAATCTGAATTTAAATACAAATTCAAAAATCTTGAATAAAGATCATTTATACAAAAACACTTTTTCGGTTTGTTAACTAAATAATTTGGACAAGGATTTGATCTCGATACCTCGAGAACTATACAAAAATTTGTGTGACAACTTAACTCGCTGGGCCATCGGCCAAAGGCTTGACTCCGCCGAGGCAGAATTGAGAAAGTCCCGTCCGAGCGGTGTTAAAGATGAGGAAAGCGCTAACTTAACAAAGTTAGGTCGCTTTTTTCATTGATCTGAAGAATATATTACATTTTGTTTAGCTAAAGCTGCAAAGAGAACTAATAAGTTGAGAGGTAATATAGGTAAATCTTGACTCTGAGATCTTCAATCTCATTTCAAGATTTTTCAATCAAATTTTTTCGTAAGATTGCAAAAAAATTAAGAATAATTTTGTATTTATAATCTACAGTGCTCAAAATTACGAATAACTAAACTAAACCAAAATATAGTACTCATGAGCGTAAAAAACGGGGGAGCTCATAAACGCTCTCACTGAACTGGAGCCATTGAAACAACAGCTGTTCCTATTGGTGGTCTTTTTGTATTCGATAGCAAGCCAATAGAAAATCTTTTAGAAAAAGGTTGAATGATGTAATGAATTGATCATTCGTCACGAATTAACATCCTTCTCTTCGGAAGATTAAAGGTTGACCATTTAGGTCATCCAAAGAATGAGCTCTAGAATGTGCCAGTGAAGTAAGGGCTTAACAGGCAGAACTTCAATATACTTTCACTGAATATTCAGAAAGCCCCTCTTTATGAGCTGGATTTAAAAAAGATATTATCTGCAGGATGCCTAAGAAATATATCTAATTATTATTTTTAGTGACTTCACCATTAAGCCTTCAAAAATTACGTTCTAAAAGCTAAGAAAACTACACTCCACTTACCCTTGGTAGACTATAATCATTATACACTGTACACAGAGTATATTTAGTTTGTGCAAACTACTGAGCATACAATTTCTTTGGTTCAGTGTATATTTCTCACTTGTTTTATATTTGTTTTTTTCACATCTTCTAAAACAGTTTGGTCTCTGTTCTAGCACAAGCCATTTACATTTAGAAAGATTTCAATTAGTTTACTTTGGCATACTTAAAAAAGTAGTGAGAAAATTTAGGTATTCAATAAAGAAACTAACAAACTAAGGGCCGATTTCCAATCTTCTACACAGACCTAAGCCTACAAATAACAGAGCGAAACTGACATATATCTGTTATCTATCTGACATATAGCAGCTATGTTGAAGTTGTGAAATCGGCTCTATATATCAGAAAATTCAAAAGGAATATAGGAATCAAATCAGCTGAAACTTTTAAGGCTAAATACGAACGAATTGTTAAAGTTTCGGAAAAAATGTGGTTTTAAAAGCAAGCCTTTTTGTGACACAAATGAATTACCCATTTGGTAGCACACTTTTTAACAAATCTTTAACTTTTCCAAGTCTTTTTTCAAGTATTCTAAATATTATGGCAGGGTTTTCCATTTCTAAAACTTTCAAAACCAAAAAAAAAACTTAAAACTCAACTCTTTTTCTTAACACAAAACTAAATTGAGACACACAAGTTAGATCTACAAAGCCAGGCCACATAATGGTATCACCGAAAGCTCTAGTCTTCCATCAACGACCCATTGAATTTATTTCCCCCCTAAAAAAAAACCAAAACTTTTCGATGTAATTCTTCTCGCTCGCGACCTGTAAATATTCGTGTGGTAAGCTTAGCTTTTATACGACAAAGCAAACATAAACAAAGGTTATTAGAGTAAGTACCCAATAATTTACCCTTTTCCACAAATTAAAGTATTTTCCATAGAATTTTCTGTGGTCAGTATACACTTAAATAACTCGACGACCAAAACTTGGCTTCGACTGTCAACTTGACTTACTCCCGTTTGTGGCCAAAAAGTTTCCAATTCGCCCAGCCAAGAACAACAACGGCAGAGGAAAACTTTGCAATGCAATGAAACGCAATCGAATGGAACCGCTGCTTACCCAATCCCCCTCCCCCTGACCAATTTTGGTGGGGTGATTCTGAAGTGGTGCAGCAGCACTTTAAGACATTTTTATTGCGAACAAATTGTGAAGCATATTTTGTATTGTTGATTTATGACGTCGTCGCCAAATGTGAAATTGAGCGCAGAATATTTGGCCAAGGAGGGGGTTGATGGATGGCGGCAGTTAGTTTTTCTTTTTCTGCGCTAGTCTTAATAAACCTGCGACATGCGTTCAATTAACTGCGGACCCTGGCCGACCGAAGACCGTTTGACATTTTCATTAGGAAACGACGTTTACATTTCAGTAGCGGAAGTCTGCTGGAAAAAAAGAAGAAAGGCTAAAAGAAATGTCTGCTTCCGGTTTGTAGTCCGCAAACGAATATACACACCAGTTTCACATTTAGCCGCAAAACGACTTTAATTTGCGGTGCCAGGGGGCCCTTCCTTTAGCTGGTCCGATTTTATTATACAATCTGCGCTTTCTGTTTCTATTTTTTTTTTTTCTTTCTTTCAGCTGGGTTTCCGTTTTAGGAACTTTGCCACTTTTCTTTGTGGCTTTGCCTTTAAATTGTTTTGTTGGCCATGCTGGGCAGATTTCTCTTACGCTCCACGTTAGATGTTTAGTTTCTTTTTCGCAGTCCTTGAATTGAGGTTTTTTGCGCGTGTTTTGGGAACTTTGTGTGTGTGTGAGTGTGTATGAGTGTGTGGGTTGGCCCATGTGTTGCATGTGTTCTTATCGATTCAAGGGACTTTCACCAAGGGAATTGAAAATGAAATCCAGTTCTTTTTGGCTTAATAAGGCCAATCAGATGAAAATCAGTTAAAAAACTGTTAGAACTTACAATAAAAAATTGGATTTAAAAGTCTTTCAAAACTATATATGTTGAGTTAGATGTTTAGAACACCCTTTCTGAACTCGGATATTATGATCATAGCACTAGGCTGGAAGGTCTAGTTTATAGAAGGGAATGTTGTGGTTCTAGATGATTTACGTGCTTGTTTTTGCTACTTTAAGCTGAAATTGCCAAATTTCCTACGTTATTATGGAGCATATTAGAAACCAGGCAGCTGTTAAGTGCACAAAACACATCAATAGTAATGATTTGTATACCTTTTTCAAAACTAATACCTAATAGTCGCAATTGTTTTGATACGCGTATCCAATTCATTCACTTCAACATGACGGCTATTTGACAAGTGACATTACAGCTAAATTACTGCATCAAAAGTTTTAGCCTTAATTGTTTGCAATCATGGAATGGGGCTCGCTCAAAAACCTTGTTGTTGTAATTGGCCTGCACAAATGCAGCTGAGACTTTGAAGATAGACTTGAAAATACTGATGGAATAAAAGACCGCGCGAAATCAAAGCCGTGAATAATCGAATTCGTCGAAATCCACTGCGCCAACAGAAAATCATGTCTCATAAGATGAATATCAGCAAGGGCAGCATATCGCTCATCATAAAAGTGACTTGGATCTCTTTGCTTACACAGAAAAAAGATAAAAAGTGATACAATTGGAATGCATAGTTTTTAATATCCTTTTTCTGATATTGAAATATGAATTTTTCTTAATTTTTTATGAGTTTCAACTCCGTTGGATGAAAACTTAAGATCCAGCTAACATTAAATAGATATTTTAATGTCAAAAAAGGTTACTTAAAAATGATATTAAAAGAGACACACCGGGCACTTACTCTGAACAGCTTTGAAACAAAAAGGCAAGACAAAATCAAAAGCATTGCAAAAATAAAAACCTAGAGGAATCGGTCTACAAACAGATCAATGGAGTCTTAGCAGTGTCATCAAAACAAGCGTGCAAACTTATACCGAGTGTTGAGAGATAATTACCCGGCTTATGTGATGGTTTCGTGGTCGCCTATGAGAGGATCAGAAGCTCCATTTTTGTGAAAATCGAATCAAAACTGTGGCAAAAATGTATCAAAGGTTTTGGAAAAGGTTATGAAGCGTCTCATCACAACATTATTTACAAACAACAGTGGACTTTTCAAAAAACTACGCAATGCTACTAATTGCTTCTATAATTGGCCTACTGGTAGCCCAGACGTGAGTTCATTTTACCAAAAACTGTGGTCCGTACTCGAGACTATGGCTTGCTTCACTTGACACCCAAATATTGAGACTTTGAAGTGCCCCCTTGTCCGAGCAAAGGACTATTTCCCATGAGCATGAGCGATCGATGAGTGGACCAAAGGACTTCGTAGCTACTGAAAGGCACAACGCGGCCATTTCAAATAAGTTGTTCTACGATTTGTAGAAAGAAAAAAGTTTTGAAAAATATGCATTCTTTTTCATTCACCAAAATACCGTGTACTATAACAACTGTGAGTACTAGGTAAGAACAGGGCACATTCATAATTTATTAACTAGATCAATACCAACTTTCAACAATTATTTGGAAATATGGGCATAACTGACCTGTGTGCAACGAATTGTGAATTTGAATGATATTCCATTCTTGGTGTCCACACTGTTGGTTATTTTTGAACAAGAGTCAGTAGAATTTTTCGCACAATTGTTATTTAAATCTGTTAGAAAACAAGAGTAAGCCCAACACAGCCGTTTTCTGCCCATAATCTGTCCCGAGCGTCAAAATTGCCTTGACTAAAATAAAGCAATTATCTCTGACTAATTTGTTGAGTAAAATGTCAAAATTAAGACTTAAATTACGCCTTGAAGTAATCTGATAAAAAGTTTGAGTATAAAAATGAATAATTTTCGAATGGATCAAAAATATTTCTAAAATTCACAATATCAAATATTGAAGTTTAACGAAATATGAAAAATAAATAAGTTAAATTGGAAAATATGCCGGCGATGGTATCGAACCTTTATCTTAAAACATAAAAAAAGTCGTATATCGCCACTATTGATACTTTGCCAGATTTTCCTTCTAATTCCTTCAAGGTGAGTAGGAAACAAGAGCGATTTCATCCTGCTGCACACTCTTCCATTGCTTGGTAAGTGGAGTAACGTCTTTGGCCCATACAGCTAACGATGTCCCTGAATACTACATTAATCAAAATTTTGTATAAAAGGCCTGTTCTCAGATAATCTATATTTTATTTTCATCACAATGCACAGTGGTCTAGTCTGCAAGGAAAATGCGTCCAAAAATACTTCTAGTAGATATATTGAGCTAAACCTTTGTTTACGTCTTTATAAAACTGTTGGAAATAGGGGTGTTTAAGCCGTTATACTCCCACCCTTACCATGTTTATAAATAACATTAAAATATTATAATTTGCTATTTTTATTAAATTGTTTTTCGTTTTGCTTTTCTTTTTTTTGTATTTAAATATTCAGTTTAATCTAACAGGAAACTAAAATAAGTTACTTAACAATAAAATGAAAATAGACAAATTAAAAAGTATACCGATATAGTCCCATATTTAAAAGATTATTCAGCTTGTAATTTATCAAAAAACCGTCCTAATTTTGGATTAGTGAGCTTAGCTAGTTTTACTATCCAGTAATTGAGAACAGTTTTTCGATAAATTGACATGTATTTGGAGGGAAAACAAAAAAAAATCAAACACAACAACATAAGAGACCAATAATACCAAAGTTGAACCGTAGAAGTCAGTTGCGAACTACTAAAGCACATTTAAGTCTGGCCCTAAGACACCACGCCTGGCACTTTCTGGCAGCTAAGATTTTATGGCTTAGAATCTTAAAAGGTTGCTCAATATTCGGAGGGGATTATGGCCTTAGTTGAAATTATATTACAGCAACCATTAAAAGTAGAACCGGCAAAACATAAATTTTATAAAAAGTTAACAACAAATTATTAACATACAATTTATTAAAAAACTAAGTAATAGACTTTCTCTTTAATATTCCTTTTGATTTAGTTTAATTTTGAATTGATTTCGTAACGCTTAAATTATTTAAAAAATTTCCCATTAATCCCAAGCTAGGATCCAATATGTACCAATCTCTATCTTCTTATGCCATTCTTAAAGGGAAAGTTTGTAGTGAAGCAAAACCAACTATATAGCTAAAAATCCAATTGTTTTGCGATATAGAGACAACACTTTGTATCAAACTTTTGAAGAAACCACTGTGCAGTGAGTTGTATGAATAAGTCAATTGCTCAATTGACATTGATCAATGTGCATTGATGTTATATTCATAGGAAGTGCTCTGACGAAAAATATTTTTAGTGGATATAAAAATAAGCCTTAGCCAACAATTTCTTTCCATTAGTTACACTGGCCATCAAATTTCTTATTTATAGCCTTTTTAAGAGACTTGGTTTGTGGAATATACAAGACAATTACCTACAACTTTGTGTATATAATTAACAACCCTCCCCCTAATTAGATCGATTTAATTTTTTGACCTTGATACCTTGGTACCTTGGTACATTTAATCGCTTATTAATTAGCCTTCGCCTATTTCAGACAACAATTGAATTCGAGACATTGCAAAAAATATGTTTGATGTTATTTGAAAAAGTAAATAAGTTATTGGTACACAGAACTAATCCATATATTAAAAACATATATCTGTTCCACCAAACACTAAATTGTTGATAATCAATTTTGGTTTACTTTTTTTGGGAGTTATTAAGTTGAGTTATGGGCAGAAAATCAATAATAAAACTTAATTAAGATATGAATTTGATATCCGTTTCATCACCTTCGTTCACACACGCAAACTAATTTGCACAAGCAGCCATGTCCATGGCTGTTGATAAAATAATTTCGTAGCCAGCAGCTTTCAAAATAATATCGAAAATTAGTATGTAGCCAAGATATTTATGATTTTGTAAGCCAGCTTTGGTACTTTAGAATGTTAACACACTAATGTGGTTCACTAAAGCCTATATGACTAAGTTTGCTGGCATAAAGACATAACAGCTTTCCTCGGTTTTGATTCAGTAGTGTGTGAAATTTTAACATTAATTCAGTCTGGGCTGAAAGGCCAAATTTTTGGCAAAATGTTGACAAATGCAGCCTCAGAGCTTAATGTTGTTGAATTTGATAACAGCATTTAAAATAACATGGTGAAAATGTTTTTAAACCAGCTGTTTTAACCGGCTTGAAGTCATGTAAACAGAAACACACAACACAACAGATGCGACTGGTTAAGTGTATAGAAACCACCCTCTATCTTCCGCCATCTGGGCCTGTCTTTTCTGAGTCCAACAGGAGTCTGTTCCTGCTAGCGCTCAAAAATGAAAAAGATTAGCATGAAGATTAGAATTGCTTTACTGAAAAACAGAAAAACCACACTTGTGCCGATTTCACACTTGTGACTATTGAGTAATTGTACTTGAAAAGTTGAAAGCTATAATATCAATCAAGCTTGGAAACATCAAAATGAAATGTTTGCTCATTAATTTAATAAAAATCCAACTAATGAGAACAGCTGTAGCGTAATTTTGCGAAGTTATCTGAGATCATTTATCAAAGGAGAAGCAGTTACCCCTGATTATGATACGTTCTGTCGTCCTTTTATTTCACAAATCACACCTTGCAGAGCTTTGTGACACATTAGACAGTCATAATACAAAGCTCCACATCAATATGTATTGGGGATGTTTTATTCCGGCTTTGATTACCCTGGCTGTAAAGTTAAAGAGAATCTCCGATTCCACATAGTTCGTTAGCGCCTATTGTTGTTTTGGATAAAGTCAATAAGCTATCTTATGATATTTTTTAACTCACAACAGAAACGAACACTGCAATTATTGCAGCTGTACAAAATCCCAAAATCCACACCCAATCCCAAATAAGATTTCCATGATTTTGAGGATACCTGTGTGGTAAATAATTTTGCTTATCACCTAGAAATGGTTAAATAATTCATAATTTCAAGCACAAATACTCAATAATCATTCATTTCAGGTACATTTATTCAAGTAATTGTGAAAGTAATTACAATTTGAAGTAATCATTAAATAATGACTAACATTCGTAATTCCAAGTTAAATTTACGATTACTAAAAGTCGAAATCAGGAATGTTTTTTACTCTTCTAAAAAATTGTAATGGTAATGGTAATTGAAGTTTAAAGTTTTGGTACAAATTGTTCAAATCGTTTTATCAATCCTTTTAAACATGTATTATTACATACTAAGCAGACAAGCTGCCCCCCAAAACAAAGCATTAAGCTAATCGTGTATGGTTTAATCAAGTTAAGTTAACATGTTAAGTTGATTCCCACAGCCAAATTCTTATTCTGTGTACATATTCAGATCACAATTTTCTCGAGTGCTCTTATTTAAGACATTGGAAAGGGGCAGGTGCTGTGTAAGTATGCCAAAGTGCTTGACAATATCAATTTTGCTGGCAGTTCATAGGGCTTGGACCCCTCTGATATATTTCCAATTATTACAAATAAAATATTAAATAATATTTAAATGATTATTTAGCTTTTGACCTTTCCTAATGACCCACCTTAATGACATTCACCTTGCGGTTACTTTGAACTGACCCCAAGACCAACCAGGGGCCTTTGGCCATATTTGTCCTAATGAAACGCTGCTTGAGGGGTGGCTCTTTAATGCTGATTTGTGTACCAAAATTTACTGCAAAGCTGTGTACCACCATCAAATACACCCCAGGCCCTGGCCATGTGCCAGTTTTTGGGGACTCTCACATACTTAGACAACAACTCAACCAATACGCCGCATAGGCTCCGAACACCTTGAAACCGTTTTTGCTTCAGGGCTAAAGGACAAAAGAGGAGAAGCATCAGCAGCAGGAGGAAGCACAACTGGGCTTTCAGTGTCGTTTAGTGAAATTGCCTGTAATGTCTTACGTCCCTGCCCCTGTCCCTGTCCCTGCATTGAGACATCTTCAGAGGCATTGTCTCACCACACCGAAAGCATTAGCTGGCTGGCCCTACTTTACGACTTGGTCGTGTGTCAGTTCCAGCTGCGGCGGCTGCTGTCGTTGTTGCATCTTTCATTAGTCCACACTGGGCCCACCTTTCGTGTTGATTTTCAAGTACATTTTGCACTTGATTCTGAGAAATTTAACTTGTGGTTTTTATGTTGTTTTTTTCTATTACCCTTTTAAGAAGTTATATCATAAAATTGCCAAAATTTGCCTGTGCTAATGCTAATGTTTTAGATTGGTTTTCAATCGCAGACGGACTTTATGCTGATTTAGCTTACATTATTAAAATGAGAACAAAAGTTCTGCAATCAAGAGTATTTCGTACTAACAGTAAGATGACAATTTAAACAAAAGCGCGTTCTTAATTCAAGTACAAATCTCTCAGATTGAGTACAAAAGAGAATTTTAGTTCCAGCTCCAAAAAGTTAGCATGGTTTCTTTGGGAATCTGTTCTCAAAATTCCCAACCGGTAATGGTAAATTTCTGAACTACAGTAATTCCATATTGGTCTTAATCTAATTTTTGGCCTGAAATATTTTAGTCATCTTTGATTCAATACAGAGAACTCGTTTTAAGAACATATTGGGAATAGATCAAGATTTTTAATGGCTTAAACCAAGGACACTTTCTACTAAGTACGTTTATTTTGTGCCACGAACGTTTTAAAATTGACTTAACTCCCTCTCTTAACACTCCCTAAGAAGGCCCGAATGCGATTCTTCTTGAAGTGAGTTGAACGACATTTTACAATATTACCGAAAGAAAATACTTCGGCAACGCTTATTTACCTTAAGTGCAAAATCGTACTGTTAAATAACCTTTCACCTTTCATTTGTATGACATATCTTCGGGGGAAGAACCGCATTTCTGCCTCTAGGATGAATCGCATTCTTATCTCCAGGAAGAATCCCTTTCCTATCGCTCAGAAGAACATTTCCCTATATCACAGAAGTATGTCTTTTTTATCTCTCAAAAGTGTCGCTTTCTTATCGCCCGGAAGTTATCGCATAGTGTCACATTTCTTCCCGTAGGGAAATGAGAATGCAATAATATTGCAATATCGCTAGAGTAAGACGATACCTACTGGCGGATCGAATTCTTATCTTCCTCGATAAAAAAATGTTTGCTGGGAAGACTCAATAATTATTAATATTCATAAATATAGCATAACTCGAGGGGCAAATTCATGAATTTGTGTTTGTGTATAAACGGGGTAACAGACGGATACGTTTGGATTTTCCTTCATTAAACGTGTTTCATAAATCTACACAGAATTATTATCCTGTACGCGCTCGGACAGTTACAACATATTATTACCCTCTCCAATTTCCACCCATTCCTACTTCTGTACACCCCAAATTGATTGCCTTTCAATAAGTTCAGGAACCAACAACCTCCGGTTTCGTTCTCCCAGCCACTTCCTTTTCAATAATTATCTCAATTGCAATAAATCCATAATTATGCTTAAATTATTTTCCTGCTAACGTATTCGTAGCATTTACAACAACTTAACAACAGCCTGGCTCCAGTGCGCCGGCAAATCAAACAGAAAGACCAACACTCCACACACACACACACAAATCGTAACAATAAATTTGCTGTCATTAATGTGCTACACTTCCGGTACTACGCGCCTGCCGCTTGGGAATGGCCGGAGTACATGATAATTTTCGGCTCGGTTAGGCAATTTGTGCAGCGCGAAACAATTTATTATTGTACAATTCAACAATAAGTCAAACAAATCAATCAGAAAATCATTAAACAGAAACACTGCCGAGGACCTTGGCCACTCTCTGTACTTAAAAAAGTTGTGAGGGGGCTGATATGTAATTAGCCTATATAAGGAACTTAACTTTTTAATCCTAAATGCATTTGTATGCCCCGTTTTGCTATTAAAAACTTAACGTAATGGCGAATTGGCTATAGAGAAAGCGACTGTATTTTGTTTTTTTACTTAAAATAAGATAAGCTATTCTACTAATTTGGATTCGACATCAAATAAACTTAAAAGTTAGAAGCTGGTTTATAATTTAAGCTACTTCTAAACTGTAGCTTTTTAAAATGAAAATAACTGCTTTAAAAATCTCAAAAGTCAGTGTCAAGGCAAACTTAAACAAGTAAGGGCGCTGCAGTCAAGTTCAAGACCACAAAATACCCTGTTCATTTGTTTTCATTTATTTCTTTTTGAATTTTTGAAGACGAATGCAAGCGGTTTTTGTAACAAAATTGTCAACCTAAAAGTAGGCAACACTTTTTTCTAGTCCTGACCATCAACTGCTCGTATCAGCTCAACTGTTTCGCTTATAACTCCGGTGTTTTTTGTCCGATCTGATTGTACTTTTCAGAATAGATATATATTGGGCCTAGCTTGATGTATACTAAACCACGAGAGAAAATTGTTGATCAGACGGTTTTTTAGGTCTAGGATGTCAAGAGGAGGTCTAGGTTTTTTGGGGATAAAAGGGGGACGGGGGGGAATTTTCCAAATCTGAAACAAACTTGATCTGCGTACGGCATAAGTCTACCTTCGTGCAAAAATTTGTTGCTCTTTCTCTTAGTCTCTGAGATCGACGCGTTCATATAGACAGACGGACAGATGTTTCCTTCATGATCCCCCTTTTCCCATTTTCAATGGGAACAAGGTATAAAAAGGAACATATGTTTTTATGTCTTATTAACATTAAACATTTGTTTGGCGCCGAACACAGTAAAATATGGAAGTACTTCAATAATAACGAGAAAGATGGAATAAACAACTGAAAATCAACTTTACTTCAAATTAAACAAGAAAGAAAGTCGGTCAAGCCCGACTATAACATACTCTGTACCAAGAAACAGTCTTTTGACCATAACTCGAATACCGTTCATCCGATCTTCTCCATTCCTTTGGCGGATCGATAAGTTATCCTGATAACTAAATATGTCCAGAAGGAACAAGCCATCTATCTTCAAAACTGTGGGAGATATGACGTTTTTTCTAAATTGCGGGGGTGGGAGGGGGCGTGGCCAAAATTGAAAATAAACTTGATCTGCCTGCAGACATAAGAAGCATATCTCCCATACATGTCAAACCTCTATCTCTTACCATCTCTGAGATCTGTGCGTTCATACGGACAGACAGACGGACAGACGGACAGACGAACATGACGGACATGACTCGGCTGTTGATGCTGATCAGGAATATATATTCTTTATAGGGTCGGAGATGCTTCCTTCTGGATGTTACATACTTTTGCACAAACTTATAATACTCTGTGTACCTACGGTACAGAGTATAAAAATAGGGGAAAGTTAACTTCGGCTCCTCCGAAGTTTGAATACCCTTGCAGCACGTTTTTCTAACTAATTTGGATGACATTTCCACTGAAAACAAACAAGTTTTTCTCACAATGACAGCCATACCATATAGACAGCGACCAAATTTGGTGGAATCATGGGAAAGCATAGCAAACTTAGAAATACAAAATATGGAGGCGTTTGATTTTAAAACAAAAACTTTTTCTCACTAAAACTAGTTTTTCGACCGATCATTCCATTGGCAGTTATATGTTATTGTCGGTTTCATACTTGTGCAGCGTATTTGTACCATAAGACTTCGTGCAAAGTTTGGTCGCGTTAGCTTTCAAACTGACGGAGGAAATCGCATAGAAACAGACGGACGGACAGACGGACATGGCTATATCGACTCAGCTCGTCATGCTGATCAAGAATATATATACTTTATGTGGTCGGAGATGCTACCTTCTATGCATTACAAACATCTGGACAATTTCAATGTACCCTCTGCAAGGGAATAAAAACGGTTCGGTTCGGTTCAGTTCTTTGACGAGTTTTAAGACGGGAGTCGCTTTTCTCCAGCCAATGATACTTATTAATTTGGGAATTTGAATTCCTAAGATAATTTTTGCCGGAACTTTAAAGGATGACTTGACGAAAATTTAAGAACAAGTAATCCTGCAAGTCTTCTGTAATTGCTCTCCGATCTCTTATATACATACCATCAATCTAAATTTTTTCCTCTAGTGGACAATATTTGGAATTTTCTGCAATAATTTTTCACCTTGAATTAATCCTAACCCGGAGAGTGTTTATACTTTTCTGTTCTAATCTTTTCTAGCCGACATTCTCTGTGTTCGGAGATCTTTCCTCTAGGAACTTATAGACGAATCTTTGAGTCCTGCGGCATAAATTTGGGACATTCTTCAAAGGGTTTTAAACATATTCAAATGGATTATAGGAATTCAATTTGAAAGTGATGTCATGTGATAAGTCACATGACAATAATAATCATTATATACCTTTGTGAACCATTGAACCGAAACCGAACCATCTAATGAACCGAACCGGCGGTGCAGAAACTGTCTGAACCATTGAACCGAACCAGAACCAAACTTTTATTCGTGTGGTTTGCATCCCTGCTTTAATTTAATATAAAAATATCATTTGACCAATTATCTAGCAATGTTCCATTCTAGAGATCTGCTTTTGAGAAAAAATGTGCGGAAAGTTACAACCTGCAACATTCTAGAATTAGTTTTTATCAAAATTTCTACTTTGCTTAAGAAATACTGCAATAGTTTAAAAAAAAACATGCCCAAATTAGCCGGATACTAGAATTCAAATTCCTGGACTTTTTTTAGATTTACCGATGAAATGAGATAATGAATATGTCTTTTATATTTATAAATTGTGCAGTAAGCGAAATTGTGTAAAAGTGTAATATTTCCCTCCGTTGACTCGAAACTAAAAGGTCCTTTGAGAAAATTTACACTAAATCGTGTTTGTTTCTGACAGTTTTGAAGTAAGCGAGCGATGTGTAGATTTGACGCGAGTGGAATATGAAAGTGTTTTATTTATAGACGACGGCAGTGACTGCATCAGTATTTCTAATGGCTTTCTAAGTTTTTTAGGGTCCTAAGCTGATTTTTTGACTTTCGACTTGCCATTAGGCAGTGCCACAATGCCGTAACATAACATAAAAATTGGTTGCCTACGCTTTTGACATCACATGCGGGCCCACCACTTCCCCTTTCCTTTGGCCATTGAGGCTTCCGTGTGCTGTGTTCATTAGCGATTTGGCGCCTTCATACGCTGACGACTGACGCTCTGCTGTAATTTCGCATTGCGTGTGCTTCGTTTTCTCCGTTGTTTTTTGTGTTTTTTTTTTGGCAGACGAGGGCGTAAACTTGAGCCAGTTAGTGGGGCCTGTGTATAAATAGCCAATCTAAGATAGATATAGGTTTATATGCTGGTTCTCTTCTTAAGCAATTAAAAGCCGGCTTTTGCACAAATTTTCAACATTGCTAAAAGGTGAAAGTTTAATGAACACATGGCGTGTGTGTGTGTGAATGGTTAATGGATTAAAAAAAGGAAAATATTGGTTTTGAATAATGTGCAAAAAAAAAAGTGCCTGGTCACCCATCCTTTGCGTATGTGCGTCGCGTCGTTTGTCAATCAGCATTGCAAATTGTTGATTACACCTACATTAAGTCAAGGGCAGGACAACAGTTACAGCTACAGTTATGTGGAGCGCCCGATCGATACTCTCTCTTGTGCCGTTTTTTTTTTTGCACACGAAAAGCAAATCGAAACCAGAAACGTGGTTTTACATACCAAGTCCATCGTGTTTTCTTTATAATATATCATATATATATATGTATACTGTATACACCTACATCCATTTACTATATGTGTGTTATTACTCTCTCTCTCTGTGTATATAGGACACTTTGTGTGTCGTTTTATTTGCCTTATTACTGACACGCAGCATATTTAGTAGCTGGCTTAGCGGCATTGCCCTGTTTATAGTCAGTCGCAACATTTTCTACATTTTTGCTTTTGTGTGGGGTAGTCCTTTTTACAGTCCCGTCGAGTCACTTATTAGAATGTCTGAATGTGGGCGTGGGCGTGTGAGTGAGTGCAAAAGTATGCGCAAGTTGAAGTTACATTGACTTTTGTTTGTTTGCTTTTGCGGCAGCTTGTGAAAGAAGTTTGCTTTAAAAATGACAATAGATGTGCAGAAATATTACGTGTGGAAAATGTTGTGGGAAATTGTTATGAACAATTTTTGTATCAAAATATTTTTGTTTGTCATTTCGTTGTGGGTTTCTAGTTTTCTACATATTTTACCATTAGGAATACTTAGGGTACGAACGTGCTTATACTTATATAATTTTATTTTATTAATGAAAAGTGACTAGGACCCCTTTGAACTATCTTATCAAATAGACTTGTGCCTTAAGCTGTATTTTCGCTTGTCTGATATCTTATAAAAGTTTCAGTCAATCTGAGAAGCACAAAAAATTATGAAAAAGTTGAGTGAAAAGTATCTGAGTTCTCTTATGAGATTTTTGATGCTGTGCTCATTTCTTGACCATTATGAAACATATTTCAAATCAAAGTCCTAAACACAGGAAAAACCCGAGAACATTCAACTCAAGCTGAGCACATTTCCCTTACCGCTAAAAGGCCTTGAACTGGATTTCTCAATTGTATTACAATGTTCTCGCTTCCAGAACGAATTTTCCGTTTATAAGATCATTTAAAGCTCAAATACTGTTTTAATCAGGTTATAAATGGCTCTCATATTTTCGAACCGAGTGTCAATATTGCTTAAAAGCGTGGGAGATCTACTGCAGCTACAATTCCGGCTGCCCAAATTAGTCAGAATCTGATACATCGCTTGCACGTACAACAACTACAGCTATAACCCATCCACCACACCTGTTTTGGTGCATTTTGGAAAGAAGGAACAATTTTTGTCGGACTTGTCTGGAGACCTTTTTCACTCAACGACGGCGACGTGTTAGCTCAGTCACGTCTAAATGGCTTTCAAGAACATTTGGAGCACTTAGTTTTACAAATTTTTGAGAATGATTTGTTCTTGATTAGTATATACTTATTCATAAATGAACATTAAGCACATGAGTACATTCTTTTTCTGGTTTTTGATATTGCAAATTTTTCTTGTTTGAATGCGAATCTGAAATACTCAGTCTCAAAATCCCACAAAGAGCCAACATAATTCGAATTTTTTATAAAGTCTATTTATTCAGTTTTATATGAAATTTAACCGAATGCGAAATTAAAAATAACGTTAGAAGCAAAGTTGTAAAAACAACAACAAGCTACTACAACTATTTTTATGCCCCAATAGCTTGGTGCGATGTTAAAGGATCGTATTTGATGTGTAAAAATATCTTAACGAATAGATGAGAAATCCTTGCAGCCCAAAATATCGAAATTCATTGCTGAAATTTATAGTTTTCTTTACTGCTAACAGGCCTGTTACCTTACTTTGGACCAAATTTGTAAAATTCTAATTTTGTTCAGTGTTTGTTGTTTAAAATTTAGGTACCAATCATATTAAAATATTACCTTGGTTTTTTAGTAAGAAATTCTTCATATACCCAATACGAATCCATTTAAGTTAAAACGGGAATTGACGATTAATTCATTTGTATATCAAAAGCCTTTTTTTTGCTAATTACCTATAATCAAAAATGTCCAATATTATGATATTATAACCTCCACATTGCAGCATTACTGTAGATCTATTTTGTCACCTTTCCAGCATGGTTTCATAAAGCGTCGGTCAACAACGACCAATTTGCTCGAATTTACTTCATTAGTTAATGATGGATTCCTTGTGAAAAGGCAAACTGATGTCATTTACACCGACTTTAGCAAAGCCTTTGACTCTGTCAACCATGATCTTCTCCTCTTTAAGCTCGATCGATTAGGATTTCCCTCTTCTTTTCTGCTTTGGGCTTTGTCCTATCTAAAAGATAGAACTCAAAAAGTTCTGCTCGTTCTAACACTTTAAAACCTGTGACTGTAACCTCTGGTGTACCTCAAGGTAGCCACCTGGGTCCTCTGTTCTTCTCTCTATTTATCAATGATCTTCCTACAATATTATCATATTCTCGGATACTCATGTATGCCGATGACGTTAAACTTATTTTATCTTTCAACAACCCGATTCATTCTATTGGATTGCAAGATGATCTTAACTCCTTGCAGTCTTGGTGCTTGGTAAATCATTTGCATCTAAATTGCTCCAAGTGCATGTTTATGACTTTCCATCGATGCAAACCATTTCTGGTTTCCTATACGATTGGTAATGAACCGTTGCAACGTATTTCGTCTGTCGTCGATCTTGGAATTCTGTTTGACCCCAAATTGAGTTTTAATCACCATATCTCCACTATTGTTAACAAAGCGAATGGTGTACTTGGATTCATTAAACGTTGGTCAAAGGAGTTTAATGATCCCTACACCACTAAACTTCTATATACAGCTTTAGTCCGTCCCGTGCTAGAATACTGTTCATCCGTATGGGTTCCGCAGTATAAAAAGCATATTTATCGTATTGAATCAGTTCAGAAACAATTTTTGCTTTTTGCCCTTCGTGGCCTAAATTGGGACCCTAACCTCCGTTTGCCATCGTACTCCAGAAGACTCTTGCTTATAGACCTTCCTTCGCTAGGTAACCGTAGAACAGTCTTAGGTGTTGAAAATCTCTGACTATTCCCAGCTGTGAATAGGGGCATAGCTTGCCGGACTGGCTAATAAATGTTCCCCCACCGGGTCAGAGATTTTTCGGTTATCCTTTTAGTTTTATTTTAATATATTTTTAATTTGTAATTTTCTATTGTTGGTCACTCTTCCATTTTATCTTTAATTATAGTTTTATGCCTTTATTCCTCTATGTATTTGTAAGCCTGCATTTTCTTATTCTTTTTTTTTCTTACCTCTTCACATCTCTTCAGGCCTGTTCCGGGCTTCACATAATTTATTAAACTTCAAATGAAATTAAATTCGAACGATTTTGTGTTCGCTGTTCTGGCATTCGACTTGCAATTTGACTGTTTCATTTCCAAATTGTTTTTCTTTTAACAACTCGCTGAACTTAATCAGTTGGATGAAACAATCAAAATACAAACTCTGCAATAGCTTAATATAGCTGTTTAATATCTCGCTTTATTTTAATAGCACTTAATGAAAATTACGAACTTACATCTGATTTCACATGCTCCAAGCAATGTGAATTCAAATCGAGTAATTCTTTCAAATTATGAAAACCATAACAGGTAGCCAAGTCGAAATAGAGATAGAGATGTAAGTGAAAAACTGAACAGACCTGTATATTTGTTAAATGGTTTTGTTAGCTCTTATATCGACTCTGACCACAACAGGCTGTGAATCGGGGCATAGCTGGCCGGACCGGCAAATAAAAATCCCCCACCGAGTCGGAGTCGTTATTAGTTTATTTTGTAGTTTTGTTAGGCTTTCTTTTTATACCTCCTTAGTAAATAAGCCTTTTTATAACGTGCTTTTAAATTTGTTGACAGCCTTTGTTTGTCGACTATTAATAAATAAATAAATAAATAAATAAACTAGGGGTATAGAATCTCCACTTTCCATAATATCCAGGTTCAGTTTTTCCCAATTAAATCTTCATATTTTGAGTAACACAAAATAACAAATAGAGGAAAGTTAACTTCGGTTCGGCCGAAGTTTGTATACCCTTGCAGCACGTTTTTCTAACTATTTTGAAGGACATTTCCACTGAAAACCAATCAGTTTTTCTCACTAAGACTTCTTTTCTGACTCTACTTTTTTATGACAGCTATACTATATAGATGTCAGATTTCGATCAAACTTAGTGGAATCAGGGAAAAGCATAGCAAACTAAGAAATAAAAAGTTTGTAGGCCTTTCTTTGAAAACAAAAAAGTTTTTCCCACTAAAACTAGTTTCTCGACCGATCATTCCTATGGCAGCTATAACCTATAGTCATCCGACTTTGACAAAAATTTGAAGAATTGTGTGAAAGCTTATAAAATAAATATATGCCAATTTTAAAGAGGTTTTTACATTGAAAACAGAAAATTTTTTTTTACTAAGACTATTATTTTTACATTACTTTTCTATGGCAGCTTTACTATATGGATATCCGATTTCGACCAAACTTTGCAGAATCATGGAGAATCATAGGTTACTAGTAAATACGGAGCTTGGAGACGTTTGCATTAAAAACAAAAAAAAGTTTTTCTCACTAAAACTAGTTTTTCGACTGATCATTCCTATGGCAGCTATTTGTTAAAATCCGGCCGGTTCCGACAATCGTATTTGCATCATATTTGTACCAGAAGACTTAGTGCAAAGTTTGGTCGCAATAGCTTTATAACTGACGGAGGAGATAGCCTAGAAACAGACGGACGGACAAGGCTAAATCAACTCAGCTCGTCATGCTGATTAATAATATATGTATGTAGTCAGAAATGCTTTCAATATACCCTCTGCAAGGGTATAAAAAGAGCGCAGTCCAAAAAATGCAGTCAGACTTTTCTGGGACTTGGGTATCTTAGATCCGTATCCAAATATTATACTTCTACACCAAGACACTTTATTGTTAAGTAGAGAAAAATTGCATTAAAATAAGGAACAAACAATATACTCATATGCTTTTTAGAATATTTTTCGAATAATACTTGAATTCTTGTTAACATATTTTAGGAAGCTTTTAGCTATACTTGAAACTTTTTGAAAGTACACAAACATTTGGTTTAAGATCAACGATAACTACAAAACAATATAAAGATCGAGGCCAACACTGCGTATGAGTAATATGAAGGACCTCACATTTTCAACATATTTTTTTTGTCTCGTTAAATATACACCATAGACTTACGAATCAGGGTGGCGCCAGTATAACACTATCTTAAAAAAAAGTACGCTCTATTGTACATGTAAGTAGATTTCTGATTAACCGTTCCGCTTTTGTTGTATGGTTCTGGTTGAACAAACATCACAGATCTATTTGAACGTGATGACAAGTCTGCTAAAAAGCTACTCATGACGAATGAAAACCCCATATATCTCTTCGCTTTCAAACAAAAGCTAATGGAGAGCTTAGGTAAAACAAACCAATTTGGACTCTGTTAAGGAAGATTTAAAGATTACAGGATATTAATGGATATCATGATGATAGAGTAATTTTTGGCAGTTTAATAAACCCTTTCATACATTTTTTGCCCAGGTTCAGAATCAGTAGCTCACAAAATTTCATTTGAATTATCAAACAACCATCTTGACTTCTGAGCAAATGTGGTAAACATCTGAGTGTATTCGCATGGACTGTATCTCAGCGGGTTATCCCTGGGAAATCCACGCTTAATCAAATTTAAGCCATTCAAATTGGCAGAGTCCCCTCAGTAATTATCCAGCCTACGGCGTTTATTATCAATATACTATTTTTAAACTTGAGCACAACCGGTCACCTTTACCAGACTTTGGTTGCATTTGTAAAATAACCAGTCATGAAATTCTTATTATATTTGGATTCTGCGCTTAACTCTATGTGACTTTCTCTTGTATAAAAATTCCAAGCACACAAACCAAGGGATTGGCTTGGCCCTTTGGGCTGAATGATTTGTGTAATTTTCTCCAAAATTCACGAAAAAACTAATCAAGCTTGTCTATGACAGCTACGATACAGTTTTGATTTGTTTGTGTCCATATTTTTCGGGTGCAGGCATAAATAGTACAGCTGACAAAAAATCAATAAGTCGATTCTAAAATCAATATATTTGCCAGCTCAATTACTTACTCCTACTTGCTGCGAATATCTTTGGCTGGGGGTCTTTCTTTAAGCATACAAATCTTAAACTAGGATTTCTGCATGGCTGGGCTAATGAGGAATGAAACTTAACGCTGTTTTGCAATTTTATTCCCTAAACTAAGCGATTTCAATGATTTCAGCTGCAGTGGCATGTGGTTATTCTCCTATCATTAACATATTCAACTTGTGTCTTGCAGTGTGCTCCCCCCTCTCTATCAACTAAATGTTCTTTGATTTTGTTTCTTTAGTTGGTGTTCCAGTTTTCCACTTTTCTCTTTATCTGTGTTCAATTTTATGTTAACTCTTTTTCTCCTTCTTGAAGTCTATGTGTGTGTTTATGCCTTAACTAACCAAAACAAAAGCAAAAAAGAAAACAAAAACAAAAATCGTTTTGATGTTGTAATTGAAACCGAAAGCCAATGAAATTTAAATATATTTGAATTCGAATTTGATTGCTTTTGCCTTAGTCGTTAATCTTGTGATGAGTTGTATTTTGTATGCCAATATGTACTCCCTCTTTCCCAAAACCACAATCGAGACATGCTCTCACACTGCCCAAAACTAATCACTGAAACTGTATATATTTTCTATGCATTTGCCTCACAAAACCAAACCGAAACCAATCTCAAACCACAACCTCTATGTTGTTGTCGTCGTCGTCGTCTGCTCCGCTTTGGTGTGTTTGGTACCACGCTGCACTCGTTACCATTGGTCCCAATGATCATAGTGCGCTCAGGGACGAGCCGCTTGGCTGGAGCGCGGCCGACGCTGCAGTGTCCAGGATCAGCAGCAACAGCAGGCCACCCATCGCCGCTGGGTAAAGCGGAATCGAGTAAGTTATAACCCATATAGCCAGCCAGTGCTGTTCTACATGTTGATCGCTTAACCCTTCAAAAAAAAAGGAGCAATTTCAAGTTCACCCTCTACTTTTCCTTTCTTGATCACCTCACTTACTTTTCACTCACTTTTTAACTGCAATTTTCATGAATATCAAAAATTTATACAGCTGAACTCTTTTGAAATAAGACAGAACAAGATATATATTTCTAGTATCGAAAATATTTTGAAAATCTGAATTGAAGTTTTGTTAATTTGCCTAAAAATTTTGTAAATATTACTTTTAATTTTCAGGAGATCAAAAAGTTTTTAGCCCCAGATATGTGGATTAGATCCTTTCTTGTGCATCTTAGTTAGGTTTCAAATATGAATATTTCATTGATTTTCATCTAGAGTTGTCAATATTTCTCAAAATCAATCAACTCTAAAGCTTAAATTTTCAATATTTGATAAATCAAGTTTTTAAAAAACCTATATACTTCGTAAGCATCGATATGTCACTATTTTCTAAAGCTTAAAATAAAACTAAAAAATTCAAGAACGTATTAGCCGAAGAAATACCATTATCTGAAACATCCCACACTAAACCGAATGCTCTATTTCAATGTGCATTCCATTCCATCTTATTTTTCTGAAACACTGTAAGCCGAAAAATATATAAAATCGGAACCACCCTCATTGGCAAACAAAAATATCGACTAATCAACAAATCGATAAAATGCAGACATCTCCATTTCCATTTCCATTTTTCCATAATCCTTTATTCAATGTTTTATAAGTCACAGATCTCTTTTTAGTCTTTGAGTTTTGGCTTAAAATTTTGGTGTGACCAGGTTCGATTTGAAATTATCAGTAAAACATTTTTGATCGAAAGCGCACTAAAAAAATACTGTAATTTTGAATAAATTGCAGTGTTTTGAAAAGTTCTAGACAATTTAATACTAACCATTCCCGAAACTTGAAGTGTAACCCACATCTCGGCATGTCTGCTCTAAGCGCTTATATTATATATAAAATCTTAATTTTGTCAATAATTTTGGAATCCTCCCATTGTGAACAACCAATCCGGAACCCTATCCTTGGCATAGCTGTACAAATCGCCTACTGATTACCATTACTAATATAAACCCAAAAACTATCACCTTCTTTTCACCTTTTTGTCAGATACAAGATGCCTCGCTGGGCGGCTCTTCGGATGATGAGGATTTCCTTGGCGTTCTGCGCGGACCCAGCACCTTTGCGAATGCCTTTCTCTATGTGGGGCTGGGCACAGTGGCGCTGGGTCTGGTCATAGCATTCGTTGGCACCGGCGAGAAGGGATTCAAAACTGTGGAACTAAGACTTATAGGGCCCTCTCTAATAGGCAATATAATGAATGATTATTGTTGATCAAACAATCCGTATTAAGCTATACATTTATTGTTTTTTTGTGTCCTCCTCTACAGTAATGGGCCTGATTTGTTGCATTTTACGCATTCTTTTCTGTATCTGTCCATCGCACTGTATATCATCGAGCAAGAAGGCGCGCAAGAAAAATGGCAACAAAGTTGATGCGGATCACACAACATCGTTGCTGAGGAACGAGAGCAAACGAGTTTCGATAGCGCGCGGACCCAGTGTACAGGTACGTAAGCGGGTCATTTCTGACTGATTTACGATTACAAATAAGGAATTGAACTAAATCTGAAAACATATTAGAATATATTTCCCAGCTGCCCAGGCAATGGAGCAAATTTTTAGATGCTGATCTATAAAAACGTATTTTGTGCTCGTCACCCGGGGACACAAAACCTCTCCTTTTTACGTTTTACAATTGAACAAATAGTTAATTACTTTAGAAAAGAAAAACACATGTTTTTATACTCTGTAGCAAAGTTTTTTGAATATGTTTAGATACTTTTAGATTTGAGTCAATCTTGATAAAGAATTTCAAAAGTATGTAGTCTGAACCAGGGCTGCAAGCGGCGTAATGATCTGAACCGGCTAAAGCCCAGAGTTCCGACTTTAATTTTGCTGTGAACCAAACCTCTTAAGGTATAAAGTCTGAACCTGAACCTTTAAGATCCCCACCCATATTAGCCTCTGTTTTTTTAAGAGGCCTATTTAATGGTTCACAAAATAGGAGCTAAGAGAAATGTAGACAACAAAATGGTATTTTACTTAAAACTAATTATTATTTTGAACAAAAATATTTTGGGAGCTTCGGCTCGCGGGTTCGAACCAAAATTTTCCAATGGTTCCGGCTCAGAACTTTGAGGTTCAAGGTTTTTGGGCGAAGGTTTTGGTTCTAACCTTGGTTCAGCCCATGCTTTATACGTATTTATATAGTAATCGACCTAAAAACGACGTAAACTGTAAGGAAATTGTGTCTTTTTTGGGTTGAGATGGGATATGACAATACTTTATATAAACAGAAACACTTTCATACAGCGCATGAGCATAAAAGCAATGACAAAGTGTTTTCATTTATATAGAGTATTGTTTCAAAATTTCAAAGTGCTGGATACACCCATTTGGGTAAAATTCAATTTGGTGGTCTACGTACGAAAAGTGCTTCCACAGTAATGTTAAGCTCGTTTTTTGTGAATAAATCAATAAGTTTTGGAGTCAAGGATCCTAAAACTCAAAGGCTTATATGTGTGGGTATTCGGAACATTTTTATAGATGTTTACATTAAACTTTCCTGCCGATTGTAAGACTCAGTTTTCCAAAACTATCAGGGTAACAGAAGAAGTCGCTAGGAAATAGGTCAAATTTCTTCATGTGTATAATTTTTGTTGAACCGAACCGAAATTTAAGGTTATTTTGAATAATCCCATGTGATGTTTTCTACAAATCACTTTCAACCCAAAATTGGCACAATTCCCATACAGATTGTGAGGTCGATTACTAATTAAACTTCTAAAAAGCATGGGCTGAACCAAGGTTTGAACCAAAACCTACGCCCAAAAATCGTAAGCCACATTCATTTCTGAATCTTAATCTTTGGTAGATTTTGGTGATTTATTTGGTGGATTTGGTGATTGAGTTACTTGATATTGATGTAATCCTCCTTGATCTGAAATCTCCAATCAATTCATTCACTATTAATAAAATTCCAGTCGTAATAGAATTTATTACGAAATTGCTCCTAAAATAAGAAGAAATAAAAGTCGACCTGCAAGGGAAATAATCTTTTGGTAATTGTTTAGCTTAGCTATAATGAAATCATTACTTCCAGTGTTTATTTACTTTTCATTACAACAATGACAAATTTCTGAAAACGACTTTTTAGTTATCGTAATTGTGACTCAAAACTACGATAATTTAATGAATGTTTTAAATTGTAATAACTCAATTTATTGTACCTGTTAAGGGGGAATTATTTAGTAATTGTGATTCAAAAATTGAATATTTCGTGTAATTATTATTGGAATATTTGATTCTTTTTCCTGTCAACACCAAATTTAATTTATTGCTGGTCATGGTTATAAAAATCAAACTTAAACTGTTGTTCTTTTTTAATTAGCCCATGTAAGGGAGAATGTGGCTTAGTTGCGCTGAATCTGACCGTCAATTCCCACTAACCCCCTCCTCACCATTACCCTTTTCCACCCTTATTAGGAATCACAATGAGCCAAAAGGCCTCTGGGTGATCAGCGCCTCTGCCGACCTAATCATGTACAGTTGGATAATTACTCCAACCATTGGCAAACAAAATCTTGTAATAATTACTAAGTAATCGTAGTTCCAAATTTCAATTACGATTACTAGACAATTGTAATTAGGAATTGGTTTTAGTTAACTGAAAAATGGTAATGGTAATAATAATTGTAATTGTAGCTTACAGCTCTATTGTTTAGTAGAGTTACCCCTACCCAAAAAATTCTGACAAAAATATTCTAAATGGAATGCGATCTTACAAGAACCATAATCTCACACATAGGGAAAAAACCTTTTTCTAAAATCAGTTGGCTACATCTTATTGGTATGCGGAAAGAGGCCTAGTTATGGCTGGTATGCCAGTGTGTTAGACCGCACACTATTCGAGCTTTAAACTCCGCAACCTCCACAGCCCATTGAAGTGGTGGCTCAGGCAATGATAATATAAAATTAGGTAGCTTAAAAAGAAATATTTGATTATTTTACGTGATTTATAGGTCGTTTGTTTTAAGATTTATAGTAATAATATTAGCGGTAAAAGCGTATTAAAAATGCCTTATCCTATGATCTGGAAACCGACTATGATTAATAGCAAATTAATTTGCAATCTTCTTCTTGCCTTGCAGCCCAAATATCCCATAGCACACAAACGTAGCCAGAGCAAAATGCTCAATGAGGGCATGGAGGCACTGCGTCAAATAGCCACCACATCGCTGTTCATGCAGAACGAACAGAGGACTGGCCATAATCGGGTGGTGCCCATCATCAATGAGCCAGAATGCGGCGATCACTTTGGCAGTGGTGAGTTCAAACTCAATTGTTATCCATTTCCATTAATAGGCAAACAACTGTTTGTCTGACACCCAGATGCGCCGCTGGAAATGAAGAAGCTGCAGACCGCCCTGAATGTGTGCGAGATGAACGATGAAGAGCAACAAGTGCATCATCAGCAGCAGCGGAAGCAGCAGCAGCGGGAGGAGGAGGAACAGTTTGCCAAACGTACAACAACAACAACTGCCGTTACGAGTAGTACCACCAAAGACCCCCCCATAGCAACCACAAAACCAACACCAACAACAACAAGAACAACTACCCTAAGCACCGTAGATGAGAAACCCGATAGTAAACTAGTGCGCCAGCGGGTGGCCCTGCAACAGCAGCGGCCCGCGCAATCGCAATCGCAATCGCAATCGCTATCCTCCTCCTCCACCGTCAAGGACTCGCTGGATGGCGTTGTGATAGTGGAGGAAACCTCGCTGATGGATGCCACCGCCACCAAACCGCCCGATCCGGCTCCCAGCCCGGCCCAGCCCTTGCCCAACAGCTGTAGTACGGGCGCCATACCCAGACTCAAAACGACGACAGCTTTTACGCAGCGTCCGGGCATCTCGACGGGTGCCACGCCCAAGACAACGCCCCCACCCCCCACCAGCTCAAGGCTGCCCACCTCACAGTCGCAGCCCATGTGTTATGACCTGCCTCCATCCCTGCCGCACACGTATTCAGCCACCGCCACGATACGCGGTCCCCTGGGTATGTCCATGAGTGGTTCAAGCTACGCCATACCCGCCAGCACACGGAATGCGGCAGCGGCTGTAACAGTGCCTACCACCACAACGGTCAGCCTGTTGCCGCTGCCAGCGCCACCCACAACGTCGATACCCGGTCAAGTGCCAGAAGGTAGCAGCAACGGCAGCAGCATCACCGGCACCCATCCAAGTCTGAGTCTGAGCATATTGCAGCCGACGCCCATGCGGCCAGCCACGGCGTCGGGTGTGGCGACCTCCACAACGATGGCCATGTCATCATTTGCCATCACGGAACACAAATCACAGCCGTCATCCGCATCCGCCAGTACATCGATGGGGCGTGGCAACAGCCTACTCTTGGCACCACCAACAACGTCAGCATCAACATCGTCAAGCAAACTTGAGCCTGAGTTGGTGCTCAGCCCGGCCAAGCTGGGCCAATAAGAGAGACATTTTAGCTAGCCACCAGAGGTCTAAATATATGTATATGTATGTCTAGGTTCTAATTTGAGGGTGTAAGAGAGTGCGTGCGTGTGTGTGTGTGAGTGTGCGTGTTTGTGTGTGTGTGTGACAGTGAGTGTGAAAGAGTAAACGAGTGTGTGGATTTGTAATTAAAAACTATCTTTTTGAATGTGCCACAAAAACTAAACAGAAATCTGATTACAAACTCTATAAGTCAGGCAATCAGTCAAAGCAGTCATGATCTGGATTGTGAATACTCCTAGAAAGTTAACTTCAATCAAATGTGGACGTAAGGGCAGGAAAGACATGGCATGACAAATGAAAGACTAGGGACAAATAATTCTTTTCCCTTCATTAAACAAATCAATTATTTTCTTCTTTGAACCCGGTTATCGACTGAACTTTTCCTTGGGAGCTATGAAATATAACCACCCCGATTTCAATAAAATTTCGAAATCTGTTTGAAAGCACTTAATATTAATAAAAGCCGAGTCTTCAGAAACGTTCACATTGAAAACAAATAGCTTTTCTCACTTAAGCCCATATTTTAAACGATCGTTTCTACAGTTATTAGATAAAGTCATCCGATATTGTCCAAATTCTGCAAATCGACAGTGCAAACAGAATAAGTATCCTCAGTAAGCCACACTTTCTAACCCATCTTTTCTATGGTAGCAATGAGATATAGTCATCTGATTCGATCCGAAACTATCTTAGTTTACTCTGAGTTGGCTGTCAAAAATAATCTGATTTTCATATACAGTCGGACTTCTCTCTTACAAACTTCTGTACAATGAAGTTTTCTTAATTTCCAGAACACTGAAAAATCGTTCAATAATCAAACCATTATATAACAAAGATTATTTATGTCTCCTTGAGATTCGCTATAAAGAAGTTCGACTGTAGTTTAGTGCTTCTCCGATTGATTTTCGCAAATGGAAAACTCTTTTGAGAAATCAAACAAGCAAAAATTCAGCTAAATACAAGTTAAACTAAGTTGTACCATAACAAACTATAAGTTTTTAGCGGTCTACTTAAAGAAAATTCATCGATTAGTTTGTTTTCAAAAAGTGTAGCATACTTAAGAAAACTCCGGTTGGAACTTCAGCAATTAAATATTTCTTTTTTCCTTTTTTTGTTATTCAAGTAATAATTTTAGAGAGATCCATAAAACCTTAGATAACAATTGATTGGTAAATGTCAGTACCTCAATAAAGGCCGTTCCGGCTTTCACTAAATTTGCGCGAACTCGATTTAGTTACCTGTTTCCGTTTTCACTATTCGATACACATTGCTTGGGGCAGATTATTTCAAAAGTAAATGCGATTTTTTATATAAAGGCATCAAAATCCTGGCATAAAATTATTTTGTGCCATTGTTTAACGTATTTAAATACTATTTGCTGTTCGTGCAAAAATAACGAATAATACATACAACAAAATTTTCTTTTATGAACAGCTTCAATTTTGCTATGCGCCAACCAAATCGAACTCACATTTTTTGTTCAATCTGTTCTGGCTTTCACTTCTTTATGAACCGCTGGTAACACGTTCATAAGAAGCCGTTAAAATAAAAAACGACATTTTTAACAACTATACTAAAATACTATTTACTTTTTTGAGTGCTTAAGAGTTTCGTTCAATTTGGTTTTCATTTGAAAACGAACAAATATGTGAATACCGGAACAGGCCTGATAGTTCTTATACTATGACAATTGTGCGTTCCAAAAGCTATTTAAATTTGATCCAAACGACTTGCAGGTTTTTATTTATATAAAGTTTGATCTTTTAGGAAAATCTCTTCGAAATTTGAGCTATCTGGTTGGATTGGTTTAGAAATGGTGGCGTTTTCAAACAAAAAAATTAAGTTTCTGGCCCACTGTGCAAAGCGGGATCAGCTATTTGGTACAAACTATATAGAGAAGAACTACACAGAAAAAAAGATTAAAAAAAGTAACCATTTGGGAGGGATATGTCTTAAATATCCTTTTAGTCATCCAACGGAGCTGAAAAATCATCCCAAGGATCATCATTTTTCATATCCTTTGGATGATTTTTAGCTCCGTTGGATATTTCAGACATATCCTTCCCAAATGGATACCGGAAATCATCCTTTTTTTTCTCTGTGTAGTTATTTGCGATTTCGATCAGTCAGTAGAAAATTAAATAATAGACTAAAAATAAGTCTTTAATCTGGTCCGGAAAAGGCAGTCAAAATCGGTTTGTTGCTTGACGCAGTACATGAACCGCGATTTTGTTCTAAATGGTCTTTACCCTTATCAAATTTTTACGTTAAACATAAGAATTATAAGAATTTATTTTATTTTGAAATACCCTGAAATATAAGTAACAAGGCACCTACAACGAGGGATTGAAATCGATTGAAATATCGGGTTCGTTTACGTTTACGGTTACCAAAATTAAATTGGTTTAGTTCCGGTTTTGGTTATACGTTTTTATTTCGATTCGTTAGCATTCGGTTTCGGTTATCGGTTTCAAGAAGTTTAAGTATAAATTTTAGTTTAAAAGAAAATTTCATGATTCGATCTAAGCATAAGTTCATTATAAATTTTACACCAGAAAATGGTCGTTCACAGACAAAAAAAGCATCCAAAAAGATCCATTTGGATATTTTTTAATATCTTTTTTTTATATTAAAATATCCTTCGGATGATTTTCAGCTCCGGATAATGAAAATCTAAGATCATTTAAATAATAAGATGATTAAATATTACCAATATTGCTTGGATCTAAATATTTTTAAAACCGAAATGAAACCGGTTATTATGTTTCGGTGATGATAAATGAAATTAAAACCCGTTTCGGTTTTGACCTCAGGCCACAAGGCAAAAGCGACACCAGAAATCTTGCTTTGGTACTGGTTTAAAGAATCTTTCTAATATAATATTTCCAATAAAATGGTTACATCGTAAAAGAATCGAAGTTTGATAATCTGATAGAGTTATAATACTCACAATGATTTATATTATAAAACTTTATCAATATCAAAAGATTTTTAGCTTTCACTTTAACATGCACGGTTTCCACCTTTTCTTGTAAGTCTACGATTTTTAAAGATTTTCGAGGTTACTTCAATTAAAAAGACTCCCTCGTTGGATTAGTCTCTTTTACTGGTCTTGAATAAAGTATTCCATGTCAACATTTCCCTTACTAAATAGTAAAAACTCTACTAGTTAAAATAAATCTCAAATTTACAATCCAGATCATGACTCTAACAACTTATTTTCCATCATATTTATTAATGCTGTTTAGTCCCTTAAAATTCCTGTTATATATTTGGCCCATGTCCGATGATACAGATGTTCCTCACGTCTCACGTGACACGAAACTACGGCAAAATGCTCAGCAAAACTAAACAGATTTGCCAACCTCTGCGCTGTTCTCCCAAAACTTAACCAGAAATATTATAAAGTTTGTATACCAACATATCGTTAAATAAATATGCAAGAAAGAAACTAATATAATACTAAAACTGTGAGGAAGTCGTCCAGTTGGTAAAAGAGAAGCATTAAAAAGTATATAGAATACATATACAACTAATTAGATATGTACCTAACCCCAAATTGAATGTGTCGATGTAACTAGTTGAGTGTAAGCCACAAACAAAATCAAATCTGTTATGGCCCGAATATTATAAACAAATTTTAGAAGAAAAATGAAAAACCAACGGGCTAAATGTGTAGGCAATAATAAAACCCCAAATCCGCAGAGTTCAAAAGAGTATTACCCAACAAAAAAAACAATGTGTTGAAAGAGCTCGGCATGCGTATTTATAATGTTATGCCATTATTTTGTTCCATTTGAATTAATAACAATTGTTTTGTGCAAGATTTTCCTTTTCCCCTCACATTTCTTGGCACTTTTTACAGACTATTGCAAAATTTCGATGTACTTGTATTAAATGCTTGCTCTTTCAACCTGCTGATGGATAATAAAAACTGAATCTAACTACAATAGAATCAAATGTGGCCATAATTCAAAAGAAAAACCAACAGCAGCAATAAAAGTAAATGAAACTTATATTAATAAAATGCGAAAATTATGAATTAGTATGTATGTAAATGTGCAGAAATAAAACGAAATACAGAGAAAAAGAATATAGAAAAATGGTTTGGAACTATCTGTGGACGGGGGATAAAAATCGTTACATTTGCTGCATCCATAAGAAGCCAAAAGGTTGCCAGATGTATGTAAAAAGGTAAGCTCATGCGCACATCTGGTTTATGTTAATCTAGCGCTAAGGTTATGTTAATGCTTTAATATGTTAACTGCACAATGGGCCAAGATGTTTATTATTGGACAAAAGTAATTGAATAGAGTAAAGTTTTGACTGGGGACTTTTTGTAAGATCGACTTTGGACTTACTGCATAACTTGATAACTCCGGTACTCCGAGCAGTTTGGATACTTAACTTCCAGCCAAATGCCAGCACAGCACGACAGGAGCATGGACTAGCTCCTTCCAATTTCAATTCTGTTAAATTATACAAATACAATGTAAATACAACAAAAATTAAAGTATGTGACAGTCAGAAGAAGCCTTTCTCCGACCCCATAAAGTATATTTGGGGCGGTCCAGGCAGAAAAAAAATATATCTGAGATGATGACTCGAAAATGAAAGGTAATTTGAATAAGGGAAGCTTATTATGTGAAGAGCTTCTACGTTTAAGAGATAACATTGTGAATTTTAAAAATTTGTAATAACTTAAAAAAGGTTGAAGATAAAGTTTTGAATTTTTTGTTCAAAATTTCAGGTTTAGAAAGCTCTTTTAAAAAAAATTTTAAGTTTTTTTTTTAAATTTCGCCAAGCTCCTTCCCGCTCCAGCAATATATGAATGAATGAGCCCAGGGGCTAAGCTGAGCTTCTCTCAATCTCATGGCTTGTATGTTTCAAATTTTCGCACAAGTGATAGAGACCTACAGTTTAACGATGAAACCGAACTGCAAAGTTTGAGACGCTTACACACACTACCCTCTGCACCACATATAAGGTCATCCAATTTCGTCAAATTTGCGCAGATCTGTCAAAAAACATTTAATGGCACCGATGGAAGATTTTCATTTCATTTAATAATCAGGGAGCGTAATCATTATAAGTTCCAATAAGTTCCCTTTTCCGATTCCGATCATGGAATGGTAGCTGTTTCCGTTTCCAAAAAAACGATCAAGTTAATCTGTTTCAAAAGTTTTGCCTTAGAGTCGGTGGAATGAAAAGTATATGAAAATTTTCTTAGCGACGTTGAATATTATCATATTGCAAGTATTTTTATTTTAACATGTCGACTATTGTGGAGTTTTCGAAGTATTCAGAGATATATCGAGTGTACAGTTTTATTTAAAAGCTTTTTTATTAAAATTGTTTCTTTGCATGTAGACAAAACCAATGATGAAAATGATGATGAAAAATCTACAAATAATCATTATTTATGGTCCCTGGTTTCAACAAAAGTGACAGCATTTTGAAATGAAAGTCCCGCCCTTTTAATTTTAAAAGTCCAGGTTAATTTTTCCACTTTTAAGATATAAAGTGTCTGCACTTTTAAAAATTGTTGATATTAAATGATTGAAATTTTAATTATAAGTTCAAATTAGTAAATCAAAAATTAAAATAAATAATTTCGACAAATTGTAGCCAATGGAATTGGAAAATGTTAATACTGCCACTATTTTTTTTCTATGCACTCACACAATAGCTACTATTTGGGCACATGCATTTAAATTTGAGCTTAAAGCAAATTGGTTCTGAATGGAAATAAAGCAACGAGCTTACTGTGAGTCATAAAACTACTATGAGAACTTGGAAATTCTAGATAGTCAGAACATTTTCCAAACTTCTGAGCAACTCATACCATAAATAGCTCATATGAGACAGAGAATTAAAGCAACATATTTAATAAATTACCATTATTACAAGAATTTTTTGGTTTTACAATTATGTTTCGACCAGAGAACGGCTTCGCGTTCAAACGTTCATCTTTCTCCCTCACACATATTCTCTATTCAGTTTGGTTCATTCAAAAACATCAACCCTAGTTGGCGTTCTGATTACAATCATGCTCATCTTCACTCTGCTCGATTCAGGTGTTTGTTCGTTTGACTCAACAACGAATGTGCGTTCATTACCTAGTATGAGTTTTAACATAAGCAAATACAGCGCTGCTCACGGTGCTGCTGACACAGATAAATGAGAGAGAGAGAGCGAGTTTGCTTTGTCATTTTTAGCTGGGAATCTGAAATGGAGAGAACAGAAAATTGTGTTTGAATTGGTGAACAAGAGAGTCGATTTACGTACAAACATATTCAATCAGCTCAAATTCACTCAACCGCATGAAGCTGTTGCCGAAATGATGTGTATCGTGCTCAAGGCTGAGTTTCATTGAGTGAATAAATGAACACAATCATTGTCGACTCGTACGACCGATTGAAGCGTTCTCTGGTATGACAACGAGTGAACTCAACGGCATGCTATGTTGATTGCTTAATTGTGAGTGGAATTTTTTGTGTATGATGAAATCAAGAAAAAAGTGATTTTTGCAGTTCTCTGGTACCGACTTTCACTTTAAGCCAGAGTTGTCGAATTCGAAGGTGCTTAACAAAATTGATTCAGTTATTCTGGCTAAGTCTTTTGATGTGGAGATCGTCGAATTAAAAGTGTATGCAATCTTACCAATATATTGCACTTCTTTTTATAGAAATTGAACTTCAAAAATGACCCATTGCGCATAAGTTTTTTTTCCAAACCCCCCTTCGGCTCATCGAACCTCTCAGCCCAATTCAAAAAATGCCAGCTAAATTTGTTGTCATTTATTTCTCTTGTATCCATTGAAGTTTTTGTCTTTGCCAAAGATTTCTTTTACTCTTTTTTTTTGTTTGTTTGTTGTTGTTTTGGTTTCTTTTATCTAGTTACATATAAGTATAACGTGAAATATAAATTTGTTTCATGCTAAAGTTGATTGGGTGGCCTCAGTTGTTGAGTGGTTTTTTATTTTCCAAATGGTATTAAGCTGGTGGCGCTAAAAAGGGATGTTGTTCGATTTGGATTTAAATGTACTATGTATACATATAATTTCAGCTGTTAGAAAAAGATCTACTACAACAATAATATCATATCAGTTTGTCCTTAATTTTCTTTTCTTGTAAGTGTGTGTGTGTGTGTGTACCCATTACCAAACATTTTCATTTTATCAATTTATCAATTCAGTCTTGCCAAAGCTTTAAGCCTCGGCTCATCAGCTAAATCAACGCTTTCAGTTCAAAAATTGCATCTTAAAGTTGGGTTTTTCGTTATTTCTTCCATCGGTTTTACAAATCTAAAATTGCTACAAGGTTATTATATATAATATATATATATTTCTATATGTGTTTCTCTTCTTTGCTTGTTCGGTTGTGAGGTTCTCTACTAATTGATTAATTTGTGAATTTCTAAGGGATTAACATAGACACCAAAAACATGACAATATTTTAAATCGCTTGCATATATCTGTGTGTGTGTGTGTGTGTGTTTGTAAAGTGCTTCCTCTTCCTTGACTGCGGGCGGCATTTTGAGGGCTTGTACAATTTGTTTGTTTTGTGCCATTCCATCAAAAATCCCTGATACTGCTTGACTTTCAAAATCAAAACACAAAATACTCCATATTGTATATTCACCTTAAAGCAAATCGTTTGTTTCAGAATGTATGTATGCTAGCATGTATATCTATTAGATAGTTTGTGGTGTGTTTAACTTGATCTGTTAGGGGGTGCTCTAAAAGCAAATTCAAAACTGACATTCATTAACTTTATTTGGTTTTAATGCTTGTTATACATTTTTATCACACCAATTTATATGCTGGCGGGTAGTTGCTGCTTATTACGTTATCAATAGAATACAAATCTTAGGCTAGAGAGACGTTTGTTCGGTTATCACCCTTGCAGCTACAGTGAAGCCTTACTTACGTGTCTAGTATTTTGACTATGAAATGCAAAGGTAACCGCCATATACGTAGAGTACTCTTAGTACAATTTTGTAGAGCTTTGCTTACCAGCCCCCATACTTATATACAGATTTTTCATCAGATAGTACTCTCTCGTTACATAGCTACTATCACACACACTGACTGAACTTGTTGCTCCATTTTTGGTTTGGACATCGACATTGTCATTGGGTTTTACAACTAGTATCATAGCTATTTTGTGAGTATTGCTTCAGTTTTATACAGGGTTTCTCATCATTTTGTTAATCTATAGATTATACATATCTAATATTTTAAAATGGGCTACAGTTTGATGGTTGGGAATCTGTGGGGAAAATCAGGTGTGGGATTGTTAAACGAAATCTAATTGAGAAAATATATAGCAAAACCTTGACTTAGGTATACAAAAATGATAAAGTTTTGATCAGGCGGAACTGAAAATAAATTTATAATGTTTGACAATTCACGGAATGGAATTATTATTCTTTCGCGTAGCATTCCAGAGCATTTGTGAAATTTTCCTTACTTTAGAGAACTCGAATGTAAGGTCAGAATAAAAAAGCAATTTATTTTGCCTAATGATTCTTTTGGCTGGAGAAAATTGTACCCTAGCCTCGACTCTTCTTTACGAGCTGTTTTTAACCCCTACTTCTGAACAGTTTCGTCTCTTTTGAGAGGCTTCTTACAGTCGTATTTTGAATAAGTCACATTTTATGCATACACAAGAGTAATTTTTGAGCTTTCTTAACATCGCACATAATACTGATGTCTTTTTATCCATCAAAAGAGCTCGAAGATGACTCATCAAGCAGATTTTTATTAAAGATATCTTCCAAATGTTTTGTGCTTCAATTAACAGGGCAATAACAGTATGTTAACGTCATAAATGGCGTTATTTGACAGAAATCAAACTTTTTTATATCTTCGTCACAGTTCATTCTGAAAATCAGTTTGTTGTCTGTAGAATTTGGTAGAAATATTCAATCTCTTTTCAGCGGAGCTCTATTTTACCAACTTAGAAAGCTCCGGCTCTCATATACAGAAGGGCGCATGTCCAGATCCTATAGGTTCACATATTCTCTCCTTGCACAAAAAAACGTGTTTTTGGAAGGTAAGAACTGATTTTCTTTATATTTGTCTCAATTTTATTAGAAACATATTTGAATGCCCAACTTTATTTGGCTATCTGAATAAAGACTTCTCTTAAAGAACAACCTGAGTAAATGGAAAACATATTTAAAGAAAATTTACATCCGAAACTGAACTAATTCAAGAAGAAGTAGACTCGAATTCAGTGATCTGTGCAGTCTCTGTAATATGAGTACATAAGAGCATATCGCGCACTTAATAGCCATCTTAATCATACAATAGATATGAAAATTTATATTTTAATGTGAAAAAAATGTATTAAAGACTATTCCACCCGTTTGGGTTTCGTTTTATTGTGTAAGTCCTTCTCTATCATGATACCGTATTACTGGAGTTCAGCAGAAAAATCAGGAAAAAGTATGATTGATCAGGGAGCAAGTTCTTCTGCTGAACGCGGCCAATCTTTACTTGCGTTTGCCGATTGCAGTATATTTGCATTGAATTTTAATTATTTATTTGTGAATGAAAAAAATCACAAAATAATAAGAAATCTTTTGAAAGTAAATGAAAGTAACAAATTGTTGAAACCACAAACTAAGACAAATTCTCAATTCTGGAAATTTATGACTAGGCCTAACATTTTGCTTGTTGCGTGTGGTACATTAGGGTTTTTGCGACACCGGTGCATTCAACGAATTAAAAAAATGCACACCAAAAACGTTGCTCGAAAAAGATCAGAAGAATATTGCTTTAAAGCATCTGCACTCTATGGCCAAGGATCTGGATTTGTTAGATCAGTTTTAATTGATATGCATTCGAATTGCCAATGAAAAAAACCAGTGTATTGCTTTAGTTCTAGAAGTTGCAACAGGACGTACTTCTGATTGGGAATTTCAAACTTGTGTTTTGATTTAGTTTTAAAAGTAGTAAAAGGACGAACTTGGGATGATCTCAAGACTTTGAATAAAATAAGTAAGTTACCATAAAAGAGTAATAAGTACATTTATTTAACCTACCTATTTCCAAAAGAAGAAGGTACGGTTTTAGTCGAATAAGCACACTGCAGTATTTTTCGCGTGCCAATGGCTCAGTTTTTTACAATTATCTTAAAACAAAAAAATTTACCTAAAATCAACCTTAGCCCAAATTTTGGGGTTGTAATTGAAGCTTATTCCATAATAAAAATCCGTTTAATCATGTAAATGTTCACTTAATCGGGCTTGACCTTGCTGTATTATATCTACCTCTTTTAAGTTTTCCCTTAACAAAAAGTGTCCTTTATTTTGTTTTCCTATTTCTGTCAAGACTTTTGAGGAAATATCCTTTTAATTTATTTGTAGTGCCTTCTCAAAAAGGTCCACCACGCTCCCTTCTCAAATTTGAGACCAGACTCGAGCTAAACCCACTCCATAAAAGAACCCACTTTTTAAATATCAATAGGATTGGAATATTTCCAAAAGCTCTAAAGATGAAACTGACATTTAATCTGAGAAAAAGCCGCAAAATCAATTCCAAACAAATAAAAAATTATTTAAGCTCAACAATCCTAGGGGAAAAAGATGAATTAAAAAGCTGTTGCATTCTTTTCACATTTTAAGCAAAACAAATCCAAATAAAAATCATATTTTTGTTATTGTGTTTCAATCGAAATCAATTCTTGTATTAATTGTAGCAACAAATCTCAAATGAAAAAAAATCTATACACTAAAAATCAAATAAAAATTAATAAATTCTTGCTAAATATATTTATATATTTCGTAGATACCCAATTGAAAATATATATATATATGTGTGTATGTATGTATATATTGAAGAGCTATCGGCTAGCCGAGGTCGTCAAAAAAGTTTGGCATGTACTTCAATTTATTTCTTTTCTTTTGTTTTTCTGTTCGTTTCAACTGAGGACTAGATTATTACAAGTGCTTAACTGGTCTTACATATATGGCTATATAGTTGATGTGTTACTGTTCATTAATGGTAAGCGGACAAGCAGACAAATGATCTGTGTTTCAAATGGAAGCATGCCTTACTTTTTGAGTGCTGTTTTATAACTTAGATTTGCCAGGCGGGCACAAAAGACCCAACAATTCAGTAGTTAATTAGTTTCCAAAATAGAACGACAAATACGAGAGATCGTGTAAAATTTCATGCTATGTTAAAATTAGATGTATGTATGTGTATATATACTATATATATGTATGATTTGATTTGACTTGTTTGTTGATTGCCTACAAGCTAATAATACCTTAGGTTTGCACTAAGATTTCTATATATGTATGTATGTATGTATATATATCTATGTTTAAGAAATCATGTATACAATTGTATAATATTGCAATTTCGAAATTTTCAGTTTTCCAGGGAGCGCCTAAATACAATACGAATTGCTTGTCTTCACTTGGTTTTCCGATTTTTTGTGTTTGTTTTTTTTTTCCTTTACTTTTTTGTGTAAATTAATATTACAATTTGAGTTGTCATTTCTAGGGGGTTTTTCGTCGCCCACAGGGACGTCTCATTTACAAAGTTGTTCCATATGCTAAACACTACAAGCTACAAATATATATATATGTATGTATATGTATATGACAGAGATTTTATTTATTTGTATTTTTGTATTCTTAACCAGATTCAAATTCTGTTTCAATTTACAAACAAATGTGTTTTGTTCGCGTTTCGCATGAGCGTGTAAAAATAAATCGCGACTCGCTTCAATTATTTTGCTTGTCATTGTAAAAGCAAAGAAAAAATAAATATTTTTATTGTATAATGTTTCACTTTTGTGTTGGTTTCTTTTTGTTTTTGTGCAACTGCGCCCTAAAGTTTGCTTAATTGTTGACTTCAGTAGGGCAAGCAAGCAGAGAAAAAACAGGACGGGAGAGAGAGTGAAGGAGAGACAGAGAGCAGGATACTTGGATACATGGAATTCAAATGTACTTAACTTACTTTTACTTTCTGTTTACTGGTCTATTATTTCTGTATAGAAAGAAGACAGGCCTGAGTAAACCAGCTAATTATACCAATTCGTGACATTTACCTGGAAGTTTCTTCCCTGCTTACAAAATGTTTAGGTTTCAATTTCAATTTAAAAGCGTCTTATTTGTGCGCAGCTTTACTTTGTTTTTAAACAGGATATATTTAAGTCCTTCAAATAGTAATCAAATATGTTGCTTTAATCATTCAAACTGCGATTTGGATGGGTCCATAACCTATTAGTTTGCCTAACCCGCTGTTTCTATTCTGAGTTTCAAGCGACACATTACCGGGAATTGCAATATTTGAGAATAATTATTGGTGTAAATTTGTATTAAAAACAAAATGTGCCATGTGGTGTTTAAATCTTCATAGTCGCTAGACCAGCATAAGAACTTTACATTACCCAAAAAATGAGACATTCATAAATATTCACATTTGTGAAGATTTGGGGATTTAGAGAACAACTGTGATTCGAAGCCGGTTTCGCTAACGACACAGCCGAAACCATAAGATATAGAAAAGTGTATCTTTCACAGTAGTTTTATTCTAAGACAAAAGTAAACACTAAGAACTGATTTTGAAAATTGCTGTCGGAAAATGTGGAAAGTTTACAATAAATTGTTGTACGAAAGTTGGTTGGTTATCATTAGATCAGCTTGAAAGTCATTCACAAACACTGCACAACAGAGAAAGACAGCAAGCCGTCTCACGAGTTAACTCGCTCAGAGCACAGAGCTCGGGGCTCGATGAGCTCATTCAAGCACCATACACAAACAAAAATCGAGAAATCACTCGTGTATTGGAGGGTCATTGTGTCTGCGAGCTCCTGTTTTGCCCAGTACAAATACACACGAGTCACAGAGTCTGCTGCTGCAAGCGATTTTGATCAAAGTTGTACATGAATACAACAATCGTCACAAGCTGGCAAAAAAAAAAGCAACTAGTTAGCGCAAAAAAGAGATATTTGGCATTTGTATTTTATACACGGTTCTCTCCTTCCATTTTGTGGCATGTTCTTGGTTTTAAGTTTTTACAACACAACAACAATTACACGAAAGGCTTGTCAACAAGTAGAGTAATTTATAATAACGCAGCTTCATGAGGCTTGCCCTTAGCTGGCGTAAGGCTTGCTGCAGCTCGTTCAGCAGCAGTCTTGATGGCAAAATTTTGCAAAAGCTTTAGCAGCTGGTTGGCAAAGAAGGATTTTTTAATGCCACACCGTTGCAGCCGAACTACTGGGAGATTATTGAATGCATATCACAAAATGTAATAGCTCTTACAATTACTTGAAAAATTGTACCAATAAAGGGTGCTTATCAAGAAATTATGCTTGAAATATTGTTTTAATAATGTATTGGTTGGTGAAAATTATGTTTTTTTAACTTATCATGTTTGGGGAAACACGAAATTTAATGATTTGCTGATAAAGTAGGAAGCATCTGAGACCTTATAAAGTATATTATATGCCCTTACATCCTGTGTTTGGTATATAAATAAGCCCCATTCGGATGGTTTTGCTACCAAAGAATAAAATTTGCTTGTTATATATTCTATTAAATTCGTATTGGCCTTAATAACAACTAATCTCATAGAGCACGGCTCCATGATTTGATTTTTGATACTGGCGATCTAAAACATACTTTCAACTGGGGGGACTAGCGATGCTTGTGGCAAGACGTAATTGTTCGCTATCTAATTATTCAAAGCCTTTTTTAAATTGATCTACAGATCAAGCAAATATCTATCTAACTATTCTTTAATATTGAGTTAAGTAACTGATAGCGAAGCTCAGTACCATTGTCTATTATACCTAGCAATTATTTGTCTGCTCGTCTAACAAACTGGCAAAATCAACCACAGAGATTCTGCGCGTCCTTTTTGACAAAATGTTAGACAGGACAGCTGAACAGAGTTTGAATACATATGTATACTTTACATGGTCGGAGATGCTTCCTATCTTGATCAGCACACAATTAAATCTGAAGTTTGCCAAACTTAATTAGAAAAATTCCTAATTTTTACCTACAAATACATGAATAATTCAACGTTTCCAGCATAATTACATCATAATTACCATTTACAGGTACAATTATTCAGGTACGAATGCTTTGTAATACTCATTGAATAATAGTCATGGTAATTCCAAGTTATAATTACCATTACTAATTAAATAATGTTTATCAGAAACTGAATTAATGAGCATAACTATTGTAATGAAAAGTAATTAATTGGGAAAAGTAATGATTACATTACAGCTCGGTTTTAAATAATTATTTTACATATTTTAGCGGTTGGTTCAAAGATGATTACAATAGATTTTCTGTATGCTGTTACCTTTCGTTTGAATTGAACGATTTTAAAGAAGAATTTGAATGATATTTTGAGTGTGGACTAAACAAGAATATTGAACGAAGTACACAAGAAAGAACCACAATGGCATGCCAATTGATTGATATTCAAATTTGCAACAAATGAGTTTTCAAGGTCTTTTTACATTTAAAGAATATGGCTGCTTGAAGCTATGAATGCAGCTGCAAAAGTATTCCAAATAGCTATTCTGCAGAACTTGGCAGATTTGCAGCCTTCGGTTTGAGGGCAAACATTTTCAATTACAGATAATCCATATATAAAGAACTTTTGAACTTTTAAAAAATCGCAACAAACTTCAATATAGTTTAAGCAGTTCGACGCTTTTAATAAAAGTAGAAAGTAATGTAAATTATTTAGTTATTTTAGACTCACAAAAACATTCAAACAAGTTTCAAGAGTTTTACAAAACATGAAACATAAATTTGATCTACACTCAATTAGGGGATTGTTCGTTTAAAACATGTATAAAAATGTCTGAGGAATAAACAATTAAACAATATAAGAACTACGAACGTATGCCTAAACTTTAATACTTTACAGCTGTTAAAAATTTTGCTGTCGTCTAAACATAATTAGTTCAGTAATACCTTTTAAAGAGATCCAATATTAATGCTATAGATCTTAGAGTTTTTACACTAATTGATGTAGAAATGAAGTCGATAATGAGAGTTTTTTGGAAATGATTGTAGTTCATAAGAGTAGAGACATCATATAAATAGAAACAAGTCAGTTCGGCAGAAAGCTTCAAAAGTTCTGAGAATAGCTTGAGATTTGTTTCTTAGAAAACACAAATTTAGAGTCAAGCTTATTAAGTGTCCGAGAATGTTTTTTGTTATTGTGATTTTGAAGCTTCAAAATGAAAATGTGTGAGAGCTTGGTTGAGCTTGAAAGCGACATTCAAACAACGGGCACTGTTGGCCTTTGCCTGCAACGCTTTTGTCAGACAATACCTTCTCTGTTCTGAAGTATCAACATTCAATCAGGAATTACCTTAAAATGTCCTTGTCCCTTTATAATTCTGATTTTATTACAAATTTTTTCAAACCTAAAAGGTTTTTGGTTCGGTTCATTACCGTTTTGCAGCCTAACTATATTGAGATCGGTAAGAATTACTGCATAATTCTATAAAGCAGGTTCCTTTTAATTGGGAATATAATTCTTATACAAGGTTTTTTGGCACGTTTCAGCATCCAAACTGTACAAGCAGCAGTTTTCAAACATAAAATAAAGTGCTAGTGACCATCCAGGTATGAAAACTATGTATAAGAGGTCATTAAACCTCTTTAAAGTAAACCTTCCTTTGAAAAAAGCAAGGCTACAAACCGATACCAACCTAAGGTCTCAGAAAAATATTGGTTTTTAATTTAGAGGGTCTCTGAAAATCCTAGGATATACCAAACAACTAACTCAGCAGTTTTTTGAAGCAGAAAAAAGATTATTTTTAGGGTTAGAACAAATTGCCTATCAAAGATACCAAACTAGGTTACTGCAACAAAGGTTGTAAAAGATTTTGTTAAAAATTCTTTTGCTCTTCTTCTAATTAACTTTTTCCCCATTTTGCTTGCCCTAGAAAAGTCCCTTGCCGCCGGCAAATTTATGTCGCCGGAATCACATGAGTCATCATTTGAGCGTATTGTAAATATTATTATCCTCTCCGGCCAATTCAACGGTTGTTATATGTGCCGCATGCCTTTCGCCCAGCGGCTCTTCGCCCAAATAGACGGTATGATAGCTTATCGAACTATTCGCTACTGCCCCATTGATCTCAATGCGACTGACTGATTGAGGTCCGCTGGCTGTATACTTAAGTGAGGCATAATCTCCATCATCATCATCATCATCATCCTGTAAGTGTGTGAGTTGTGTGGCTCCCGAAAAGGTGTCGCAGGTGTGCGAGGCGCAAATTTCCGCATAGATATTCTCCTTGGTATAATCGCCACTGGAGGGTAGAGCTGCAGCAGCCGCCTGTTCATTTTCCTCTTGTGGTGGCAGGCTGCCATCGCTGGAGATGACCAGCGAGTCACGCACACTCGAATAGGGTAGATCGTCTTCCACCAGCAATGAGGTAGGCGACATGAAAGCGGCGGCAGATGTCATTCCGCCCAGCAAGCAAACTCCACCATTTGCTCGTCGTCCTGTTATGGGCTGTTTGCCCTGCTGTTTGGCCTTAAATTCAGCCAGACTGCGCTGCTCCCGCTCCCGTTCCTCATGCAACTGTAACTTCTGGGGCTGCGAAAAGTGACGCATCTGATGTAGGCTCGAAGAGGATTTGCTATATTGCCGGGTCTTCACATGAAACTCGTTGTACAGCTTCTCCGTTATGAAGGATTGGGGTGGTGGTGTTTGATTTTCCACATCCTCGGGCTCGGTGCCCGTCTCACTTATGGCATCTGTTAGCAGATCGGGACGCGGCTTGCGCTGGCCATTGAGCAACTCTATATCCTGCAGTGACATGGATTTCTGCAACAAGGTATCCAGAGATTTGGGTTCCAGTGTGGTGGTTAGGGTATTTGTTTCCGTGTCGGAGGCTCCAGTGCTGTTTAACGAGATGACATCCTGTTCGGGCTGCTCACCCGCTGAACCAAATCGCTCTTGTAACAGCTTGGACATATCTGTATAGCGTTCCATGCTCATGCGCTTGGCCTGGGCATCCAGATCCAGATTAGATTGTTGTTTTGCTTGGTGCTGTTGCTGCTGCTGCTTGCGGAACCATTTCTTTTTGGTGGACTGAAAGACCTAAGGGAGAAAACATGGAATTTAGTTGCGATAATTTGAATTGGAATGTTTAGAGTTCAAGACCTTCATGCGCTCTGTGATGCGATTGGAGCCGGGTTCGGTTCCAGCTGCAGCCGCAGCTGCTGCCGCCTCCTTGGCCTCCAGATTCTCCAGATCCGTTTTGCTCAGAAATATAATGGAATCCTCTTTCTCATGCGCCGCTGCCATGGTGCTTTTCTCACGTCTCAGCAACTTGGGCAAATGCAAAGGCTTCAAAATTCGCAGGCCTTCTCTGCTTTTACTTCCCGAACGTTCGGCCCGTTGCATCAACTCAATCTCCACCAGCTTTAAGAACTGATCACAATTGAACTGACAGAATTTCAGCATATTCTGCACATTCGCATTGGCCAGCATCCGTTGCTCTGTGTCAAAGCCTAAATAACTTTTGAGCAACTGCATCTCTCTGCTTAAGTACAGTTTTCTCAGCTGCAATGGCGTCTGCGTCTCCACATCTTCAATGGGACAACCTATCACCACATCCTCTTTGCTCACTTGACTGATGCACAATTGTTCGGGTATATCCGGACCATTTGGTCCCGAAATATAGCGTAGAGTGAGCGGTAATTGTTTGGTGGCCGTCACCAAGGCTCCCAGGCGATGCACACACTCGGGATTCAGTTTGCGCTGCGCATCGCCCAATTTTTGCAACAGTTGCGGTATTCCTGGTTCAATTTCATAGAACTTGCCCTTGGTAGCCAGAGGGACATACATGACCTGTCGATTCTCATTCAGCAGTTGGGCATATCGGCCCTTCTCCTTCTCCCGACCCATATAAGCGGCTTGGGGTTTGCTTACATTTCCAGCTCCAGATGTCGATGACAAATTGGCGCCACCCTGACCGTTCTGCTCCTGTTTGCCATCTTCGAATACGGCCAACAGGCGAAATACCTGACCGCCACGTGCTGTTGTTTTTACATATTGAGGTCGTCCTTTGATACCGGGCAGGCAGCCTTCGTGGGTGGGACTGCTGGCACTGCTGGCTGAGGATTCTGTAAACGCTGGCATATTGTCCACCGAAGCAAATTTATAGACACGTTCGCGCACCAATTGCATCAGCGAGTTGTACTGGATGGCCGTGGGCAGACCCTTTTCATTGAGCAGCGAAAAGTAGCCTAAGGAATGAAGTAAACAAAATGTAATCAGTTTAAATAAAAAACCATACATCAAAGGGTGGGGGAAAGTTTTATTAAAATCAGGGCTGCAAATCGGTATTCCGACTTGTATTTTACTGTTAACCGAACCTTTTTAGATATAAAAGCAGCAACTGAATCTGTTCCGAACCTTAAGAAAAATTATGGACATGAACGAAATTTATTCAAATGCCTAACGAGTTCTTCTGTCATGTGGTCGTTTTTGAGTGATTAAGTCTTACAAGCTTCTGAATTCTTATTAAATGTTAAAGATTACCTCTGAAATCTCATCCCATATAAGCCTCTGTTTTAAAAGATAGTCAAAATCTTTGCCCAAACCGCCGATTAAACTGGGTAAGCTGCCTTGTAGACTACTTCCAAACATGATGTGTTACAGCTTTCTTATTTTTTAGTTGTATTTGAAACCGAAAACCTATCACCTACACTTGAAAAAAAAAAACCGAAAACTTTGTACACTCAGAAAAAAACAGCTTTTGCAACCGTTTTGTATGTAAAATTTCAAGTATGATTCGTTCTTGGGTATATTTAAATTGAGTATGAAACATTCGAAACCCGAAATGTGACAGTTTATATTATTAAAATGAGTAAAAACGTTCTTGAATCAAAAACCTAAGATGAAAAATTTAAGAAAAGCGAGTTCTTAGTTCAAGTACCTAATATGGGCATTTCCACAAAAAGGTCCACCGACACGAAAAAATTAAAAGTAGTTATAAACACTATATTTTGTCACATTTTCCCAGGGAAACAAATAAATTAAACTAAATTTAGCCAGTAGCAAATTTGCTCATAGCCCGTTTCGAGATTTTCGAACCCAAATTCGCGCAATCACAGTTTATCTCATTTTTATACTTTTATGGCAAGTTTTTTCTTAAAAAATTGCCTATGGATTTCATTGACTTTTGATATCTAAAACTGTTCTAAGGGTCCGAAGGGTTAAAAAAGGATGGATAAATGGCTATATCACACTATGTAATTGCAATTAACTGTAAGTTTTTGCTTTGCATTAATCAGAAACCACATACTACTGTGAGCAAAAAGAAAGGTGTAAGGGTCAATTTAAACTTCGTGGGGCTAACAATTCGGGCAGGTTTTTTTTTTCTTGAGTTGGCAGGACTGTTGATGACATCTGTGCCAAATTTCATGTGAATGTCATTATCAGAAATATATTTACGCTTGTGTTTTCCAAACGACCAAGAGTGCATTTTTCGATTTTTACAATGTCTGAGCAGAGAAGTGCCATCAAATTTTGTTTGCGGAATGAAATTTAGGCTGTGGAAACGTTGAGGATGTTGCGGAAGGCCTTTGGTGATTCTACCATGTCACAAAAAAATGTTTATAAGTGGTACAAAGACTTCAAAGAGGGTCGAGAACGTGTGGATGACTTGGAGCGCTCCGGACGACCATCGACATCAACAGATGACCAACACGTCAATGAAGTGGAGGAATTAGAGACCTTACTGATATGATCGGAATATCAGAAGGATCTGTGAAAACCATTTTGAAAGACCATTTGGGCCTACGAAAAGTCAAATCTCGTTTGGTACCGAAAGTTCTCAATTTTTTGCAAAAAAGTCATAAAAAATTCGACGCATATCGTTCCGCAACCACCGTATTCGCCTGATTTGGCTCCGTGTGACTTCTGGCTATTCCCAAAACTCAAGAGACCACTTCGGGGAACGCGTTTCGAGTCGATTGAGGAGATAAAAGCAAAATCGAAGAAAGCGTTGATGGCTATACCGGAAAGGGACTATTTGGCATGTTTCGAGGATTGGAAAAAACGTTGGCATAAGTGTATTTTATCGGGAGGGGATTACTTTAAAGGGGATGAAATTGATTTAGAAGAATAAATAAAGATTTTTCATTTTTACAAACATATTCACCTTACTTTTTGCCCACAGTAGTAAATATCTTGATGGAAAAAATGTCGCGTTCGACATGTCAAGTAGCAACACAGATCAATATTTAATGAAAAAAAAAATACAGAAGATTTTCAAATCAAACAAAATACATTTGAAAGAGCAATTCATTGATAAGATATTAAATCAATTTGGGCTTTGTTGGGTCCTAAGGATTCGCTAAGCTTTGTCTTTATATAGATAGGCACGAAAATCACTTCTGTTTTTGTCGCGTTCGAATCGCTTCTTATTTTGTCTATATTTTGGAAACTCGACTTCACTTGCTATTCTTTTTTAGCAATAATTAAAGTGCTAGCAAATACCTTTAATATGAAGTAAAGAACGAATTTAAAATGCGCTTTAGTTTGCTTGTTTTTTTACTTTTAAAGTGTACGACGGCCGCGTTCGACAGAATGGAAATGCCCATATGTTAGATCGGTTACAAAAAAGCCTTATAACGCTAGCTCCACAAAGTGTGCAACGGAAAATACAAATTATCTTTAAGTTTTAACACTTTTGTTATGGCCAATTTCAGAAGTACAGCAGCTCTAACTTTCTCTTTGGTTGTGGCCCTTGGATATTTCCAGGCTTCTTTGGTTCAATACGAAGACCTCGTTTTAGAACAAAGTGGGAATAGCTATAGAATTTTACGGGTTCAAGCTAAGAACATTTTGTACTTGATTGAAATACTCTTACTTTCTTTCTAGAATGTTTTTGGTGTGGCATTAGAAATTATTAGACATTAATTAAGAACATTTTGTACTTATTTTAAGAGATAATTGGGCTTGTCTGGAGAACATTATAGCCTAAAAGTATGATCAAAAATATTCTAAAATACTTCAATCCCAAAACAGTCTAAAATCAAGTAATCGTACTAGATATAAGAATTTTGTACTTGAATTAAGTATTTTCGTACTTACCGTACAAAGTTCTTTGTTTTTTTTTCTGATTGTACTTAAATTAAGATTAATCAGACAGTCAAGCAGCTTTAAGGGGCGCTTAAATCTTACGCCAATAATGGCAAGACGCTTACGGAATGTAATAGATCCTTAGTAGGTCTTTGGTTATGGCCCTTGGATAATTCGAAATATACTTTATATATATCCCAAAACCATCTTAAATCAAGTAATTTGGGTGATTTAAAATTTTATTCTTGAATCAAGTATTCTCGTGCTTACAGTACTATTGACGCAGTTTGTACTAATTTCAAGTACAAAGTTCTTGATTTTTTTCTGAGTGTATTTGAATGAAGTTTAATCAGGCAGTCAAGCAGATTCAAGGGCGCTTGAATCCTACACCAATAATGCCAAGACGCTTAGATGATCCTTAGATGTGATTGCTTTGTACCTCCGTATCCACCTCATCTGAGTGCCTGGACACTGCAACATAGAGGGAAACGAGTCAGCCGACAAATTAGCTAGACAGGGGACTACTAGGCCCTAACATGATAGACATGTCCTTGACTTCATACAAACTATTCAAATGGAATGAAACCTGGGACCTGGCTCCTGAATGAAGGAATAACCTTCCGGTTTCAAACTTAAACGTACCAATATCCTTTTACCTTAAAGCAGAGGAAACCTCTCACTTCTAGTCGGAGACCTAAAAGGGTCACTGCCTCATCTGTAGCCATGCAAGACGCTTCTTCAACGACTTATGTGAGGAAGAGGAGGAAACAGTACTGCATCTTCTATGCCGCTGCCCAGCGCTTAGTAGGAGGAGACTCAAAACCTATTTCAAGCTTTCTACTTAACCTCTCGGAAGTATCTAAGATATAAATTCCATGTTTACTAACATTTTTATTGACCTCAAAAGATTCAATCAGGAGAAAGCCCTTCTGGTTTAAATGGCATCGTAATGGGTCTTTCTTGGCATAAGTGGGGGTCAATTAACTGTCTCTAGCCATCTTGTCCTAAAATAAATACAAACCGTGTTAATAGTAAGGTATGTACGAAAATACTTGATTTAAGTACAAGATTCAAGACAATTTATTGTCCCTAGCCTATCCTAACCTAAGTACAAACAGTGTCAATAGTAAGGTAGGTACGAAAATACTTAATTTAAGTACAAGATTCTTGTTTAAAGTACGAATATTTCAATCCCGAAATTTTTGGTTTTTTTAATGGTTTGGGTTTTTTGCCCACTATGACCACCTTCTTTTGGTCCCTTTTCAGCTGTCAGAATCGGACATCTATTTGCAAGATTTTAGAGGCCATCAAAACTTATTGGATGAATATAATGCATCCCTATCCGTATCAAGGATCAGTCATGAGTGGTTCAGCGAATAGAAAATAAAGCTTTTAGACTACCTTCTGACATGAATCCCATTAAGAACATGTGGGGTAACCTAGCACGTCTTGTTTGTGCTGGTGGAGGAAAGTTCAACTCAAATAAGGAACTTCAAAAGGCTGTTACCAAGGAATATATCAAAATACCTGATTCAAAGTTCGAAAACATGATTAGCTTCAAGAAATTTAATTCTGAAAAAATTTCGTGATGTGAATATGAAAATAGAGAAAAGCTAACTTAAGCTCAGCCGAAGTTCATTTGTATACCAGCCGGTTTTCCGATTTCGGATGAATCTAACAGAGCCCGCTCACATTACCCCTCAGGTTTTATCTTATTTCTGAAAGAGTCATAACGCCCGCGTTCAGAGCTACATAACACCCGCGGGCGTTATGTCACTTACAACTGTGATTTTAAAAAATACTTTTTGAAAAAAAACACACAAATTCGCGATGCTTTTGAGCCCACCTCGTACATAAAAGATCATTCTATAATTTGAGCAACCATTTTTTTGACATTTGCCAATTATCACACGTGTTTTTTTTTTTGTTATTTTTTTTATTGCTCAAACTTCACGATAGAATTATAAAACCCTTTTCACCAGCCAGGCTATAAAAAAATGTCAGTTTGCATAATATTTGCACACATTGGTTTACTTTGCGCCTTGCCAAATGGCTGTGAAAAGTCACATGGCGTGGCGGTGGTACGCTGCAGCGGTTGAAAACAATGGCCAGCCGCAGGGAGGGGGGCGGACGAAGAAGTCACCATAGACTGCCGCTCCGCACATGGTACCGTATTGTCTATTGCATAATGGAGATGAGCAATGGGTTGCGATTACTTTTCATTGTTCAGCTGTGACTGTGTCACGCAATTTAGCAAAGCCAGCCACATGTCACCCAACCATTATGCCAATAAGGAGCAGCCTTATAGACAAATTTGATTGACTCACAAAACTAATTTTGTTACGTCTGGACCATACAATCGTGCCAACTTATATCCCAGTCCGGAGAATATATCTCCTCGGTTTATGTAAATTCGTATCTAAACAACCAATCGGACAAAAATCGCTTTGAAAACGCCGCATCGTGCAGTTGTTGAAAATCAGCGTAGCAATTTATAATTAATTTACGACAGTTAGCTCATGATTACTTGATGAGTCACTGTTCACGAATATGTCGCGATTTGGGGTTCATCAACACAAAACACAATCCAGAGCTAGAGATAATGAGTTATCATTAAGCAGCAGCTGCCGGAAAGTAGCAGCAGTTAAGCACTAAAACATGTAATTTGTTACTTGATATCGATCATATATCAGCATGTTAGGTAGTACTAAGCTAAATTGAGCTTAATATTACAATACAAATTATACGAGTCAAATACGTATTAGTCAAAGTGGCAGTTATTTATATTCAATTTGGTTTTATTAAAGGCAAACGCAAAATGTTAAGTCCTGAGGTTCGCAACAGTCGTATACTTTGAGATTCAGCCCAAGCACCGGAACAGTTTGTGTGGTAAATACAAAGTTTGGGACGTACGCGGTATGTTAAAGGTCAGGCTTGACCAACGGAAGAGTTTGAAAAGCTTTTTAATGGCTGGTTACTTCACAGCTAGCGCCAACAACTAGTGAAGGTGACCGGGTGAAGAAGATTTAAAATGAAAAAAACTTATTCAATAGATGTCCCGAGGCGGGATCAAACTCTGGCAGGCAAACACACTAACCGCTGCACCACACCCGGCCACAGCATGTATACCCTTGCAAAAGGGTACTATAATTTTGCCCAGAAGTTTGCAACGCAAAGAAATATTCATTTCCGACCCCATAAACTATATATATTCTTGATCAGGGTGACGAGCTGAGTCGGTTGAGCTTTGTCCGTCCGTCTGTTTCTACGCCAACTAGTCCCTCAATTTTGAAGCTATCGAGCTGAAATTGTGCACCAAGTCTTCTTTTTGCTGCACACTACTAATATGTCGGAACCGACCGGATCAGATGACTATATCTCATAGCTCAGATAGGAACAATCGGTCGGAAAACTAGTTTTAGAAAGAACAATTTTTTTTCTTTTCAATGGGAACGTCTCCAAACTTTGTAATTGTAGGTTTTCTATGTTTTTTATACTTCTACCAAGTTTTATTAAAATCGGAAAACTATATGGTTAAGATAGGTCTGGAAATCAGTCTGCAATTGTGTATTTGCTTGTTTAACATGCCTTCACCTAATTCCACCATTTTTTTGTCCAAATCGGATGACTATATCATATAAAATGAGTCGTTGTGGAAAAAAATTATTTTTGAAAATATTTAAGCTAGCACTTGGAAGGGTATAAAAACTTCGGTACAGACGAAGTTAGCTTTGCTTTCCCGTTTAAATATGAAACTGATCTGGGTAGGGTCTACCTACATGCAAATTTGGGGTTCTATCTTCTACGGCCTCTAACGGACGGACAGATGGACATGGCTATATTGACTATTGATGCTGATCAAGAAATAATATATAGTTATATTTATAGTTAATAGGGTCGGAAATGTTTGCTTCTATCTATTACACAACTTTATGACCCTTTTTTTTACCCATTTTCAAATTGTACTGGGTATAAAAAAGTAAAAGTTAAACCAACAAATTTTTGTTTTAAATGTGCTTGTCCCATACTAGAACGGCCTTTAAATTCGGAAAGCAGATCGGCTATTAATATACACTCATATACTGTGTCTTCAAGGACCCCCATTCTTACGAGGTAAATGTTTCCAACTACAAATCACACCGAAATACAATATTTGTGCTGTTTTCTTATGGAAAAATCCAAATCAACCTCAAGGTTCATTTCAATTCTGATATTTGATTTGTATTAAACAATTTTGGTAATTTTCTGTAGGTTTTCTGAACACACCGTTCGGCTCGTGTCGGTGTCAATGTCGAAATTTGTTCGGCACCTGCGGACCAGGCGTGGCTATCGCTACACTACAGAATACAGACAGAAAAATAGATCCCAATAGTTAGTATCATACGGGTATTTTAAGTATCAAATTGGCCTTCATCTGAAAAAATATCCAGATGATATAAATAGTACTAAATAGTATGGAATCAATACACAAACTTCCAACTTCGGACCTGCAGCTACAAGTCTTAACACAAATATACAAGCGCACTAAAGTAAATTTTTGGATTTTGGTCAGGATGCATGCAAATAAGTTACGTTAATGAAACTAATTATTTGACTATCCCCTTGAATAACTCATTATCATGGAATGACGACATTAACAGAGACGGCGCTTTAAAGTGTTACCGATTTGTCAGTCATCTGACCATACCTCAAAAGAGTCTCCAATTCAGTTTCGAATAAAAGTAGCCAGAGCGTGTCTAATTTCAATTTTATTAAATGAGTTCTTTGGTTGTTCTTTGGTCCGTAAGCATGAGTACGGAAGGGGTTAGTCGTCCTTGCAACTTTATCTTGTTTTTTTTATGAAATCAAGACCTTAAAAACTTGAACGAAATAGCCGGCATCTTAGCGCTTACGTCTATCAAGCACTCGCACGGCATTGCCGGAAATCATAATAAATGAAGGAAAGCGGATGTGATCAACAACACGTTTCGTGTAGATTTTCTTTCTTTGGTATTCAGCACCTGATTTTGACCATCTTCTACTATTCCCGTCTCTTGTTTGATTCTATGCATTCTGTGCTTGGAAGTTTAAGATTTAGTTTCATGAATTCTGAACAATCTACAGTTGGGAGAGACTTCCACCAGTTTTTCTAGTTTCATTAACCGCATACTGTATTCCCCGCTCCTTTTAGTAGTCCTTAAACGGTTCCGGCATAATTATTGGGAATGTTCTATTCTATTTCATCACCATTACGGTGTGGTTGTGCCTAAGGGGACCCTTTTTTACTTGCTTGTTCCTACATTATCAATAGTTAACATCTGATCATGCTAATTGGACCCAAAATATACCCTAAAACTCACCTGGAAATTCTTGTGGTATAAGCACCGTTTTCTTGCGTTGCGCCGCTTGCGATTTGGCATTATGTCCATGATAGATGGGTCGTTGGCGCACCAGCCTATACAGCAGAAATAGCTCATCATGATTGGGCGGCGGATTGATAGAACCGCCATTGGTACTGCTGCTATTGTGATTATTTGTACCGCTGCCGGCACTCGACGATGAATTGGTGCCAGTGCCGGTGTGATCGTTATTGTTATTGGTCAATGGACCACCACCAACACCACCACCAGAGCTGCCCATCTTTAATCCCGTTGAGGAACTGCTTGAAGCAGCTGTGGAAGAGCCATGCGATGAGCTGGACTGTAGAGTTTCATTGCAACTCTTGGTTGTGTACATGATGCGGACAACTCGCGGCAGCGAATAACGCTCCAGGAATACATCAGCGGGCAGCGGTTCCTGTTGGGACTGTGAAGAGTAGAATCGGTTGCAGCGGGATATTGTACTGCATCTACTTACCTCAATGCTGCATTTGGAGGTTTTGCTATCCCCGGTGGAGTAATCACCGCTGCCGCCGTTGAGACCGCCACAGAAGCCGGAATAGCCCCCACTTGAGTAGCCACCAGCTCCCAGGCCATAGCTACCATTGGCGCTATTCCTTAGGCATCGCGCCATCCGCTGCTTCAGTTCGATCTCATTGCGACGTGCCAGGCGGGCATTCTCGAAGTCAGCCACCGAGAACATGTTCGAGCTGGTGTCGTGGGAGTTGAAACGCCTCAGTTTCGGTTTACGCGCCTCGGCTGCCATATGACCATGCTGTGCGGCGCCAGCGGCTCCACCTGCAAGAATTAAACAAACGAGGAGCCGGAGGAGTAATACATTGTGCATTAGTGAGGTAATCACATAAAAATATCTAAGAGAATCTAATTGACGCCGCTGCCACCGCTGACTGCAGTCAGTGGGAAAAACCCACATCATACAACACATCGAACGCGAATTTTCGTTCGGCGTAGCGTGGCGTGGCGCAACGGAAGGCAAGTAGTCGCATACAATGCATGTTTGTTTGTATGTAAGTAGTTCAAACTGTTGCTAAGCGCAGCTAATTTTCAGTCAACGAGAGTGACGATGACGATGACGTTGACAGTGGGACGCATGCGGCGAAAATGGAAATGAGCAAGTGAAAAAAAAATGTTGCTGTCAGCTGATTTGTTTAGATAATTGCAGGGGCTATAAATATCCACTGGATAGGTTGAACTTGTGCAGTAAGTACTAATTTATAGATTAATCAACGATTGGGCTTTGTTTTCACCGCAAGATGCAAGATATACTATATGACTAAAAAATATATTTTTTTTAAGGGTAATACATGAGGATACCATTCGGATTGCGTGTTATGTTTTTTTACTCAAAGTTGCTGTCAAATGAGGAAAAAGTCAATTGGAGAAAATGTGAAAAAGTAGTTTTGTGGTTTTTCTACATTTTAGAAAAATGCTTCAAGTTTGAACTATGTCAATTGAAAAACTATTCACATTGAAAACATGACATAATAATCATGATGGAAAACATGCCTCGAACAGTGGCAACAGTCTTTAAAACTAATTACACTTTAAAACTCCTTGGTATAGCTACAAAACCTTTTGTGGCTAATGAAATTTCAATGCAACTGAATGGTACATCTATTTTTCCATTGTCAATGACCACATTGGGCCCGAATAATCATTAAATGCCTTAAAAATATCGTGAAAATTTCAAAATTCGAAAGAATCGACGAATATTTAAAATGTACTGTTTCAAATGATTCATATATCAGATTAGTTTTTTATGAGCTATTAACCATTCCTTATCTTTGGGCCCAAAGGATCATTAAAAATCCTTTAAAAATTTGGGTAATTTAAAAATTGCAAACAATCAACGAGTGTTTAGAATGTACTGTTTCAAATGATTCATATATCAGATTAGTATTTTATGAGCTGTTAATCGTTCCTTATCTTTGGGCCCAAAGGAACATTCAATGCCTTAAAAATGTTGGGTAATTTAAAAATTGCAAAGAATTAACGAGTGTTTAGAATGTATTGTTACAAATGATTCATGGGTCTGATTTTTTAAATTTATTAATTGTTCTTTTTATACCCTCGCAAAGGGTATTATAATTTGGCCCAGAAGTTTGCAGCGCTTAGAAATATTCGTTTCCGACCCAATAAACTATATATATTCTTGATCAGGGTCTGAAAACCAGTCTTAGATAGAAAAACTTTTTTGTTTTTAATGGTAGCATCCTGCAATTTTGTACTTGTTTGTTTCACATGCTTTAACATAATTTTTCCAATTTTTGGCCAACTATGACTATATGACAATATGACGATGACTATATCATATAGCTCAGATACGAACGATCGGTCGGAAAATGGGAAAAAGAGTATTTTTTTGAAAATATTTAAGCGAGCACTTGCAGGGGTACAAAAACTTCGGCACAGACGAAGTTAGCTTAGCTTTCTCTTTATACTCTACAAGTATCAGGTATTCAAATGTCAGTACACAGAAAAATTGTGCCTCTGTGATTTCAAAATGGAATTTCTTGTTTGACAACCTACTCATTGCACTACCTTCTATTCTTTGTATCAACGATGTTACCAGTGTAATATCACCACCATATTCCATGCGTTCCTCTAAAATGTGCTTAGTGTGCCAAGACTATAACACAAAAGCCAATTGGGAATACGGAATAGGGCCGAAAGATTTGATAAAAAAAAAACAAACAAAAAAACAAATGACTATACACAGCTCCCAAATGGGCCCCGAGTCGAGCTTCTCCCAATCTCTTAGCTTGTGTTCTTTGAATTGCCGACCGGCAGAGTTTTGAGAAGGTTTTTCGCGCCCAACAAACTGGTGAAGGTAACCTGGTGTATAAGTTATAAAAAGGAAAAAAAAACTTATTCATTAGATGTCCCGAGGCGGAATCGAACCCACGACCTCTGGCACAGTAGTCAAAAATCGATGAAAATAATGTTGCTATAAAGTGACAGATGACAGCTCAGCAGAGCGATCAGGTCAATTAAAATTAAACCTTGGGCCGAACTCAGACGCTACTCAGACGAAAAATCATGTAATTTGAGCTTAATTTTGCAAAGAAGTTTGCAAACGCATATAAATATTAAGGGTATGCACGAGCTTCAATTGAGCTATGGAATTGTTGAGTTGGACAATTTTAAAATTTTTTTAGAAGTCGAAAACAAGAAGAATATAACATATCAATTCTACTGATTTGATTACAAGAAATGTAAGATATAAAAAATTTCGTCATGACATTCTTTCTCTTGTTTTCGACTGAAGCAAAATCATTTTTTAGCTGCTGCTAATATGTCGGAACCGATTGGATCCGATGATTATATCATACAGCTGCCTTAGGAATGATCAGTCGGAAAACTAGTTATACTGCGGAAAACTCTTTGGTTTTGCAATAGAAACGTCTCCAAACTTTACATTTATTGGATATCAATGCACTTTCAAGATTTCAAGTTTGGTTAAAATCGGACAACTAGTCTCTTAGTAGGAAAATATTTTTATAGAAAGCATCTCCGACCAGAAAATATATAAATATTCATGATCAACATAAAAAGCTGAGTTATTTAACAGCTGTCATAGGACATTCCGTCCGTCTGTCCGTCCGTTTTTGTTTATGCTATCTTGTCCGTCAGTTTTAAAGCTTTCTTCACCAAACGTAGTCATTAAATACATATACGCTGCTGATTTGTCAGAACCGTCCGGATCGGATAACTATAGCACATAGCCGCCAAAGTATCGATATAGATATAGACCACCGGCTCAGAATTTTAGAAATAATTTTGAATGATTTCTTAACGTTACTGCTTTGGGAACTTTTGAATGATAAAAATGTTGGTTATAAATATCGTTTTAACATTGGCAGTTCATTAAAAACGTTTAAAGATGCGTTCCTAGAAACGATCAAAGTAAAATTGAGTTGAGTTTGTCTGCCTGGCCTTCTTTCTTTCAACATGACATGAAAGACGCCAACCAAACAATTAGCTATAGAGACTTTAAGTCTACAATCTTCAGTGACTTACTGACTGAATTCGACAACCATGATTGGACTTATATTTACGTCTTGACGACTGCACACAATCCGCTTATGATCGTGAATGCAAACGTTCTGTATATATTTGATATATGTGGACCATTCAAATAAAAACGAGAAAGCTAAGCTATCCTCGTCTGAGCCGAAGATTTAAAACACTTGAAACAAATCGTACCTACGGCCGAGCAGTTTGCAGTCAAAACTGGCTTAATTGACTTCGATATACCCGTTTCTCAGGAAAAAAAATGTTTAACAGCCTTCCCTTATGTTAATTATCAGAGCAATAACATTAATGTAAGCATATCAGCATAGAATGTATAAACAAGCAGCACATACTGAACGGTATAATCTTTATAACTCTGTCATGTTTTATCCGATATTTATTAAGATCTGCGACATTTATGATTATTTGGCACCTACCATATGAGCTCGTTATTTGTAGGAGATATTCAATTTGTGTGCACAAAATTTAAAACGCAATCTGTGTGCAGACAATAGGAGTCTACGTTATAAAATTGATTTCTCTAGCTCCTATAGTCTTGGAGGTCTAGGTGAACACGTCGTACAGTCAAAAGGATAGACAGACGGACAGGGCTAGATCGACTCGGCTGTTGATGTGATCAAAAATACATATACATTATGGGGTTTATGGGGTACATTTGCACTACTTAAGTTTACCCTTTTTATTCCATATTCCCATTCAAAATGAGAAAAGGGGATCATAAGGTTGTGAGAAAGTATGTAACAGCGAGAAGAAATCATTTCCAACCCTATAAAGTATATAATAGCAAGCAGATCAAGATTATTTTCCATTTTAGACATATCATGTCGAAAATTTTATAATTTTATAAAAATAAGGTTCGTACCTTTAGGACATATTTAGTAATCAGTATTATTTATCGATTCGCTGAAGGAATGTTGAGGATCAAATGAACGATAGTCCAGTTATAAGCAAAACAAACATTTATGATGGACAGTACTGGCTGAAACAGCGATGGGCAGCACTAAGCACACCACTTAAACACTTTGTGTGGTAAATAAAATCTTTAAAAGGTACAGAGCATGTTATAGTCGGGCTTGACTGACTTTCTTACTTATTTTGTATGAAGTTGGACATACAAATTTAATTTCGTGCGTTTTGGAAATTAGCCTAAAGTACAGAAATTTAATATATACGAAGCTTAGAGACGTTTAGATTGACAACAAAAAAGTTATTCTTACTGAAAGTAGTTTATCGACCACTGGTTTATTTGCGTTTTAACCCAGTTAGGTCGGTTCAACACTTTTATGCTGCCTACCTTATACATACTTGAATCAAGATTCATGTTGTATGAATTTGAATAATAAAGTTTTGTGAGTCACATTTCTTATTTAATTTCGCAAGCTCTGAACGTTTAAAACAAAAAGGAAATACTTCTTGTATTGACTCATCTTGTATACCATTTCAATTGAAACCTATCACATCAACTTGTCGAATTCTTATCAAGGACGGATGATACCGGAATTGTTCTATCCGACACGTATAACCCAATTTATGGTTTACCAATTTCAAATAGAAATTGTGCAATTATTTTTGTCAATTTGGATTTCACATGAGAAAACGAAACAAAACAAAATCCAAAAGCAAGTTGAACTGATTAACACTGACAGAGCGAACAATTGCTCCCAGCGGGTTAACCAATTGATTGCGACAGAAGATAACACACCCGCCTCCGCCCCCGCCAGCACGTGAAGCGTTGGCTATCGGCAATTGTCTGTTGTAGTTGCCTTTGAATACAATGCTGGAAATCATTTAAGTATTTCAATGAAATTCGAGCAATTAAAACTGAATATTGCGATTTTGATGGCTGATTGCTGGAGACCTGCCCATAGTGCGACGGCGGCGGCTGCGGCAGCGCTGCCTATGCCTTTTAGCTGCTGCTGTTGATTGGTGGTCGCTGCTCGGCGCATTACTCACTTTAATTGCGCACATTTGGCTTAATTTTTTCAATACAAACACAAAGATTTACGTTCATGTGCATGCACAAGTGTCTGTGTGTGTGTGTGTTTAATAACAAATACAAAACACCAGAAATCACGGCGTAACAGAAGCAAAAACGAAGCAAAAGAGACCTAAACGTTTTGTGAAATTGCGCTTATCTTTTGTGAAATATCAATTGCAATGTGGGGCCCACATCAGGGACTCCCAGGAAGAGAGAGCGGCGAGAGACGAGGTGCGTCATCGTCACGTTTCGTGTGAAATTACGCGAAGCGAGTCGCGCGCGTCTAGGCAAAATACATAAAAAAGTGCTGCTACGTCAATGGGCAAACGACCTTCCCCCTCGCCGCGCTCTACTCAACTCGCTCAAACACTTACCGTTACATGCAGCTGCTGCGCTGTTGCTGGGCGCGCCCGCTCCCACTCCCACCCCGGCCGCTGCCGCACCTCCTGTTGATCCACAGTTATTGGTTCCTGCTGCTACCGATGCCACTGTGGGCGGCGTTGCTCCCGCTCCAGCTGCCGCTGCAGCCATATGCGGACTACTCTTGACCAGCCAATTGGCCAAATGACGTTGACGTTCAAACTCGATATTGGTGCGTTGCATTTCGGCCAATTTGTATGCCTCGTTCATAATCACAATGTACACCAAAACAAACAAACACAAATATCGACGACGACGACGCGACGCGTTGTCGTCGTTTTGATTTTAGCTACAGTGCGCGCGCGTTCAAGCGTCCCGCGTTGTCAACTGTCAAAGGCAAACTAAACGTAAGCTTAGAGCAAAAGTGCAGCGGCTGCCGATCCGATCACTGCTGCTGCTGTAACAAAAAAGAGAGACAGAAAGAGAGAGAGAGAGGGAGAGCAATGTGTGAGTAAAGTTTACATAAGTGTTCAAGGCGAGTACTACAAAATGATAAAAGGGCGCTGTGGACGGCACCGAAGCGTTTAATACCCTCGAAAAAACGAGCAAGTAGGAGAGTCGGTGAAGCTCGACTTTAGTATAATCTGTACCTTCCAATGTTTTTATATATTACACCAAGTGTTCAGGTGTGTACAATGCTGCCCATTGCAGTTGCAGCCGGTGCTGCCCATCGTACAAATTAGTTTTCCTTATAAATTGACTATCAATCATCCGATCTTCACCAATCTGACTACTTATGCTGTATATTTGCATGTCGAGATCTCAAATTATGAGATGCGTGAAAAATACCTCAGCTGTAGCATACCTATGCAGCAACCATTTGCAACCAGTTGAATACCAGACGGCATATGCGGAGGCGAATTGTCCACTGAAGCAGCCATTTGCAACCAGTTAAATACCGGTTTGGCATTGTGTAGCCTTTCTATTAAGGATCAGTTCACCCACCCAATATGCAGGCTATTCGGTATGTACATACTGTATTTTCCAGCATTCATGCTTTATTTCACATATCTCTAAGCAAACAACAATAAAGTATCCAGTATGATACAAACTTTTTTATATTCACATTGACTTTGCGATAACTTTGACCTAATCCTTGTGTAGTGTAGATTTTTTCTTAATTTTCACTTCGAATTTGCCAAACTCTCCCAAATCTAGCTATTTTGGTACCAGTTAACTTCTAGTTGCATAACAACTAGGTGTAGGACAGGTTTTTCTTTTGACAGTTGGCCGGAAATAACTCTCGGAACAAGGGCATGCCCACCGCTGATAAAGGGTGATTTTAAATCAACTTTTGAATTCAATTTAAAAATACATTATTTAATTTAAAATATACAAAAAGTTCAAAAAAATGTATGAAATGTTTATTTGGGTCGATGGATCGATCTATCTAATAAAATGTTTAAAATGATTTTATGTAAATGTTGAACAATAAAATAATCTGCAAGAGCTGTTCGTTTGTAAGTCGATTCATTGCTTAATTATAGACCAAACTGAAAATGTTTGACAGTAACATGTGACATGAAAACAGCTCAGCTGCCAAAAAAAGTGTTGCCAACAAGAAAGTTGCTAAAAAATCACCCCTTATATAGAAGTATCTATGATTAATCCCTTCTGCTCATTTTGTCCCTTTTCAAAGAAGTTTAATGTATAAATAAGTTCAAAAGCTGATAAAAATTCTGATCCGTGGGCCGGATTCAATTATGTAAAAAGGCCTACAGCATACAGCTACAGCTTATACTATTTTATTTATATTTTCAAAATTAAATGATATGATATGTTTGAACTATAGACATAATATTTTTAGCGTTAAGACACAAAATAGAAAAATAGAGGAAAGTTAACTTCGGCTCGGACGAAGTTTGTATACCCTTGCAGCACGTTTTTGACTAATTTGAAGGACATGTCCTCCACTGATAACAAACAAGTTTTCCCAATAAGACTTTTTTTCTGCCTCTACTTTTGTATGACAGCTATACCATATAGATGTCCGATTTCGACCAAATTTGGCAGAATTATGGAGAAGCATTTAAAACTAGTAAATCTGGAGACGTTTGCATTAAAACAAAAAAGTTTTTCTCACTAGAACTAGTTTTTCGACCGATCGTTCCTATGGCAGCTTTATGTTATAGTCATCCGATCCGGCCGGTTCCGACAAATGTGCAGCGTATCTGGACCAGAAGACTTCGTGCAAAGTTTGGTGACGATAGCTTTAAAACTGACGGAGGAGATCGACTCAGCTCGTCATGCTGATCAAGAATATATATACTTTATGTGGTCGGAAATGCTTCCTTCTATGCGTTACAAACATCTGGACAATTTCAATATACCCTCTGCAAGGGTATACAAATTAAAATAAGACTTTTTTTTAAATATACATACATCATAAATTAGATAATAAATAAGTTTTACCCTTCAGATCGGCTCAGACCTAAATCTAAGCTGAACCACCCATTCATGGCTTACTTTATTTGAGTTTCAGAAAGAATTTCACAGAGAATTCAGCCATGATTTCAGTACTCATGAGTAGCATTCATGGGAAGTACTGATTTCAGGCATGAATTCAGTTACTACAGGGTTGTCCATATTCGACGGACCCATCTGGCAACGCCATAACTTTTGACAGAGATATCAGATCGCTTAATGACATACCGCGTTTGAAGCGTCAGTCCAAGCAGATTTTTACCATGGAACAATACACGCCACGCGAGCGCTCTGAAATAGTTGAAATTTACATTCAACAGAACAAGTCAATTGTGAAAACTCAACGTGCTTTTAAAAATTTCACATTTTACATTGAATGGGACCGTAAATAAGCAAAATTGCCGTATTTACGCCACTGAAAATCCTCAGGAGATTCAAGAAGTGCCTCTTCATGACGAAAAAGTAACAGTTTGGTGCCCAATTTTGTGATGCCAATTATTCGTCGAAAGCGTACGAGGCAGTTCTGGTTTCAACAAGACGCCGCTCCACCGCACACAAGTCGCATAACAAATCGATTTTCTGAAGAAATTGTTTCTGGGCCGTTTGATGTCGAAAAGTGGTGATTTGGACTGGCCACCGCGTTCGCCCGATTTGACGCCGCCTGACTTCTTCTTGTGGGGATATTTGAAGTCAAAGGATTACCTTAACAAGCCAAGGACCGTAGAAGAGCTCAAGGACAACATTCGTGAAGAAATAGCCGCTATTCCGGCCGAAATGTTGGCGAAAACGATGGAAAATGCTGCAAAAAGGGCACAATACGCCATCAACGCCAGAGGCGGCCATTTGAGAGATATCATATTCAAAAATTGATGTAAACAAATCTACTTGGAACAAATTAAATGATTAAGATTGCCAACCGCCAAATTTTTCTTTTTTTCTTTGATTTTAAAAAAAAAACATGGGTCCGTCGAATATGGGCAACCCTGTACTACTGCTCAGGTCTAAATCAGCACTGAAAAAATCCGTACTGAGACGCAGAACAGCGGGTTAATAATCACAATATGTACTTCAGGCGAATTTCTATATAGCGAATCTCAAGGGGACATAAGTAAACCACTTTATAGAGAAAATTCGTAGAAGAGAATTAATTTAATATTGAATGAAATTTCAGTGTTTTGGAAATAAATTCTCTATTAAAGATTACTTTGTTTTACAGAGGTAATACAGAAGAGCGACTGTGTTTGAAGCTATAGAATATATAATATATTTGCTATATTCTAAAGCCTTAGCTTGAAAAAATATTAGTATTAAAAAATAGGCGAATTAGAAGTTAGGGGTGGACTTTTTCCTATCTATAATTAAAATTCACCCGAAATTAGAATTTAGGGTAAGCTTTATCAGCGTCAAATTTTAGTCCTATATCTTAATATTTGGACTTTATATTACATTTTTTCCATTCTGTCGACCCTTTAGGTCCTTTTTCTACCCTTCCCCTTTGTGCTTATCTAACGCGACGGAAAATGTTTAACACTCTCGGGAAGGGTATAAAAGCGCAACAAACACTCTCGCGACGCAATTGAGTGACGAAGCAGCAGCAGCAGCAGAGCTGATTGTTGTAGTTGCTATTGGTGTGTGCTCTGCGTGCGTGTGTTGTGCATAAATTAAAATTACCTCAGCGCAACGTTGATGACGATGACGCTGACGACGTTATCAGCAGCAGGCAAAGCTCACAAACTTGTGGCTCGCCCCGTTCGTTGGCTTGTTCAATGTCGTTGCCGCCGCACCTTCCGCTGCGGCGTCTATGAAAGCAGCACCCACTCAAGCAAACCAGAGCCATAGCGTCTGGCAGCGACAACCGACAATCGCGCAGCGCGTCATCTTCAAACGTTAAACGTGACATGGTGCGGTGGAAGCGGGGGGGGGTCGGTCGTGGAACTAATTCGTACGAACATACTAACGTACATACATAGTACGAATTGTTCTGCATGCCTTAGTTTCTTTTTGTTTTGATGAGCGTGCTTTCCCAGAAAGAGTATCATAACTTTGTCATAATGTTGGCAAGCCAACCGACCGAGCGAAGGCAGCTGCTGAGGGCAGCAGGCCAAAAAAAAAAGAAAGAAAAAAAATGTTGCAAATAGTTGTGCATATGTTCACATGTTTGTGGCTACAGACATACATATGTACATACAAGCATACATATGTGTTCATGTACATCTGTATTTTTGATCGGCATGACGGGGCATATTAAACGATCTACATACAATGTACTTTTGCTGTAGGGGGTTGCTATGCCAAAGCTTATTCTATAAGAACCTATCAAAAAATTGAGTTGAACGATCTGCGAATTGTTGGGAAATGCTACATACAGACAAACATATGTACATGCATACGTTTTTGTATTATTGTATTAATACCTTCCCTATTAGGAACGTAATTGGCATGAAGTAAGTATGCATATTCATTTGAATTGAACGGAAAAAGTCATTAGCTCATTGGTATTATATAAATGAATATAGGAACAAGTGTGTACTCCAAGTGTATACCTCTAACCAGGGATGCAAGCCGGTTCTGAACCGAACCGAACCGCTTATTCCAGCTAGTGAACCGAACCGCAAACCGAACCGGCTTCCTTTCAGAATTGTTGAACCGAACCGAAAACCACAAATAAAAATGGTTCGGTTCGGTTGAGCTTTCTGACGAGTTTTATCTGGAATCGCTTTTCCCTAGCCAATGTTTATGATAAATTTGGGAATTTTAATGGTTTCCCGAAGATTATTTTTATACATTTCGTTCGACCCACTACATATGTAGCACTTAATTTTAGTTCCTCTAAATCTACGGCTCAACTTTTGAAAAAGACAATTCTTATCGATTTGTGGAGTTCGGATCAGCAAACAACTCGAATGCACTTTTTACCCGACGCCAATACTGGTTCGGGTCTCTTTTGAGATGTAGTTGACGCAAGGCGATTGCAAAGCGTATGGGACTCACGTATAACGAAATTGCAACAACAACTTCGTAAGATCCTGACATCTCTTTCCCTTATATGCCTCTTGAGAAATTAAAGGCAGCGTTGATTTTGCTGTTGCCGTATGCTTCAGACAGCTACAAGCAACACATACACGCAGCATTAGGCAATTACCCGACTTCTTTTTCTTGTGGTTGATAACCAAAAAATAGTTTAAAAAAATTTCATTTGTGTTAGTGACTGCGATAGTATTGGGTACTGTTGGGCAACCCTGTTTTTAATGAAGTACATTAAATACTGTTTACTTGCATTTTCAAATGATAAGACACATTGTCTTATCTCTTTTGAAAAATCTAATGTGTTTTACAAACTGCTTCGTAAATCGATAAAGGCCTTGACGACAAAAGTAATTTAGTAATTTGCTTGAGATTTTCTAAATAGGAGCAAATATTGTCCTAAATTTAAGTGAAAAACTCGGTCCTCGGAAGTGGCTACAACGTTACCATTTATCTTGCTAGATAAATAACACAAAATCCGAAATTAGGAAACATCTTCGGCTACAGACTTATGAGAAGAAAATAATGTTCTTAATTGAAGAATGAATTTTCATAATTTATTCGAAGTGAAAACTGTATGTTATTAATTGGACATTTTTGCTTTGAGCACTTATTTCCCGGTCCTGGGCGATGTAAGGTACGAGAAGCATTTTCTGAACTAAGCGTTGATGTATGAAGGACTAAGTAGGCCACATAATTCAAAATGTTGACATATGTATAAACAAAACAAGAAAGAAAGTCGGTCAAGCCCGACTATAACATACTCTGTACCAAGAAATTTTGTCTTTTGATCATAACTCGAAAACCGTTCATCCGATCTTCTTCATTCCTTTGGCGGATCGATAAGTTATTCTAATAACTAAATATGTCCAGAAGGAACAAGCCATCTATCTTCAAAACTGTGGGAGATATGACGTTTTATCTAAATTGCGGGGGCGGGAGGGGGCGTGGCCAAAATTGAAAATAAACTTGATCTGCCTGCAGACATAAGAAGCATATGTCCCATACACGTCAAACCTCTATCTCTTACCATCTCTGAGATCTGTGCGTTCATACGGACAGACGGACAGACGGACATGGCTATATCGACTCGGCTGTTGATGCTGATCAAGAATATATATACTTTATGGGGTCGGAGATGCTTCCTTCTGGATGTTACATACTTTTGCACAAACTCATAATACTCTATGTACCTACGGTACAGAGTATAATTAATATTCTTCGCTATATATTGGAATCTGAGGGTGATGTGGAAAACTGATAACAGATTTTGAATCAGAACAGCCAAAATAATATGGATAAACCATTTATTTATTGATTTTGTTGCCCTGTGTAATTATATGAATAATGTACAAATAAACAAAATTAATGTATTGAATTAAGAAATGGTACCAAAGTTGCATTGTATTGTAAAATTTCTAGACTTTCACTATTTATCTTGGCTTGATTATGAACTTTGAAATCACATTTAAAGCGTATTGTACCTACTGATCTTTATTATGAAGGTTCGTTTTTATTCCACAGAAACAAAATGTAGTCTTGAATAGTTAAAGACAAAAAGTTTCATGAATTTGGTGAATATAGTGGTGAAAACCAGACTAAGAGACTAAAGTCGTGCGTGTCGTGTCGTGTTGAGCTTACAAAATGTTTAACCGTGCCTGTTTTAAATACGCCATTTGTGTTAAATTCGTGTCGTGTTAAAAATATTCGACACACGCCCATCTCCAGTAATTTGGATGTACTCAAATGGTGGAAAGAAAATTCTCATAAGTACCCTTAACTCATATAGTTCTGGGTATTTAGGAGAATTATTTTCCCACCGGTTTCAAGCGGGTAAGCGAAATGATTATTTTGTAATCGAATCATAGCCGGACCGAAATAAGAAGAGATAGCTAAGACCGTAAGCAAAACAGTTTGATTTTAACGACCATTAACCGTAACCGAAACTGATATTTCTTTTGGTTTTATTTCCTGATGTCAACTGTCTGACGACCGGCTCACGACTATAGCTCACGAGAATACGCTTGTGTAATGGGGACCCGAAAGAAACTTCGGCACGTCATTACTTTCTGCATTACAAAATTCAATAAACTCATGTACCGTGCGGAAAATTTGGCAATTTCTTAAGAAAGTAAGGCAGGTTGTATTGGGTTTTTGAATGCATACAGGCGAGAGGTAATGCATTAATAATGGACGTAATAATGAGCATTTGCGCCACTGGGTAGAGCAGGTATGTCGGTCTCTCTCTCTCTCCCTGAAACTCAATTGCGGTTTACTTCGGCAAGCAATCGGTGTGAATTGCCGAGTGACTTCGGCTCTCTCAGGGGCTTTAGCTGACCAGCTCAGTCAAGCTTGCATTGTCCGGGTGCCCTTTCTGGGGAACCCTGGTCGTGGCCTATCAGAAGGCTTCAATAAAAGCTGATATGATGATCAAAGTAAGGCAGTCCCGTTATTTCCTGAACCGTGAACAGTGGTATCATTGCAAAAATCAAAAAGGGGAGTACTAAAAATGTCAAATCCTCGTATATAAGTAAATTTCGTAAGGGTGTACCAGCTTCGTTATAGCCAAAGTAAATTGAGCACTGTGTTTGGGAACAGATGCACAGCAATACACAGCAAACTATATATTTCAATTATCTTGTCAAACATTAGACAAATTTGCCATTTCTCAATATATTGTTTTTTTTTTGGTTTTGGTTTTGCTGAATACCCAAAACAGGAAAAAAATGTGTATTTGTACTGTGCATGACTTTAGACTTGACCTTCAATAAATATTGTATAAGTATACAAATTAACAAAGTTCCGACAAAGTTCCCACATTGAATGTTTGTGAATCGCCAGAGATTTAACACAAATCTTATCAGCGGCCAGGGCACAGAGCATTTAAGCTTCGTTGCGCCGTTCCAGTTTGTTATCTTTCCCATTCTTGAGTTCTTATGACCGCCGTTCGTTGGCTTTTGTCAAATGGTTGGCTGCCGGGCGATTCCCGAGCATTGTCTCAGGTGTTTCCCCCCTCCATGTCATCGCCACCTCCATCAACAGCAACAGCAACAGCATTATTATTGCCCCATTGTCTATCTAGTTTTGTATAATTCATTTCTATGCGTAGCTGCTGCTGTCGGCCTGTCAGCTGTCGCCGCTCTTTTTGATGAATCACAGGCCTGGCCAAACAGACCCCAGCTAAAAATATACACAAAATGCAAAATTCATGGCCGGCTCCGTGGAATGCGGCGATGGCAAATGAGCAGCCGTATATCGGTTTTGGGTTTAGTTCTCGGTTTATAGAGGTGTCCCAAGCGCCGCGCGGGCTTACGCAAATATTTGAAATCAGTTGCCAGGCAACGTTCCGTTGCGGTCTCTGACTCAGTAGTCTCTGTTGGCTGTGGTTCGTTCGGTCAGGTGCAGAGTGTGGAGAGCGGATGAGTGGGTGAGCTGGACAGGCGACACAGTTCGGCCATTTGGCCAATTGACTGGCCACCTAAGCTGGGTTAAGCCCTGGGGCAAGGGAGTTGTCACAAGTGCACAGTGGTTGAAATCGGAAAAATCATGTTGATTGTAGTGAAAATCATTTTCAATCTCGAAATATTTCACTTTTTGTATATGCGGAATGTATTAACAACATTTATATGTATTAGAAACGTCTTAAGAACTTTACTTTTAGGAAAAAAATGAAAGCTTTTTGATTTGTCTCTATTAAATTTCAAAATCAATATTGTTCATTGGGGTAAACAGCGGGGGAGGTTTGTTTAAACAACCAAACCATCTCCTTACCACTTAACATAGGCTAAGTACTAGACTAAAAAAGATGCAGCTGAACATTTTTTTTTTTTTAAGAAAAACCCTTTGAAAAAGTCCTGCCTACGTCACTGATCTTCATGTATGCTTTAGAAAAACAAACGAGAATGTATAATTCTAATTGAAATTATAAATAAACGAGAGCGTAAGTTAAAGTCGGCCCTGCCCGACTTCGAAATACCCGTTACTCAGCTCAGCTCGGATAAGTATGCAACATTTTTTTAACTCGGCCATTTATTATCCGATCCTTTTGTGAGATTGTAGATATTGGCCACATAGACTACACTGCAAAATCTGAGCTCGATATCTTAAAAATTGTGGGAGTTATTCATTATTTTTTATTGAGGGGGCGTGGCCAAAATTTGAAACAAACTTGATCTGCCTAGAGACAATACTAGCTTACGTATAAAATTTGGTTGCTCTAGCTCTTCTAGTCTCTGAGATCTAGGTGTTCATACAGACGGACGGACGGACAGACGGACATGGCTATATCGACTCGGCTGTTGATGCTGATGAAGAATATATATACTTTATGATATCGGAGATGTTTCCTTCTGCCTGTTACATACATTTGCACGACTTTAGTATACCCTTTTTACTCTACGAGTAACGGGTATATAGAGAAAAGTTGACTTTGGCTCGGCCGAAGTTTATATACCTTTGCAGCACGTCTTTTAACTAATTTGAAGGACATTTCCACTGAAAACAAACAAGTTTTTCTCACTGAGATTACTTTTCTGACTCTACTTTTGTATGACAGCTATCCTATATAGATGTCCGATTTCGATAAAACTTAGTGGAATCATAGAAAAGAATAGCGAACTAAGAAATGCAAAGTTTGGAGGCGTTTTCTTTGAAAACAAAAAAGTTTTTCTCACTAAAACTAGTTTCTCTACTGATCATTCATATGGCAGCTATAACCTATAGTCATCCGATATTGACAAAACTTTTAGGAATTGTGTAAAAGCTAATTAAATAAATAAATTCTAATTTTAAAGGAATTTACGTTCAAAACAAATATGTTTTTCTTACTAAGACTATTTTTCTAACCTTACTTTTCTATCGCAGCTATACTATATGGATGTCCGATTTCGACCAAACTTGGCAGAACCATGGAGAAGCATTGAAAGCTTGTTAATACGCAGTTTGGAGACGTTTGCATTAAAAGCAAAAAAAGTTTTTTTCACTAGAACTAGTTTTTCGACCGATCGTCCCTATGGCAGCTATTTGTTATAGTCATCCGATCGGGCCAGTTTCGACAATTGTGCAGCGTACCACAAGACTTCGTGCGCAGTTTCGTGATGATAGCTTTCAAACTGACGGAGCAGATAGCGTTAACCAGACGGACAGATTGACGGCTCGTCCTGCTGATCAAAAATATATATACTTTATGTGGCCGGAAATGTTGAACAGCTTCGATTTCTTCGATATTAGCATAACCGAAAAGTATGAAGAGAAAAATTTGTGTTTTGAATTCCACATCGGGAAAGCTCCTATCAGTTCGATAGGCTTTTGTCAATCGATAGTCGTGTAACGTTGAATAAAAGGTTGCCAGTCCCTTAGAAAAATAATAATTTCGTTCAGATTAGTGTTAATTTCTCTTGGGACTAATTGTCTAAATGTGATAGCAACTAAGGAGATACAACGTACTCGACTGTAATGCATAATAAATTCAAAGTTTAATTTAATAAGTGCTAGTGCATACGTCTACAATACACAAAGTCTACAGTAAGGGTGCGGTGCCATAAAACTGGCTCTAAGCTAAGCATTATTCCAGTTTTGACCTTTCAATTACTATAGCTCCTGGGATTGCGTTTTATTTATTATTGTACAAAAACACTTTTAAATTGAATTTGCTTATATTCAACAGGCGTTATTTCATGACTATCAGTCGATAAACGACAGTGGTTTTGTTTTTTTTTTTAAATTTAAAAAAAGGCCGACTAATAAAATACTCTGCATACTTTTCGGCGCCTTCTAAAGAAACACAATTTTTGTTATACATTCGGCTTGAGCTTGCGCTGTCTGCTTACATAATATCTATAAGTTAACATAAATGTTAGTGCTTTGTTAATTAAAATAAGGTAAGGCTTTTAAACATTCCATGCTTTGAGTAATGGGTATATCGAAATCTGGCAGGGCCAACTTTAGCTAACGTTCTTGTTTCTATTTCAAGATGTGTGTTTACATTAAGAAATGCATTCAAAGCATTTCCAATATTTATTGATTTAATAGAACGGTTTTTTTCCATGGCGCATTGCATTATTTAACGTTTCTTGTGTATTTTTGGGCGCTGAACTCAAATCAGAGCACTTCTACTGCAAGAGATAATTGGATAAACATGTGCTGCACTAGGTTTATTCTATTTTTCAGACTTGTAGCCACATTAAGTAACCTTATCGACCCAAATGTGTGTAAATCGAGTTGAATAACAAACAAGAAAAAGCAAACCACAGGTATGGGCTTTGTTCTTAAGACATAATGTTTGATTTAAATTTGAAAAAGGTCATTTTTTTCTGAATTTCTAATAATTCTTAGTATAAACTAACTAGCTGAAAAACCGGCAACGCCCGGGTCCTCTGCATTGTAAGAATGTAATTCATATTAGAATTCGGATGACTATGTCTTATAGCTCCCATAGGAACAATGGCTTGGAAAACTAGTTTTAGTGAGAAAAACTTTTTTCTTTTCGATGGAAACATTTCCAAACTTTGTACTCATAGATTTTCTATGTTTTTTATAATTCTACCAAGTTTTATTAAAATCGGACAACTATATGGTATAGCTGCCATACAAAAGATAGGTCTGAAAAACAGTCTTAGTTAGAAAAACTTTTTTTAATGTTATCATCCTGCAATTTTATATTTGTTTGTTTCACATGCTTTCACACAATTCTACGAATTTCAGTCCAAATCGGATTGACAGACGGACGGACGGACGGACGGACGGACAAAGCACAATCGACTCACCTCGTCATCCTGATCAAGAATATATATAGTTATGGGGTCGGAAATGAATATTCCTATGCGTTACAAACTTCTGGGCAAAATTATAATACCCTTTGCAAGGGTATAAAAAGGGTATCCATTCAAATCATCCAATGGATTGTTTTAAATATATATTTTATTCTCAGCTCACCTCAAATTTTCAGTTTATAGCTCTAATATTTACATTTCAAGCCTACAGAATAATATTCAAACAAGATTTTTGACCTAAACCAAGGTTGAGATGGTTCTGCTGGATGATTTGGAGCCGGGAAAATCTTTAATATCATGGTAGCAGCCTACACACCAAATCTTATGTTCTTAGCTTGAGTAACTTGTGAGATATGGCTGTGAATAACTTGTAAACTTATTCGGAATCGGTACATAAACTGGAAAAATATCCAACTCCACATTTCCAACCTACGGACCAAATTTAAAGCTCATAATATAAAAAACTGCTTAGTTATGTTTCTGAACTACTTTTGTACCGGTTTGAAGATTGAAACCGTTTCTTTCAGTCTAAAAAACTAAAGTTCGTAACTTAAATAACTTCTGAGATATGGGCTCTGAACCACTTCTGAACCGCTTTTAATCGCTTTTGAGCCGGTTCACAGACATGAACTTTTTCGTCATCGACCAGGAAAATTTCGTGAATATCGAATCAGCAGCTTAGACGCCTATAAGAAACACGAAAACAGTTTTGTATAAATAAAAACACTTTGGCTTTGCTTTGATGTTCATGAGCATTCGAACTATTGAACAGTAGTTCTATTTATAAAACTACTCGGGATCGGAATTCAATTTTTTTATCAGAATACTTTATACACTTTCAAACAGCTCATGAACATCAAAGCAAAGCCAAAGTATTTCTATTTATATAAAGTTTTGTGTCGAAATAAAAATTCCGGGTTCAAATTAAAGGTAAAAATGTATTTGGGTAACGATTTGAATAGGTAATAACGGTTAAGAAGAACCAATTGTGTGGTTGGTAACACTGTTGATCCATTTTTAAACCAGATTTTGGTTTTGATAACTGTATAATCTTTCTTTAAATGTCAAAGGTGCGCGCATCTGTACACTAAAACCACTATGTTTCCACATCCTCAATACCCACCCACATGGACTCCAGTTAGCCCAAAAGCTTCTTAAGACCTGGCTTAAGTGGCCTCCATGTTGTGGACTGTCGTCTGCCGCTCGCACACCTCACCCAGCCCCATTTTGTTGCTGTTGCTGTTGTTGTTGGTGTGGCTGCTGCTGCATTCATGTGCAACTAATCGACGTGTGCAGGTTTATTGGTTTCGGCTTTGGGTCTTGTGCGGTGGCAATTACGCCGCTTTTGCATTTCGTATTTCGCATTTGATGATGTGGTCAGCCCCAGCCCAGCGAGTGGCAGACGGCATAGACGTAGCTTAGGCATGCGGTTGCCAATGCGCCGTTAGACCCAAAGACCAAGACGGACCGGGGGCAAGACATTCACAGCATGTGGTCGCCAGGCATGTACTTACAATGGGTCTGGGCAAGTAGTACATACAATAATATGCTCGTAATTTTGCATGTTTATGTACTAAACGACGAACAATTATTTATTAAACAAGTGGCAAAGAGAATATAATGATTATGGAGCTGTGGGGGGAGAGTGGAGCGAAGGCAAATGAGATGGCTGTTGGATGGATGGATGCACCACATAGACAGACTTGGAGCGGGCAAATGACCAGCGAACGGATTATGATGCGGCTGGTGCTGGCAGTAAGGAAGATGGAGATTGCTATGGGAAATGCAGTTTATACTTAAGTAAATGGTCTCTTAAATTGACATTAGCCGGTGAATGTTTTTATTTGAAGCTTCGAATGGATGTGCAAAATTAAGCAGCCGTTTGCTTCATTCACTTAAGCACTAAGTATTTTATTTGCACTGTTAGTCCAGAACTAAAGGAATATCAAAAACTGTTTAATTCTTAATTGATGAAAACGCTTAAGTAATATAAAATTTGGCAGAGTGCAATCAAAGCAATTAAAGCCAAACAGATCCAATTGGAATGGACAGTTTCATCCTTTTTCGTTTATCCTTATATAAACCCTATTCACGTTAAAAAGGGGAAAAGGGGGAACAAAAAGTTGTGCGAATGTATGTAGCAGGAAGAAAGAAACATTTCCGACCCCATAAAGTATTTATATTCTTGATCAGCATGAACAGCCGAGTTGATATAGCCATGTCCGTCTGTCCGTCCGTCCGTCTGTCTGTTTGAATGTGTCGATCTCAGAGACTATAAGAAATAGAGCCACACAATTTTGCATGAAGGTAGGTGTATACCGTATGCAGATCCAGTTTGTTTCTGATTTGGAAAATTGTTAGATAGGACTCAAACCGCTAAATAATGTTGCCAACTTTCAGGATGACTCTTTAATAGCAAATTCAAAAACAAGTGAACAGGGTATTTTGTAGTGCGGGCACTCGACTGCAGCGCCCTTGTTTGATATTAAAATATAAATTTTTCATATCTTTTGGATTATTTTCAACTCCGTTGGATGAACATTTAGAATCCATTTAACATTAAATGGATTTTAAACAAGAAACAATGTCGCTCAAGCTCGACTATAACATACTCTGTACAAACAAAATTATACGCTCAGCATAAATTTTGAAGCTGCAGTACCAGCTGAAAGCAGCGCTGCTACTGCGCTGCAGCAGCGAATAGTCTTTTGATCATAACTTGACAGCCGATCATCCGATCTTTCTTTGGCGGATCGATAAATAATGTTGATTAGTAAATATGTCTAGAAGGTATGAATCGTCTATCTTTAAAACTGTGGGAGATACAAGGTTTGTTCCGAATTGCAGGGGCGGGAGGGGGAGTGGCCAAATTAAACTTGATTTGCCTGCAATTATAAGAAGTTCTTCTCCCTTACACTTCAAACCTCTATCTCTTACCATCTCTGAGATCTGTTCGTATTCGTTGGTACAGAGTTTGTTATAGTCGGGCTTGACTGACTTTCTGTCTTGTTTAAAATGTATCAGTTTCGAAATAGGTCAGAAAACCTGATATAATTATTCGTCTGCTGATGCTAAAACAAGATTATAAAGGCCCCTTTGCCCGAAATCTACAAGCTCCTCGCATAAAAATAGAAATTCGCGATAAAAGCCACGATTCCGCAGATAAAATAAAAACAGCATTATCGTATATGGCTTTTTGTAGGACAATTGAATATAGAAAATTTGAGTCTTTTGAATCATTTGGACAACTGGAGAATTTAAGAGAATTGGACCTTTCAAGCTTTTCAATGCTATTTCAAAGCTGGTGTAATTAACTAGTGATGGTGACCGGTTGTGTAAGTTTTTCAATGAAAAATCTTCTTTATTAGATGTAGGTGATGTGGGATCGAACCCATAACCTCTTGTACAGAAGGCACACACACTACCTGCTGCACCACACCCAACACAAAGGGCTACGACGGCGAATTTGTAACTTTGTAGCATAATTAAACGAATCGTAAATTCATTTCGTACTGCCACATTGAAAACTTTTCGCCAATCCCTCTTAATTTAGAAAAATATTATATCTCTTACAGTTTTATAAGAAGAAGGTTCACACCATCTGGACAGGTTTAGTAATCAGGATTATTTATTGATCCGACAAAGAATTGATAAGTATCGGATGAATAATGGTCAAGTTATGAGCAAATGAATGTTCGCTGTTGTAGCACAGTAGCTGCGCTGCTCTTTGCTGCTACTGCTGTGTCCAAATTCATAACGAGAGCATACACTTTCTTTGATACTGAGTGGTATATTCAGAGAAGTCTCGGGATCGGTTTGTAAAAACCACTTTATGAAGCAAACTAAGCCACGGAAGGATTTTTTAGACCTTATCACGCATTTTATTTCGAATTTGAAAATATGAAAATTAGTTAAACTTCCTTAAATACAAAATGTATAACTAATCAGACCGAATGGGTAAGACACAATGTTTTGTGCTGAATGTTATTACTTAATAATTCCTTTCTTTTTTTATACTGTGTCGCTATTATTGCTAACAAATGTTTCCCTTTTTAGGGGTTGTTTGCTTTAGACTATTTTTGGGTGCTCCGCTCATTTAAATTCCAAGGCACCCGATGCAGGTACCTGCATTCAAATGAACTTATTCAATAAATGTTTGGTTAACGAGCAAGAATTTTCAATTCAGCACGGTTTGGTTCGGGCAACAACATCGTGGCAGCCTTTAAAAAACGGAAATATGAGTTTTTCAACCAATATTGCTATGAGTTAAGGGCGGAAATTGGCCTTTATGCACTTTATTAGCCATAAACTGTACTATGCAAAAACGTGTAGACCCTTTATACCTGTGGTTACAGGGTATAAAAACCGTGACGAGGAAGAACCGCTTAGCTGCGGCAGTAAATGTATTTTCATTTTTTTCGTTTCGGTAGGAGTTTTTATGTTAATGCTTTATAGCAAACTGCCACGCCTCTCTTTAAAAGTTAAACTTCTTTGGTAAACCCCGAACTTTTATGCGTCTGGAGAATTTGAAATGGAGGTCGGCGGCGGCGGCGGCAGTAGGGACCCCGTTGTGGCGCCACCAGCTGCTTGCCGCTTGCTGCTATCTGCAACTGCGATTTATTAACAGTTAGAGCCTGACGTGGTTGTACCTACTATTATTGTAGTTGTTGTTTCTGCATTTCGCAGCTAGCCGAAAATTTATTGCCTGCAGCCACATGATGAATGATTTTGATAATAATATTTTGTTATTGCTTTTTGCCTTGGGCGGTTTTTTGTTTTCTGCTGTTGCAGCAACTTTTTGGCTGCGTTTTGTTGCCAAAACGCAAAAAAAAAAATTACATTTGGTTTTATTTTGTACTTTTTTTTCTGTTGAAGTCACTATGTTGCCAAGGCAGGCAAGGGGGCGTGGTTCTGCCTACCTCCTGCTGTTGCTTAACTAAAACATAAACCAAAAGTAATAAAGTAAAGGTTGTCATAAGAAAACGCAGCCGGCTCATGGGTTGAAGATGAAAAACTAAATTGTTCCTGCAGAAGCATTAAACTTGGAGTCTTGGGGGATGAAACATGCATACATATATGCATGTACATTGTACAATTTTTGCAATTAAACTAGATATATTAAGGTACACGTTTGGGAATTAATTAAAGCAAAAACCTAATTAAAGCACTACAACCTTGCTTAATATAGTTGGAAAATTGAGAAAATTATTAAGAATCGGCACTTTTGTATGCCAAAGTTTTATACGTACTGCTGAACAATAAACAATCAAGTTACAAAGTAAACTATGGTCCAGGCTAACATCATTTCTCATTTATTTACCTAATGACCATCATTTGACTACTCTTCTAACGCCTTTCATCCACTCGCAAGTATATTTAGTAGCTCTTCACCGTGACCCACACCCATCCACCACCCACCTAACTTCCCACCGCCCATCCACTTAGCATTTCAACTGCAGTTGTTGCATTTTAAATATTATGCAAATTTCTGCAATTTTCATTCATATTGGACCGCATTGGCGAACGAAGGGGAGGAGGAGGAGGCGGAGGAGCAAGCAGCCAGCAGAGCTGCAGCACACCAGACCTTAATTAGCCTTTGTGCATGCGTGTGAGGCTGATTGCATATGCAAATTGCAGCCGATTGGTTTCGCATTACATAATTAATAATTCAATGAAAATGCATGTCAATCATACGCACGAATAGAGGACCATAAAGAACCCACAAAAGTGGACGGCCCCGTGTCATAGTCGAACGTCAGTTGGTTAGTTAGTTGGCGTTGGGTGCCAGATTTATAAATAGTATCTCAATAATGGTTCAGAGAAATATTGTTAGGGTAATTTTACTTTTAACTAGGCTACACTCAGATAAAAAAGGCAAGCGGCCTGCTAGACCAGTCGGGATAGAATTTAAGCTATTTCTTGGATGTACTTAAATCGAGTACGTAACTTTCTACAACCGAAATATGGAAATTAGAACAAACGTTCTTTAATCTAAAACATTATGTTCTTGCAGTAAGATAAACAAATTCAAGAAAAGCGAGTTCCTAGTTCAATTACAAAATAAGTCAGACTGAGTACAAAATAGACTCACAAAGCTAGCTTCACTATTTTTAAGCGAGACTGTTCCTATAATTCCCAAATGGTTCTAGCACCTTTGTTATGGACTGATGGCAAATTCCTGAACTACAGTGGCTCTTACTTGCTCTTTGGTCATGACCCAAGTATATGTCTTTGGTTCAATACAGAGACCTCGGTTAAAAAAAAGTTGGAATTGATTTCGAATTCTATCGGCTCAAGCCAAAAATATTGTGTACTTGTTTCAAATACTTTTATTTTCTATCTATACATCTATACATATATAGAGAATTTAAAGTATGTTTGTATATTTGTTCCTTATGGGCGTCTAAACCGCTGAACCGATCTTCACAAATTTTTCACAGTATGTTCATGTCGATCAGGAAATTGTCATAGGCTATGTCTCATGTCTGTGACTTGGTCCAAAAACAGCGAAAATTGAAAAATTAAACCGTTCATCCGATTGCGAAGAAACTTTGGAGAATGGTTAAGTGCTTGCCCGGGAAGGCCTCTAAGTTGAAGAAGTGGGCGGAAAATGGTCAAAAAACCGCGAAATTTACAAAATTCAACCGTTCATCCGATTGAAACATTGGGGATTGGTTAATCGCTTGCCGGTTAAGGTTTCTAAGTTGACGTAATAGGGGGGAAATGGAACAAAAACCGTGAAATTTGCAAAAAATTATACCGATCAACCGATTGCGATGAAATTTTACGGAATGGTTGGACGCTCGAAAGCGAAAATTTCTAAGGTCCAAAAATCAGCGAAATTTCTAAAATAATCATATGTATATCTATGAAAGCGCTTAACGCTTAGATTAAAATCCAGCCGTGGGTAAATGGATGATGCAGATTGAACGGCTGAATTTTGATATTTTTCATTTGAGCTTATATTATTATGAAGATTTCATAGACGGCAATTGTAGACTGGTTAATAGGAGGTGCATACCAAACTGTCAAAAAAGCCGCGAAATTAGCAAAGTTACAGTTAATACTTTCATTTTCTCACAATGCAAGGGACCCGGGCGACGCCGGGTACTCAGCTAGTTTCGAATGTTTTTCAGCTTGGACCTTAAGAACGAACTTTTTGTACTTATTTTGAGTGATACTCGGACTTGATTAGAGACCATTATAAGCTAATGGTCGCACTCAAGTCATTCCTTTCAAACTTGGTTTGGACATTGGTTGGAATAGTTTTTGTCTGGATATTTTGAAACTTTACAGGTTTCTTGGTTGATTTACTTGGAAGTCTTTGGCTTAAAATATCAAAAATACGTCGAAATTATGAAATACATAAAATTAACAATATTCAGTTCAAACTAATAAATACTGAGGCATTCAGATCCAAAAAACATAAGATCTATATGGTAATTGAAAAACTTTAAAAAACTAATTTTTGAGCCGGAACCTATTTCAGTGGATTTCATGTTTCTTATTGGGCAATAATAATAATTTTCCTGGATTTCAGGTTCAATTCGGCCTTGCACAGGAACACAGACTGTCTCAACTTTGAAGCATAAGCTAACCATATTTCCCTGCTTCTTTGTATGCAACCAACGATGGCACATTTATTCGTTTCATTTTGGCCAGACAGCGAAAGTTATTTTTCTCTAAAATTTGGCCAAAAACTTTGACATTTGATTATGACAGCAATCAGCTGGGGGATATAAATAATCAAATGATGAAAAATTAATTTAAAAAGTTGAGTTATCTGTTTAAGCTCGCTAAGTATATTAACTCGGAGGACTAAGCCTTCATCCCAGTCCAAAAGCTTTTACAAGATTTGTTTGCTCTGCCCATTATTTACCCAACGGACTGAACCTTCAACCCCTCTTCATCAACTGATCAACTCAACCCACGCACGCATCCAAAGTGCTAGGTTATTGCTGCTGCCCGGTTGACTTCTCGCTAATTATAGCTACTGCGCCCACATCCACAGATATTTACATGGATGCCCGCTGATGCTGAGTCTCTGGGTCTTTGTTGGTGTGTGTGTGCGAGTGTGTAGGCGTGTTGTATGTATTTAAGGGGCTCGGTCTCTGGCCCAGGGTCGATGGCTGAGCCTATTTGTGCAATCAATAAATTTTACAGTTGGGTGCACAGGTGCCGCAGCAGCAGCAGCAGCTAACTTTATGGCTTTGTGCAAGCGCTTCAACATAAATTCATAAATGTTTTGGGCCGACCTCAAATGGGTGGGGTAGCGGCACCTGATTGCATATTGCAACCCTTCCATTTTTGTCTTGTTTATTTAAGTAAGCAATTTCATTTTTAATAGATGTAAGCCAGCAATGGCAACAACAGCAACAACAACAACAGCAACAGCTCTTTCCCGCTGGTGTGCAAACACTCGTTAAAAATCACTTAAAATTCCATCATCATAAATTTGTCAAAATCTGTTTTTTTTTTGGAGCTTTAACGTGTTGGCATTGAATGCTTCTTCAGTGTAAAGAGATTCGGGATTAGTTTTTCGCTCCATCCTCTCTCCTCTTGCCCACACTTAATCATCAGCTGGTGGTTCAATTTGCCAGAAATATCTTATAATGAACAAGCAAAAGTGCTGCAGTGGAGTGGTCCGTCTACCAAATACCCTGTACTCTCAATTGTGTGCACATTCGGGCGTACTCTTCTACATGCGATTTTAATGTTCAAAATTTCCACTTTCCCCTTAATTTTCCATTGAGCTATCAATGTAGGCAGAGACCTTTTACAAAAATGTCAAGATTCCGAAAACTGTGCAGCTAACATCACTATCGAAGGGCAACAAATTTGTGTTCAATAAATATTTTGAGATCGTTGGATTGACGACCTGACGAAGATGCAGAAACCTTTATGAATTTTAATATTTATATCAATTTTATTGTACAATAAAACTATTCGTATATATTGAACCCTAATATAACTTTACTTCAGTGGCTTTTAATGACCAGCTATAAATTGGTCTAGTTTAAGCTTTTGACTATAAAACTGCTCTGCAAAGATGACTCCTATTAATATGAGATTATCTTACCCGATGGCTGATTTCAAAGACACAACCAGATAATTTGGGTCAGTTGTCAATTCTCTTTTAAATTGCTCATGAAAGGTATTCAATTTTAGGAGTATTTGCCTGCATCATTTTTATGAGATTGCATATCTATTGGAATTAAGAGAACTTAATATCGTCAAATAAACTTCGTCAGAATCTAATTTGCAGGCATTGGGTTTCTGGATATTTTCAAAGTACTCAAAGGAGACAAAGAGGAAGTAATTACACGAGAAAATTAAATGCGTTTGTATACCCTTGCAGAGGATGTATTGAAATTGTCCAGATGTTTGTAACGAATAGAAGAAAGCATTTCCGACCACAAAAAGTATATAAAGTATATATATTCTTTATCAGCATTACGAGCTGAGTTGATTTAGCCTAGTCCGTTTGTCTGTTTCTATGCTATCTCTTCTATCGCTTTCTATCGCGACCAAACTTAGCACGAAGTCTTCTGGTATAGTGTGAGAGGAAAGACGACCCAGTCGGCCTTGCATCACGTGTTGAGAAAAATCAGTACGTCTAGTGGCATAATATTTCACTCAAATAGTCAGTACATGTTATTTTTTGCAAGAAGTTAGTACTTAATATAGCATAGAAAACTCACACGTTATTTTCTCAGGTATTTGTAGGGCTAAGTCTGAAATATCATTCGAAAACATGAAAAACTCAGGGGTTCGTAAGCGAACGTCTCATGTCTTCCCACCTACGATATACAAAGTAAGTACATCTGGAGTACTAAGAAAGTAAAGAACCCGAAGGCTGATGACGTCACCTATACGGAAACGGTTAAAACCCCTAAGTTTTTCGGCGTTTCCATTGCAAAACGAAGGCTCAGGTTTTCTTATGCCTTATTACGTGAAAAGTAAGCATGAGAAAGTCCGACTGGGGAGTCAGGTTTAGTTCTTTATTTCACACTTCCACTCTCTACTACGGCTTACGATAGAATGATCTAGTCGAGTCTCTTTGAGCATACTCGTTACAGTTCCTTTACAAAGCAGTCTTATCTCTAGGTGTATGTGAGAAAGATACGGCTATGTACAATAATGTTATGACTGTGTTAATGTTAAGGGGAATAGCCGTTAGGTTGACTATGAGTCTTTGAATGTGTCTTCTCTATCCTATTACAATAGGAACGAGCGGTCGAAAACTAGATTTAGTGAGAAAAACTTGTTTGTTGTCCAAGAAAACGCATCCAAACTTTGTATTTCTTAGTTTGCCATGCTTTCCCATGTATATAGTATTGCTGTCATAGAAAAGTAGAGTCAGAAAAGTAGTCTTAGTGAGAAAAACTTGTTTGTTTTCAGTGAAAATGTCCTTCAAATTAGTTAGAAAAACGTGCTGCTAGCTTATATTTCGAACGGCACTGCAAGAACCACTCTCATTGATGGTAGCTTTTGCAAATCTTTCCAAGCCATAAAACCAAATAAACGGTGTCAGTGGTACGTCCTTCTTGCATATTGGATATAAACCAGAAATCATTTATTTGGTGCTCTCCCATCGAGTTGCCATCATAAACCATAGTACTCAGACAAGCTAAATCGATTTAGCTGGGTGTCAACTTCATATACAAAAAGGGTTGCTAAAATTGCCAACTGGTCTCTTAGCTAGGGTAGTTCTTAGACAAACTAAATGCAATCGCTTATGCCCTGCGTAAAATTCGTGACGCCGAAACGTTAACTGACTTAAAAGCTTATTCAGTATAGCTGGGTACACAAAAAAAAAATTCTAGATATCCGGGATATCTGGTATGAAATCAATACCAAACGTTGTCAGAAGTCGGTCAATACGGAATTTTCTCATTCCAAGTACGAATAGGATTGACTTGATCTCGGATTTCTCGGATCTAGTAGCACTTTTGATTAAAATTTTAATCCGAAGGTCGAGATAAAATCATTTTTTTTGAGCTCGATTTTATCTCCCCATTTTTTATACCCGTTACTCGTAGAGTAAAAAGGGTATACTAAAGTCGTGCAAATGTATGTAACAGGCAGAAGGAAGCATCTCCGATATCACAAAGTATATATATTCTTCATCAGCATCAACAGCCGAGTCGATATAGCCATGTCCGTCTGTCCGTCCGTCCGTCCGTCCGTCTGTATGAACACCTAGATCTCAGAGACTAGAAGAGCTAGAGCAACCAAATTTTATACGTAAGCTAGTATTGTCTGTAGGCAGATCAAGTTTGTTTCAAATTTTGGCCACGCCCCCTCCCGCCCCCGCAATAAAAAATATTGAATAACTCCCACATTTTTAAGATATCGAGCTCAGATTTTGCAGTGTATCTACAATCTCACAAATTTTCAAAAGGATCGGATAATAAATGGCCGAGTTAAAAAAATGTTGCATACTTACCCGAGCTGAGCTGAGTAACGGGTATTTCGAAGTCGGGCAGGGCCGACTTTAACTTACGCTCTCGTTTTTTGTTAAATCAATGAAAATGTCAAAAAAACACGCAAACAAACGCAATGAAGTGTGGCCGCTTGATATTTGGTGGTATTTTTTTTGTTGAAGGGTGATTTTTTTGGCGTTGAACAGTCACACTGTACCCTTAGCTCAGCGAATTAAGTGTTCTCTTTAGTTCGGTCTAGATTTAGTTTGTCTGAGTACAGAGCTTAACAATTTATGAAGTGTTTGTGTTTGAATTCGTCGAAATCCACTGCGCAAGCAGAAAATCATGTCTCGCGAGATGAATATCGCCAACGACAGGATGCAGCGCCTCATAAAATGTGACTTGGAGACACAAGACACACCACTTGTCACTTGCTCACAACAGCATTGAAACAGAAACGAAAGACAAAATCGAAAGCATTGCGTCGCCAGTGCGCGAACAATGCCCTTAGACGAGTTCTGTTTACTGACGAGTAAATGTTAACCATAGATCGTCAAGCAAAACAATAAAAACCAGATTTCGGGTCCACATCAGCTAGGAGTCGTCTATGATGAAGTCAGCTAGTTTAATTTTTGTGAAAAAGGTAACCATACTTTGGCGAATGTGTATCAATGCGACGTTTGGGAAAAGGTTGTTAAGCCTCTTAACACGACATTATTTGCAAACAAGCCATGGTCCTTTCAAGAAGACTTCGATCCAGCTCACTAGGCAAAAACGGCTCTTACCATGTACCGAACTGCTGGTAGCCCAGACATGAATATATTCGACTGCAAAACTGTGCTCCGTTCCCGAGGCTAATTCTTGCTCTACTCGACACTCAAATATTGAGCAGATTTTCCAATGCATGAGGCGCTTACTGCGATTAATGAGTGGCCAGAGATACTTGGGCGCTGCTAGAAGACAGAAGGCCGCCACTTCAAATAAGTTGTTCTACGATTTGTAGCCTTTGAGTGGCCAAATAAAAAGAAGAATATAGTTTTGAAAAATTTAAATTTTATGATTAAAAAAGTGCGAGATCAAAGGCCGGATCGAACCCATGAGCTGTGGCACACTATCCGCTGCACCACAACCGGTCACACACAGATTTTTCTCCACAGAAACAAACCTACGCCTACAATTCGCCAGTTAAGGATACTTGATGGGAACAAAAATGGTACCATCTGACTTTTACTATCATTTTTGCACAAATTCATTATGCCCGGGATACCCACTATTAGTCTGTACAGGGTAAAAACAGCTATAAAATAAAAAAGATACCCATCAAATTATCTTGTTACAGATTGAACTTCAGCATCTTTAGGTTAATTGATTTTGCATAAAATAATATTTCTCTCGTTTCACTTTGAACACGTCTCTGATTGAGACCGTTCCCTGTTCCGTCATCGCGTCTGGTAGTCTACAAAACACTCGGAGCTCCAAACACAAAGCAAAAGGCAAAGAAAAAAAAATGGAAAAAACATTGCAAATGTTTACATAATATGGACCGCAAACTGCAGCAGAGCAGAGACTTTTCAGACGCCAGACAGTAGGTGTGATGTTTGAACTACACTCGACTGGCGTTGCTTTACTTCTCCTCTGTGTTTTCGTTTTCTTTTTCTTTTTGGTTTTTTTTTTTTGTGGCTCATCCTCATCCTTAGCACTTGGCGGCGACAACGCTGCATACGCTGGTGTTATTAACATTTCTGTTGACATCCTTTGGCTCGCCCTTTTCCATATGTACTTAAGACGGCTTCTCAACTCAATCTTGCAACATTTTCATTTTACTTTTAAGCTTACAATTTTCCCCATTTTTACTGCGTGTGTGTATACTATATGCTTTATATAGCCGTATATGTCTGCATTATGGAAGTAATGCCCGCAATTAGACCAGATGTTGCCATTTAAAAAGCCATTAAGTTTGACTTTATGAGGCGGCAATAATATCATAAATCAAATTAGTTCCTTTCGAGCCACTCAGTTAGTAATGTCGTCGACACTGCTCTTCAATTTCTATACATTTTCTCTAATTTTATACCCCTGCTGGGCTGGCTATCTATTGCGAATTGAACAGTTCGATTTTGTTATCGATGATCGGGAGTTGATTTTGTCGCAAAGCGCTCTTCTCCAACAGGAGGGCAATCGCAGTTATGTATCGGGACATTTGGTGTTTAGTAAACCCTTGAATGAGATTGCTTTGATCACTTCGTTGGATATCAATCGGCCGCGTTTGCCGCAGAAGCGTTTATTCGAAGTTAAACTAGAAATCTGCGCCATCATGAATGAGGGATATAGGAATAAGTTCGTCAGACAATTCTATAACAATTATGCAGCGTTTGTCAATGACAGGCTCCGGTGTCCTGTGAAAGCGGTAGGTACTGAGTGTGTTTAACCAGCAAACCCAACACCCTCTGCATAATCATTATATTATACTGACAATTTCTTTATTTGGCATATTTCTAGAATTTTAACTACACTCTGACACGTGCCTATGTGGATGATGAGGTATTTCCCAATTTTCTGCCCGAATGCACATATCGAATGAATATGATTTTCCAGCACAAATCAAAGAATATGGCTCATGCACAAGTCAATGGGCAATTGAGCAAGGCGAAATAAAATTTAGACAAAAATGTTAGATATTATTTATATATTCTAAATTCTATATATATATAATATTATTCTCCCAATATTTATATTTAAACCTTTGGCAATTCTTGAAGGATGTTAAAAACTGTTGAAAGCTTCAACAAAACCAAACAATTCTTTTTGTAGGAGAATACAAAAATTCCAATAATATTAAGATCTATATATACATAGTGGGAATCAGTGCTGGGAATGCTGTTGGTGTTCCATTAAATTATTTTACATAATAGTCAAGCACTAATCCATTATTTAATTTAAATTAGTTATATTAAATCCAGTTGAAATCCGTTTACATTTTAGCTCAACTATTTTTGTAAGTCAGTTGAACTTGAATTGAATTTTTCCATTAAATTTTTTTATTTCCCTTCCATCGAATTTTTAATGGGGGTTTTTCACACCAGATTATTTTAAATTGGGAAATTTATTATCCATTAAATTTTCAATTCGGACTTTTCACGAGTCAATTTTAAATTGAGGTATTTCACTTCAATTAAGTTTTTATTTGGGAATAGTTGAGAAATTTTTGTAAATAAAAAAGCCACTGTGTGCAAGCTATTTATAGTAGGGTGAGTCTTGTATTTTTCGGGGTGTCGATGGCGAACCGCCATCGATGTAAATATAATGGAAGTGAAAAATCCGAAGTCCTAAAGCTCAGTTTTAATTACTTACTGGATTCAAGTGCCACTAATAATACTAGCTTACAATAAAAAGGCGATCGTTGTTCATCTAAGTTTACTTAGAAACAAATGTGGTTTCAATAGGTTAATAAATGTGGCTACAAGAACAAAAAATGAGAAATTTAATTAAAACTTGAAAACAAAGTAAGCACTCTTCACATCCCGCCATAGCCGTTCCACATTTTGGGTGTGGAAAACTTGGATTTTGGGTTATCAAAGTTTTTAGAATGGTCTAATTTCCTCAAATACAAAACTTCAATCCTGAAGGCCATTATTTGCCTTCCAGCAATCTGATATTATGCTACTATTACTATTTTGCATATGGAAAGCGCAATCTGCCGATATTAGCATCGTATTGCATCAGTCATCACGCTTTAAGACAAATTTCTGTTTTCTGAGCATTAAAACTATATCCTACTCAAAGCTTATTCAATGCTGGGTTTTGTAAAGCGCAATTCAAAACAATTCAACGATCCATACACACGGCTTAGTTTGTACTCTGTCTCAGTGCGTTCTAGGCTTGAATATGCTTCGATTATCTGGAATTTTCTCCATTCAATTTTCCAGATCTTTGCGTGACTTGGTCTAGCTTAGAGTTGCAGCTCATAGGGTCAATTATGCCAATAATGAGCCGATATTTAGGGCCCCTATCAACATACAGTTGTCTTCCAGTTGGCATGCGATTCGCCTTTAACATCGATGGATTTACTGTTAGGGACTTTTTTTTTGCAGTTAAATTGTTAGGGTGCGTTCACACACACTGACAGGCTGCCAGTTTTTTGTATGACACTGATATGGTAGGGGACAGATTTCTCTGGGCATATATGGTACCAGTCAACTGGCACTACACTGGAAATACACTGGCAGGTGTTTACATGTGTATGGCAGCAACTGCCTCATATAAATATGGCAACTTGCCAGCGTGTATGAACGCACCCTTACTGTTAGTTTTACGATTTTTTTTTGTAAAAGCCAGACGTATTTTCAGAGTATTTGGTGCTGAGACACCTTTACAAAACATTCACCGTCGATTTATATGTTGTTTGGTTATTCAGTGTCCATTTTTTGACACATCACGAGTGATTTGGAACATGTGGCATCGCCAAAAATGCTCAGTAAGTTTTGCCATTTCAGTATGGGTCATAATTGACATACCAAACATGCTTTTCAAACTATTGTGGCTAAATTGCACACCAGTTTTAGTTTATTGAACCTAAGATCAGCATCCCATGTGGGCGTACGGAGGAAAAAATAACACAAAAAGATGATGTCAGTTTGTCGGCGTTCTTAACCATTGGGCTTGTGTTGCTCGACCACCTGGCTAATTCTATACAAGGACCTCAGTATAAAACCATACAAAATACAACTGGTGCAAGAACTAAAGCCAGCTGACCTTTCACAAAGTCATTTCTTTGCCAAGTAGGTCTAAGGGAAGTTGTATGAAGCTTTTTTTGGGTTCAATGAGTTCGTCAGCAAGGTACCGTGAGATGATTACCGACTTGTTTTTGCTTAATATGGAAGAATTTGACTGGGTTGACATGTGGTTTCAACACGTCGGTGCCACACGCAAAACTATGAACCACTGAGAGGCAAGTTTAATAGGCAAATAATTCCCTATTCTGGGCCAGTTCGTTGGATATCAAGATCATATAATTTGACCCCATCGTGGGGTATTGTTTTTAGTGGAGCTACGGAAATTTTCTAGTAAACATGGAAATACTCTTTAAAAAGTAAATGTCAGGCATTAATGTATCGCTCCAAATCAATATTTAATTTAGAAAATTATCAAGTTTTTTTCAAGTTTTCAAAAAACAAACGCTTAAGGGGATGAGATGGTGCAGTCGTTTGCTAATGAACCTTGTCGCTCAAGGGTCTTACAAACTCTTTATTGTGATCTTTGACGAGTGCTGACAGAGTTAGGTTATTTTTATAGCACTATAAACTTGAAAAGTCACAGACTTTGCAAAGAATCGGCATCCAAATCACTTAATTTATGATTTCTTTCTCAGACAACAGTAAATTTTTTTATATGAGTTGATGTAGCGATTCTTTAAATTTTGGTTACAACATTTTTCTACAAATTTTACAACATGTTTTTTTCTGGGTTTTCTTTTCTGTTGTTTTGCCACAAAAAAACTTGATTACACGTGCGCTAATTTAGTTGCACGCGAAAACATGCGCGTAATCAAAACGCTTGCTGAAGTGCTAAGCTCCCCGCAATCCTTAACCCGTTGACGTTGGAAATTGGAGTTCACGGCATGCATGTTGTCGGTTGTTGGCCCAGGGCGCACACCAATTTAATTTATATATATATATATATATATATTGTACGTATGTGTACGGGGAAGGTAGTTCTTCCTTCCCACACACGTAATATGCAATGGCAGCGCGCAAAAAAGTATGCAATAAATTTTTAATTTAAATCAAGCCATCACCTCTGTACGAGCAGAGAGGTGGGTGAAGTGGCGACGGAGGCATTTATTAACATATGAATGCAACTTACATACCTGTCTCCGCTGTACTTTGTTGTGCAAAAGGCTGAGTCCCGCAGAGCTTCTTCGGTAAGTCAACTATTGTGTCTGGCCCCCTCTGAGAAGCATAATGCTGCCGCAGAATCCCAGTACCAGCAACTGGAAAGAGGCAAATAGAGAATGAAATTAAATCAGAGCTTTATATTGTTAACTTTTGTGTCAAAAGTTGGCTTTAGTTGAAAGAGTAAGCGCATTGGAATGTGTTGAAAGATGTAACCATTTTAATTTTAATTTGAACATTAAAGAATGTACAGAATTCGGTCGGTCGACTTATTTGGAAGGCAGGAACTTTCCTGAGGATATGGTGTCGTATGTAGTAAGGTAAAACTTCTGACTAGTTCTTCATGGCGGACCCGTTGGCAACCCCCGTTAACTAAGCCCGCTGAGCGGCGATCCCTAGGCCAAATAGGGAGCAATACATTGGGCTTGATGCTCGATTATCCTCATAATTAACACTCACCAATGAAAACTGCAAAAACATTGCCTCGAACACGGATCCCCTTATGACGACGACCTATGCAAACGTTCTAAGGATCACGATTTCCAGGATATACACCTGTAATATTCGCACTCTTTACAGGGAGGGTGCTGACTTCTAGCTAGTGAATGTCCTCGAGAAATACTCATCAAACTTTAAAGCATCCAGGAAATGCATTGAATTGGTTAGGGGGAAAGCGTTGAAAACATCATTAACCAATGCTCCCTGGGAGATCTTCTATAGCGGACATGTTACCAAGCATATGGTTGAGTGCTGATTTGCAGTCAGCGGAAGACTATGTCGCTCTGTCATCTTTTTACAGCAGTTGATAAGCGCAGTACTCAGTTTAAAGGAAAAATATTTTAATATTAGCCTTATCTATGCTTACGCCTCAACAGAAGACAAGGAATACTCGACTAAAGACAATTTCTATGAGCGCCTAAAAGATACATTTGTAATCCTTTTTTTGAATGATTTTCAGAGTCGTTGAATGAAAATTTGAGATCCATTTTACATTAAATATAAATAAAATTAAAAAAATGTATATTAAACGAGAGCGTAAGTTAATGGCGGCCCTGGCCGAATTTGAAATACCCGTAACTCAGGGCAGTTAGAGTTGGATAACCTCATGCGGCTCAGATAAGTATGCAACGTTTTTATAACTCTGCCATTTATTATCCGATCTTTATGAAAATTTGTGAGATTGTAGATATTGACCACATACACTACACTGCAAAATCTGAGAGCGATATCTAAAAAAAAATGTAGGAGAAGAGAAGAGAAGGGGGTGGGAGGCGTGCATACAATACTAGTCTACATTTAAAATTTGGTGGCTCTAGTTCTTCTAGTCTCTGAGAGCTATGTGTTCATACAGACAGACGGACATGGCTATACCGACTCGACTATTGATGCTGATCAAGAATATATATACTTTATGGGATCGGAGATTCTTCCTTCTGTCTGTATACCCTTTTTACTCTTCGAGTGTCGGGTATAAAAATATCCATTCCAGAAGGGTACCGAAATTAACCAATAGATATTTTTTTCTTAATATCCTTTTTTTCCTCTGAGTGCACAAAGAAATCGGGAAGATTTGAACATGGCGACATCCATAAGGCGTTCGGAGGTTTCCTTATCAGAAAACGAGAAATCAGATTGATAACTGTGTGATAGAGCGTTAATCGAGCGTTTTCGGCAGCCGAAGTCGCCCTTAAATTCTGCTTAAAAAAGGGGTCAAAGGCGATTTACCAAACATTTTAAAAAGTAATAGGACAAAGACTTTCTAAAATTAAGAAAAAATATACTATGAGCTAGAAAATATTTTCTTAATTGTAAAAACACATTATCTAGATTTGAGAAAACAAATATTTTTTTAGTATTTGAAAGGAATTAATTGTTTTTTTCTGTTGGTTCACTTAAGTCTTCTTTCAAGAAATCACATTAGAATTAGTAATCATTATTTAATTTTCTAACTTTACCTGGCCCGGGGCTTAAACTCTGGGACCTTGGGAAAGGCATCTTGTTGCATTCGACTACTATGCACGAGCGTGAGTCACAGTAAAGATCGCAGTCAAATGCTAAGCACTCAGCTGCCTCTTGAGAATTACAAGCGCGGTCTTTTTATATTTTTCTTAATTTTAGGGTAGATTTTCTATATTTTAGGACATATTTCTAAAGTTTCTTTTTTTAATTTAGAAACAATCTTTAAACAAGGGCGTTTTACTAACATTTATGATTGTGTGATTAATGAGAAAACAAAATTAGCTACACGCCACACGAAAAATGTAAAAAACTGAAAGCTAAACGTGGCATGTAGAAAAACTACATGCTCCGTGTAGAAATAAATAATTAAACGAGGCATGTTGAAAGTTAAATGCCGCATGGACAAAGGCAATTATACACGATATATATGAGAAAATTAGCGTATTTCCAAATAATTCCAAATTAATACAGCAATCTGAATACTACATAAAAACTTGGGTCTTTTGCGTTAACCTTTAGATATTGAAATTCTTAAGGAAAATTGTAGCTCAAAATCAGTACAAGATGGTAAAGAAAACTGTTCTTCACACGCAACAAACAGGTTTCCTAACAAAAGTTTTGGATTTCAAATGCTGATGCCTTCGCTCATCGTCACTTGTCGCTTCCCTTTATTACTGTGATTAGTGGCAATGCCGCGCGAGTGCTTGATAGTCGTAAGGACTGAAATGCCGGCATTTGTTTTTTAATTGCAGAGACAAGGTAAGTGACTTATGAGTTCAAACCCTAGACAAGGTAAGTGAACAAATTTATTTAGTTATTTATATTCGTTTTTGTTTGTTCTGCATTAACGTAATGAGTGGAAAATCTGTGAAACGTGTAGAAAACCCACATTTTCATGTAAGGACTTTGCTACCTCGGAACGATGATAACCAAAGAAGAATCACTCTAGCAAACCAATGTTAGGATCGGCTCAGTAAAAAGTTTAAGAGCAGAGCCCTCACTCGTATAACGAAAATAGCGCTATATAAGTAGCTTATCATCTCAGTTCCGCAATAGGGCTTAGAAGCATGAAAACTTACAGCAGCGGATGAGATGTACACAGAGAAAAAAGGCTATTAAATATACATAGGATGATTTCTGAATCCATTTGGAATGGGAATTTTGTAATACTCATTTTTTGGATATTTAAATATCGATTTAATGTAAAATGGATCTTAAGTTTTAATCCAACAGAGCTGAAAACCATCCAAAAGATATGAAAAATTGATATTTTCATATCAAACGAGAGCGTAAGTTAAAGTCGGCCCTGCCCGAATTCGAAATACCCGTTACTCGGCTCAGCTCGGGTAAGTATGCAACATTTTTTTAACTCGGCCATTTATTATCCGATCCTTTTGAAAATTTGTGAGATTGTAGATATTGGCCACATAGACTACACTGCAAAATCTGAGCTCGATATTGTGGGAGTTATTCAATATTTTTTATTACGGGGGTGGGAGGGGGCGTGGCCAAAATTTGAAACAAACTTGATCTGCCTACAGACAATACTAGCTTACGTATAAAATTTGGTTGCTCTAGCTCTTCTAGTCTCTGAGATCTAGGTGTTCATACAGACGGACGGACGGACGGACGGACGGACGGACGGACGGACGGACGGACAGACGGACATGGCTATATCGACTCGGCTGTTGATGCTGATGAAGAATATATATACTTTATGATATCGGAGATGCTTCCTTCTACCTGTTACATACATTTGCACGACTTTAGTATACCCTTTTTACTCTACGAGTAACGGATATAAAAATAGAGGAAACTTAGGTTCGGCTCTGCCAAAGTTTGTATGCCCTTGCAGCACGTTTTTCAAGCAAATTTTTCTCTCTAAGACTACTTTTCTGACTCTACTTTTGTATGACAGCTTTTCTATATAGATGTCCGATTTCGACCAAACTTAGTGGAATCATGGGAAAGCATAGCAAACTAAGAAATACATGGACTGAATGCGATTTCTTTGAAAACAAAAATGTTTTTCTCACTAAAACTAGTTTCTCGACCATTCTTTCCTATGGTAGCAATAACCTATAGTCATCCGATTTTGACAAAACTTTGAAGAATTGTGTAAAAGCTTATGAAATAAATATATGCCAATTTTAAAGAGGTTTACATTGAAAACAAAATAGTTTTTCCCACTAAGACTATTTTTCTAACCTTACAGCCATACTTTATAGATGTCTGATTTCGACCAAACTTGGCAGATTTATGGAGAAGCATAGAAAACAAGTAAATACTGAGTTTGGAGACGTTTGCATTAAAAACAAAAAGGGTTTTTTCACTAGAACTAGTTTTTCGACCAATCGTTCCTATATGTTATAATCATCCGATCCGGCCGGTTCCGACAAATGTGTAGCTTATTTGTATTAGAAAACTTCGTGAAAAAATTGGTGGCAATAGCTTTAAAGCTGAGCTTTATCTACTTTGCTCGTCGTGCTGATCAAGAATATATATACTTTATGTGGTCGGAAATGCTTTCTTCTATGCGTTACAAACATCTGGACAATTTCAATATACCCTCTGCAAGGGTATAAAAACTATATACAAACAAGAAAGAAAGTCGGTCAAGCCCGACTATAACATACTCTGTACCAAGAAAATTTTTCTTTTGATCATAACTCGAAAACCGTTCATCCGATCTTCTTTGTTTCTTTGGCGGATCGATAAGTTATCCTGCTAACTAAATATGTCCAGAAGAAACAAGCCATCTATCTTTAAAACTGTGGGAGATATGACGTTTTTTCTAAATTGCGGGGGCGGGAGGGGGCGTGGCCAAAATTGAAAATAGACTTGATCTGCCTGCAAGTATAAGAAGCATATGTCCCATACATGTCAAACGTCTATCTCTTACCATCTCTGAGATCTGTGCGTTCATACGGACAGACAGACAGACAGACAGACAGACGGACAGACGGACAGACGGACGGACGGACGGACGGACGGACAGACGGACATGGCTATATCGACTCGGCTGTTGATGCTGATCAAGAATATATATACTTTATGGGGTCGGAGATGCTTTCTTCTGGATGTTACATACTTTTGCACAAACTTATTATACTCTATGTACCTTTGGTACAGAGTATAAAAATATCCATTCCAAATGGAACTTTTTTTCTGTGTACGATCAAGGTTTGGTAAAATTCAATATCAATTTCATGTGGGCTGGTTAATTATACTCTGTACCGTAGGTACATAGAGTATTATAAGTTTGTGCAAAAGTATGTAACATCCAAAAGGAAGCATCTCCGACCCCATAAAGTATATATATTCTTGATCAGCATCAACAGCCGAGTCGATATAGCCATGTCCGTCTGTCCGTCTGTCCGTCCGTCCGTCTGTCCGTCTGTCTGTCCGTATGAACGCACAGATCTCAGAGATGGTAAGAGATAGAGGTTTGACATGTATGGGACATATGCTTCTTATGTCTGCAGGCAGATCAAGTTTATTTTCAATTTTGGCCACGAACCCTCCCGCCCCCGCAATTTAGAAAAAACGTCATATCTCCCACAGTTTTGAAGATAGATGGCTTGTTCCTTCTGGACATATTTAGTTATTAGGATAACTTATCGATCTGCCAAAGAAATGAAGAAGATCGGATGAACGGTTTTCGAGTTATGATCAAAAGACAAATTTTCTTGGTACAGAGTATGTTATAGACGGGCTTGACCGACTTTCTTTCTTGTTTTAATTTTAAAATTTTGGCCGAAATCATCATTTCATTTTGACCATAAAGAGAAAGGGAAACACTAAATAAATAAATAAATCTTAATTATGGTATATTATTTAATATTATTTTATATTATTTATAAGTCAAAACCTCACACACCTCAGGGAACTAAAATTGAATTGCGCCGCAGACCCCCAAGTAAATTTTGGGCATTGTTTATTATAAAATATTTATCTTCAAATCGAAATGCTAAACAAAGTGCACAGCTTTGGTATGAACCCTTAATTAACTCGTCACACCACTAACCCCACCAGTTCACAGTGCAATCTCAAAACAGTGGAAGTTCTCTGCACAAAAGAGTATTTAGCATTTGGCTAGATAAACTATTGCCTTTTTATTGTCATTCCTCTTCTTTTTTTCTTTGTCTTGTTTGGCTTTGCCACTATTTGTTCTCGACGACAAACTGTGTTATTTACAAATGAACACAGTTTACGCAGCAGTCAGCAGTAACCAGAAGCAGAACTCCTCGCTAGCACATGTTGACCACTTAAACTAACAGAAATAAAAACAAAAGAGGAAAAGAAAAACCCAATTTGCCCGGCTCTGGTATAATGCATTTAGCGACGCTTGAGAAAATATACGAATTGCCCATAGTCCTTGTCATGGTACCGGATACTTTGCTTATTTTGCGGTCAAATTAATGCAGCATATTTTTCTGTGCCGCTGCAGGAGTAAGGGGGAGAGGGCGAGAGAGAGTACACACAGGATGTCTGGGGCCATTCACGTTGCATGTATTTTTAATTAATTGCGTGTGCCCTCAACGAGCCGACACAAGATGAGAAGGAGTGGAGTGGAGTCGACCATAGCCATGGCATGTCCTCCCAAGTGGCCAGGCTGTGGCTCTGCCCATGTTTCATGTGATTGTTGTTGCTGCTCAAATTTTAATAGGTTTATGTTCTTTCTCTTAATATATTTTATTTTTAAATTAATTCAACTTTACCCTGTAATGTTGGCTAATTGGAAATCAAAAAGGCATTTCCATTTGAATGGCTTTCAAAAATATCGTTGCAAATGCGTGTTTTTTTCTTTAATGTCCAAACAAGCAGTCGATTTGTTAAACTAGACGACTAGACAGCACAACGAAGACACCCACTTTACAGCACGAAAGGCGGAATGGAGCAGATATTTGCACTTAAAAATTGCATCAACAACAATCCATCAGTGAGAAAATTCACTCTTTTTATTGTTTTTTAAAGCATCAAGCGATCTGCATTTACATAAATGGGCTGTAAAATGCAATAGCTAGGTGCACCCAAGAGTTGGTAGTATTGGACGCAAAACATTTATGATCTTAGCAATTGGACACCAAAATGCATAGAAAAGGAGAGAAATTGGGTGCTTTCCTGCACTAAAAATAAAAAAAATCCCTTAAATCAAGGTTCAGCAGTTCCTCCAAGGCAAGTTTTTTACCTAAACGTCCAGATTTTGAACTAAAAGATAAATTTTCTGTTAGTTTTTTGAGGAAATGATTGCCTAAACATATGGTTACTTTTTCTAAAGGATTGAAAAGAGTTTTAAGCTGGATGTGATGTCTCAGATGTTAAAACTTCGCCTTAGAATCTGGTGGTTGTGAGTTCGAGTCCCACTGCAGGAGTATATATTTTTTTAAATCTTTATTTAATTAAAAAATATTTTTTTTTAACTATTACTTTTTTCCATCTTTTTGGTAGTTTTTTTTAACAATGTGTTTAAAATGTCATTAGAACTTCCACAAGAAAATAAGAAAAAAATTAATATTAAAAATATAATAAAATATATATACAAGCCTGGACTTAAACTCACAACCGCCACGTTCTAAGGCGACACCTGAGCCACGCGGGTTGACAGCTCAAAGCTTAAACTGATATTGCGAACGTTAAGGAAAAATAATCTTATATTTAGGTGACTATTTAACGCGAAAATAAACCGACTGAAAATGCCAGTGACAATGACTTTGTTCATTAGTGTAACTTAATTTAAAATCGCACTTACCAACAATGGCGGACAACATTAAGACGCCAAGTCACTAATTACCAGAGGACCCGACCTAGAGTCCAAGTAAGGTAAGTTAAGTATTGTAATACAAATGATTTTGCAGGTGTTTTAATCAGGGCTGCAAGCCAAAATAAATATTCGGTTCGAACCAAAATTAGCCAATGGTAAAGGTTTGGAAATTTAAGGTTCGAGGGAGAAGGGGTTTTGGGAGAAGGTTTTGGTTCGAACCTTGGTTCAGTCCATGGTTTGTGCTCAAAAAATCGCATTCGATCTAAAAACTACACAAATCGCATGGAAATCGAGTGGGCCTTGTGTTGGAATTGGTTTGTAGCATTCATGTCAGTATTCATATATAATTTTCTGTTAAGTAAAGTTCCAACATTACCAATCTAATGTTAGATTCTTGCTTTTGAGAACTATTTAAAAGCTTTAAAGTCGAGAAGCTTTTAAAACAGAGGCTTTAATGGGTCGCTTGTCAGAAGGTCAAATTTCTCATGTCTATCATTTTTTTTTTAAATCGAACCAATATTTTTGGTTCGGAACAGGCTCGGGCTCAACTTTAATATCTAAAGAGGTTTGGCTTAAGGTTCGATTCACAGAAAAATAAATGAGTGAATTCCGGGTTCGAGCCGGTTTGGTTCAAGCCGGCTTGCAGCCCTGGTTTCAATTCAATAAAAAGAATGTAAGAATCAGGGCTGCAAACTTCAAAAAAATTAAAAGGGGTTCTTTCCGGGGCTTAAACCCGCAAGAAAATGTAGGGTTCGAGTTCACAGAGCGGGTTCGGAAGGTCGCTGAACCCAGGTTCAAGTTCATAACGGGGTTAAGACATTATTTTTTTTTTTGGCTTATTTCGAAAACATTTATTCGAAGATGTTTCGAGATTGGATGTTATTATTATAATGTTGTATTTAAGCTAAGTTTAAGTTAATCATTAATATGTCTTCTAGAAATTTTTCATCAACACTGGCTCTTTGGCTGGATAAAACAAACATAAGAGTAGAAAAAGCGCTCTCGACTGATACTTGTGTTGCAGCAACAGCGAATATAATAAATGTTTAAAGTTCTTTACAATGATAGCTTCGAGGCAATCTTTGAATTCCGACAAAAGAAGCAATGAAATCCGCTTACCGATTTTATATTTGACTCTTTTTTTTACTATTTTCTAGCTCCTTAGCCAGGGATTCTATATTATCTACATCAGAAGATGAATATGGTAAAGAATCATTTATGCTTTCGTCCATTAATTCCTTTTCACGATTATAAAAATTCTTTGCCAGCTGTTTTTGTTCTAATGTCAAAAGTATTTGGTTTCTTGGATCTGAAAGAACAGAGGTTCAAATTGGGACTGAACTTCTAATGGGAGAACGTTTTTCTAAACACTTTAATAAGATATTACTGTTTTTGAAAGAAGACTTCAGAAGTTGTGTGAGAAAAGTGTACCAAGTTGAGTAGAAATCACTGGGAAAAATGTGAACGAAATATTTTTATACTCTGTACCGTAGGTACACAGAGTCAAAGAGTCAGAGTCAAAAAAAAACGTCATATCTCCCACAGTTTTGAAGATAGATGGCTTCCTTCTGGACATATTTAGTTATTAGGATAACTAATCGATCCGTCAAAGGAATGAAGAAGATCGGATGAACGGTTTTCGAGTTATGATCAAAAGACAAATTTTCTTGGTACAGAGTATGTTATAGTCGGGCTTGACCGACTTTCTTTCTTGTTTGTACCTAACCATTTTTCCATTTTGTTTTGCTCCGGTTCAGGTTTGGGTTCGGCATGGAAAAATTTTATTTGGCTGCGGTTTGGGTTCGGTTCCGACTTGCCAAATAAGACGGAGTCTTCGTCCCCGGAGCGGCTCTACTCGGAACCGGTTTGTAGCCCTGGTTGATATAACACAAGGGATAAGGTATTGGCATGGATAGTCACAAATATAAATGCTTAATGATTCTTAGCTGCGAAACTGGACATTTAGGGGCCCTCGAGCAGGAAGAAGCAAACAAGAATTAAGCTCAAGGCAGAGTGTGGGTGAGGCCATGGCATTCACTCCGTAAAGCGTAAAGTCACTAAAATGCGCAATACGGTCGATCAATGTTTAAACAGCACATTTGGCAAGTGGGGATAACTATCGGTTGTTGCAGTATATTTTTCGAATTCCGCACAAAACCATTAGCAAAATTGTGCCTGAGGCGTGTGCTGCATAACCAAAAGTGCTCCAAATTGAGCTTCAAAAGATACGATTTTTTTTAAGCCATATAACTTTTGCTCTAAATTTTTTTTTATCACTTTTTTTAAATAAAAATGAATTGCAAAAATCCATCAAATTTTTAATGTGAAAAAATTGCTCAATGAAAGCTGCCACAGCTATAAGTAACACTTTTTTTTATATTTGCCATGTTTGCTCTCACAGTTTGCTTGTAAGAGCAATTCCCCAAGCACACAAACATATTTGCGCTAGAGTGTTCCCACTAGGTGCACAAACATAGGCAAAGGACAATTGGCAAAAGTTTGTGCGCAAACTACATGATGTTCTCACTAATGCAAACCAAATGGGCAAATTGTTTAAAATATTTGAGCAAATTCTTTGCCCAAATTCTGTTTCACTAGGCAAACATTTGATTCGAAATATTGGTGCACAAACATGGGCCAGGGCTAATTGAAAAATGTTTGTGCGCGAACTATTTGGTGTTCTCATTTAAGGCAAACCAAATGGGCAAATTTTATTTAAATATTTAAGCAAATTCTTTGCTCAAATTTTGTACCTCTAGGCAAACATTTTTTTCGAAATATAGGTGCAGAAACATAGGCAAGGGCAAATTGGAAAATGTTTATGCGCAAATTATTTGGTGTTCTCTTCTTTGCCCAAATTATGTACCACTAGGCAAGCATTTGTCTCGAAATAATGGTACACAAACATAGGCAAGGGCAAATTGGAAAATGTTTGTTCGCAAACTATTTGGTGTTCTCATAGAAGGCAAGCCAAATGGGCAAATTTGACCAAATTCTGTCTCACTGGGCAAACATTTGTTTTAAATTATACCTGCACAAGCATAGATAAAGGCAAATTGGCAAATGTTTGTGCGCAAAATATTTGGTGTTCTCACTTAAGGCAAGCCAAATGGGCAAATTTTTTTAAATAGTTGTGTAAATTCTTTGCTTTAAGTCTCGATCAAATAAGGAATAAGGATAACTAACATACAAGAGAGCAAAGCTATTTGGGTCTATGTGGAATATTCATTCGATCTGTCCTAGATATAGGCAGCCAATGTAGCGCACCCTTTAGTCGTTCCCTTTTGTTACAAAAAAGTTAATAACTTTAACTTGTTGTTCTTTCTGGTTGCCTGACCTGACCGCAAGCCTGAGCGTCACCGCCGTCGCTACATCATTTGCGGTTAATTGTAATTAAAGTTCAGTGGTATGCTCCAACGCACACATGTTATATACACCACCCTCCTCGCACCCCAAAGGGGTCGCCCACCAGCAGCATTCGTTGCTTATTGTGTCAAACACAAAAAGAAAAGCAAACATTTCGAAACATATAACTCTGTAGCTCTGTTTTTTTTTTTTTGTTCTCTCTCTCTGTCAGGCCAAAATTTCTGTTACAATAATATTAACCAACTACACATGCCGGAAACGAGGAGCAAGACACTCGCTTCGCCCAGCCAGGGCCAGGAAAATGTCAATGTCGATAGACTGCTCACTAATCAACGTCTGGTCAGACGCCCTCGGGTCAGGGAAATGGGAGAACGTGTGCGAGGTCGACGAGATGCCACTGATTTTACTGCCAACCAGGAGCTTAAGCTGAAGGCTGGTGATCTGCGCATTTCTCGGATGCAGATGGACATCACCAAATTACAAACCGAAATGGAGAAGTCTAATAAGCTGATCCTGGAGTTGTGCATGCTGGCACGTGTAGATGTGAAACAATTGAAGTAGATGGTGGCAGAATGTTTTCGCTTGTGTTGTCACACTTTTTTGCAAAAATTTGTGTTAACGTTATGAAATTGAGTTGGAGTTAATTAAAATTTAAAATGAAATTGAAGTGAATTTGTACTATTTCTGCTCATATCTTGACCATTGCTTATCCCATCTTTACCAATCTTTGGCGTATCTATACAAAAAATCCCTGACTTTAAATGTCTCAAAGGTACAAACCATCTAGATCTATCTATAGATGACTTTTAGGGAGCCTGCAGTAAAAAATCAACTTATACCTATTGCCTACTTTTAAGGGCATTGCTAGAAAAACACATTTTAGTATTAAGCCGTTTCTGATTTCAATGAATATTTATGAGCAACGTTAGCTTAAATATTTTAAAACACTTCCAGTCCTACAGCAATTTTCCTTTATTTTGTGTTTTTTGATTTGTTATCTGCAGCTGCCAAGTGAATCCTACTCAAAAATTAACTAAGCGCTCTGTTTTGTTGCATAAACACCCCAGAGACCATGGACCATGCCCCAACCAAAAGAAAAAAAAAAGCAACGTCAGGAAGGACATCAAATAAAGTTAAGCAAACAAGAGCATTAAGTGCATTGATGTTGTTATTGCTGTTGTCCAGTGGTCCTGCTCAGCGTTGCTCCCGCTCTGCCGACAACTTCATTAGGCAAGTGCTCGACTGGCTCCATCCAGCCTGATGCCGCCTGCCCGAGCTTCGTCTCCGTTTCTATTGATTTTCTTAGCAATATTTCCATTACGGTTATTCTACTTATTCTACCGTTTTTTTTTTTGTTCTCCGTTCTCTATGCCATTTGCGCCTGATGTTTTTGCTTTTGTCTGGCGGACACGCCGTGGAGAGTGTCAAATGCCATTAAATGTCAACTAACAGCAGGGCGCCCAAGTGGCCAGGTAAGAGTAGCAGCTACTGATTGCCACTGGGTAGAGCGTAGAGTAAGCGGAGAATTCACTTACCCTTTACCAATCTCCATGGTCTCCCATAGGCAAGTGGCAAACGTTTTGACAGCGTTTTGACAACGGCTCTCGCTCTCGCCGGTGTAAGCGAGTGTGACATGTATATAGAAAACATATCTTAGACGTGGGTGAGCATCAATCTTTCTCTCTCGTTGTATACTCATGTATGTGAATGTACCAAGGGGTGGGCCAAGTCAACAAGAGAAAACTAATCTAGGCATAGCCTTTGAAAAGGCTAGACAAATATTCCGTAGCAGGATTTGAGTTTCCGTCTGTAGGATCAAGTAAATCGAATAAAGAAGCGAATTTTTACAGAATTATCACGGAGAAACAAAATTCAACTTCGAGCATATATTTGGGGATAATCTCAACCAAAAACAGGCGAAATCAACCTAAAGTTACAAAAAAAAGGCGATTCACCATTTATTTAAAAAAATCATTATAAAATTTAGAAACAATTTTCTTTAACCCAGGCAGTTTTGGACAAAATATTTTCTAAGTAAAGGGTGATTTTTTAGCTATTATCTTTTTGGCAACACTGGTTTAAACAGCTCACGCACGTTTCGTGTTTTGTTTCACTGTCAAACATCTTCAGTTTGGTCTACAATTTAACCATGAATCGTCTTACAAACGAACAACGATTGCAAATTATTGAATTTTATTATCAAAATGCGTGCTCGGTTAAGAAAGTTCATCGCGCGAAAAATTGTGTTCAGCGACGAAGCTCATTTTTGGCTGAATGGGTACGTAAATAAGCAGAATTGTCGATTTTGGAGTGAATATCAGCCAGAAGCATTGCAAGAGCTACCAATGCATCCAGAAAAAGTCACAGTTTGGTGCGGTTTATAGGCTGGTGGCATCATTGGACCGTACTTCTTCAAAAATGATGCGAATCGTAACGTAACTGTGAATGGTGAGCGCTACCGTGATATGATATCCAACTTATTTTTGCCCAAAATGCAAGAGCTTGAGTTGCATGACATGTGGTTTTAACAAGACGGTGCCACATGCCACACAGCACGCGCAACAATGGACTTATTGAGAGGCGAGTTCGGTGAACATTTTATTTCACGTTCGGGACCGGTCAATTGGCCGCCTAGATCGTGCGATTTAACGCCTTTAGACTATTTTTTGGGGGGCTATGTTAAAGCTTATGTCTATACAGACAAGCCCGCTTCAATTGACGAATTCGAAGACAACATTGAAGCATTTATTCGTGAGATACCGGCCGAAATGTTGGAAAGAGTATGCCTAAATTGGACTAAGCGGATGGACCATTTGAGGCGCAGTCACGGTCAACATATGCATGAAATAATCTTCAAACATTAAGTTATATGGACCGTATCGATTCAAATAAAGATTTCATGCATTTTTCTGAATTTTATGTGTTTTATTTTGAAAAACTTTCCTATGGCTCTTAAAAAATCACCCTTTATAAGAGAGGAAAGAAGTGAGGACAGGAGAGATAGAAGTGAAAGGGAAAGCACCAACACGCGATGTCAGCTTCTCCCTTTAATGAAATGGTCCTTATGTAAAGGGTGATTTTTTAGCAGCTTTCGGATTTGATTTAGAAAAATATACATAAAATTCAGACAAATGTCGATCTATATAAATTAATCTTTAAAGATGATTTCATGTAAATGTTGACCGCGGCTGCTCCTCAAATGCGCCCCACAGAAGATAGTCTAAAGGCGCTATATCGTTCGATATAGGCGTGAAATAAACTGTTCACCGAACTCGCTTCTCAACTGGCATGTGGCACCGTCTTGTTGACACCTCATACCAGACAAGTCCAGCTCAAAAAAAAAGTTGGTTATTATGGCACGGCAGCGCTATCCATTCACAGAATCGTTCCTGCCTTTGTCATCCACACCAAACAGATCGTTTTTTAGAACGCTTTGGCAGTTCGTGCAATGCTTCTGGCAGCTCTTCACACCGAATACGGCAATTTTATAAGCTTCGTCGTTAACACATTTATCCGATAAAAATATGGCATGGACATTCATAATAAAATTCAATAATTTGCAACGTTGTTCGTTTGTAAGTCAAATTATGGTTACATTTTTGACCAAACAGTTTAACAGTTAGAAAACCAGCTGAAATGCAAAAAAACAGTATTGCCAACGATAACGTTGCTAAAAAAAATCACCCTTTATTTATGTAAATTTTCTTTCTATTATCTCAACCTAAGTCATTCCTCTCTGAAAAACATATACAAATTATATACTTTAACATGAAAGGCATCCTGGCTGAGAGGCCAGTTGTGGGCCAGCGGGTAGTGTGTGTGCCTGCTGTCCAACAGGTCGTGAGATTAATCCCGCCTCGGGACATCTAATGAAAAAGATTTTTCTTTACAAACCTACACACTCGGTCACCTTTACAAGCTTTAGGAGTTAGCCTTAGACAAATAGTAGTAGTAGGATTATTCAAAATATATTTTACTGTTAAGTATAACTCTATTTCTTAGTATAGATAAAAAAAAATATTATCGGAGTAATGTTAAGCTCTTATATTGTGAATCATGTAATAAGCGTCGCGGATTTAAAAAAACAGAGGCTTATATGGGTGGGGATATTCAAGTTAATTCGTAATATTTTTGAAGATTGTTCTATTACATTTTCCAGCCGATTGTAAGAGTCAGTTGTCTAAAACCATAAAAATAAAAATAACAAAAGTCGCTGCGGAGTATAATTTTTATTAAACCGAACCGAACAGTTTCAGGCTTAGCTTATATTCCTTAAGAGGATCGGTTCAATTTAAGGTTCATGGACAAATAAAAGTCGGAGTTCCGGGCTGAAATCGGTTCGGTTTAAAACCGATTTGCAGCACTTCTTCTGTGGCTTTAAGCATTTTAGATTGATAAGATGTCAAAATCATTGTTATTACTTCGGAAAACGAGAAATTCACATACCCTACGAACCAAAGTATAAAACATTCAGATTTAAGTCTCAGTACAGAATTACAGATGTCTCTTTATTTAGAAATATTTTGTTTTAAGATGTTAATACATGAGATTGAGCACAAACTATCCGCACACTCCACTACACACTCCGCTTGACTTAAGTTAAATTCATATTATATATTATAAATCACTATTCTGGCTTTCTATTGCCTTCACTTAAATTCATATAATAAATCGCGAATGCTAAAAACCAAATTTTATACTTTACACCACCAACAAAATTTTTCAAAAAATGTCAGAACAAACTTTGCCAGAGGAGACTCTATTAAAGACGACATAATAAATTCATAGAATAACTCGTGCATGTGCATGCGTGTTCTCTCCCCATGGACTTTTGGATTGGGTACAAGGTGTGTGGACTTTTGTCATTGCCTGTTCCCCTTTCGCCTAAGTCCTTTGGCCGTCGACGGCACCTGCTACTCAGTGGTGGTGGTGTTCGTTCTCTGTTGCATCCTTTCCCTTTGGTTCCATTGTTATCATTTAAAAGGCTTAAGTGCCCCAAAGATTTATATTTGTGTTGTCCATTGGCACAAGAAAAAATGAGAAAAATGGGGAAAATCTTCAAGATAAACGTACACTCTATCGATTTTGTGTGCTCGCATGTGTCAGTTCTGTGGAAGCTGTTGCCAGGAGGCACATGGCCCCTTTGGCGCAGTTTTGTCGCCTGTTCCAAAAAGAGTCCCGGGGCAAAACGCCTGCGCTTGATTCATTCGGCCAGTTGATGACTGTTTATGTCAAAGTGTTGGGGCACATCATTGAGGGGAACAATTTTTCAGCTTAAATTTACAAATTTGTGGCCTATTTTGAGGCGTCTAGTTTTTTTTGGTTGCTTGGAATTGGCAATAACTAAGTCTCTGGCTTTTTTCTAATTTATGAGGTGTTGTTGATTACGCTCGCTGGCGCACATAAATTTAACCCGGAAAACTGCAACCAACTGGCCAATGGAGTAGGCGTCTAACCGTTGCCAAAACTCTCATCCTTGGCCAACAGCAGCGGCAGCGGCAGCTCGTAAATAATATTTGTTTAGAGATATTTTTGCCTTAATGCTTGTTTGTTTCCTATTACTCTCGGGCCAGCTCGTTTATCATTTGCCACTAGCTTGCAACAATTGCGGATGCTCCGGCAAAACTTGAGAATGGCCACAGCATGCATTCAATTAGCGCCTGGCGCGTTGCTGGGATTTTCATCATGCCCCATATTATCATTATGGCCATAATTTCTGTGTCGAGCCTTATTATGGAATGTGCGAAACGGATTGTCAAAGAGCCAGCGCATCTGTGGCATAAGTAGGCGATTTATTATTATTATTATCTCAAATGCAGCCTTCACAACAGGAGTAAAGCCTGAATCTAAGTCACCCCCTGGACTCCCCCCACACTCTTTTATTTTATTCAACTGCCAAAATGCATTTATGCAAAATAACATTTGTGCACTAGACTGTTATAATTGTCATATTAGAATAGACCAGCACCAGACCCAGACCCGCAACCCAACGACCCAGGCCTAAAGTGTCACTCCGGCCAGTTGCAGGCCGCTGTCCAGTGTGCCAGACACTGCAGGAAATTGCTTAATTTAGCGCAAAAATTATCCACTAGCCAGCGAAGCAACAAGCAACCCTTTTGAATCAGTCCAGACAACAATTTCAAAATGACACACACACACACACCAAAAATAGAAAAAAATATATAAATATATATTGTATACACTAGAGCATTTACATTTTCCTCTTTTCCAAACGTTTTCTTTCCACCCAAAAAAAAAGCACACACACACACACATCTCAAAAGCACTCTCCAAAACTTACTTAAAACTCTACCTGACACCGAAATTCCACACAGACTTCACATGCCGAGCGAAAAGAGTGAAGAGGGTCAAGAGTCGGAGGCTACCTCAACCGAAACGGTGGTGGCGCTGCCCCTGGAGAACAACGAAATTGTTGGTTATGCCACATATCCTAAGACCATTGGCTGGAATATAGATGATCTATCGGAAGTGTCCAATTGCTTGGACGAAGTGCACGTGAGTCATAAGCAAATCACCGATCGATTTGCGGAGCTACTCAATTTGATTGAGAACTATACCAAGATAGTGGAGAACAATCAGAAGTTGGATGGAACTGGCAAAGTTCTCAGATTGAAACGTACGCAGTCCGAGCAGTTGATCTCAAAAAGAGGTGAGATTCATTGAGTGGGGTGTATGTTCAGGGGGTGACAGAAAAAGCACATATTTGGTGGATAAACAAACCATTTTAGTTTAATACAAAAGTCGAAGCATATAGCTCTCATTCTACAGATCGGTTAGGCAAAAGGTCTTTTTGTTCGTTTAAAGGTAAAATAGATATTAAAATAAACGAACTTAGTCAGGTATATTTGAGTTAAGTCTTATCCCTGCAGTTCTACGTTTCAGTACTGAATTTTTCAAGGCTGATTCAGACCTGAGCAGTAGGAATAACTAAATTTCATGCCTGAATTCAGGCATGTCTCAGTAATTCCCATGAAACTCACCCATGAGTAGTTCAGCACTGATATAATGCCTAAAATCAGCTAAGGTCATGACGTAGTAGGACAAGCCTGTGTTAAATTCATGGCTGAAACTCATATAAGGGCAGGCCTGAATTCATGACCAGCCCTTCCATTTCAAGGCTGATTCAGCTATGATTCAGGTCTTTTTACCTGTTTTGACGTCCTACATTACTTTACTTCTTTGTTTCTTCATATGCGGTTTTTGCTACATTTTTGTCTTTCTTGTCCATTTTCTACCTTTTTTTCTTGTAGAATTTTCGTTCTTTTTTGTTTCCATGGACTTCTACTATTTTTGGCCAATTTTTCGATCCTTTTATAATAATTTCTCTCACAGTTTTTCATTTCTTCTTTCTTTTTACAATACTCTAGTTCTGTTCGTATTTTCAAGAAATAAGAAAGAAGAAGAAATAAAGTAAAATTATCGTATAAAAATGCTGAAAAACAGGAAGCAATATTTACTTGAGTATATTTTGTATGCAAATTTTACTCTACTTCCATGTGTTTCAAAACTGGAAATACAATTTTGATATTTGATTATCTCTTTCCTTCCTTTTTACCACTTCCTTGTTTTCTCCTTCCTTGTTATCTACCCTCTTCCTTCCTTAACTATTTCTTCATTAACTCTTCGTGTACACCTTTATTCCTATACTGCTTGCTTCACTCCTTCCTTTATTTTCTCTTAACTCGTTTTCTCGGCTGTCGTTTTTATTTCCTTTTTTCCCTTTCACTTCCCTCAGTCATTCCTTCTTCTTTATTTTATTCGTTTTCCTTTTTTCCCTTTTAAAACTTCAGCCTTCCGTTCTTCTTGTTTCCCACAGCCGGCTTCCTTCTCCTATCAAACTTTTTAACTACCCTATTTTTTCATTTCTTCTATCTTTATTCCCCATTTCATTAATCCCTCTTTCCTTGGAGTCCCTTCCCTCCGGTACTCCTTCTTTGTATACCCTTGCAAAAGGGTATTACAATTTTACCACAACAGTTTGTAAAGCATAAAAATATTAAATTCCGTCCCCGTTCCCAAAGCTGCCTTATACAACCTTTGAATCTACCTACTTTCTTGACATCCTCTTCCTGCATTCCCTCTTCCTTTATTCGCTATTCCATTAATCACTCTTCCTTCATTGCATCTTCCTTTATAGGAATATTCCTGCATTTCCCCATATTAGCTACGTCTTCCTTCCTCTTTCATAAAGCCGCCTTTCTTCCCCCTTCCATCCTTTTAATCTACCAAATTCCTTGATTTCCTCTTGCTGCATTCCTTATTCCTTTTTTACCTATTTCATCATTGTTTCTTCATTTATTCTTCCTTCCCTCTGGCATTTCTTTCTTGTTCCTTTTCTTTTTCTTTTTTTCCTTACTTTGCTCCCGCTTTCTATCTCTCCGCTACCTTCCTTGTTATTTACCCTCTTCTACACAGTTCCTTTTCTTGATCTCTGTATTCCTGCATTTCTTCTTCCTCTATTCACTCTTTCATTAATCTCTCTTCCTTCGATCTCTTTTCCTTCATTCCCTCTCCATTATTCCCTTTTTGCTTAAGCCCTGTTCCTTCTTTCCCCTTTACTTCATTCCCCCTTCCTTCCTTCTTTCTTCATGGCGTCTTCCTCCCCTCCGTAATTTCTTTCATTTTTCTACTCTTTTTTCATCTTTTCTTTCTTCCCACCTCCTTCGTTTTCTTCAACTTTTTACGCTGTGGCTTCCTTCTCTGTTTCTTCCCTTGCAAAGGGTATTATAATATTGCCCAGAAGTTTTCAACGCATAGAAATATTCATTTCCAACCCCATAAATTATATATATTCCTGATCAGGGTGACGAGCTGAGTCGATTGAGCTTTCTCCGTCCGTCTGTCTGTCTGTTTCTACGCGAACTAGTCTCTCAGTTTTGAAGCTATCGAGCTGAAAGAGCACAAAGTCTTCTTTTTGCTGCACACTACTAATGTGTCGAAACCGACCGGATCGGATGACTATATCTCATACCTCCCATAGGAACAATCGGTCGGAAAACTAGTTTTAGTATGAAAAACTTTTTTCTTTTCAATGGAAATGTCTCCAAACTTTGTAATCGTAGGTTTTCTATGTTTTTTTATAATTCTATCTAAGTTTTATTAAAATCGGACATTTATATGGTATAGCTGCCCATACAAAAGGTAGGTCTGAAAAACAGTCTTAGTTAGAAAATTTTTTTTGTTTTTAATGGTAGCATCCTGCAATTTTGTATTTGTTTGTTTCACGTGCTTTCGCATAATTTTAAAAATTTTTGGCCAAATCGGATGACTATATCATATAGCTCCCATACGAACGATCGGTCGGAAAAGGGGAAAAAGAGTATTATTTGAAAATATTTAAGAGAGCACTTGCAAGGGTATAAAAACTTCGGCACAGACGAAGTTAGCTTAGCTTTCTCGATTTCCATTCCCTCTTCCTTCCTGTCGTTTAATTCCTTAATCTCTTAACTCTTCCTCCCCTCAGTCATTCCTTTCTTTTTTCTATTCTTTTTTATCTCTTTTTTCCAACCCCCCTTCCCTTCCTTATTTTCTACCCTGTGTCTTCCTTCTCTTTTTTTTCATTCCCTTTTTCTTAATTCCTTTTTTTTATACTCTGTTCTCCCTTCCTTTCCCTGAATTCCTTGATCTTTTAACTCATTCTTCCCTCCCTATTTCTTTCTTTCATGCCCCTTCTTACTTTTTCTCTCTTAAATCTGATGCTCTTCCTTCATTCTCTAAGCTACCTCCCCTCGTCCTTTCTCTTTTTTCTCTTTTCTATATCTATAATTTCTTATTTCTTTCTTTCAATCATCCCTTATTTCAGATGATGATCAATGCAATCTGACCAAAGCCTCGACTAGCCTAATGGAAATATCAACCTTACCCCTCATGATTCTACCCAAGCCAAAAACATGTGAGACAGGCAGTCAAACATCCTGGGATCTAGTCGATGAACAAATAAACAGAAAACTCAAATCTCAGGCAGGTGGAAGTCAAATAAAGCCCAGCAAAATCCAACAGCATACCATACACATCGAGGTGGAATCGGTTACCTCGGCCACGGCACTGCAAAGGGCACCACTGGGACAGCGACTTTGGCAAGTGGTTGCCCAGGCTGGCGACACTCTGGTCGCCTGTACCTACATGATTGGCGAGAATTTCACCTATGTGCTGTTCATTGTCCTGTGCGTTTGGTGTCTATATCTGGTGATTGGACACTATTACAGTTTTATGCAGGCCAATGTCAACAAGCAAATGGAACTGAAACGTGAACTAGCACGCGTGCGCGCCCTACCCAAATAGGTTCATTGCCACCTCCTCCTGACACTTGACATGTGAAGTAATGAATCAAAATAAAAGCCAATTGTATTCATTTACTTCCTATCGAAACATATTGGGGGTGCAACAACACATGATGGCAAGACTACAGTAGAGAGCTGAGGCGAAATCGGTTAACATGTAGCAGAAGCGATCGGCCAAGGGGGCACGGCTGAGAGCATTGGGCAAGGGCATGGACAGGGCATCGATGAAGATGATCTGACGCGTAAGCTCACAGGGTACCGCAGGACCAGGCAAACAATGATCGGCGGGTAGGCGCACCAGACGAATACGTGGCTGTTCCGTCTGCACGGCTGTGGTATGCAATTTTTTCACTTTTGAATAGAGCTCTTCTTCGTCCTCAGAAGATTCTGTGGGGGAGTAGACTTATGTAAGCACAGAACAGGTTGAACACAATTGAGACGTTTACCCTCAGCCAAGACGTCGATGAGCCAACTATGCCAATTGCTTTGATGTTTCCTACTTGCACTCGGACTATTGGAGATGGTACAAGCACTGTATGAAATCCGCACCTTCTTCCTATCCTCATCATCATTCACGCCATTATCACCATCATCATTGCCGTCATCTTCGTCCTGGCATGCCCTAAAGCCCAATATATCAAACAGCAGCTGGCAGGTTGTTGATTCACTGCCTAGTTTTTCCGGTTGTTTGACAGCCTCCTGGACCAAATCGCCAATTAGGGATTGAACGACAATGGCAGTTAATTGTGGCTCTCTGCACGCCATTAAAAATTAATAAGCGTGTGCACAGATGGAATTTGGAGTTCACAGCAAATTTTGTGTAATTTTTTTATTGGAGAAGCAAATGTCAGTTAGCCTATGTGTCAATTATTCAAAGTAACTAAATTTCAAGTTGAACATAGAAGAAAAAAAAATGGACAATCGGCCAGATTCAAATGAGAAAGTTGTAAAGGATGTGGCCTGCGTGGGGGAAAATGCAAATGTCATTTATTTGCCCGATGCACAGTTGGAGGCCACCGAAACGGATAGTCCGGAGAGGAAAGAGTCACGACATGTCAGCTTTGTGCTGGACGAAATACCCAGCACAAGTCGTCAGAGTGCGGCGGCCGTGGAAGGACAAAAGCTGGATGAGGCCAAGGCATTGGTTAAAGACATGATAGAGGTGATACTACCCGCCAGCGAGGGGGAGCTGCCTGAAGAGCAGTCCGCCTTGGTAACCGAACAACCCAGTTCGCGAACTGAGGATCAACGTCTTCATCATATACTTTATTTACTTGATGATTTTACGCGCAATTTGGAAAAGATTGAGCAGCATGTGATGAGTCGCGAGGCGAGTCAGGAAACCAGAGTCCAGGAAACTCAGGAAGTGGTTCAGCAATGCGAACTTGGCACACAAACGAGTACAATGATAGGCACACCGTCCTCTGCTCGGCGCAAGTTTCGCCTGAATGCCACCTCTTTCAAGATCATGCGCAATCAGCCGGACATGCGACCACCCTGCGAACGCACCCATCACACGATCACCATCAATGCGAATAATTCAGCTCGCCGTGGGGCTACCCCCTATCGACGACGTTCGTGGTTCGCTCGCATTGGTCGTTCGCTGAGTGACTTTGCTGCTGCCGTCTGTCTCTGTATGCAGGTCAACAAAGATTGTGTATTTTGTTTGGGCTTCTTTGTGGCATTTGTGGTGAGCGCCAGTTTTCTAACTGCCTTCATTTATCGCACCTTCAGTTTGAGTGCGGCGGCAATTCGAGTACCAATGGATGCAGCCGCACCGCTGGGCGGCAGTCCTGCATTGAATGTGGCCACTGTGCGCTTTAATGGAGGCTACTACTATGTCTATAATAGTCAAAAAGGGAGTTATGTTTAGCAATAAAGCGTGCTATGTAGTTCGATGTTTTTTACGCATAAAATACGCATAAGAGCTTATTTCATTCCCTTGGGTTAAAGTTTAGTTTAAGGCCACATCCAAGTGGTAAGTGGTGAAATAATAATAAGATCTGGGACTCAATATTATTGTTTCTCATATCAATAAAAAGCCACTCTTCTCAAAAACATCAAACTGATATTTTGGAACAAATAAAGTTAATATTTTAAGATCAAATTGATATTTTATAGTGTCATTTTTTTCACAAAAAAATTAAAAATAATGTTGAAATGTTCCCAATGTTAATGCTCTGTTAATTAACATGAGTAGAGGCTATTAAGTGGCATTATATTTTGCTGAGTAACAGGTATATCAAAGTCAGTATCAATTTCACTTTAAATTACGCTCTCGTTTTGAACTTCAGGAGGTTAAGCTGTTTATATCTATAAAATGTGTCTCTGAAATGGTTGAGTTAGGCTCTTTTGATGTTAATAACACAGTATTATAAGCTAATTTCACAAAGCATCACATGATACAATAATTGAATCCAAAAAAAACAGAACGAATAACTTTAGAACGACTGCTCTTAAAAAAATGTATTCGCTCTTGAATTTTCTATAATTTCGCTCTTGAAATCAAGCTAAATTCGTTCTCAGTATAGTGGCAATGGGAATGAGATAAATATACAAAGAGGAGAGCAAGCACATTTGAGAGAACACAGCGCTGAACTCGCTCTCTCAGCGTGTGGGGAAGCTATCGAGCGGAGAGCGCAATCGATTTTTGCAATGTGATGTTGCTTTGGAATTCCCAACCAGTTATGGCATTGCCGGCATGGAGAGGCTGATCGACTGATAGATGACAGGCAAAGACTGATGCTGCTTTGAGGTGTTGTGTTTTTCTTGAGCCGGCTTAAGCTTGGTACATGACTTAACAATTAATTTTCTATGAAATAAATTTAAACAAAATGGAAAAAAACTGATTTTAACTTGCTGTATGATTGGCATCTGCGAAGCTCTTGGTTTTAGAGTAAACGATCTTACTCTTGAATCTGATGAGCTCTTGACACTGCAAAGAAAATTCTTGGTTTTTGACAAAGTAGTATGCTCTTTATTCAAGAATGAGGAATCTTGAATTTGAGTATGTTTAGCACTTGATTCAAGAACTATTCTGCTTAATTTTAGAATGATTATATTTGGATCAAGTATTAAAGCTTTCGGATCAAGCATAACGGGATTAAAAATTCAAACTTGGATCAAGAATTTTTTTTCTTATCCAACTTTTGACATCAAACATTCTTGATTCAAATATGAAAATCTCTATTTTTTCTCTAAGTGTAAGAGGTAGCGCAACCAGAAGAGCCTTTTCGAATGAGCGAGCATTTGTCGAACCCAAAGGCTGAAAAATACAGAACATCTAGGGCCACGTAGTCGTTGTTTGCATTTTGGGTACCTATTTGGTTTTTGACGAATTTGGTCAAAACGGTAAAAAAAAAAAAGCAGAAAATATGATCTTGGATTTAGTTGGATCTATATCCCTTTCTGTACATAGATAAATCAGTAGAATCCTTTCAATCATTTGGAACCTCAGTCAGTTCAGGTATAGGGCCAACAGCACTAAAAGAGGCAGGCATAAAGAACCAGCACAATTTTTCAGAGCACATTTTCTGTTGTGAGATTTTATTGAAGATTTTGTTGTCCGAAAACCCAAAAGCACTCACTCTTAATTAAAGACAGGTGGAAGAAAGCTTTTAAAATAAATAGAAACTCTGCTTTTAACAGCCCAAAGAGCTTTCTTAATGGACCTTAATAGTTTCAATTTCTTGATTTTTTAAGATTTTATTTTTTTTTTTAATTTTTTTTCATTCTAGATACATCAAAGTTAGTGAAGGTGACCGGGTGTTTAAGTCTTAAAAGAAAAAACTTTTGAATTGGATGTCCCAAAGCGGGATTAAGCTCACATAGGTCGTAGGTTGTGGTTCGAAACTTTGATGAGAAAAAATGTTACTCTAGTTAAAAAAAGCAAGGCGTATTCAAGCTTTTAAATACTTAAATCCGTAGTCCTTAGACCAAGTTCATTGGTGTTTCCTTCAAAACGAACTCTTCCATGGCATCCATGTCTTGGAGAATGTAAGGTAACCTCGTAACTTCTATACCCTAAATTGCGACGTTAGTAGTGAAATGTTCTTATCAAACTCATTACATTCCCATCTTTGATTTAACATAAGTGCGCTTCTTGTCTTATTAATGCACAGAATATTATAAGAGTTCTTATAAAAGTGACTTAAGTCATTTTTTCAACCGAACCGTTTTCAAAACAGAAGAGATTTGGTTCGATAATGAAAGGTTTGTTGCATGGTCCGTTTCGAGGTAGCCAAAAATTTCGAACCAAGGCGGATCTCAGGGGTTCGGTTCAGTAGCAGTTTGAGTGGTGAAAAGATCTGCCTAAGGTCTGTTAGATAAATGTATATCCCACCCACTTTAACAATTTATTTACCTATTTTGATACTATTTAAGTCCAGTCTTGCTGACAAACTCCCTGCTACTCATCCTTTGACTCATTCTTGATAAATTCCTTTTGAATAAAGACACAAGGACTGCTTTTGCGAGACTAATTCGTAACAAATTTTCTTAACTTCACTTTACTTTTTTTACATTTTAATTTACTTTTCCTAGAGATATGTTTCATTTCGAGTTCTTTTACCATCGATTGACTCACAGATGACCAACACTTGTTTATTGAAAGCCTGGGCCTGTTCGATTTGCACATATTCCTCGCTTGATTTAAGAATAACCAAATTGACTGATGCATTGGGTCTTAGACTTTGCACTTTGTGACCAATCCAGGCCTCCTGCTGTGAGTGGTTGCCATAGATGAAGGTCATACCTATATAGCTGGGTAAGTGGGTGATACGTTGTAAAAGTGGTTGTCTGGCATAACCCAAATTATGCGACAGAGTGTGGAAGGCCGCATCGCCGCTGGGAGGTTCGGCACTGCATTGTTCGAAATATTTGGTGAGCTGGGAGCGCAAGGGCTCAGGCAGCAGCAACCAGGGTGGCGGGCTGATAACCAAAGGTCCTGCGGAGCGTAGTATCCAGTAGGGATTGACCACTTTGGAGAGTTGTTTAACCGTTTTCAACCAACGAGTAGATGCTTTGCCTTGTCCTTCTGCAAAGCCCCATTCATCGACCAGTATCAAATGCCTAACACGATCTGGATGGGTCAGGGCATAGCAACTGGCTATATAGGCTCCAAGTGAGTGTCCTAAGAGTATCATTTGTGTCAACTTGAGCTCCCGACGCCACTCCTCCAAGGCACTAACCATTTGACGTTCACACAAATCGGCTTGAGGTGAGAAGATGGGACGTGAGCTGCGTCCAAATCCCAGCAGGTCGATGGCATAGACTCTACGTTGAGCGGCCAGATCATCAAGATTGAGCAACCATATGGCCAAGCCCGTTCCCAAACCATGCAAAGCTACCACAGGTATATTCAGGAAATTTTTGGAGCTCATGGCCAGAGTCCAGATCTGTCCAGCCTCACCAATATCCACATAGTAGCTTTGATATTGGCTCTTCAGTTGAGAGAGCAACTCTTTCTCTATTTGCCTTAATTTCAGCTTGGAGCTAAAAGTCCATTTGTATAGCCATTTGACACGTCCTAAGCCCTGCCGAGAAGGATCAATCAAAGAGCTGCCACTTGTCTGGCTGGTCATGGGAGGATAGGAGAGGGATTTTCCTTAATTTTTTTGTTATTTTGTATGTAGGCAATTTGAAAACTTTTGAATTTTACTCTAGACAAAACGTCAAGTTCCGAAAGGGGGGAGGGGGACGGGGGACGGGGCGGGTGGTGCAGGCTGTGCTCTATCGCATTTAACTTGACTTGACAATGGGTCACACACACAAAGCCGTCAGCTCTTTTGGGTACGGGAAATTGGCCACAAAACGTTCGTCGCCTGCTGTGTGGCAGCAAGCAAGGCAGCAAAACTTTTTGGCAAGATGCCCGGGCACAAAGGAATTATTGTTAATATAGGCTGCCCAGGCCAAGCCAAAGCCAGCAGGCAGCAGGCAGCCAGGAAGCCTGACCGGGGGTCGCCTTTTTTGAATATAATTTATTTATGCGAAATATGGCAAATATTTCGCAAAAACTCTATATTCAGCAAAAGAGCACAAAAAACGCATCGAACTTTACACACACTTTTAATAAGGGTTGCATTTTAAGTGGATTGCCATACAGCAAGATCCTTTCAGCTGACCACCTCCTTGCCCGCATACTTGAGCAAACTTTTTCAACGTTTTCAAAAGAAATTCGAATGGGTTTTTTTTGGGGGGGGTTATTATTTTGTTTTTGTAATAAGAAAAAAAAAACACCTAAAACCAACACAGTTCTTCTATTGGTGCAAGAAGCAGTTGCGATTCATAGAACTTCGGAGCGAAAATTCAATTTGCCGCCTATTTTTGAACTTATCTTTGGGAGATTGAGAACTTAACATAATTTGAAAGAGAGCCAAATATAATCTCATTTAAGACTTAAACAGAAAGAGAAGATCATGCTAGCTCAGGCCACCAATCCAGAAATGGTTAAACAAGTCATTGTGGAGGTAATGCTCTAAAATCCTTTTTTCCTCCTTTTTATTTAAAGAACTTTTTGATGAGATATTTTAGTCCCAGAGTTTTCCAGTCTATGCTGACAGTCAAGCATACAAATTTTACATGGAATCATCACAGACAAAGAAACAGTCAAACCAGAATATTCATTGGTGGGGAAAAGGGACCAAAAAGCACTAAGACTGCATTTACACGGTGAAGCCAACTTCATGGAGTTCTCTTAGTAGGCGAGAGAATCTGTTGAGATTATAAACCTTTCCTTTATACAAGTTTTTCATTTTTCCTTAAATATTCCGCCTACTAAAAAAACTTCATGATGTTTGCTGCACCGTGTAAATCTAGTCAAAGATGATGTTAAGAGGCCTCTTCGATAGGTTCCGGTTATTACTACTCCTTTGAAAATTTCTAGAAACTCAAAACAAAAATTATAGCTCAAAATCAGTACAGAACAGCTACATTTTTATACCCTAGCAGAGGGTAATACATCTCTGACTACATTCAACATTAAAAATATAGGCGAAATTACACTAATATTCAGAAAATAGAGGAAAATTAACTTCGGCTGGGCCGGAGTTTGTATACCCTTGCAGCACGTTTTTCTAACTAATTTGAAGGACATTTCCACGGAAAACAAACAAGTTTTTCTCATTAAGACTACTTTTCTGACTTTTTCTTTTTAATTTTCTTTGACAGCTATACTATATAGATGTTCGATTTCAACCAAAACTTAGTGGAAGCATGCAAAAGCATAGAAAACTAAGAAAAACAAAGTTTGGAGACATTTTCTTTGAAAACAAAATAGTTTTTCTCACTAAAACTGATTTCTCGACCGATCATTCCTAAGGCAGCTATAACCTATAGTGATCCGATTTTGAAAAAACTTTGAAGAACTGTGTGAAAGCTTATAAAATAAATACAAGCCAATTTTAAAGAGGTTTACTTTGAAAGCAAAAAAGTTTTTCTTACTAAGACTATTTTTTTAAGCTTACTTTTATATGGCAGCTTTACTATATAGATGTCCGTTTTCGACCAAACTCGGCAGAATTATGGAGAAGCATTAACAACTAGTAAATACGGAGTTTGGAGACGTTTGCATTACAATCAAAAAAGTTGTTCTCACTAGAACTAGTTTTTCGACCGATCGTTCCTATGGCAGCTATATGTTATAGTCATCCGATCCGGCCGGTTCCGACAAATGTGCAGCGTATTAATACCAGAAGACTTTCTGCAAAGTTTGGTTGCGATAGCTTAAAAACTGATGGAGAGATAGGCTAACTTTCTTATTTTATTTATATTGAAATCTGCTAGGTAAAAATATGGATTTCAAATGCTGTATGCTAAATATGGAAACCTAAACGAAACTTTTCTTGGATCCTATTTGCTCATTGTCGCTTCCCTTTACATACTGTGATTTGCGGTAATATCGCGCGAGTGCTTAATAGTCGTATGGGCTAAGATGCCATCATTTATGTAGAAATTCCCGAGAAAAGGTAATTAAGGGAGGGGTTAACCGGTGTGATTGATCCAAAAAAATGATAAAACTGATTCTTCATAAATCGCATCTGTACATTATGTGGAATATGTGGTTAAAAAGATTTTCCTATATTCGATGTCTTTAGAAAGTTATAGCGCTAAGCGCACTTAACCTTTCTAGCGCGATTGTCTCAAAACCATTTTTTTCCACTGCAGTGGAAAGACCAGTGCACTTGTCAACATGATATTTTAATAACGACTTATCCGACTGCCTTGAAAATTTAAGGGAATGTTCAGCACATGTGGGGCTACAATCTGAACTAGGATAATTAAAAAAGGTCACCCCTTTTTTTCAATATTTTCAAATTATTGTAGCTTGTCTTGTATCAACAGTTAGTCAGATTAAAATGCTATTTAACTTTTTGATTACCAATCACTCAGTCGGCCGGAATGGTGTTGGTTAATGCAGTTCCTTTTTTTAAATGAATCACTTCCCAGCGCAGTATTTATTATTTTGACTTAAAAAAATTTCCAAATATACTTCAATAGTTACTAATTAGATGGTAAAAATGCAAAGTTTTAAGTTTTAATAGCTCTTCAAATAAAAATGCTCAAAACAGTTTAAAGGGGTGAACCCCCTTAAGTTGTCGAGCGGCCTTAATGATATTCTTCCCTTTCTTTTTTGCCATTGGATCACGTACCCACATTCGGTTCACAAAAAAACTTTGTGGTTTACAGTTCAGCGAAACTACACATACTAAAAAAGGAAGCCAAATGATGAGGCATCCAAATGAATGTCACCTTTAAAAAAATCCCGTAATACTTATATGTTTTTGGAATAGTTAACAGCATAATAAATTTGGCACGGTTTTGAAATTTCAAAAAGTTGCAAAATAATTTCGAAACATAAAGCCTAAAAGTATATTTTTTCTAAAAAAAAACCTATAGTTTCAATGGCTTCAAGTTAAAGTTTCTGTGGTAGAATAATTCCTCATTCCACTAACCGCATGCCAAAGTGAGTAAACCATTCATTTTACCCTTCATTACACAAATGATATGTGATAGGTTTTATTGACTTCTCTGCATGCGAAGCAGAGAAACGAATAGTAAAACAAAGATGGTCAAAATGGATATAAACTGTTTAGATAGCAAATTTTGCAAAATTGAATTAAATCTAGTTTTATTTTTGGCATCAGAAATGCAAAGAGAGAGCGAGAGATAGAGAGGGAGAGAGGGAGGACTCGGACGACTCACAATTAAAGTAATATATTTTCGAAAATGTTCCTTAAAGTTTCCGCCCAAATGTTGGACTTCAAATGGGTGAGCACAGAGCGTCGGCGGGCTTCCGTTGGCAGGAAATTGAATTGCACGAACACGCGAAATTACATCATTTTGGAACCACGGTAAACAATTTCCCGTTGCACCTCCCATAACGGTATACATTTTCAACCAAATTTTGACAGGCAAATTTTTCACGTACCTACACGTTGTTGCCTAGGCTCCCCTTGTTAACGGCAATTTGTGCGAAAAATATCAATTTCACTTTTTTTTTTGGTGTGTGGGATTTGGAAAAGGCTAAAGCAAAATGGCGGCGGCAGCGGCGGCGGTGCTATAAAAAATAATAACAACAATAGCAGCCAGCCAACTGGCAATCAAACTGTCTGTGCGAACCAAAAGAATGACAGCCAGCGTATATAGAGAGAGCGCAAAAGAGATACAGATACATATGTGAAAACTCAGTCAATGTGCCACTCCCACCGTAGGGGCCCACGAAAGGGGCGGGGAAGGGGGCAGCAGTCCTGTCAAGTTTGAAAGGATTATTGCCACTTGCCGCTTGCGGCGAAACGTTCTTAAAATGTAACACGTTTCAAACAAGTTTAGATACGTGAAGTCTCCTCGTATCTGGTGTATCTTTTGGCTGTGGCTCGTCTTTCTCTCTCCGCCGGTCTCGATGTAAAAAGTCATCAACGGGCCAGTTTTGCCCAGGCCTAGGCGAAAAACAAAACTAAAAAAAAGACGAAATGGTTCGGCTCCGACTGGTTTGACGGGCTTTTTTGAATGGGTCTGTTTTTTGCTGCCCTCCACTACAGTTTTGAACTCTCTGGACGCCGCCGTCGCCGCCGCTGTCCAACTCCAACTCCAGCCAAATAGTCATAAAAATTCGCCAACCCCCCCGAAAAAATAAAAATGTTAGACTTTGAGATGCTCTAAAATAAAAAGCCGTAGAGTACGAAGCGAAAAAATGACAAGACTCGTCGCCAAATATCAAAGAAATTCAAGCCAGATCTCTGGTGTGGCCTCGGGGGAGAGGGAGGAACACATGATTGTGTGTAAGATTGATGGAAATGCTTAAGTCATTCATCATGCGAATCTCTTGATTGGACTTCTTTTTTGTGTTGTGGAATGAATGTTTAATAAAATTGTGTGTAAAATATTTTTAAAGAGAAGCAAAAACAATTGCCAAACACAACTGACTAGTTTTCAGTTGAGGCTGACACTAAGTCCCATAAATAAGGATAGGTTTGGTACAGTGGTTCACCAACGGTTTACACTCCCAGTCATGGGTCAGGTGTTTATTGACCAATGTATTTGTCGAAACAAAGTTCGAAAAAATACTTCGCTGCTATTTTTAGTGCTTGCGTAGCTGTGCTATCCAAGAATCTCCTGTTGCGGTGCCTGGAAGGGGGGCATGACAACAATTTTAAACCCAAAGTTAGATTCATACCACTTTTTAGTCGTGTATAAATATTTTGCAATTTTTTGGATGAAACGAAAATTCCCCTGCAACCGCTTTCCTTTATTCGCAATGCTTTTGCATGTCGAATTATTACCAAACAGATAAATCGCAGGATCTAAAATCATTGGGAAATCAGTTTAAATGAATGAAATCGTTATACCCATTATTCATGGGATGAAATGTTCATCGGTCTTTTCTCATGTAAATCAAGCATTTGAGCATTAACATTAATGTTAACAGATTAACATTATGTTCGCAGACAGAGTATGAGGTGGCGAAAAGTATGCAACGTTTTTATAAGCTTTATAGCTCTGCCATTCATTTCATATTTTTTTTTGTATGAAAATTTTAGAGCTTACAGATAATGAGCAGATACACCACAGAGTCAATATTTTTTATTGCGAAAGCTGCAGAGGGCGTGTCAACAATTTATAACCAGTATTATCTGCCTGCAGAAATTAGGAGTCTAACATTTGAATGCTCTACCTCTTCTACTCTTTGAGATACAGACCGAAGGACAGACAGAAGGACGCACGGACATGGCTATATCGATTCGGCTGTTGATGCTGATTAAGAATATACTTTTATATTTTATGATTTCAAAGATGCTTCCTTCTGCCTGGTTCATACATTTGCCAGACTTTAGTACACCCTGGATATAAAATGCTTTAACTGCTCGAGAAGAGCGTAAAGTTCTTAGAATTGCTTCCAATTCCGCAGTCTGCTATTTAAATTAAGGAATTAGCCTTTCGACTGGGCAACAAACCAATTCAAATGTAAAACATTTTTTAACAAAATTAAGATAAAATCACCTTTGAATGCCATTTGCAAGCTAATTCGATTTATATTGGCAATTTTATATATGTAATGGCACACAGAAAACGAGAAAGCTAAGCTAATTTCGTCTAAGCCGAAGATGTTATACCCTTGCAAGTGCTCCATTAAATATTTTCAAAAATAATCTTTTTCCCCACAACGACCCATTTTCCGACCGATCGTTCGTGTGGGAGCTATATGATATAGCCATCCGATTTGGACAAAATTTTGTAGAATTAGGTGAAACAACGAATTCAAAATTGCAGGATGCTACCATTAAAAACAAAAAAGTTTTTCTAAGGTATTTCAGAGGTATCTTTTGTATGGCAGCTATACCATATAGTTGTCCGATTTTCATCAAACTTGACAGAATCATAAAAAAGCATAGAAAACCTTTGAATACAAAGTTTGGAGGCGTTTCTATTGAAAAGAAAAGAGTTTTTCATACTAAAACTAGTTTTCCGACCGATTGTTCCTATGGGAGCTATGAGATATAGTCATCCGATCCGGTCGGTTCCGACATATTGGTAGCGTGTAGCAAAAAGAAGTCTCGGTGCAAAATATCAGCTCGATAGCTTCCAAACTGAGGGACTAGTTCGCGTAGAAACAGACAGACGGAAGGACAAAGCTCAATCGACTCAGCTTGTCACCCTGATCAAGAATATATATAGTTTATGGGGTTGGAAATGAATATTTCTATGCGTTGCAAACTTCTGGGCAATATTATAATTAACTTTGCAAGGGTATAAAGGGCCATATAGATTCAATCGTTTTATTTTTAGAGTAGTCCCGGTACATACTAAAATGTTCAACCACGATTTACTGGATATCCTACTCAATTCAATCCGTTTCGAGATGAAATGTTCATAAATTGGGATGAAAAGCAGAAAAGTCTGAATAGAATTTTAGACACGGGGCAATGCGATGAGTTGGCATTCTATTCTGAAAGGTTCGTATATTTCTTTGTTTTTCACAAGTTTACAATAAATAAAAAATTACTAGTGTGGATCTGTCTGGAAGTGTTAAGAATGTTCCATAGAATACAGAGGAAGAAAGAAAAGGAATCTTTCTGGAAGCTCAAATTAATCTGTGACATGCTTAAAATAAACCTGCTTTCGGCTTAAATTGTACTCGAATTTATTGTCTAGTTTAAACTTTAAGTCATAAACGGATAAGCAGGATAAATTTGATAATTTCGGGAATGAAAAAAGTGGGATCAAAATAATATTTTTTCGGCGCCGCCGATCCTGTTTTCGATTCTGATTTGGATCCATGTAATCACGTACTGATTGATATTTTTTTGTGAGTGTATTGACTCTTTAAACTATCGGTCGTCTTAGCTGATGAAAAATGTTTAGAGCTTAGGCTTTTTTAACGAATTCCGAATAACGAAGTTAAAATTTAGGCTGCCATCATAACCATAAAGTTGGAGTCATATGGAATGGGGCACAATAAAGTTTCCACTTAGTTTTTATTGAACAAACAAGAACGCATTGCGGCTTAAATCATTCCTGGAATCTGCATTTTTAACATGGTAGTTCTCCTCTTCATAAAGCTCAAGACATTAAATCCATTATTTCGTTATGTCATGACCTGACCTCTATACTTTCCAGACCTTAACTGAATGAAAAAAGTATGGGGATTCGACAAACAGCTGTTTGTAACGCAATGAAGGATGCATCTCCAACCACATACAGTACATATATTCTTGTTCAGCATGTCGAGCTGAGTTGATTCAGCCAAGTCTGTCTGTTTCTATGCTATCTGCTCTGACAGTTTTAAAGGTATCTTAACCAAACTTTGCGAGAAGTCTTTAAATACTTTAAATACTCTGCAGATTGGCCGAAGCCGGCCGAATCGGATGACTATAGCATAGCTGTCATAGGGACAAACTAGTTCTAGTATGCAAAACTTTTTTGTTTTTTATTCACACGATTCCAAATTCAGTATTTGGTATTTTGTTAAGCTTTTCCATGATTCCACTTAGTTTGATCGAAATCGAACATGGAACAAACTGGGCTTCGAACTAGAACCTCTAGGTTTGAAGCCCTGCTAAAATCAAAACTGATTTGAAGGAACTATTTCGAAAAACATGGCTTCATTTGACCGAAACCATTACTTAAATCACTCATAAACTTCAGGGTTGGTTGGTTACTAATTGGTAAAGCTAATTAATAATGCTTAATTTTAATTGGCATTAAATGTGGCAAGCGAATTAAAATTGAAACAATGCCAATTCGTAGTTCTGAATTGATATTGAAATAATATTATTTCTATTCGTAATGAAATGAATTGGCTTTTAAATTAAATAATTGTAATTGATAATTAATTGGCTTTAAAATGAAATAATTTTGAATTGGCATTAAAATGTAATAATTTCAATTAACAATTTTGAATTGTCATAAAAATGAAATAATATCGATTTAAAAATCCGAATTGGCATTGAAATGGTACGACACACTGATTTACATTATGAAATTCCTTCCACAAACCTTCTGACCATGCCTACGTTGCTGCATCTGAGACGCTCCATTGCTAAATTTTGGAGTGCACCTTACTAATTTATGAAATAAAAAACTATTGAGCGCTACTTTGTGAATTCACTCACTGTGCTGGGTCAGAGTGCCTCCAACTGCCACCAAAGATCATTTTGGGATGCCTCCCATCAAAAACAATGTCAATGCCACGCTTGGCATTAGTAATCAGTATTTATAATTAATAATTAAAATTTCCAAGCTAATTCAGATGCAAGTATTTTAAATGGGCATTATTTCAATTCAATGACAATTCAGAAGTACAACTTGAAATAATTTCGTTTAAATGCTAATTCAGAATTACGAATTGAAAGTATTATATTTAATTTCAGTGGCAATTCAGAATTACGAATTGAAATTACTAAATATCAATACCAGATCACAATTACGAATTGAAATTATTTCATTTCAATACCAATTCGAAAAAATCAATTGAAATTGTTTAATTTCAATGCCAATTAAAAATTAAGAATTCAAATTGGCAATTCAGCATAAAAAATTAAAATTTTTTAGAAGTATTATTTAAAGTTTAATGCTGAACTGAACTGAAGCTTCTAATTAATTCCAATTCATTTGGGGTATTATTCTGAATTCCGAACCGGTTCGATCCCGGAATTCCGAATTTTATTTTACTGCGAAACGAACCTTGAACCGAACCTCTTTAAATTTAAAAGTTGAACCCGAACCTGTTCCGAACCTATAATATCGGTTGGGTTCAACAAAAATGGTGGATATCAGAAAATTTTACCTTCTGTTTAGCGATTTTATCTGTTATCTGGTTGATTTTGAGCAACTCAGTCTTAAAATGGGCAGCAAAGTGAATTTAAAAACAACTACATTCAGACATTCAGAACTACTTGTACTATCCCAATCTCTAGTAGCCTGAGTTTTTTCAGATCCTTGACTTTAAAGCTTTTCAATGATTCACTTGGAAAACATTTTTATAAAAGAACTACGAAACGGTATTTTACTTAATTGTAAAATATTTTTCTAATATTCAATATTATTAATGTGTTCCACAAATCGTTTTCGACCCAAACACAACCCGAATTCTATACGATTTGAGGGGCTTTTAGGTTGAACTTCTAAGTTTTAGCAATTTTTTGTATCTAATTAATATATTTCTTTTTTTTAAGTAATATTGGACTAAACCAAGGTTCGAACCAAAACCTTCTTCCAATAACCGCGAACCTGAAATTTTTGAACCCTAACCACTGGTAAATTTTGCAACGTAAAAGAAACTGAACCACTAGGCACCAGAGCAATTCAAAAGGTTTAAACCAACATTGCTTCTTATCGTTCAAAACGATGCACAGCGTCGCATGTTAACTAATTCGACTTAAATAATATTCATTTTAAGAGCTTTGATATCTGCTCTAAAAATATCTCAAAATTAATCCCTCACCCCTCTGCCTTCCCCTTCCCTGTAACATCTTTTGCCTATAATCTGAGCGGACTTAAAATTCACTCAGTTTAACGACTGCAAAATATGTACAATGTATCCAAGGAACAAACTTCAAACTTTAAGACTTACCTTTAAGAGTTTAATGTGCGTCTGAGTATGAGAGAGTGTGCTTGTGTGTGTGTGTGCGTGCCAGAGCCCTTCGGCTGCTGCTGCTGCTGCTGCAGCTCAGATGTTGATGACGTTGTTGCTGCACATCCTGGCGGCCATCTTGGGCTTCTCATACAGCAGCTGAATTTTGGATTTTGTTTCACATGTTGTTGTTGTTTTATTATTTTACTTTTATGATCAACACTTGAGCTGGCGAAGTTACTTTTTTATTTGTGTATTGATTTATGGCTGGCCTTATGCATAAATCAAGTTTTGGGGTTTATGAAATAATTTGAAAAATACAAAAACAAAAGCACAAAACGATGAAAATCTAATACTGTTGAAAGTGGCCCACGCAAACGGCAAATGAAATAAATAGCAAAGACAAATTAAATTGTAATCAAAAACAAAATAAAAGAAGTTTAACCACTTTTTTCACCACAGCCAAACAGCTGAAAAAACAGAGACAGACGCTGCTAATGCTGGTGCTGGCGCTGGTGCCGAGGCGAACCTTTTGAGAGCCGGTTTCAAAAACTAAACTAATCAAAGAGGAAAACGGAAAATTGAACAAGTTGCAAAAAGGCGGCCCAGGCGCAAAGTTAACAGCAGAGCGGAGCAGCAGCAGCTGATTGCAGAGCGCGGCCAGAACTTGAGCAAAGGACCTGCAGCCGGGCACTAAAGCGAAAGCTTTGCCTAGCACGGGATGTCAACTTATGTAAAGCCGACTGACTACACACACACACACACACACAGAAACGCACACACGCACACACATTTTCCGGCATTAACTGCAAAGTAAATGTAAAACGCCATAGGTGTGAGCGAGATGCCAGCAATGCAATTTTGCAGGCCAAAGGCAGGCAGTAACAAGACTGGCGACTGCGACTGCCGACGACTGCTGCAGCGGCCGTCGTTTGCCCTCGTGTGTCTATTAAGTGTGGCGCCTGCGCAAGTTTCGCACAGCTGACAGGGGCAGCGGCAGCGCAGCACAGGGACGGATCAGGGCGGTTGAGGGCATGCAAATATATTCGACAAGTTGGTACACTTTTTTTTACACTTGAAAAGTGTATGGTAATTTTTTGCCCAGAAGTTTGTAACACATATTAGGAATCATCTCTGACCACATAGAGTATACCTCTGTTAAATTAATATATGTGCAAAAATGTTTTTTTTACATTTCTTTTAATCCATCTGATTTGAGTTAACAATTTCAGTTTCTTATTTACTTTTTGCTTATTATCTCCTTCAAATAAATCTATGGTAATTGTGTTCTTTCTGACTTTTTTCTGTGTATTTTACATTCGATAAACAGGATGGTTCTGTTCATCTGTCTCTTTTAGCAATTGTAATTAATGCACTTAATAAGTGTATTCATAAGTTATTTGAATTGTTTTATAAGTAATATTCTTACACTTTGTTATTGTATGATTTTTGTATTATACCACTCCTTAAAAAAGGTAATTAGTCCGATGTCCATCTCAGCTGCAACATATGTGTGGTTTCATTATCTCACATTTCCAACGTAGGTCTACATAATACCACTGACCTCTTGGTATTCACATTTTTAGAGATCAAGAGATTCTTAGGATAAATGTAAGCTGAGAGCAACTATACTGATTTTGGTAAGGTTTTTGATTCTGTTAACCACTCCTTGCTGCTTCAATCGGCTTTCCAATTAACTTTCTAAGTTGGATTTCTGATTACCTATATTCATAAGGTTACTTCTGGAATATCCCAAGCTAGTCCTTTGCTTTTTACTCTGGTCATCAATTATCTTCATTCTTTAGTCTTGGATTACTTTGGATGCTTATATATGAAATGAAAATATGATTATCTTAATTAATTTTTTGGTTTTCCGCTATAATTCTCCTAAACCTTAATAGCTTGAAGTGTATCTTTTTCATGGCTAGTATCACTTCACAGCTAGCCCAACAGTCGGTGAAGGTGACTGGGTGTGAAAGTTTGTAAGAAAACAACTTTTTGCTTTAGATGTCCCGAGGCGGGATCGAGCAAACGACCACCCACTACCTGCTGTACCACACCCAAGGCACTGTCATGTAACTGCTGTTCCTAATAAGGCCAAGAGTGTTCTTGGGTTTATTTAGCGGTGGTCGAACACTGCACTATCAATATTCTTTATACTTCTTTGGCTTGTCCTGTTTATTAGTATAGATCATGTGAGTAGTTTCTGATTCGTTGGACTTCTAACTATGCTTTGCATGTTCTGTTGCTGATTACAATAAACTCTACCGCTTAGTCATCTCGAAACGTTTTCTTCCTGCTTTAAAACCTATATTAAAACTTATTTAGCAACTGTAAAAACCAGAACTAATACTTTATATAGCCTTCAAAATTCCTAAAATGTATATTTCCGAACCGATTTGGTGACAGTTCTAAATGTTAGACTGAAGCACGAGCTTAAACGGTTGAAGTTCGACTGAATTAAAGTAGATCCTAGCACAGAAATGAGTTTATGGAAATTTTGCGTAACCTCTGTCAAAATTACAAAAATTATTACCAACTCTAGATGTAAGAGACATTCTGTTGACATATATAAAGTCTCTCAACAGTTTGACTGAGCTTTGTTAAGCGCTTTCCAGAAAGCTGCTGAGTCAGCGCAATAATTTTAGTCGCTGAGCGCAAAATTAGTGTACCATCAGACCAGGTTAAGATATGTAGACCAAGTATTTGTTACGCACATCGCATTCCAAAGAGCTGCTGAGACTGATCGGCAATCTCAGCAGCGGAGCGATAAACAAGTCTGCACAAAACGTTGGGGCAGGCGAGCAATCGATGGCAGCACATCGAATCCTAGAGAGCAGTGGAAGCATACGCTTAGAGACTTGCTGTTTCTGAAAGGGTTGTCCAGCGTCGCCAGACACTTACTCGATAAAAGGGGAAATTGATTTCAAACAAGCTGTAATTTGCAAATTTTTCGTATCAGCCTAGATTATTATGAAGATTTTACAAATGACAACTTTCAAGAAGAGGACCAAAGTGTCCAAAAAATGGGGAAATACGCAAAAATGATATTTAAGTTTTGATTCTCATGAAGCTTAACAGGCAGATGGTTGGATTTTGAAGATGACAACGGTAGACGGGTAAATAGGAGATGAAAATTGAATGGTTTAAAAAATCGCGAAATTTTATTTATTTTCCCTATGAGTTTTGATTTTAATGAAGACCCCGGATGGTACAATTGGTCAAGTTCAATTTTTATAACGAGCTAATACTAAAATAATGATTTGATAGATGGCAATTAAAATATAAGCTTCGACTCTCCGCTTTAGGTTTCAAATCCTAAAGAGTCGTAAGAACTGAAGATTTTCCTAATCAAGTAAGAAAGCAATAGTTTTCCAATTTATGTAACGATGCTGGAATCGTTTTTGAGTCGACTGTGTACAATTTCGGCGCCCCCCAAAAAGGTCAGAGCCCATTTATAATATGCCTCAAATCCACCCCTGTGCCCATAGGTTTAACTGCTGGCTGCCTGCCGTTGCTGTTGCTAGGTGCCTCACTGCTGCCTGCTGCCTGCTGCCAAAATGTTGCGTCGACTGCAAAGCCAGCTGATTGTGATTGTCGAGGGGCGGGTAGGGGAATTGCCTGGAATTTATTGACTTGGCACAGACCAAAATGTAACGGCTCTTTCGGGCAAACGGTTCTTCCCCTATTGATTTCGGGCTGCTGCTGCTGCTGCCGCTGCATAGGGAAATCTACATAAATCAAACGCATTCAACAGAATTAATCAAGACCATTTCCAAACAGGTTCTAAGCCAACGCGCACAGTGGAGCCGATCGCAGGGGCCAGTGGGGACCTTGCAAAGGATGTCTGTTACCAAGAAATCTAAATTCGCATTCCCTTTCGCAGTCAGTCAAAGTTTTTTTTGTTGTTTCTCTTGCTTTAGCACACTCCTCCACTTGTTCGCCGCGCTGTGGCCCCACAGTAAACCTGTTTCATTCTTTTTTTTTGTTAAGAATGTTTTTTTATGGCCTCTGCCTCTGCCACTTGCACCAAGACCAACAAACCCAGCAAAAGAATCGTTTGCCCTGGCTAAAACTATTTCACAACTCGTATTTGGTTTTGTTTGTGTTTGTATTTGCTTTTTGTTGCTACCGTTTGGGCCTTTACTTTTGCACAATCTTCGGTTACATGAAAAAGCGGCAACGACACGCGACTACACACGAAATGAAACGAAAACGAAACGAAACGAAACCCACTACGCGGACCGACTCGGAGATGAGGACAAGCAAGCGCACGTCCGCCCGCAACAAAAGCCAAAAAGCATCTACAAACAAGAAAGTACATGACTCGAAAGAGACGGGAGAGTGCGAGTTGTGCTCGCAACAGCTGATTATGCTAAGATGACACGGCGTGGACACGAAGCCTGTTAGTTTTAACAGCCGGCTGTTGTTGGTTGGGAGCAGAAAAGCCACTTAAGGACTGTACTAAGAATCAATGTTTGCTAAATCGACTGCTGATTGATTTGAAAAATGGCTATAAAACAGTTAAAAGACGTCCAAATGCTTACATAATGTTTCTTTTCTTAGAAAAATGATTGTTCACTTGATCTTCAGGGCTAATTAGACAATTGTGCTGCCAGCAAACATAAAGTCTCTGTTGCACAGAACTGGAATATATTGTTCTGTTATGGAAGCGAAATCCAATATTTGCATGCAGCAAAGCAACTGCCAAACAAAAAGCTCCTTATAAAAACAAGAAAGAAAGTCGGTCAAGTCCGACTATAACATACTCTGTACAAAGAAATTTTGTCTTTTGATCTTAACTCGAAAACCGCTCATCCGATCTTCTTCATTCCTTTGGCGGATCGATAAGTTATTCTAATAACTAAATATGTCCAGAAGAAACAAGCCATCTATCTTCAAAACTGTGGGAGATATGACGTTTTTTCTAAATTGCGGGGGCGAGAGGGGGCTTGGCCAAAATTGAAAATAAACTTGATCTGCCTGCAGACATAAGAAGCATATGTCCTATACATGTCAAACCTCTATCTCTTACCATCTCTGAGATCTGTGCGTTCATACGGACAGACAGACGGACAGACTGACAGACGGACATGGCTATATCGACTCGGCTGTTGATGCTGATCAAGAATATATATACTTTATGGGGTCGGAGATGCTTCCTTCTGGATGTTACATACTTTTGCACAAACTTATAATACTCTATGTACCTATGGTACAGAGTATAAAAAGGCTCTCAGCTTTTGGGCTCCAAAGTACGAACCGAACCTCTTCAGAAACAACACTTGGTTCGGTTCCAAAAAAAAAATGGTTATTAACAAATTGGTCCATAATAACAAACAACTCACCCCAAAATGGGCCATTTGCTTCCTTATTTTTAGAAAATCGCCCTAAAAAAAAGGGCCAAGGCCGTATCATCCTATTTTCAAGAAAAGTCTTAAAAATCAAAAAGTTTTTCTCACATTTAGGTTGAAGTGCCCTGAAAAATGGAAAGTGCTTTCTAAAAACGGGTCCATGTTTCTTAACGTTTAGACAATTGTTTTCTTTTAGGGTCCCTAGAAGTCCCTAGAAACTAGAAAGTTTTTATCAAAGACTTATGGCTATTTTTTTCAAAACTCAAATTCAGCATATGTGTTATTAATATGAGGGCATCTTTTCTACAAACTTAAGCTGCCCTTACACTTATCATATATCCCTAAATAGTCGCTTGTCAAAGTTCTCTAAAGAGAAACTCTTTAGAGAAGCTATGATGAGCTATTACACCTTCAATGATGGAGACTCTTGGACTAGTTGTTCATGGCTAGTTCATTGGATTTAGTACTGGTTCAACAATTTTTGAATGAGGACCCAACAGAAAAAGGAAAGAATTGTTCATGTGAGAATGAATGACAATCAAATAAATGCGTTAACATTAATGGTTGCGGTTTTGGCTGTCGATGAATTGGATGATCTAAAACCAAAGAGAAGACGAAATCTTAAAAAGCGTTCCATGGACATGTCGTTGCTTTGCTTGAGTTTGTGAGATCAAATATTGAAAAAGAGGGTTCATTTTTAGGAGAAGCCATTCCCTCACAAACATGGTGAACAATCAACTATTTTTCCCATTTTGGGATAGATAAATTTGACAGCTGTGGTTCAGCAGAGTTAATTTTATCAAATAGAACCAGTCTATTTTCATCACATTTATGGCAAAAGTTTCTCGTCAGAGATATATGTTTGGCTATTACACTATAATATCGTGTCTTTAGAGAGACTATTTAGAGATATATGACAAGTGTAAAGGCAGCTTAACTTAAAAGGATTTATTTTCTTAATTTTAGGACAAAATGCCCTACATTTTCAACGATTGCGAATACACTCTATGGATTCTAAGGATTCTAAGGATTCTTGACTGTGATCTTTGGAGGATGTCCACACTGCTCGCAAAAGCACTTACATAGCTGCGAGCCATAGGTCCAGACAGGCTTCATGATGCTTTTGTACAGTAACTATATATTCCAGCTTTAGAGGGGAACGGGAGTTAATTAGCCAGTGAAGGCTGTTGGCCTTAAGCTTTATCTGTAGTTTTTTCGAGTCTATGTGTTTGCGCCATGTGAGCCCTATATCGAGGTGTACACCCAGGTATACAACATCGTTTGATTGCTGGATCAAAGTCGGGTTTAGTGATAGCTGGGGACAGGTGCTTCTGTTGAGTGTGAACGTCAAGTGCATACACTTTTGCTCGTTGATATTAATACGCCAGTTGGCCAGCCACTCTTCCACGTAGATAAGGTGGCTTGCCAAAAGTCTTGTTGCGGTAATTGGACATCGTGATGTGCTTAATATGGCCATATCATCCCCAAAAGTACTTATTGTAAGTCAAGAGTCTGTTGGAAAGGACGGAGAAATGCTTTAAATGCTTGGGCAACATCTAGGAAAATGGCAGAGCAGTATTCAAAGTTCATTCACTTGAGAAAAAAAAAACGCTTTTGGAGAACTGCAACCTTATTAAGCCTAAAATGATTATGGAGCTTCCAAGTCCTGCCATTACATATATCTCAAGACTTTTCAATGCGGTACTGTGATGTGGATACTTCCGAACACAATGGAAAAAGTCCACAATCATAATGACCCAGAAATCAGGAAAGGACAAAACACAAGCGTCATCATATAGACGCATTAGTCTGCTACCTTGCTTATCGAAACTTTTTGAGAAGATCTTACTCCGTAGAATTGATTTCCATGCACAAAATATTATTCCTTCACACCAATTTGGGTTCCGAGCTAAACATGGGGCTATTGAGCAAGTCAACCGAATAATTCGGACTGCGTTTGAAAACCAAAAAATAAACGCCTTTTCTAAATTTTAGAAAAGAAGTAAGAAAAGAAATATAGTGTCTAAAAAGTAGTCTTAGTGAAAAAAGTAGGGGAAAGCTAACTTCGGCTCGGCCGAAGTTTGTATACCCTTGCGGTACGTTTTGTAACTAACTTGAAGGACATATCCACTGATAAGACTACTTTTCTGACTCCACTTTTGTATGACAGCTATACTATATACATAGATGTCCGATTTCGATCAAACCTAGTGGAATCATGGAAAAGCATAGAAAACTAAGAAATACAAAGTTTGTAGTCGTTTTCTTTGAAAACAAAAAAGTTTTTCTCACTAAAACTAGTTTTTCGACCGATCGTTCCTTTGGCAGCTATAACCTATAGTCATCCGATTTTGACAAAACTTTGAATAATTGTGTGAAAGCTTATAAAATAAATATATGCCAATCTTAAAGAGTTTTACATCGAAAACAAAAAAGTTTTTCTTACTAAGACTATTTTTGTAATTACTTTTCTACTTTTCTATGGCAGCTATACTATGTAGATGTCCGACTTCAACCAAATTTGTCAGAATCATGGGAAAGCGTAGCAAACTAAAAAATACAAAGTTTGGAGGCGTTTTCTTTGAAAACAAAAAAGTTTTTCTCACTAGAACTAGTTTTTCGACCGATCGTTCCTTTGGCAGCTATATGTTATAGTCATCCGATCCGGCCGTTTGCGACAAATGTGCAGCGTATTTGTAACAGACGACTTCGCGCAAAAATTGGTCGCCATAGCTTTATAACTGACGGAGGAGATGGCATAGAAACAGACGGACGGACAAGGCTAAATCAACTCAGATCGTCATGCTGATCAAGAATGTGGTCGGAAATGCTTCCTCTATGCGTTGCAATTACCCGGACAGTTTTATAATAGCCTCTGCAAGGGTATAAAAAGATTAGAAGAAAGAATATTAGAGATTAGAATATATTTCTGACTAAATGTACTAAAGTCAGAAAGTAGTCTAAACTTAGTAATCAGTTGCATTCAGCAGAGAATTATCAGCAATCTTGAAACGTAAATCAGTAATCGTGACTCGGATTTATCTGCTGAATGCGCCCCATAAATATTTTGGTATGACCCTTAATTCCTCAATTACTCTGGGCACTTTGTATGGAGCAGCAGCTTTACAGCTGATCGACAAAATCAAATCTAAATCGCATTCAGGAATAGCATTGCCATTACACATTTTTAGAAACTCAAGCTGCAAAATTTCAGTACTTTTATTATTATCAAGCAATTGGGAGTTCTATTAAATATAATTAAGCCTGCAGATGACTAAGTGAAGTCCATAAAGTGCTTAGTTTGAGAAAAAAAAACCAAAATGAGTACCAACGAAACTAAAATGTAACCCCCCAAGAGATCAAAATTTAGTTCCCTTTGATCCAAAACTAATACCAAAATGTTCCGAAGTCCATTCTTCTTTGCAGTTATTTCCATTCTTCTATAAATACTCATCTGATATTATTTAAGCCACATATTCCCGCGCGTTTTTAAATTCAGCGCGCTCACAGTGGCGCCATCCAACGGCAGTTGGACTAAGCTATTGCAAAAATAACATCTGTTGCCGTTGTTTCGGCTTGCCATCTTCAAATACTGGTCTGTTAGGGTGCCGCTGTTCTGCCGGACTCAAATACTGGTTACTCGAATAGCGGTTGTCCATATCCGCTCTCGCTCGCTGCGGCAGTCAAAAAAATCTTTGAACGTGTTTGGACGCGCGGAAACGCAGTCGGTTGGTCGGAAAACTCGTTAGAAAAGCCGTGGGAGTCGTCGTCGCGTGTGTTTCCAGAGTGTCAGTGTGTGTGTGTGAAAATAAATAAAAGTTAATTTACAAATAAAAATTAACACCATAAATATGAAGTGATCTTGCAACAAAACAAAGGCAAACAGAGCGCTAGAGAGTGCCAAATTGCAAATGGCTGCATTTCAACGCGGCAGCTACGGCAACAACAACAACACCAGCAGCCACAGAACATAACACAAAGCAGAATGTAAGAAACAGAAAAAAGTAAACACCAGTAGCATAACAAAGCCAAATTAGCTCAACAAACTGTTCAGAAATAAATGGAAATGAAATCGGCCATATAAACTAAAGTGAATTGAGTAATGTTTAGTGCCAAACTACCAACGAAATAAGGCCGCCTTTTTGTGTTTCATTAAGCATTTCGTTTTTATTCTGTTTGTTTGTCTTTCCAATGTTCAACAATAACAAAATCCAAAGCAACAACATAAAACTCAATGCATTTTGTGGCGCTTGCGCCGTAATCTACCTCTGCTTCATACCGCTCTTTTTATGCTCGCTCATTCTCATTCTCGCTCTTCCTCTCTGTACGCTTGCTCAGTGTGTGTGTTTCCGCTTGTTCAAGAGCGAGTGAGAGGGCACTAAATGGCTAGGCTTGTATTTTATGTTTTTATGTTTACGATGTGCAGCGCTGGGAGGGGGCAACCGCTTGAACAATTAAATATTTATTTCATTTCAATACTAGTTATTTAAAGGCAGAAAAACACGTATAATTTTCATAAAAAATAACAAATTTAAGACTTTTTTTTGCATTGAGAACCAAAGCCACAGGCTAAAAGCAACAACAGCAACAATAAACACACACAAGCAACAGCTGTACTCAAAACGAGTTTCCTTGACAACAAACGGTTCAAATTTATATTTTTTCAGTTTGATGTTTTGCACAAGATTTTGCACTATCGGTTTTACGTTACCAAAATGGATTGAAAATTCACATTATTCACTCATAAATAAAAAAAATCATAATAAATTTAGTTTAACTCTTGTTAAACTAACTGTTTGTATGCTTTAGTCAGCTGTATAAAAAATTTAACAAAAATAAACAAAGATAACGATTTAACTACAGATAAAGTCTGTACACTTTCTACATGAAGTTTATAAAATTAAACCTTATTTAATTTTGGTTTAGGAAATTCATGAATTTTATTTTTGACCAAAACTATGTATTTGTTATATAGTATCAAACAATGTAGGAAATAACGATAAATAAAACCTCTGGGAAAATGGCATCGAGCATCTTTTCACCCTCCGGTTCGGTTCGTTACATGGTTTTTGGAGCTAAGTGAATGGCGTTTTCGGTTCGGTTTAGAGGCTCACTCGGAATTTTTTATATATTTTATAAAGGCACGATTCCGTTTTCGAATATTTTAATTTCCTTAGTGAATATGTTACTTTTCGCACTCTTTGAAAATTTTCACAAATTATTTAAGTAGCTCCAAAATTTTTTTAAATATACCTATAGTCGCTAAATGTCGTAGATAATTGAGAATGTCTTACCATAAAGGAATTGGTATACTCAGGAATGTGGTCTTATTAATGGTAAATTGTGTATATTAAGAGGTCTGTCAAAAATTTTATGTTTTAAAATGATGTTATGTCATCCATAGAAGATACTTCAACTTGGTATCTCTAACGATCAGTACGGTCTTTCGAGGTTCATTCCATTTGGTTCGGTCCATTAGATAATTGTAATTTATCCCAAAATTTAAATGAAACTTTTGCCGAGAATCGATGTATCAAGTATTATAGTCAGAAGGTAAGCATTTTACACAGGGATGCAAACCAGTTCAAACCCGGAATTCCGATTTTCAGATTACTGTGAATCGAACCTTGAAACAAAGCTCTTGAGGTATTAAATCTGAACCTAAACCAGTCTCGAACCTAAAATTTCAATTCGGTTCAACAAAAATTATAGTCAAAAAAAAATTGAACCTATTTCCTAGCGACTTCTTTTGTTTTCCTGATGATTCTGGAGAACTGAGTTTTACAATCAGCAGCAAAGTTTTTTGTGAACCCATATATATATATGTTCTGAATTACCATGAGAATCTCAACCCATATTACCCTCTCTTTTTAAAGATCCTCGATTCCAAAGCTTATTGAATGATTCACAAAATAAGAGTTTAACAATACTGTGGAAACATTTTTCGTTTGAAGACTAAGAAATAAGATTTTACTTAGGGTTTGTATCCAGCACTTTGAAATTTTTTTATTTCGTCACAATGATTTAAATAAATGGACACACTTTGTCCATGCTTTGATGATCATGAGCTGTATGAAATTGTTTCGATATATATATAAAGTATTGTGACAAAATAAAAAAAATCTGGGATGCTGGATACATACCAGAACAGTAAATTATAAAATGGACACCCATCCCTCACAGTTTATGTCGTTTTTAGGTCGATTTTTATATAAATTTGTATAAAGCATGAGCTGAACCTAGTTTCGAAGCAAAACCTTGGCCCAAAAACCTTGAACCTAAAAATTCTGAACATTAACCATTGGAAAATTTTGGTTCGAACCCTCAAACCTGAAGTCCCAAATTTGTATGCAGCCCTGATCAAAATACTATTAACTTTTTGGTGAGTTTTTCTTACTAAAATTCGATTTTCAAACCATTGTTGCTTGGTCAGCATATGCATTTATCTTAGGATCCGGTTGGTTCCGACAAATGTGAAGCTTATTTGAATGAAGCGTGTACTAAAAACATGACTTTCCTTATATGGCTTATGTTTTAACTATTGGCATTACAAATTCAGTTTCTCAGACGATGGTATAATAGCAATGTAAATATCTCTAAATATAATCTTCTTTGATGATAAAGAACAGGTAATAAAAGTTATTTTTCGACAACCGACTTTTTTGTGATAGATGTATGACAAATGTATAGGCAGCTTTCTAATAGGATAGTTTATTTTGTATGGGAAAATAGTTGATTGTTAGCTATTAACGCATAACGCACTCTTAGTGTAAATCAGCTTTAAGATTTTCAAACTGAGCACACCTAACAACCAAAGTCATGGGTCATAAAATTTGCCCGGACAAAGTTTACCCTGTTTGTCGCATATTTCTTTAAGACACTGATCCAGTTTCGTCCGATTTTGAATAGATTGAGCTGAAGCAGATACTATTAATAGCTGAATATTAATAACTGACCAAAATGTTTATAACGCATAAAAGGAAGTATCTCCGACCTCATAAAGTACTATAAATATTATTGATCAGCACGATGAGCTGAGTTGATGTAGCCATGCTCGTCTGTCTGTCCTTTCGTATGAACACCTAGATCTCGGAGACTGAGAAGAGCTAGAGGAACCAAATTTTTGTATCGAAATCTGATTTGAAGCGATCGTTTTTCTTTGAAAAGTTCCATTTATATATTTTTTTTATATTTATGAATCATGAGCAAATTTTGAGCGAATACAAATATTTGTTGAATGTTCGTCGATTGCCGTTTCGTCCCACTTAAGAGGCAGAAAATGAACTTAAATTATTGAAAAATAGTACTTAAATTTGTTTTTCAAGCAGTCAGATCTTACAACAAGCGACAATTTCCCATTTTAAGCAAACATTTTTGCTGATTTCACTCCACTTACTTAGGGGTGTATTTCTCAAGAAGTTAATACATAGTTTTCTTGTTTTAATATTTGCCTTAATCTTTAGTTTAGAATAACATTATGTGAATTTCTCCGAATTTTTGAATTTTTCATCCCGAGTAAGGGGCGTATCAAAATCTATAACATACGCTTTCGCTAAAAATTACCAGCTCACTTTTTTTTAGTACTTTCCATTAATTACTTAATTTTTTCTCTTTTCAGCTCTGGCCACAAACAAAAAACCCAACAAAAACAAAATTAAATTATAAAATTAAATATTCTACTCATTGGTTTTTTGTTTTGTTCTTCGGTTTTTGCCTTCATTTATTAAAATAAATCATAAAAAATATATATATCAAAAAAAGTGTGCGTGACGCGCTAAAAGTGAAAGAAATTTAATAAATATTTTTATAATTTGTGCGTGCAAAAAAGTGCTGTTAAAATTAATGGGTCGTGTGTGCTAAATTTTAAATACCATGCAAAAGCAAAAGCTTTAGTTACAAAAAAGTTGAAAACCAAAAATAAAAACAACAAATTCACTGCCTTCCCCCATCCCCACATCCGGAAAGTAGGAAGAACCAGACGGATTTCTGATATATTCGACACGTTGGAGCCCATTTACAAATAATGTCATCAACATGTGGATTAAATATGGTTTTCATGTCGATCATTTTCATCATCATCGTAAATGGTAAGTAAAATTTGAAGAACTGAAAGATAATACAATTGATAATTAATGATAAGCGCCCCAATAGACAACAATAGAAGTGGGCGGGCTGGGTGGTTGTAAGCAGGTTACAAATGACCCATGGACAATAACATTGAAATAAATGCTCAATCAAGCAGAAATTAAGTTAACATTTTCACAAAAGCCGCCGCAACAGCAACAAAAATAATTACACGCACACCCTGGGACCGAGAAGGGAGGAGGTAGCGTACATTTGCGCCACTCTTATAATTTTAGTACCCACTTTGGTAATTATTTGGCTTTGTTCTCCACTCGTCAAGTGCATTTAATCGCTGTGCTGAATGGATGGAGGGCAGCGATATTTTTATAGCTCCGTTTTATTGGAGGATTTAATGGGTCATGTACATTTAACTTAAGTGAACATTTGACAAACGAAATAAAAGCCTTCAATTTTATGGGATTTCACCTCGAAACAAGTTCTAATTAAAACTGTTTATAGCATCAAAAAAAAACAATAATTGTGTTTTTTTTTGCAGAAGTTTTTATTTTGGTTATGACCCAACTAGGTGTCAAGGTCTTCTACTATAACAAGCAGTTGCTTAGCGCTTTTCATCTATGTAGACACAAGTGCACATACATACAGACATGCGACGACATGTGGCTTGTTGTTGATTGCCTGGGTATAAAATTCAAATTCCAACTAATTTGTCAGACTGAACAGCAGCCAGACACAAAGGCAGCTTATTGTCTGGCTGGCTTTTGAGTGAGCGAAACGAAATATCAAATATGAATCATGAAAAATTCAGAAAATTGTTCGTACACTGCATTAGTTGGTTGGTATATTTTGACCCATATAAACGGTGGTGAAGAGAGCTTTTGGTATTGATTGTAGGGTCAGGGTCAGGGTATCCAACTGAAATCGGGCTGTAGCTATTTTTTGCTGGCGGTTACAGTCAGGGGAACATACATAGGTTGCTTGTCCGTTTCCTATACATTTAAAAAAGGCATTCGGCTAATATAAATGCATTGGCTAATACCAAATTTAGTTTCGGTGGGATTCCCTCGTAAGAATATACTGAAAAAATCCCAAATTAATCATCACAAAGATCTACATTAAGAGTTGTTTCAAGTGAATTCAAATAAATTGTCCTTTTTGCCCCAGCAAGTCAGGTTTATGAAAAATTGGTTTCTCGGGGTTTGTTCACATTTGTTGGTCCTGTAGCCACATTTATTAACCTATTGAAACCACATTTGTTTCTATGTAAACTTAGATGAACAACGATCACGAAAACCAAACCCAAAGATTATATTTGATTCCTAAGATACAATTATATTGATTTAAATATAAAAAATGTGAATTTTTCTAACAAAGTTAACTTTTTTCCCCAAGTTAAAGAAATTTGAAAAGATTTCCTTGCCAGTAATTGCTCTACTTGCACTAGTAATAACCGCGAGTCTGGTTAAGCGCCTAGATTTTGGAGAATACAACGCCTACGGCTCTGCTTGTTTGGGGGGATGAATTGGTATACCCTCTTAAGAAGGTAATTCGCTCCTTTTTTTGGGCTTAGGACATGCTTAACTAAGTTTAAAATAATTATAATGAGATTTATGGGGTAATGCAGTTATTATTCTTGTTATCCTTGGTAAAATTATTTCTTAGATAATTTATACTGAAAAGAATAAATTTTTGAACAAATAAATTGCGATTATCATTATTTGAAATTCATTTTTCGAATAAAGCATCATTTTAATTTTATTCGAAAACAAAAATTTTATCTGTAAAATTATTCGTTATCCGTATTTGAATAAAAAAATGCCAACTCTATTCAGAAATTAGCATTGAATCTAGATGCTCGGTTATCGATGCGCAGATACGCTACAAACATCGAATAATATAATCACTACAGAGAAAATTCGATGGGCGATCGACTCATTCGCGATTTACAAATCCCCCGGACTAGATGGAATATTGCCCGTCGTACTATGGACATTTAAGGGTTTAATCGTCTAATGACAACATTCCATTTTTATAGCTTGCTTGAGGTTGGAATAACCCAAGGATAACCCAAAGTACTTGTGACCTGGAGAACAGCATGTGTTCTATGCCTGCCCAAATCAGGTAAAATGCAAGCCTCCCATAATTCAAAAAAATTTGCAAATGGCGAAAACAGCCAAACGAGGTGTCGGGAAGAGCGATTACAATAACACAATAAAAAGAAAGCTTGAGACATTACCAAGTGAAAATTTGTTTTAAACCATCTCTAATCTGCTTATGCTAAGAGAAACTCTTGGGCCAAGCCTCGGAAAGCACTCATCTTGAGGCTGTGTGAATATCGAATGTGCTCGATACCTGCGGACCAGGCATGACCATCGCTGCTTTAAACTGTCATAGTTCCATACCTTATGGAATAAACTCAACTTTTTTGTTTTCAAACTCGCCATAAAATAATATTTTTTCTTAGTTTAGAGAAAAATTCTTGTTTTAAGATAGGTTTTTCTTAAACTTAGAAGGCTCAACCCGAAATCGGATTTTTTTTTCTTAAGTTAAGGGTAATTTTTCTAAAGATTTTCAAAAAGATTTTCTATTCTTGTGAAAAATTGTGCCGAACTAAATATTTGTCTCGTCTTAGTAAAAGCATTTAAATTATTAATTTTAATTTAAATTAGTTTGCTTTCGTTCCGCATTCTTTGTTATTATTTGTTGTGTTTTAAATTCTGTAAACTTGTATCAATTGTTCAATTGCTGTAAAATCTCACTCCTAAAATGTCTCAAAACTTATCCTGGTTCTTATATTGTTTGCACTTTTGGCATTAAATCAAGTGTTTTTTTCATACCAATTAAAAGCCACTCGGGCTAATTTGTTGTCCAGCAGCACATTTTTAAGTTCAACATTACCAAACAGAAGGCGTCGGCGGCGGTGGTCCCAGACTGACTTACCAGCCAACTCCTCTCAGCTAATTAGCAAAGAGAGCCAAAGAAACAAAAACCAAGCCAAACCGGTTTATCCACTTGGCCTGCCCGGCTAATCTGACAACAATAAAGAAGAGGAAGCAAAGCAAAAGCAGAGAAAAATTGCCAAGAGTTTTATGTATTGTTTTATTTTGGAATATAAAGGTCAATGTCTTGGCATAATCTTTAGTCATATATCCAAAGCATAAATGCGCTCTCCCTGTATGCGCCAGTCGGAAGCGCAACAAATACAGAAAAAGTACTTGATAGAGCAACAGTTGCAGATACGAATAAAGATAGAGATACAGATACAAATACTCGTTTTATATTTATCAGGTCTGCTTGCTTGGGTTTTGGGTGCCACTTTTTTTTGCAGGTTTTGTTTTGGTTGGCTTCGAACGGAAACTTTCTTGGAAAACTGGGATGAATCATTCAAGAGTATGCAAAGAGTTTTTTTTTTGCATTACAAAAGATCTCTTTGTTAGGGCAGTGGAAGTGGAAGAAAGGGCTGCAACACAAAGGGAGAGACAGAGTGAGGCTTTATAGGTCATCGGGATAGTATTTAAAGTATAAACGTTGTTTTAACAATAGCTGAAATAATTAAAAACAAAAAATCAAGTTACATTAACTACCTGAGCTCATGCATCTGTGATAATTATATGTCTTAGCTCAAGGTTCACATTCCACAATAATAGAGAACCTTTCGATTCGATTAAGCTGACTCAGTGATGCGTCACCACACTGAAGAATTCTTCTTGCAAATGAAATTTATTTATTTATTAATTTACCTGGAATTGAGAAACAACAACTTAACTTTACTAGCATTTTGCTATAAATCACATATGGGGGAAACTGAGAGCAGAGGCTGAGTGAAGTGGCTTTTGTGAAAATGGCTTGGGCCTAGCAAAACAAAACAAAGGGAATTGCAGAGGAGAACTCTTGCCTCGGCGTTTATACAATTTTCTTTTACTTTATTTGTCGTACGTGCCAAGTGCAAACAAAAATGTAAACAGAAATCAAATAACCAGAGCAGAGCACTAAACTTGGAGAGGAGATCGTGAGCGGAATGCAACTATAGAATGGTGAAAGAATATGTTAAAATATTCAAACACCTTTTTTTCTACTATCAAAAGGTCGAGAATTTTTTGTAATACTTAATGGATGTTCTACATTTATTATACTTGGAGGGCAGATCAGCAATTAAGTCTTTACTAATTGTTTTTCCACTCTCAATTTGTGTTATTTATAGTAGAAATTATCTGACGACCTTGTCTTTGTGTTACTTTGAAAGGCAGTGAAGCTATGATTGCTCATTACTATAAATAAATATATGAGTTGGTTTCTTATACAGTAATGTTCCAAAACCTCCCGATTTCGTCAGAAACAAACACAAACAAAAAAATTAATTCGCTCTATAAAATTCTAAGAATTATTTTAAGTAATTTCTACGAAATGTTTTCGAAATTATAATGTTTTTTATAAACACGCAAATTGAAGTACTGTTTTGTCCTGATATTGTTGTTCTGTCAACTTTGTTGAATTAATTAGTATATTTACTGAAAGAAAGAGAAAAAACTTACGATAATCAATTTCTACCCGCTATAATACCCGCTCTCTCTTGTTTTTGATAACTTCGCTTCTCTTTCCCCATTTCTTACTTCTATCCAAACTTGTTCCATTTAATTAAAATCGGGCGATTGTGCAGGCCACACCATAACTATACTTTTGAGGGATAGGAACCTTTACTTTCATTGACTTGCTGAAAAAAAAATCCACATTAAGGGCGCGCGCACACATGCGGCTGAAAGATGAACTGATGGCAGAACTTAAGGCTGATCTTGATATTTAATCACTCCCTGAGCATGCAATTGGGCACAAAAACCACTGAGTTCGTCTTTAAACTTCAGTTCTAAGCTCAGCTTAGCAGAATCAATCAAGCATGTTTGTTTATTTCGGCTTGCTGACGCTCTAATAAATCGTGCTCGGCCGTCAGTTCATCTTTCAGCCGCATGTGTGCGAGCGCCCTAAGGGCATGCACTTTTCTGCTTAAGACAAAATGCTTCCCACATAGTCGGTACCTCTCGATGTTTGCTAGCGATTCAATCCCATTCTGGGAAATATTTCACCATAGACCTCCATTTATAAAGCTTTTAGGGGCATTGAATTGTAGCTTCGGAAAGCAAAGTATGGTTTTTTAGTACGTGTATAGAATTGTCACATCTGTGCAAAATTGGTAGCGCCAAACGGGGTACGTTCCTTTTCGGAATTTTCCAACGAACTAAAGCCTTCTTTTTAGACGAACTTGTTTTGAAAAGGGTACTTTTCTTGAATTCTTGCCTTAAGATTAATTGCAAAATAAGCGATTTCTTATTGCAGATGTGGAGATTGGCAGATCCAATGTTGTTTAGCACGATGTTTAGCAGTTCTTACTTACCAAAACTGTAAATCATTATTTCCAATCAAATAACCATTACAAATCTTTACATTACAAATCTAATTACTATTACAATTACAATTTATTATTTATTTCGTAACATTCACAATGCTTTGAATAATAGTAATGGGTTTTAAAATTTCAATTATTTATATAAAGAAGAGTGCAGTGTAAATAAAAATAGATGGATGGATGTTAATTGTGCATACATTGCAAGTATGTGCAATGGCACATAAATGTTTGCTTTCATTCATCATAAAGGTCAAATTTAAATTTTTCACACACAGTAATAAGGATAATTTTGTTTTTCAAATTTTATTATGTAATTAGAAGTTGCAGCTTAAATTTGTACAATTATTTTGTATACCAAATAATTAAATTATTTTTTTACCAGAGCTGTAATGTTATTATTACTTCTCTTATCTAATCACATTTCATATCGATAACCAAGATAAATTAGATAATGGCCGTGTTCATCAGCATACATCAAATATCAAACAATAAAAGTCATCTACAAGTAATTATTAGTTAAATTATATATAGTATGCGGTGAAGTCATCGTGTCTATTTTAAATGACAGTTTGAGTTTTTATGTATTTTTTCCCCATTCATTAAATACATGTAATTACTTTTAAAACTGCTTCTGTAATGGGGGATTATTGGTTAATTGTAAATTAATTCTAAAAAGAAATTTCATTTTGTAGTATTAACTAAATACTCGCAGTTCCACGTTATAATTACGATTACTAAGAAATCGTAAAAAAGAATTGCTTTTTAATTATCTGAAAAATGATAATGGTAATGGTAATTGTAGTTTACAGCTCTGTTGGTTACCATTATGGAAATAATTGTAGTGGTTTATAAACATTGAATAACAAAATAATTGTAACTGTAATGGAATAAAGCTTTTTAAATATACCAATAATTGTAAAGGTAACTACGATTAACAGCTCTGGTCCCTACGTTCAATTTGTCCTGCCGCTTACTTTTTTCTATAACGTCTAACGTCTATTTTATTTTTGTATACGTAGAAGAACATAAAAAAACGATAATCCAAAAACCACAGCAATAAACACTTAACAACTAAACACACAAGCATGTATGATGCATCAAAATAATGACTGGACAACTCATCTACGAAAAGTTGATTGAGCTTTATCTGCAACACAGTAATACTCACAATATCACACAACCAGAAACATTCAAACTCGACTGCACATGCATTAGCGCTATAATTACCTTTTGTGTTGTGCAGTTTTTTCTAAATAAAAATAACTTTCTCTATAATAAAAAACCACATGCACACTTGAAAATATTGGCGGCAAAAGTGAACATATGTTTGGCAAGCTCTACTCCAACTATGTGAAGAAACCACAAAATTAGAAAATTTATATTGAAACTTTATACAAATAACCTTTTTTTGGTATGTTTGAGTTCATATTCTTACGAAGAATTAACTCATATTTATAAGAAGTTTTCATTATAAAGTGACTATCCGTTTTCAAAGTCATATATAAACTTGTTACGTACGAGTTACTGAAAGAAAATAAAAGAATAACCAGTTCTAATATTGATGTACATAGATTCCAAATGTTACCTTCCAATTTTAAAGGCCAAGGCTACTTTAGGAGCTGCGTTAATAAAAATGAAAATTCAATTCCATTCCAAAAACGAGAGCGTAAGTTAAAGTCGGCCCTGCCCGACTTCGAAATACCCGTTACTCAGCTCAGCTCGGATAAGTATGCAACATTTTTTTAACTCGGCCATTTATTATCCAATCTTTTGGAAATTTTGTGAGATTGTAGATATTGGCCACATAGACACTGCAAAATCTGAGCTCGATATCTTAAAACATGTGGGAGTTATTCAATATTTTTTATTGCGGGGGCGGGAGGGGGCGTGGCCAAAATTTGAAACAAACTTGATCTGCCTACAGACAATACTAGCTTACGTATAAAATTTGGTTGCTCTAGCTCTTCTAGTCTCTTAGATCTAGGTGTTCATACAGACGGACGGACGGACGGACGGACGGACGGACGGACGGACGGACGGACGGACGGACGGACGGACGGACAGACGGACATGGCTATATCGACTCGGCTGTTGATGCTGATGAAGAATATATATACTTTATGATATCGGAGATGCTTCCTTCTGCCTGTTACATACATTTGCACGACTTTAGTATACCCTTTTTACTCTACGAGTAACGGGTATAATTAACAAATATCTAAACCAAAACCATAGGCTCGACAAGCTTGGGTTTGCTGCACAGATCGAAAAGCTGCTGTGAGTTGTTCAAAATAAATTATACGGACTAGTTATTGGTTCGACTTTGGCAAAAGAGTTTAATAGTTCGTGCTTAATACTTTATCAGGCCCGTTTCCGGCGAACGTTTCAGTATTAAGTCAGTAGAATACCAAATAAATCAATTTTTCTGTTTTTTTAAACGACCCGAAAAGTAGCCCACTTAAATATCTTTGATCGCTTGAGTAAAGCGTTTTTCTGAAAGCAAAAAAAAAAACAAAGTTCAATATTTATGTTAAGGACTAGACGTCGGAATATATGGACTTTTTAATTAAAGATATATTGCAGTGAAAATGAGGGTTAATTCTAATTGAAAAACGTACTTTCAAATAAAAAACTGCTTATTTTAAATATTTTTAGTGCAAAAATAGTCAAAAAATATGCAAAATATAAAAAAGTGTGCAAAATATAAAAAAGTATGTAAATATGTAAAATATTAAAAAAAATAAGCAAAATAAACAAAAAATATGGTAAATATGAAATTGCGACTTAAAACAATTTTTTTTTTAATTAGAATTTGTAGATATGCATTTTCAATAACACATTTGTTAAATGAGACCAATATCAAACTAAGAACTAAATTTCTTGATTTTTAAATAATCTTAGTTCTACTGTCACATACTTGTGCTCATTCTCTAGATAATCAAACTGACCTCATTCTCTAGATGATCTAACTGACCTCATTCTTTCCGTGTATTTTTTCATATCCGAAAAAAGATCCATTCGGCAGTTTATCCTCGACGGATGATGATGTCAAAGGCTATATGATTTAGGTTTTTTCCCCTTAAGGGCCTAGATTTTCTACAGATATGCTATCATATTTCATAAGTGGCACCTATATGACAGCTGCTCTATCAATTTCGTTGTTATTTGAGGAGATGGTCTAAACCCAGTAGGATGGACTTAAGATGATTGGAAGAAGTTTAATGAATTATGACTTTCCAGCTACAAACACAAAAGTACCAAATGTAAAAAAACACCAAGACATATATTCAGTTATAAATAAACTGATCATGTTTACGTTAAGGAACGCTACCCAATCCCTTTTCTTTTTGTGCGACTTTTGATGTGGTTTAGCATTTAAGACATGCCCAAGGTGCAAGGTTTTGTTTATAAGCTCGATTCTCTAGTTAAGATCCCCAGTTGGAGAGTTGTTTATTAAAAGGTGTTTAATTTGTGGTCCAGTTTTTAGGGATACACTAAACTTGGCATTCAAGATTCTTTTAAACCGGCTGCTTGCATCATCAATACGCTGCGTTTTTCATTTCAATTTCAATTCATTTTCTTTTGATCACTGGTTCCATTTGTACCCATTAACCAGCAACACCCCGAAACTGTCAGTGACACTCTCTCACATTTGTTGGTTCGTTTGTTCTCAATCGATATTTTCACGTATGAGTATGATTGACTGGTTGTTCTGTTCTGTACGTTATGTCCTTTTCCATATTTGCTTTTGTATCTGCAAGATACATTTCGCGTTCAATTTTATCTTTCTCCCTTGCTGGCCTGGCAAATGTGTTACAGTCAACACTCGAAATGCATGCCACTGACATTTATTGTTTGTCGAGGGCAGAGTGAAAAAGCACATAACCAAAACAAAAATCGTAACTGACATATATACGGATATATAGAGCTATGGCTTTATAGCTAAATACATAACGCTTTTTCCGCTTGCAGAATAAATCCTTTAAGCTTGCCTGAATATGTCAAGCGCATGGCACTTAAAATTGATGAGTGGCTTTAATAAAAGGGCGTGACTCGTTGTAAATTGCTTCTAGGAGGGACAAAAAGTAGAAGTGAGAAGGTAAGCAGGTAAAGCAGTCGGGGGCGTTGCGGTGTTACACGTGTGCGTGTCGTTATACTTGGCAGGTGGAACCAACAAACAACATTTGACATTTGTGTGTGTGTGTGAGTGTAACTCCCCATTGCAATTTTGTGTTAACATTGCTGGAAGAATTCTAAATCAAATGTGAAATGTGATATTTTTTTTATTGTTTGTCGTTAAGGATGCTTTTGGTGGTGGCAAAGGTAACAGTGGCACTTTGATTATATCTAAAACAGTGTCTGATATGAATTGGAAGGCGGGTGGGATGCCGGGATGCCAGCGAATCAGATTTGCATAAGTAATTTTGAGCAAAATTTCTTCGACTGCGAATCAATATAGAGACTACTACTAAGCCCCACTTATGTCTCCTTAGTTGCGAGTTAATCGTGGCATCTCCTAAATACAGGGAACAATTTCGCAGAACTACTAAATATTCTGGCCACTTCGAACTAGCTCTAAATAATAAAAAAGGGAAAAGAGAGAGAAAGGCAGTCGTTAATGTCGACTCCGCTTGCTTGATTGCTAAATTTGTTAAATGCCTATATGAGTTTGAACTTTGTTTACTCTAACGATAATTTTTGTGCATTGTACCAAATCGACAAGTCTAATAAATGATTAGCTTTCTGTTGTATACAAAGTTGGTTTCATATTCGGAAAATTCCACATAAAAATAAATTAATGGTAGTACGAATGCGGAAAACAGCGTCAAGCCTCATTACTTGATCATGTGAGTTCAATGACACCTGTGTACTGCTTTATGTGATCCATTACTAAATGTATTTAGTTTACCCAAAGACCCTTTTGTCTTAAAAAAATCAGTCGAAGGATTTGTAATTGTTTTAAACGCAGATCAGATGACGAAACCTACTATATTACTCATAAATAAGGGTCCATCTATTGTATACCCAGCCCAACATTTACCCAACAATTAGTATAGTACATTTTTTCACAGACTTTTGAAAATGACCAAGTTTGGTCCAAGGTTCAAACCAAAACCTTCGCTCAAAAATATCAAATCTTTAATTTTCAAATATTAACCATTGAAAAATTTGGTATCGAACCCGCAAAAAAGGCAATCCGTCAACAGTTGTTAGATAATTCGAATAGGTTTACTTTGTTCAAAAACGCTTAAACTATCGATTTCAGAATCAGTGGAATTTGATATACTCAAAACTGTATGCTTCGATTGCCCTAGCGATTGTCATTACGTTTAAGAATATAACTACACAGTGAACACCTATAAAATTTGGTTACTTCTATAACAGCTTAGAGATTTTTTCAATATTTAACTACTTTTACAATTACTTCAACAATTACGCATTAAATTTTCAATTGTTTATGTATTTGTGAGGGAAAATTATGATTTTGTTCCAATGACGAATGCTCAATAAATAAAATGATATTGGCTGGAATCCATTTTGTAAATAAATTTCGATCTTTAAAAACTGTTTTCTGGCCCGTTTACGATGTCACAATGGGTCACGACCTGATCGTGAGCATATCCAGAGTACAGCGCGAGATCATCGTGAGTGAATAAGGGTCAAAAATCGTGTAAATAAGTTATGTAGTATTAAGGAATACTAAAAATTTATTTCTTATTAATACGTATTATCACTAGAAAATGTGCATAAAATTGTATGGTACTTATTTGAATAAAATATAAATAATTAAGAGTTTAACTGTCACGAATTCAATGAAATTGAGTAAAAAGACACCGTTTAAAAAGAGATTAAACTTGTAAATTGGTGAAACCACAAAACTAATATAATTGATGTGTGGGAAAAATGATCAATTTATAAATTACGAAAACTAATGACAATGACCATGTCAATAAGTGTTGTCAACTCTCAGCGTGGCACAAGGACGTTGTGACTCCGGTGCATTCAATTTTTATAGTACGTGAGCCTTCGTGACGCTTCCTTACATCGTGCATGCAAAACGCTTAGAAGATTCCTATTTTGCGACTAATACAAAAAAGTATATAATAAAATAGACTTTGATTTCTGCTATTTTATTAAAGCCGAAGTTTATGTTAAATACGGAAAGTAGTGCATACAAGGTTTGAGCTAAAGAAAGTTTGCTGCAGCAGCGCAGCCTTTTACGGCTATTGCAGAGCAAAATACTTACATATCAGCATCCACTTTCGCAGGTAGACAGAGTATATTACAGTCGTGCTCGATCGACTTTTTGACTTGTCTTGCCTTGTTCTTGCCAGCACATGCTCTCACCCCTTTAACAACCAGTGTCCTCAGCAGGTGGCAACAGAATTGCCTAGGTTACCTGTTTTTTAATGTTGTTTTGAGGGTGTCACTTTGACTTAAACTGAAGCATTAGGTTTGACACTCTTTCAACATATACATAAACTTGTATGTGCATATGAAATTCAATAAGAAAAACCCAAAGCGTATCCCAACTACAACTAAATATATGCCCAAATTGGATTTTATGTGAGAATTATGTTGCCTCATTATGCCAAATGGCCTAAATAACAATCAAAGCTTGCGGCGGGACCCGCTCATATAAGTAAAAGTGAGCGAGAGAGAGCTACGAAAATTTAATTAAATTATTAAAGTAGCGCGGTAAGCCACAGAGCAAAGGCGACGGGAATAACAGAAACAGAAAAACAGAAAAGTAACAGACAAAGAGCATAAAAACTTTTCCTTCTTTCAACCAAGAAAAGATACATTATGCACAGACGCACAGACAAGCAGCTAGCTAGCTACAGATGTGTAGGGGGGAAAAGCTAAGAAAAGGGAAGAATGCCAAAGCACATTTTCGTGTTGGCATTCGCATTCAAGTGCAGGCACACATTCGTTTAGAACATCCCAAATTATGTGCATATTTTCCTCAGCGACTCCCGAGAAACATCTCCAAACAAAAAAGGTAGCCAGCATTTGCTCAGGCGCAACATTAATAAATGTATTTCATTTTCATTGGAAACCAAACTGGCGCCAAATAGTTTCACGTGCAGAGTCAGCGCAACTTTTTCTTTCTACTTTTTTGTTTTCGCACTTCCATAAACAAATAAAAAGTCAAACGCACGAGCAAAAGAACTTTTCAATGTATCTTTGCCATTTTTTGGTGTTGTTGGTATTTTTGGAGGGGAAAAAGCTTTTTGATTGCCTTGAGTTTGGAAGGGTATTTTGAAGGTGCAAAAAAAAACGGTTGAAATTGTAGAATAACATACGAAGAACAGGACATACAACAAAGAGACTTACAAATGAGGAACTGCAAAGGACTGATACTATCAAAATTTAGCAGTATCAGAAACGTATTTAAGATTTAAGAAACATCTCTCCACAAATTCATCCATCTTAATTTCTGCATGTTGATTAAATTTTTCTAAGAGCATTTCATGGTCGTCGATTTCTGAGGCTTTCGGTGGCCCTTTTTTCTTGGCACGCAATTTTGTGTTTTTCCTTTCCGTTTTCTTTTGGGCATCCCAAGGAAGTTGTGCTGATGTTTGCCTCACAGTCAGCCACTTCATTGTTCTGCCCTTCGTCTTTATGCGTTTTTCCACTTTGTCTGTCCCGCAATTTTCTTATTGTTGTTGGGGTTACGGACTGGAGGAGTTGAAGCATTTTGCTGCTTTTATTTTTATTATGTCTGCTTGTGGCTCCTGCGGCTCAAGCCGTCGACATTTTGTGCTGCGCGCTTTTTTGGTCCAAAGTTTATTTTCATTAGTTTTAATGCTGCTCATTATGCTCATCGTTGTCAGCTAGGCAGGAGGCCCCTGTCTAGCTATGTGTATCCGTATTCGTATCCGTATCTGCATCTCTCTGTGTGCGTGTGTGTGTGTGTGTTCCTTCAGGCAAATTTCTCGCACACATCAGACACGGCACACTGATTGCTGCTAATAATTGTTATCGAGACCAACGACGTGGCAACCCCTCAAAAAGGATTGTCCGCGTGGTGGTGAGGAGAACAATTTGGAGAATGTAAAGGTATATTTCAAAGATGTATATATATGTATTAGATATCAGTGAAACCCCATCATGGTTACCAGAGGAATTCCAAGTCAAAGGGGGTAGAATGCTAAAGGCAGGGGAAAAGTTTGTGAAATGGGCTAAATGTGTGCAATCAAAAAGTTGAATAAATTTCAAATTTAAACAAAAGAAGCCCTCTAAAGTTTAAACGAAAAATAATATTAAAAAATAATTAACCTCTTGGAGAAAAATAAAAATAAATTGTGGCAAAAACAAAACTAGGGCAGGAAAATACTTAAATTGTTATAAATTCATTCCCAGCTGTTGATTAATATTAGGCCATTTTTCCACAGAACTTACAATAAACTGACCAGAGCCACTTTGAATCTGTTTTTTAATTTTGCAGAATTTTTAAATCAAGAAAAAATCGACAGCGCAAGCCCTCCCTTATGTAAATTAACAGAGCATTAACATTAATGTTCACAAATTAACGTTAGGTAAGCAGAGAGCGCATGCTGACAGAGCCGAAAATAATGCTACGTATGTTTCTTAACCTTACATATGTATATACCCGTAACAAATAAATAAAATAAATTTTAAATAGCCATCGCTTATGTAAATTAACAGAGCATTAACATTAATGTTCACATATTAACTTTAGGTAAGCAGAGAGCGCATGCTGACAGCGCCGAAAATAATGCTACGTATGTTTCTTAACCTTACATATGTATATACCCGTAACAACAAAATAAAATAAATTTTAAATAGCCATCATATATGTAAATTAACAGAGTTAATAACATTGATGTTAACATTTTTACATTATGTAAACAAACAACGTAAAGCAAAAAATGTGTTACCGACTGCGCCTTTTGGGCGATATTTTTGGGAAATAGCGATAGTTCTATTCTTGCAATTTTGTCATTTTTTTTTACCAGCATTTCGTCCGGTATCTCACCAATAACAGTGTAAAGTTGTCTTTAGGCCTGCACCTGTGGTTGGTTTGTCACTGTACACGAAAGACTTCACGTAGCCCCACAAAAAATCTAGTAGGGTCAAATCTCAAGATCAAAGGACTAAACTAGTGAGGTTTATTGCTTACCTCACTCGCCACTCAATTGGTCCACGGATTGCCGGGCCGTGTGGCACCGTCTTGTTGAAACCACATGTCAAATAAGTCAAATTCTTTCATTTTGGGGAAAAATGTTTTTAGTAAATGAGCGGTACTCTACTCCATTGACTGTTGTGTGGCGATTTTCATAATTCTTAAACATTTACGGCCCAATGATGCCATTGGAGAACAAACTGCACTAAAACAGTGAATTTTTCAGGTTGCATTGGCAGCTTTTGAACTGCCTCTGGCTGCTCTGCTTGATCACTAACTTATAAGGCCAAAAATGAGTTTAGTTTACCTTCATTCAACTTTCCTAAGGCCCATTCAGCAGCTTTTGCGAATATCACTAGCTGAGAACGTCGGTAAATTGGCATGTCCAATCTTTATTGGATCTGGCCGATACAACACAAATATTTGGTTCGTTATGCACTCTCCGCACATGGGACGGTAATTTAATGTACAATAAAGTAAACCTTATGCTTTATTTGGTCACAACTGCTTGACGACCATATATTGCGAATCACATTTATGTTTAAGCAAAAATTTAGATAACAAATTACAATACTTTGCAATGTTTGCCCTGTTTGATTGTTAGTCTATTTATGGAGAAATGGCAAACCTTACTGAGCATTTTTGGAATTCTCACATGTTACGAATGAACGAATTAAAAAACTTTAACTGAAAAACCAAACAGCATAGAAATCAAACTCTTTATAATGCTAAAAGAGATAATTTGTAGGCTTTTTGATTACTTTATTAAAAAATGTAGATTTTTTTCTTACTCAAAAAAATAATGATAATAATTAATTAATTTTTTAATCATTTGGGTTCCTCAAAACGTTTGGAAAAGTAGGTTTTAGACTGGGAACATTTTAACAAAATTAATTGCAGTAGAGCCATGGCTTAAGAGGACTGCGCTGCAATTGGCTTCCAGGATACTTCTTAAAAAATTGTTAATTTTTTCTAAGGCCCTAAAACAGAAAACATAACCTTTTACTGGTAACTATATACCATTAATGTGCAGTTTTGTTTTTTTTACGTTTTTAATTCATTTTACGTGGTTTTATCCAGCCTTGTGTGATTAATTTTTTTTCCCTGATTTAATTGCCCTCAGTTCGTGGTGCTTTAAACTCAACAGAATTTTGCAATCCAATGCTGACATTCACTTACTTGAGGAAGAAAAGCACAAAGTCCCCCTACTCATTCGGTTAATCCCGTCTTTGGATAAAGTTCTCTCTGACTTTACCTTACCTTCTTTAAACAACTTTCATCAAGTCAAAGCAAACATTCTTAAATGAACAAAGTGCCTGTCAAATGGTCCACCCCCATTTTCTGGTTGCCACCTCCACAGAAATGTTTATTTGATTTACATAAAATTGATTAACGAGCGACCATCAACCCAAAATGCCAAGCGCGCTAAAGTAAAAGGGTTAAAAAGAATGAAATTTATTATTATATTTATAAACGAAATTTCATAGAAATTTCTAACTGATTAAATCAGCTGTTCCAGCAAATTAAACACAGACCAAACGACGGCAGCGACTACAATTTCGTTCTGATTAAATTTGCTGGCTTGGCACTTTGACCAAGTTATAAATTTGTGGGTGTCGAGTATTATGAAATGTGAGCCGTCGCGGTTCGGTCTCATGTGTCTCTCTGCTCTGGTGTGTGACTTAAATGCTTTACACACAACGGCCACACATGTTCCAAGGCCAGGAAAAGTCAGTTCAGGCAGCGGACGGGGACGAGGGCAGGGCCTTAACAATTTCAGCTACTACCCCTACGTTCGTTTCGTCTCTGTATGATGGTTGTTTGTTGTGGTTTCGAGTTTCCGGTTTTCATTTGAATTTCGATTTTGTTTTTTTTTTTTCGATTTTGTTTTTTTTTTTCGATTTTTCTTCTTTTTTTTTTGCCTATGGAAAATCCAAGTCAATGACAGGCCTCTAAGCGCTGACGCTTTGGCAATTAGTGGTGAAAAAAGTTGTGAAGGAATCCATTTAGATGGAGAACGAGGGTTGTTTCATTAGAACAACATTAAAGGAGGTATTTTGTGTTCAGAAATTTTGATCAACTTTTACAAAAAAGGTTGTTTCGAACTAATTGTTAATTTTATTAATTTTTATCCTTATCTTTGTCTTTTCGTTGTTTTATTGTAAATATTTAACTTAACATCTCAATCCTTTTTCTCGACCCAATTATAATTATCTACAAGCACCAAGCAAATGTACAAAAACTCCCCCTTAGTAACATTTCAACCTACCCCCTGTTCATGTGTGAGATGCATTTCAATTTGTTGATTTATAAAAGCCATCCTCGCTCCTCCTACCGCCGCTGGGGCTGGACGCCATTCTTCATTTCCCAAGCCAATTTTTGCCATAGTCACGTTTGCCGTTTGCTTTTTTCCCCAACTGACGGCTGTTTTTATTATTTGCATTTCGTTTCGATTTTAAAATATACATATAGCTTTCTATATTTGCAGTCTTTTAATAAATTGACAGACTTATTTGTTGATATTTTACATAAATTTTTATTCTCATTTTATGGAAGGGAGTTTTGATATTTGTTTGCTGCGTGCATTGCATTTTTAAATATTTGCTGTGTGTGTGTGTGTCTATTTTTTTTTGACTACACATAAAATGACCAAAAATTCTTAGTACATTGCAATATATTTTTCGTATCTATTTGGTAGCGTAAATCAACAGAAAAACCAAACGAAAATAAATATAGAGGCCATTAAAAGTATTAAATGTGTGTGAGATATTTGGACAAAATAAATAAGGGTTGATTTTTAACTAAGAAATATTGAACTCTGGAGACTGGCTTGTGGATGGTATTCATATTTTGCACCTAATCTTTTCCTACTGTGGGCTTTTTTAGGTCAACGGCAAAGTATTTTATGAGTTATTGCATACAAATTTATGGAAATGAAACCTTTTTCAATATGGTCGGTTTTGGTTGCCCGGTAACAGAGTGTATAAGTGGTTTTTTAGTGGGTCCAGGACGTCCAACTGAAATGATCAATCACATAGACTCAAGTACTTAAGATCAGAGATGCTGAACTGAATCACGTAGTCAACGGCCGGTCCTTGCGAATACGTTAAACCGAACCGAAAACCTAAAATAAAACGGTTTGGTTCAGTTCACTGACGAGTTTAAAGACATAAAAAGCTTACCTTCAGACAATGAATTTAATCGATTCAGATAACGATTTCCCGAATTTTGGTAACATAAAATTTCACCTTTCGACAGAATTGATCCTTGGCCATAACGGAATGAAACCCTTAAGTTTGACCACCGACTACTTAATATACTTGGCAAAAGACTGCATTCCCTCCTTGGCAGCTGTCAATCACTGCTTCAAAATGATATGAATGTTCAAATCGTTGAAACACTTCAATTTCACACACATTTTCGATGATATTGAAACCAAAAGAACCCAAAACAAAGAAATAAGGTTGCATCCTGATCCCTATTCTTACATATTTTTAGCACTTGAGCGGTTTGTATTGTGGCATTAGCATATTGCAATGCCTAAGGTGATCTCAATAAGTCAGAAAAGTATAACAATTACATTTAGAGTAGCTTTTTATATCAAACAGTGTTTATTTTAAATAAAACGATAAGCCAGAATGGAAAAGGAATCCCCTCACGGCTTGTATTGTATAACCATCTGTTCCAATTGATTTACTACTATTTCGTATTCCAAGTCATGTGATTTTGAACAAAAATTGAATTAACAACGTACGTCGATAAACCGTTTGTGTTTTAAATCTCTTCAGGCAAGACACTTGTGCCTTTTTAGACGAATTTTAAAGCATTTACCACTCAATGAATAGCTTGTAAATTTAGAAAATTTGTATAAATATTTATTTATTTATATGGCTAGAGCCCAGAGCCCAGTGCTACAAGTTTATACTTATATTTTATGCACTAGTCACAAAACTAGTCAAATCGTCAATTTTAATTCGATTTTTTAAATTTTGATTGATTTTTGACCACAAAATTTCTTTTATTTTTTCGACAAAAAATTCTTATTAAGACTGCGCTGTAATACAATTTCAAAATATTTTCTCCTTTCATAAATAAGTGATTTATATGGCCTTTTTCCGAACTCCGAATCGGTTTTCATGTAACGAAGAAGAATTCAAATTTAACAATGACATACAGATGTGGCCGGTTGTGGTGCAGCGGGTAGTGTGTGTGTCTGCTGTGCAAGAGGTCGTGGATTTGATCCCGCCTCGGGACATCTAATAAAAAGGTTTTTTGTATTCGAAATCTTACACTTCATCGGCTATTGGCGCCCGCTTTGAACTAACTAACCATGAACAAAACATATTTACGGTTACTAGATAAGGTCTTAAGAAAATTGAATTTGTTTGAGCAGTTATACACTGTCTAGCATGGTAGAGAACGAGAATAAAAACATGCGCAACCTGCTTTAGGCTTGGAAACAACAACGAATGCGGACGATGCATATAGGCTGCGAGCATGTCGAGCTTAAAGCTTAAAATTCTCATCCAGATTCATGGATTTGCTTACGAGTCCTCATTTTCCTACCTTCTTACCTTTTTTGCTTCCTCACAAAGGTAAAAGACATTAAATTGCCAGACGAAATAAACAAGCTTCATCTGATTTGCACAGTATCCCTTTTGCTATTCGTATATGGAACCAATTACCTAGCGATTTCAAAATAACTCAAATAGTTGATTCTAAATATTTTTAGTTTTAATTATACATCAAATGAAAATGATAAAATCAAAAAAGAAATTGAATGGATGGAAATAAGTAAAGTAATGTAGGCGCATTTTCCTTAAAGACAAGGGTAAGATCATTTTGTTAGTAACCATCTATTTGAAAATGTCTTTTTAGTTGGGTTTGTAAAGAACCAGTCGTTTTGAAACTGAATTTATGTTTTCATTTATTTTCCATGCCGAATTTTAGAGTTGCAAACATTCACACACACACACAAATAATATGCTTTTCCATTTGCCTAAAGCCATTTGTGATTGTGTGGGATGAGTTAATGTTAATGTGTGTGTTTGCGCGTATTGCGTATGCCTTTTGGCCGGCGGCAAGTTTTCATGTCTCGATTGTTGTGCAATTTGCTGTGATGTGATTTTTCAAGTACAGATCTAAATGTTGCCCTGACCAAAGCAATTTGCATGTGAAACGAGGCTGACGATGATGATGTTGTTAATGTTGATGGTGGTTAACTCTACGCACTTTCGCAGGAAATGTCAGTCAGGTCCGAAACCTCCAGCACCCACGACCCCTTTTTCTTTTGCTCTGCTACATAAATCACATTTAAATGAACTGAAGCGTGCTGACTTTATGGCTCTGACTCCGCAATTGTTTGGTAATCGTTTTGACCAAATATTTCATAAAAATATTAAAAAACTGGAAAAAGTGAAATGGTTTTGCCGGTATTTTATGCCATTGTTTGAGTGGAATTTTCTTTTTCTGCTGCGCCGCCTATTTTATTCAATTTCTACTTTTTTGCATTGTTTTTCGCAAACACACACACACACACTCACAAACTGAGAGATAGATAGAGCCAGAGAGATAGACACAATGCCACCACCGAATCCGATTTGTGCGGATTTATGTTTTAAGCCAACTTTATTTATATACATATATTTTTTGGCGTTGGCCGTCTGACAAATTTTTAAATAAATGAAATGAGACAGGAAGCCAAAAATAAAATCGTGCAATTATAATTTGACTGTAGATAAGACTGGTTTGCAGCGAGGCGCATGACCAGACATTCCCTTCCAAACAATGGAAACAGTAGAGCACCAGATAATAGAAGTCTAGATACCCTTTTCTTATTGAGAAATATAAATTTCATTTCTGGATTTCATAACCAACCGTATTGTTGTTAAGCTGAAAACCCTCTGATTTTTCGATTTGGTTATTCGGCTTAAGAATTCGATTGTTAATTGTAACAAGCCCACATGTTGTTTCCATATTTTTCCCAATTTGTTGGTCAATTCATTCTAATCAAAAGCCTTAACTTTCGGTCAAATATTTTCACCATGTCTGGTCAAGAGTTTGCATCTCCTATTTTCTTTTTTATTATTCTGGTTTGCTTTTCTGTTGTAGTTCATGACCCAAAATGCTGGTCAAGCTTGCAAGCTATAAGAGTTTCTGTTTTATTTATTGTTGTTGGTGCCTATGATTTTCATTTTCATTTTGCTGCCATACAATCAGTCTGGTTGAGTGCGTGTCTATGATTTGGCAAAAGGAAACTAGGTAAAAACATTTTGTCTGTTTGCTAAATGAAGTTTTTTGGTTTTCTGTTTTGTTTTCTATGTATTTTGCATTATGTGGTAATTATGTGTGTGTGCCTGGCCAAAATTTCGACATCATGGAAATTTAATTGAATTATGTTTTTGTTTGTGCAATATGAGAATGAAGCGTCTGTTGCTGAAACGACGCTCTCTTCGAAATGTTACACTGTGCAGGGTCCATGCTTTTGTGTGTAATTTCTTCTTCTTAATTTGGTTGATTTTATGTGGTTGATGAATGAGGCTCTGAGTTTTCAAGTGGCTGAAATTAATACTTTGCTTATTTAGGGGTTAATTTAAGGGATGGCCAGCTACATCACAATCAAGCCAAAAAAAGGGGTTGCAAGTGATTTTTAATCCGATTTCCAAAAATGCCAAAAATTTCCGTTAAATATATAATGTCAACCTGCAATACAAACTCCGCTTCCCAAGCAAAATTGTTGGCAGACACACACACACACAACATATGGCACCAGAGGAGAATGGGTGGAGCTGGAGTGGAGGGGGTTACATTATTGCACCATGCACAAAGCTTTAAACATTTATTACTTAATACAATTTTATTTTCCACACCATTTGTGCAATGTGTGTGCGAGCTACTTTGCTCTGTTGCCATTGTTGGTCTGGTCTGGTCTGGCGTGGCCCGGTTGCAAGCGACAATGAGAAAACCGTCCCAAGAGCAGACCGCAAAAACGACATCGTACATACACGAAAATGTTCCGTCGACAACTCTTGTTTAATTTTCACATTAAACACATTTTATGGTAGACTTTGCCAGGACGGGGGAGCCATTTTAATGACTTGACCATGTTAATGATGATTATGGAATTTTAACAATTATTATTAATGATGATATGTTTGTTACGCATTTGCTGCTTTAATTATAATTAAACCTTTCTTGTGTGGCTGCTGAAACGATCATGATTAGTCAAATTGCATTACCGCCCTCTACCTGGCCCTTGCACATCATTCTAATTTAAATGTGAATGCACTTCTGGAAAGGCTGTCAGACAGAAGGCAAAGAAAAAAAAGTGAAATGATGTAGGAAATTGCTTGTCGCCTCTCAAGCGTTAAGATGTTGTATACATATGTTTTTATATATAGAATTTTGCAGGGTATTAAAGAGTGTTACTGATATGAGTTAGGGCCAACATAGAGAAAAGAGTCATTGTAAATCTATTAAAGCTTTAAAGAAAGAGAATTATAAAAGGCTTTCTCTACAGAATTATCTAATTTAAGATATATAATATTTAAAATCAAATTAATTTTGTGCATTAACCAAATATTTAATAAGTATTGCAATTGATTTTATGAATTTTATATTAAAATTTAGACATTTCTTTAGAGACAGTTTCTCCCAAAGCCTCCTTCTCTTTTGTAAAAATTTAATTTATTTTACAATTGCTACTTGACACAAATCATTTTGGGCCATAACCAATCATTGAAATTGTATACTATTCTTATATGATGCCATTGTATTTTCATATTTATAAGGGTTCTAAGCCATTAAAAGTTACGAAAAACGTGTTCCTATCAAAGCTGTCTACAGATACAGAACCGAACCTGGAAGAATCGGTTTGGTTTGTATAAAGCATGAACCATTTTGGAAAAGGTACACCTATTTTTATACTCTGTACCGAAGGTACATAGAGTATTATAAGTTTGTGCAAAAATATGTAACATCCAGAAGGAAGCATCTCCGACCCCATAGTATATATATTCTTGATCAGCATCAACAGCCGAGTCGATATAGCCATGTCCGTCTGTCCGTCCGTCCGTCCGTCTGTCCGTCTGTCTGTCCGTATGAACGCACAGATCTCAGAGATGGTAAGAGATAGAGGTTTGACGTGTATGGGACATATGCTTCTTATGTCTGCAGGCAGATCAAGTTTATTTTAAATTTTGGCCACGCCCCCTCCCGCCCCCGCAATTCAGAAAAAACATCATATCTCCCACAGGACATATTTAGTTATTAGAATAACTTATCGATCCGCCAAAGGAATGAAGAAGATCGGATGAACGGTTTTCGAATTATGATCAAAAGACAAAATTTCTTGGTACAGAGTATGTTATAGTCGGGCTTGACCGACTTTCTTTCTTGTTTTATAAGATCCTTCTCTTCATGATTACGGAACAAATGATTTTTTAAAAACTATATCATAGTCAAGTATAAAGGTGTTCCAGGAGATAAATAAAGCTACAGTGAATTCGCAATTCTAACCAAGCATGCTTCTATACATATGTAGAAGGTAAATCCTAATATACCATTAAAAACCCCGACTATATCGCTATTAAGGACTACAATCAGCAAGATGTTATATTCAATAATTATTCATTGACATATCAAAAGGTTTTAATTAGAAACGTCCTCCTTGCCAAAAATAAAGCTGAGAATGTCTTTATCTTAAAATTCGCTCAGTTGGCTTGTCACTTGACTTGAAATCTAATAAAAATTGATTGCATACCGATGGGCGGTGTAAAATATGTTCAATTATAGCACATGTATTCAAAACTGTATATCTTTGCTTATAAGATTGTTTTGGAATAGGTTATATTAAAATTAAGAAATAATACTTTAAGATATTACCAAGGGGAGCCAAATCGAACTAAAACTATCCCTACAAAGTTTTCATAAAAAATGTTCAAAATAGCTATTGATAAAAATTTAATAAGGCGGCAGGAAGACTATACGGATTCTTCTACGATCTTTTCCAAATCAAAGTTAACTGCCATTTTTTTTTTGTCTCAGGCAAAAAATATTAATAAAAAGGCCGTATTGCCTCAGTGTAAGCACTATATTACCTACTACACTTAGAGTAATCTTAGAGGTTTGCAGCCATAATAATGGATTATCCGGCTCGGATTTTTTTTTGGCAACTCTGTTCTGAAAAGTGTTCAGTTCACTAAACACAGTCGAACTTCTTTATAACATGCTTCTGTACAATGAAGTTTGCTTTAAGGTGAATTAATTTCCAGAACACTGGAGTTTCGTTAAATTTTCAATCAATTCAATATTATTTTATTAAACGAAGCTTATTTTTGTCCCCTTGACATTCGTCAAATAGAAGTCACTTTTTTTTTATAATTTTCTGAAGAAAAGTAGTTGAATAGAACTTCATCGGGGCATTTTAATTGCTTCGTAGTACTTCATATAAATATAATCACTTTGTTTTTTCTTGGATGCACATGAGTTATTCCAAACTGTTTCTATTTTTATGAAGTATGTAAGTTTTATCGGTTTTGGTATATTAATGATATTTGTAATGGTTTTGTGGCCGGTTCAGGTGCAGCGGGTATCATGTAGCTGCTCTGCAAGAGATTTGTTGGTTTGATCACGCCTTGGTACGCCTATGGTCTTTAAAAACTTTCGCACCCGTTCACCTTCTCCAGCTATTGGCGGCAGCTTTGAAATAACTAGCCAGGAAAAAGCTTCTCGAGCTTTGCCGTTTGGATTCGTTGTTAAACTATCCCTGATTGGTAGCTGATAATTAACGTGTTCAGCAGAATAACTTGCTTCCAGATAAATTAAAAATATCTACTTTTTAACAGCTACATTTGGCTGAGCTTTTGGATTGATAAACACTTATCACCTTTTGGCCACTTGCTTAACAGAGTGTCAGCAATTCCGGCATACTCAACCATTTAACTCCTAACTGATTGTCCTTGCCCTATTCATCTGGCTAGGCAAGAAATGCATATTTTGTAAGAAAAGAAAATCTGAGCAAAAAAAAACAACTTGATTCAATTACTTAGCGACATTCACTTGAAGGCAGCAGTTAAAATTAATGGGGGCTTGAGTGCACACGCAGGATTTACTAGTAATTTACTGCTCACACACAGCACACACAGGCATACTACTAACTAATGCCAGGGCAACTTTTTGCATACCACTTTGACATTTTACTGCAGCTTTTGTATGCAGTTTGCCGGTTCTGAGGTTGGTTGGATGGCGCTGGGTTAATGTGCCTGCAGCTGAAAATTCTGCTCTGACAGGAAAAGACAAAAGACAGTCGCCTCGCCTCGACTCGGCTACTGCTGCTGACGTAGCAGCCAGTCACCATTCTCATCTCACCCATTGAAAAAATCTAATGAATTAAAATCTGAAATGAATTAGTTTTTTCTCAGCTACACAGATTTTATGGCCGCTGGCAGTTTGTTGTGTGTGAGTGTGTGCGAGAGTGGGTAGAGTTTTTGTATGTGCTGGTGTGTGTAAAGATCAAAGGAAAATTCCTAATGAAAAGACAGACATAAAAAAGGAACCCCTGGCAAAAGTGACCAGACAAGAATAAAACGGTAATTGGGATGCCACATCTAGGTGGGCCGTCTAGGTAAAATGAAATATTTGGCTGTAAAACCAATAATGAATTTTTATTAGAAAATATGCTTCGATAAAACCTTCAAGAGCAGGAACGGGATGATTAAAGTCATATATGTATAAAAATTGTTTTTTGTTAGTGTGCTTGAAATCTTGAATACGACTGGACCAAATTGCATACTTCCTACTGGTGGTTTGTTCGTAATTGCTACTCGTAAGTTTATAGATTCATGGGCAAGTTTTATATAACTGGCTGGATCGCTGTAGCCGCATCCGTAGATTAAAAACACAGATAAACTCGGCGTAGTGCCAACCCGAGCTGCAGCAAATGTTACACGAACACAATGAGCTCATCAGAACTGCTAACGACTCCGATGAAACAAACGGACAAGCGACAAAACACCTCCAGTTAGTGAACTATCAAATGTTCTTGTTGGTGATCATTTTGAGTTGCTTGATATGGAATTGACGAAATTTTCATATAAGCTTAATGAACATGAAGACGGGTAAACAGGAGGTGCAGATCGAACAGACCAACTAATGGCGAAATTCTAAAAATTGGAAAAAGTGACAAATGTATAAGGATCGAAAAGGATCGATCGGAAAGATTTGTTTAAAAAGCCAGAAAACATAATATATCCATGATTTTCAATCATCAGAGGCCTGCAAAGAGCTTAAAATTTTCGATCAAACTCGTGCATTTACTGGGCTCGCTAGTGCTCGACACACACAACATGTGATCGCTTGCACAAAAATCAGAACGAGCATGCGGTGTCTTTCGCACAAGTAATAATAGAACAAGCTCGTTGAAGCTTTACCGAAGATTTTAATCAAGCCCGCTGCAGAATGAGCGCTAGCGAGCCTTACGCCAAATAGCTTGATCGAGCTAAACGAGCCCCGTGTGCTGAGTTCACCCATTAGAAATAAGTTGTTTCGCAATTCTAGCAATGATGAATAATTGATGAATGAATTTGATTGGGGAAATATAATATATAAAATACTTAGTGCAAAAATAATACAAATAAGTAAATAATGAAGTAAAGGAGCAAGAAAATGCAATACAAGATATTATAAAACAAATATTTATTATGCAATTGCAGAAAACACGAATTAAGTAAAGTAAAATGTGCTTCAAATGTGCTAAACTAAAATAAAGGTCGTACTAAACTTATAGAATCAAGAGAAGCTAAAAATGACTTTGCAGCCAGAGCTAAGCTAAATCTTTTTATGGTGAGGCGGCTTTCAAAGGAATTCTGAGTAGGTAGCGTACTTTTCATACAGCTTTTCAAATATTTTTGTACACTTGTATGATGTCTCATTTGAGAAATTTAAATATCAGTTAAGTGAAAACACAGCTTAATTAGCAAACCAACGTTCAACTGCTTGCCTTGTCGCAAAAATTGCATGTTAATCAATTTTTTTTATGTGACAGCCATAGAGGTTTGACCTGTGAATTGTTTGAAAACTGCTGATTAAATTAATATTTGAAAATGTTTCACCTATTTCTAATAATCTCGCTTTAACGGAGTCCAATTTATACACATTCTCAAACCTAACTGCCTGCAATTTTTCCAAGTTGTTTACACCGCCCATATACCATTTATTCTTAATAACTAACCATAATAATTTGTGCAATTTGCAATTGCAAATTCTTGACAACGCTTGGCGCATTGATAATTCCTCCCAGCAACAAACATTTAAAGTCAATTACTCGTTTATAACACTTAATTCAAGTCACCGCCCACGCAAAACGCTGTCTGCGTGCATCCACCTCTCTGGGTGGTGCGAAAATAATAACCAATAATTATATTATTTAATGTTCATTTTGCACACTGCAGCCAGAAACAGCAAATGTGCAACAAAACAATAATATACTTTTCCGCACATAACATAAAAAATGTAGAGATTTCACATTTTGGCTTTGTTGCAATTATAACGAAATTCCTGTTATGATTTGGTGTTTGTGTGCGTAAAATGCGAATTCAAATTTTTAGCGTTAATTAGACGTGACTGCAAACAAGCCAAACAAAACTCTGCAATGTAAAACAAAATTAACAAAATGCAAAAACAAATGGTTGCACAACTTTCAAATGAATTTATTTGTGCATAAAAATGCATTTTATTGAAAACACAATATTTAAATGTGCATGGGAATTTTAATGAGGCTCTGGGAATTCTAATGGAATTGGGTTTTGTGGCCAGGTGGGTAGGTAGGTAATTATTTGCGTTTTGGGGTGTGTCTGCAATGAAATGAATAAAATGTGGTTGAGTTGGATTTTCATCAGGAATATCTGAAATGCAAAAATAGAAATAGCCCGGACATTCTTAGCCAATCGATTTAACTTGAAATCAAGTTTTTCAATATTCTAAATTGCATATTTTGCAAACATTTCTACCACAATTCATATGGTCACTAGAAATACAAGCTTTTTCGTTTTAGTTTCAATGGAATTTCCACCTTTTTTGTGCACATTTTGTGACATTTCTTTTTAGTGCTGCTGCTTTTAACCCTGCATTTGGACAAGCGTCAAGTTAGCATTAAATTTGTTTTATTTTTTTGCACGAGATAAATGCACATTTGAATGTTGACAGGCGCTTGAACGGATTAAGGTTGCAAATGGATAAAAAAAACGAAGAGTGTTGGACTCTTAAAGCTAAACATTTAAATTAAATTGCTCTACAATTTTATATTAATAATAAGAAACTATAATAATAAAATTGGAAAACTAAAAAAAAAGAGATGGCTAAGCTAACTTCGCCAGTCCCAAGTTTAAATATCCAAGCAAGTCCGCTTTTTAATATTCTGTTTTTCAACAAATTTTGGACGATTATAAGAACGCTATCAAAGAAGAGTTTATATATATTTTTTATTTATAGACCCACTTTCCGATGATTCGGTCCTAAGGGAGCCATACGATACAGTCATCCGATTTTGTACATATTTTGCAGATACCTTTAAAAGTATATCAAATTCATAATGACCCAACTTAGGAGCGCCATCACTAAAAATCTAAAACTTTTCCTTACTAAGACACATTTTTCGAAAGATCGTTCGTGTGTCAACTACATGCTAAAGTCATTCGATTTTGTCCATACTTTGAAAAACTATGTAAAAGCAATTAAAAGCTCAAAAACTGAATTTCAAGACCGTACCAATAAAAACAAATAAGTTTTGCTTACTAAGACTATTTTGTAAGACCTATCGTCTTTAGGATAGCTAAGCGAAATAGTTATCCGATTTTCATCAACTTAGTTGCATTAGGAGAAAGCATAAAAAACTAATAAACGACGAAGTTTCCGTTGCAAACATAAACGTTTTTATTCACTATGCTTGTATGTTATATTCATCATATCAGCTGCGTGCAGTAAAGAGAAAAAGAAGACAACTAAAACTTAATCGACCAACCTCTTTGCCCTGATCAGGACTAGCTATATAAATAGTTTTTGGACTCGGAAGTGAAGGTTTCTATGCGTTGCAAACTTCTGGGCCAAATTATAATAGGATTTGCAATAGTATAAAAATAAAGAAAATGTGGGAAAAGAGGTAAAAATATGTGAGAGAAAAAAAAATGCACGTATGAGTGAGTGTGTGTGTAAACATTCAGGTTATTTCGGAGTGCCCAGACACTAAACTACAACGCCTTTAGTTGTTTCCCTGCAGTTCTACAGTTCTGTAGTACTGAATTTTTCAGGGTTAATTCAGACCAGAGCAGTAGGAATAACTAAATTTCATGCCTGAATTCAGGCATGTCTCAGTAATTCCCATGAAACTCACCCATAAGTAGTTCAGCACTAATATAATGCCTAAAATCAGCTAAGGTCATGACGTAGTGGGACAAGTCTGTGTTAAATTTATGGCTGAGAGACTTACATAAAGAATGCCATGAATTCAGTACCCTTCCACTTCAGGGCTGACACAGCTGTGTTTCAGGTGTGAGCCAAACTGAAGGGTTAATATGAAAACGAAGGGGGTAAAATCTAAATAAAATTAAACGGGGTTTCGTTGGGTTATCATAGGATTTCATATCTGGCAATAGCTTTCCAATCTGGAAAGGGGTTCTGACTTCTGGATGGGGTAAAACTAAAAAATTACAAGTAAGAAAGTTTTCATTTTCCACAGAAAGTGTTAAGGTGTGTTAAGTGCTGCCCATCATAAATGATTGTTTTCCGTATAACTCGATATTTTCAAATAAATACTCTTTTTCCCATTTTCCGACCGATCGTTCGTATGGGAGCTATATGATATATGAATCAGATTTGGACAAAAACTTGTAGAATTATGTAAAAGCACGAGAAACAAACAAATACAAACAAATAGGATTATAAAAAAACATATAAAACCTACGATTACAAAGTTTGGAGACGTTTCCATTAAAAAGAAAAAAGTTTTTCAATACTAAAACTAGTTTTCCGACCGATTGTTCCTATGGGAGCTATGAGATATAGTCATCGGATCCGGTCGGTTCCGACATATTAGTAGTGTGCAGCAAAAAGAAGACTCTGTGCAAAATTTCAGCTCGATAGCTTTAAAACTGAGAGACTAGTTCGCGTAGAAACAGACATACAGACAGACGGACAGACGGACGGACAAAGCTCAATCGACTCAGCTCGTCACCCTGATCAAGAATATATATGGTTTATGGGGTCGGAAATGAATATTTCTATGCGTTGCAAACTTCTGGGCAAAATTATAATACCCTTTGCAAGGGTATAAATATATAAGTGATAGAAATGACAGTATTAAGATAAAGTTATGCAGGGTGCTTTGTTTACATCCATCACACTTTTACTTGCAATATTATGTAAATTAAACTTACCTTTTACACAATTTCGTACCTCAAGTAACACAAAATATACAAAATAGTTCCTAGGAACCAGAAACATAGCCTTCTCCACATGTACAAAAAGTATTCTATCTGGAATTCATCAGAGAGTTTTATCCTTTTAAATGTTTATTACTCTATGATACTCAAACTCTTAGAAATTATACAAAGTATCAAAGGAAACATTTCTTTTTTTATTGGCTTTGATGTAATATATTTTGTTTTAGAAACCAATATTTAACCAAACCGATTTATTTCGAGTGCGTGTGATTATTCGTTTGACCTTATATTGCTTTATTTTCGAGAATTTTCCAATGCTGAATTACCATCTCAACAGCTCGAATACAACTTGTGTTCACTCACTCTTTCTCTGCCTCCTCCTCCTCCTCTTTGCGTTCTTTAAAATTGCATTTTGAGCAAGTGGTTAAACTTTTATTTCATTTCATGGCTGCCAGACCAAAAATTGCTGCATTTGATGTTGTTGTTAGGTTTGTTTGAGTTGATTCCCTTTTTATATGCAGTTCTAAATTTTATTTCATTTTCAAGTGCATAATACGGTACTCCCTTTGGTATTTATTTTTTATTTTTGGCAGACTTGTTATAATATTTGCTCAACGCAGCGAATGCTACCTACCTGAGCAAAAAGATAGAAAAAATGCCAGAATTTTCAAGTTGAGAATGACAGAGCGAAACAGTTGAGACGACGATGTCGGAGACGGGTGCTTTTGTGTGCTCGCACACGGACACATTAAAAAAAGGGCTAGGGCTGTGCATTTTGTGGACCCAAACCCAGAACCCAACAAAATACTGGGGTTCACCCACAAGTTTTCTTTTGCCTTTGCCAGCGTCGTCGGAAGGAAACATTTTTCTCGGCTGCACTTTGCCCAGTGAAGTGGTTTTTAATTTGAATACTTTGCGTTTACGCCGTCGCCGACGCTACCACACGAAAAAAAGGGGGGAGTGAGGGCTATGCCCTTTTTTGATTTGCATATTTCCAAGTTGTGTTTAACAAAATATTTAAAGATAAATACCACAAAAAACTAAAAAGTTAATGCATGTCTTAAATATTTAATTTCTTTGCAGGCTACGCAAAAGATATTTCTGGAGTTAAAAGAGGTAAGCAAACAAGTCAATATTAAATTTTATATAAATTGAGGCTACATTGGCAACACTGCTGTAAGGTAGACCAATGGGAATCTAAGTGACGCCGAGGTCGGGCGTGAAACGAATTTAGCAATTATTAAATTAAAAAAAAGTGTAATTAAATACAGGGTTGCCCATATTCGACGGACCCATGTTTTTTTTTTAAAAAATCAAAGAAAAAAATAAAAATTTGGCGGTTGGCAATCTTAATCATTTAATTTGTTCCAAGTAGATTTGTTTACATCAATTTTTGAATATGATATCTCTCAAATGGCCGCCTCCGGCGTTGATGGCGTATTGTGCCCTTTTTGCAGCATTTTCCATCGTTTTCGCCAACATTTCGGCCGGAATAGCGGCTATTTCTTCACGAATGTTGTCCTTGAGCTCTTCTACGGTCCTTGGCTTGTTAACGTAAACCTTTGACTTAAAATATCCCCACAAGAAGAAGTCAGGCGGCGTCAAATCGGGCGAACGCGGTGGCCAGTCCAAATCACCACTTTTCGACATCAAACGGCCCGGAAACAATTTCTTCAGAAAATCGATTGTTATGCGACTTGTGTGCGGTGGAGCGCCGTCTTGTTGAAACCAGAACTGCCTCATACGCTTTCGACGAATAATTGGCATCACAAAATTGGTCATCATGTCGCGATAACGCTCCTGGTTGATGGTAACAGCATGGCCACTTTCATTTTTGAAGAAAAACGGCCCAATGACCGTTTTCGCATTAACGCCGCACCAAACTGTGACTTTTTCGTCATGAAGAGGCACTTTTTGAATCTCCTGAGGATTTTCAGTGGCGTAAATACGGCAATTTTGCTTATTTACGGTCCCATTCAATGTGAAATGGGCTTCATCGGACATGATAATGAGTTTTCACAATTGACTTGTTCTGTTGAATGTAAATTTCAACTATTTCAGAGCGCTCGCGTGGCGTGTATTGTTCCATGGTAAAAATCTGCTTGGACTGACGCTTCAAACGCGGTATGTCATAAACGATCTGACATCTCTGTCAAAAGTTATGGCGTTGCCAGATAGGTCCGTCGAATATGGACAACCCTGTAGAGCTTTTTATTTTTTCAGCAGCTAACGTAGTGACTTCCACTTATTTCAGAAGTGATTTTTAACTGTATATCAGGGCTGCAAACTGGTTTTAATCAGGGCTGAAAACCCATACATTGTGGAACACATTGATATATTGGATTTTATAAATATAATTAACTTTTAGGTATAATACCATTTCGTAGTTTTTGTAGAAAAATGCTTCATATGTGAATCATTGAAAAGCTTTAAAGTCAAGGATCTTGAAATCACAGGCTACTAGAGATGGGGATATTGTAAGTAGTTCGGAATTAGCTTAGTTTAGCTTCAGTTGTTTTTAAATTCACTTTGCTGCCCATTTTAAGACTAAGTTGCTTAATACCCACCAGATAACAGATAGAATCGCTAAACAGAAAGTAAAATTTTCTGATGTCCCCCATTTTTGTTGAACCGAACCGATAATTTAGGTTCGGAACAGTTTCGAGTTCAGCTTTTAATTTTAAAGAGGTTAGGTTCAAGGTTCGGTTCACAGTAAAATAAAATTTGGTTCCGGTTCGATTCAAAACCGGTTTGCAGCCCTGGTTTTAATCCTAACCGGTTTTTTGTTATATACTTTATTTTATTTTTACTGTAAACCGAACCACTTTAGAAATACAACCTGTTCCGAAACTTAAATTTCGATTTGGTAAAGCAAAAATGGAAGACATCACATGTGATGTGTCTTAAGATGGATAGAAAAGTGTAATCTTAAACCTAAAATAGCATTTAGAACCACTTCTTAAGTCCTAACTCATAATAGCCACTGATTTTTCAGATTCTTAACTTCAAAGCTTATTAAATTATTAACAAAATTCGAGCATAAGATTACATCATACTTTCCATTTGTAGACTTCGAAATGGAATTTTACAACGGAATCTCAACCAAATTGTCTTTACTTAAAAATGCAAAGCTTCCTAACTTTCTTAGCACATAAATAAATTTAGAGAGTATGTTTATAGATGATTATAGATATATGGGTATGGTTGATTACAAGATAATTGTGATTAAAATATAACTGGATTTGACGCGACAATTAGTTTCCGAGTGTACTTCACGCAGCAGCATTAGAGCAACTTATCGACTGGACGACTGATCGACTTATATATACTTGGATTAGGTCAACTTTTCTACAACTGCAACTGACTTGGACAACTTTTCCACTTTCTCAATACCGCTCGACTGCCACGACGCAACAACTCCACTCGACTTCACTGGCTCATTTAAAAGAACCACTGCTCATGAACTACTACCAGGGCTGCCAACTCATCAGTACGTCTCCACTTTACATAAATGGAATTGTTTTGTATTGTTTTATATTTACCGTTTTTTTATGATTTTGAAATGATAATACTCGAATTCAAAACTGCTAATTTAACGGGCCAAAAATGATGATATAAGTTCTAAAAATCAAGTACACAAAGACTTGTTTGTAGCCTTGAGATAAATAGATAGTAGGAATTAAATTTTACAGTTTAAGTTTTTCATTTATAAATAAAAGATGTTGATGTTGAAAGAAAATATATCCGTATGTGTAAAATTAGGAATGAAATTTATATATTGTAATTTTTGTTTTGATGATTTGACACTTTATTAGCCGTTACACTAAGATGTAGCTCAATTTCTTGTTGATTAGCAACGTTTACTTTTAAAACTCTGCATCTTTTAATATTGAATGAGAGGAATATTTAAAATTTTGGTTGGTTTGGAAAAATGTTGGTTGTCTGAGTACTAATCATTGCCCTTATAAAGCGTTTAAAACGGAGCTGGTCTAGGTTAGGTAGCAAATCGAAATTACATTATTGCATTTAGGAATTCCAACGGTATAGTTTTCCTTGGACACCATACATTAACTATATGGTAAAAATATCGTGCTGTCTTTTCCTCTAACGATCCGCAATAATACATAAAACGTTACAAAAACCATAATGAAGCCAGAAGTTAATGTTCCGTCCAAAAATGTCTGCGAGAGTAAACCTATTTTGATTGAATGAATCACAACTTTTGTGAAAATACCTAAATAATTACCTGAATACGCGTCATTATCCAATTTGGAAGTGTGAAAATTTTGTACAATTTATGAAGTAAATAAAAAACAGGTGGATTGTATGTTTTGTGTAAAAAGTGCAAAGATGACATATTTTAAGCAATTTGATAAAGAGAAAACTCGAGAGCTTGTCAGCAAATTTGCTTTGTGGCGAGATGTTTGCCGTTGCTTTCTTTATTCGACGGTAGTATGAGTTCGGTACTGAAACGGACTTAATTAAATATAAGGTTTTTGGAACGGAACTCAAGAATTCGGTTTCGGTATCGAGACAGTACGGAATAGGCTTGTGCTGAAATCGGTTCGGAACGGAATCAAATTTTTGTTATAGTTTGAAACACAGCTTAGGAACTGGGCCAAAGTCGTTACGGGCAATACTCTTTTCGTATATCATTCAGCCGTTATCCTTTTGCACTTTGCCAATGTGATAAGTCTTATGTCTTATATTCTTCTTTGTATTGTTAAAACCCTTAGTATCCTTCAAAATCTTATTGTTTTGTAATCCCTTTTGTTTTCTTTTTATACACATGTGTACTTATTTCGCTCACATTATCACACCCTCCCCTAATCCGTACCAGTTAATCCCAGTTTTAAACTGACCCTCATCTTTTGTCCCTCTCGACAATTTCTCACACCACCAAACACTTCCGATTCATTAGGCATTCAACAAATGTAGCAAGAAATTGTGATATATTTCAGCAGCTTAAATCGTCCCAAGCAAAACTAAATCCAAGCCATGGAATTTATGAATTTGATGCGTGTTTATCAGCAAAACATGCCGTTGGGCTTAAAACAGAAGCACACAGAACCCATTTAGTAGCAATGAATCCCCAAGCGTACGAGAATCCAAAACACAAAAGCTCATTGGTCATATAGACGTACAAACATACATGGGCGAGAACAGATAACACAGACATGTAGTTTTATATATGAGAAGAAAAGTACAAAATGAAACGAACGAACGAAACGAGGCGTGAAAATCACAAACAAATCATAAAAAGCGCAACAAGAGGAGTTAGCAGTGTATGCAAATCAAGCGAAACAACTGGGTTGGGGGGCTCTTGGTGACGGAGAAATGATTCATGGTCGTGTTTATCAACAAACACGTTTCACGAGGCGTTTTCAGTTTGGCCTCAGCTGCTAAGGAAGCACAGAATGGGCACATGACTATAAATAAGCCAAAGCCAAGTCTGGGGGGGAGTGAGCCGGCGGGGTATGGCTTGGTCCGACAAACATAAACAAGTGCATGGAACTTGACACATGTTTCAAATGACATTTTGTTTCGCTCCACATACACACATACATATGTGCAAGTCTCCAGACTCTGCTTGTGTATATGTAGATGGTTGCATATGGAAGGCGCTAATCAAATGCAGCTGACGACAATGACAATATATGGGTAGAAAATGCTTCTATGGAGAACAGAGCTTAGCTCATGTTCTGCGCCTGATGCACTGGAGGTTAATATGTTGCTCTATGTTAGTCATGTTTAGGGGAACTTTTCGATAAGCCATAATGGAAGTATAAGGCTATGTTCCTCTGACTACCGCACTTTGCGTCCTTTTAAAATTCGTCCCATCCTTTTCGATTGCTAAATTTAAGCCATTAGCTGTCAATTTGACCTCTTCTCTATCCTTCTCTCTAGTCAGGCAATTCCAATTTGGACCACAAAGCCATTAAAACCCCAAGAGAAGGAATCAAATAAAAACAAAAAAAAAAGACTCGCAAATGTCACGTTAATCCAGGCCAATTTCAATTTGTGTTTTTGGTACAATTTAATTTTAATGCCGCTAACTTTTTCACCCTGTCCGAGAAAAAATATTGTCGCCAATACCAATCAAAAGCTAAAAATCTATTATTCAAGACGCCCCTATTGTTTATTCAGCCACGGCGGGGGATAAAAATTGAAAAGACCGAAAAAGTATTGAAGCGGCGCAACCCAGTAACAAAGCAACAAAAAAAAAAAAAAACAGAAGAGAGAGCACAACAAGTCACAAATACCCCAAGTGTCAAATGTAGGAGTCAAGGATTTTGTACACAATTCTCTGGAATCTTTTTACTTTTGTCGACAAGAGTCGTCGTCGTCATCGTCGTCGCAACTTGCAACCGTTTGCTGCCAGTTTGTGACAACAACTGAAATTGGAAAAAAGGGGCGAAATTAAGTCAGAAACATGAAATAAAGATGAAGCGAGTGTCGAAGAAGAAGTTGAGTCAGTGTCACTCAACAGTGCAGGGAGGATGGGAGGACGAGAGTCCTCTTTCAGATTGAGTTGAGCGTGGGGAGAGGGGGAGAGTCGTGACAAAGAGTAGAAGAAAAATTAAAATTTGTTTATGTGTTTTTTTTTTTGCGTGTGAGTGTGGGAGGGGCAGCTTAGCTTTCACTAAAGCAATTACACTGTGAGAAACTGAACGAATTTTTGAAATAAAAGAAAGAATTGCATAGAATGCTAATGTTTTGGAAACGACTTTAATATACCCGCTATATAGAGAAAATAATCCATTATGTTAATTAACAGAGCATTCACATTAATTTTAATAACACTACATATCTTACATTAGTTCACTCTTTTTACACTACGGGTATAAAAATGTGACTAAATATCGTTGCAAACCAAAAATATGCTAATCATATTTAGTGATTTTGTTAAAAACAGCATCACTCATTTAAATTGAACTCAAATATTTTGTCGTTGAATCTGTAGCTGTCCCTTTGTTCGAAGAAATATTATGGCTGAACACATGCTGAATGTTTTCATTGGTTCCTGGTAGTGACCACCATCAGCTGGGCTCAGTACAGAATCAGCTCTGAAATCAGCGCTGATTTGGAAGACTTGATATCTTCCCTTACTTGCTCATCAGTCATTAAATTTATACAGGCCATGCGATATTTGGCAAATCTATTGTTTACAAGAGTTGGAAAATCGTAAAATTGGAACGATTCTTTATGAAACCATGTTGAGAATGGGATATAATTGAGTGACATTTATGTTGTAATTGGGCAGACAGGATCTTTTCAATCAGCTGATGAATGTCCGACAGTTACATAACACATCTAAAGTTCGAAATTATTCACTTTGGTAAATTTTGATGAACGGGAATAATATAAAATTCCTCCCAAAGATTTTGGAAATCTTCTAGCTGAAATCGTAAGTTTAATAGTTTTCCAAGCGGCACACATAACGAGTAGGAACAACACATAGCGAGGAACTTTGTCAGATCCAGAACTAATAATTGAATCGATTGATCGTAAACCAGATAGCATAGCATACAATGCTGAGATAAAATTATAAGATGCTGCAGACTAGTATCTTTGATAGAATGATTCCAATAGATTGGAAATGTTGGATTCGTAGTCACCTCTTACACTATAACTTAGGAAAGGGAGGTCAGTAACTGAGAAAATCTTATTTTTAGCTTGAACAAAATTGAAAGTTCAACCTACGCCTGTCCAAGTAATCCACATAGCAAACAAAGTTATTCAGATTTTGTTTTGGGTTCTGAAAGATCCCAGATTTAATAAGTTTGAGGTTAGATAAGCTTCTCAAGCATAGAAGGAAGTAAATCGGACCACATAAAATATATATGTATTCTTGATCAACAAGGGGGGCTGAGTTGATTTAGCCATGTCCGTCTGTCAGTTTCAAGGCTGTCTTGCCGAAATTTTGCACGAAATCTTGCATTACAGGAAGCTAAACTAGTTTTTGCGAAATAAATTTTTAGTTTTTAACGGAAAAGCAGAAATTCTTCGATTTTTTATGTTTCGTCTTATATTTGTCCGACACCAGTCAGATCCAAAGAAACTTGAAGAAGGACTCGGGCGGTAAAGAAGCGAAAAGCATTTGGAAAAGGTGGGGAGAGCTCAAAGCGGTGGCTAATAACTTATTTCGTTCGAGGGTACGAGTGCTTAATTTCAAGAAGAAAACACAATAAATAAAACTATTTTTCAAACGTATTTTTTGAAAGAATTGAGACCTACTACTTCCTAATGTGAGCAAAGAGATAAAAGCAGTGTCCTTGCGGTTCAATAACAAAATTAAACGCTGAACTTTCGGCATATAAATTGTATTTCCGTTGTAGGTCCAGGAATTTCACAGGAACTATTTCCCGTTGTATGCAAAATGTTATAATATGACCAACTCCGTCGATTTCCTTGCCCATGAGCACCAAATACTCTATGAGTCACCAATCCAAATGAAAAGAAATTCTAAACTATCCACGACCACAAGAAAACGAAACAGACGTTAGGTTATTGCACTTTGCTGTGTTTGTAAGTGCTTGTGGCTGGCTGATACAAACGCAATCATTCGAAGCACAACAACAAATGTTACATAAACAAGCGCATGATAATTTGTAGAAGCGTTTAATTCTGGAAGAAGCAGAGGAGAGAAAGAAAAGAGGGACTTATAAGAAAAAATTTAGCAATTTCGTATTGAGGCCTTGGAATGATATGCGTAGTGCAACAACAAATGCGACCGATGCGTATAGCTTGCGGGCACCCCTACTTTCCACAAAAACACACGCATATTTTACATATTTTACAACATTGGAAATGGCCGTTCACACAATGTATCTTTGGGGTTGGTTTAGCACTTACTACTTAAACAAATGAAGAATAAATGGAAAGATCAAAAGGTTCATCTAAGAGTTTAGCCATTGTAACCGGCTATTTTACATTTTGGGTTTCGGTTTGAGCCAAGAAATGTATTTCAAGGGATCGTAGCCCGAAATGAATGTGATAATCCTATCAATTGTTTCTTTATTTGACATCAATCGTCCTTTTCATTCTCTTCTTTATCGGTATTCTCATCATTGTCCATCATTTCCAAATAATAAATTAAGATTTCACTGCGGTTTCATGTCAATTTCAAGCAGGGGGTTAGAAACCGATTAAATAAATTGTCACGCTGTGCGCCAAAAAAAAGTATTTTAAGGCAAGAAAAAATTTCCAGCAACTCTCTAAAAAAATTCTTTTTTCACGGCTATTTTTTATACCATTTATTTTCTCAAGCGCTTTTGCAAAAACAAATTTTTGTTTCGATGTGCACAAATATTTCTACGCTCAATAACTAAAACAAATTTGGTATGCATCGCTACGCACTGCAAATGCATTCAAATGAAAGAGTGGCATCCACGGAATAAACAAATTAAAGAGAGCAAAAATGCACGCCATTTTAGACTAAATCGCCTGAAGGCGAGCCTGGGAGGTAGAGGGTTAAATATGTACTGAACTGTTTTCAATTTTTAAGGTCCCTGTAGATTCTCTACGTGTACACTTGAGGCATCTGCTTGCTACATCTTGCATTTGATTCTGTATCCCCATAAAGCCTCGCCTTTGCTCTGACTGCCTATCTTTCTGTGTACCTACCTACCTACCTAACTGCCTATTCACTCACTATCCCTACTATTTGTCTCTTTCAATTTGTAATCATTTAAATTGATTTTTCTTGTCGTTTTCTTTGACGTTGCTCAATCCCGTCCAATCAACTCAATGACATAGTCCCATCTCTTGCAACGTTTTTAATTGATGAATTTTCCGTCCATTTGTTTGCCTTCGATACTGATATGTATCTTAACCTTTTGCCTGGCTTGAATTTGTAGGTTTTTTTTCTCTCTCTGTTGCGTTCCGAAAACTTGACCAAAAGTTTCCTTCAGTTTGACTTTGCAAACTCTGTGCTGCTTGGCCATTGAACTTTTGAGCTGGCAAGTGATTTGTGTATAGATTTATGAACTGCCTCCCGCCTCGCAAACATTTTTCTTCTTGTCGTCAACAACTTCCTGAAGTTTGTTCAGGTTGTGAAAGCAATTACCTAAATAAAAACCCTTAATTAATATTGCATGTCACACACATGCCACTGCAGCTCAAACTGGCTGCTCCTTCAAGCTGAATTTAATTGAGATTGATGCAATTGCATATAAAATTCATATAAATTACTTGAACTAACCAAACTCTCCAGCTGTGCCGACTCTCAGATGAAGCAGAACCAGTTTCTGCCCAAATGAGTCATAAACACAGCACACACCGACTGACTGACTGGCTGACTGACTGAGGGAGGGGGACCCAGCGAGCGAGTGTCAAATGCATGTGCTCTGCCGACTAGTAGAGTGAACCGTGTTTCATCAGACCACCTCCCAGACACTTTGAACTTGAAAAGTTGTTAGCGCATTTCGTAAGGTAAAAGTTTTAACACATTTCATTCCATGCATTCGTGTGTTTTGATAAGTTCGGTTAACAAATTAGAAGTTGGAAAGTTTAAGAGTTATTTTGCAATATAGAAGTAGTTTAAGTAGAAGTAGTTTAAGAGCAAATCAATTGCATGAAATGCAATTAGTGTCTTCTCCTAAAATTCCATTTTTCATTTTAATGAAATATTATGCATTGTCATTCCGGGTTAATAACATTGCAACATAGTGGGTAAAACGAACCGTAACGAAAGACAACGAACGCAAAAACAAGCCAACGATGAAAAAGGAGCAAAAAACTTAACGAAAAACTATTTAAGTAGCTGAAAAGATGTTGCAACAAACGAAAGACGAACCAGGCACTTAATATATATTTGGCAACGAGGGTTGTTTGATAAGCTGTCGCATTTTGATTTAATTTTGGAATTTAGAAAGTAAATTTGGTGGATTTGAAAAAGAGCATTATTTGGCTTGAAAACCATCACTGAATTTCTTATACTGCGACTTTTTCCTGATTCCAGGAGAAATATGAAAAAAAAAATTAACTAGTATAAAATTTACCGAACCCAATGTTATCGAGCAAAGGCTTGATCAATGGTCTTTTTCATGTGGACTGAAATGTTTTAGAAACTGCTTTATACTAGGAACCAAAACAACATGTAGAAGATTGTTCTAACAAAAATCACATTATTCAAAGACAGTCAGAAGCACAACTCTAAAAGACTCGTAAGTGAGTCGAATCTTATCAGCAGAACAAGTTGAAATCCGCTCTCCACGAAGATGAGTCTATTTGAGTCGCAAGTGAGTGGAATCTTATCAGCAGAACGAGTTGAAATCCACTCTGCACGAAGATTTGTACCTTATGTACCATAGCCCACCCCGTATTTGAAAGATCATATAATCAAAACTACCAGGATAAGTCTTTTTCGAGCCCGTTTGTTGATGTAAATGATATTGCCACCAAGTGACTGGAAAATGACTCATGCTTATAATTAAAACGTGATTTATTGAAATACATCTTGAAAAAGACTCGCATATGACTCTAAAATGAATCGAATATGATCAAAAGAGCGTGTTAAAAACCACTCTTTAAGAAGAGTATCGACAGTGTACCATTTTTACCCGGCATTAGTATCAATTATGATCACAAAGTGGCCAGAAATATAAATATTTTAAACAGACCGAGAAAATGTTTGCTGATCATCAGAAGAACGGTTAAAAAATTGATCTTCAAGAAAAGTCGCGGCTAGGGTACAATTTTCTTCCGACGAAAGTTTCATTTATTTTCTGAAAATGTTTTATGACTAATTCCCACCCAACATTTGGGAGATCATTTTGACAAAAATCACCTTGATAACTCTTTTTCGAGACCTTTGGTGAATAAATAGAGATTACTGTCATGTGTGATTCAAAGAAGACTCGAAAATGACTCAAGCATATGCTCAAAATGTGCTACGATTCGGAAAAAACTATCAAATGACTTGAAAATGAGACTAAGCTGATTAGAAGAACGGGTTGAAACGACTCTTTAGGAAGAGTCGCGGCTTAGGGTACCATTTTTACCCGACAAACGTATCTAATATGATCAGAAAAAGAGCAAAAACACTGATGCCTAATTAGATAAAAATAATTTAAGAACTTTGTTTCTTGAATTAGGTGTTGTTTTCATGGTAGCGTAAGTAGTAGTAAAAATACTTGATTTAAGTACAAAATTCGTATCTCAAATGCGATTTGTTTAATCCTGAAATACTTGTGATAAGACTGTTTTGGATATATTAAAGCTGTAGTATTACTTATCTGATATCTCATAGCTGGTTACCCTTAGGAGATATTACACTAATATAATAGTCAATCTGAGAATCAGAAATATTAATGACAAGCTGCATGAGAAGAAGCCTATCTGAGTTCTCATATGAGTAATTTGACCGCCAACTCACAGTAAATTAAGGTATTTTTCATCCATCTCATATAAGTACATTTTTAACAATTTTTTATCATGTGTTTGTTCATACATTTTGATTGTTATATTCCGAAGTTAAACCTGATTGACTTGAAGAATAAGTGCAAACATTTTTTTGTTGAAGTCTACAAGATTCTAAAGCCGATTCTAATAAAATTTTTGAAACAATGAAGAAGTTCGACTAATCAGTACCAATTTAGGATTAAATCTTGATTTATGCCCTAAACTTGTACGTAATTTCCAATTCATTCTTGAAATAACAGATACCCCAAAATGGTATTGCTATAGATCAAAAAATGCTAAAAATGCTAGCTCTTGCAGCTTGCATTGCTAGTCTGTTTTGAACTCAATGCAAGATAATTTGTACTTGAACGCGCTTTTCTTGCATTTTTCGACTTACTGTGTATACGAATAGTTCTTGACCTAAAAACGTTTTGTTCTTATTTCGGTAATATTAAAAGTGTTTCTTCGATATTAAAATGTTTCCTTTTTAATTTAAGTACTTTTAAGAACAAAACATTACAGAAATTTTATGTATAAAAATGTAGTAAGTTGATTTCAATGAGAATATCAATTTCTATTTCAACCGGGAAATGAAGACTCAAGAATGCGACCACCTAAGTCCTTTTTGAGGTCACTTTCGACACTTAAAGTTAACTTTCTAATTAGGGCCCTCAACTTTATACACCAAAAGCCCCCAGAACAGGTATGATTCAAAAGTAACTGACTTATCAAACTGCCCTCGTTAATATAAAATATTTCAGAACAGATTTTTTTAAAGTTACAAGCGTAAATTAGCGTAAAACATGAAATGGAATTTTGTATGCTGAGTGAAAAAACATAAAAAAAACCAGTACAAAGCATGTGTCATCGTCATCATCATTTTCACCATCTTTATAAAACTTCTGTTGCGCCGGATCCACAAGTTTCTCTAGTCTCATGTTGCCTGAGTCTCCTGCGTCTAGTGGCCATTATTTATATTGAGCGTCCAATATTTTTGTCTGGGATTTGCTTTGATAATTAAGTTGTGTACATTAGTTTTCCTTGCGTGTTTCACAGACTGCGTGTGCTTTGCTGCTGCTCCTGCTGCTGGCGCTACTTTGTTTTTTCATTTCTTTCTTTTTAGTTGAAGGCGTGTCTGGTTGGAGGCGTTTACACTCACTCACACACACACACACACACTGTGTAATGTTTTTATTAGCAAATTTGTCTGATAAGAGGAGTGTTGTAGCTCTCCTCCATCCCACATTCACTCTCATTCATTTGCGAGATCGTGTGTAATGAAAGCAACATAATTACCCAGCATAAAATTTGTTTGCTCTGTCTCGGTTCGTGGTACCATTGATTAGTGCGTGTATAATGAGTTTTTGCTTTGAGGCCATGGGGTTTGGATGTAAAATGGTCATGATTTGTCATGGAGGTGTGATGAAAGTGCTCTATTGTTGTGAAAATTGAAAATGTGTACTTATTAAGCGGATTTGGTGATGAGCTGCGAAGCCTGCAAGGCAGCATTAATAACAATTATGCTACTTTGTAACAATAATCTCTGAGTTCAATGGTCTACTTAAATTTCTTCGCTGGATTTTTAATCCTTTCCAAATTTTACATTATACATTAATACTTGATGTATCGATACACAATACATTACCCCTTTTTTATCGATAAGAGTACTGTTCTGGCTGGGTTCAATATTCCCTAATAGAGGACAAGCACCGACTCGGGGGTGATTTTAGGGACCAACCCAAAAAGCACAGCCTTGCATCAGGCGATTAGTGGTCAGTAGAAGAGAAATAACCTTATGCCCGGATTTTTACATGTACATATAAGGTGCCCTCAGGACACTTCCATTAGTCAGAGAGCACTACAACCTCTCCTTAGATTCTCTACCCATTCTGGCAACACTGGAACTGTAATCCAAACCAATCCCGAACAAAAATAGGTTTCTACTAGCAGTTTCTAAACTAAATTGGTTACAAAAGGAGCTGAAAGATCAACACGGCTGCTTCAATTGCTGTCCCTGCAAACCCATATATCTAATCACACAAATCGCAGAAGCCAAGTACTGACTCCTGCTGCAGAGTAGGGTTGCCCGATATTAAAAAATTATTTTCCAAAAATATCGATATTTTCCAAAAATAGCAATTTCAGAAGAATAAATGTTTCTTTAAGGTAATTTAGAAGAAATTTGATAAGCTTTGTTCTAGCCGAGTTTAACATCTAGGGATCAAAGCTCCAAAATACTACAAAATATCAAAGCTGCGAACCTCTGCAATTTTGGAGAAGGTTCGGTACGGCAATTCGATCTAGGGTCTTCGTGTCACAGACACGCACGACTAAGCACGAAGTGTTGCGTGTTGCGCGTGTCAGTTTTTAGTGACAAGACAGCCGGCTTTTCTTAACTCCATAAAATATTCAAGAAACCCCGACATCTATTTTGATGTCTTAACTTACAACAAACTAAAAAAGAAATTGCAGGACCCTCATTTCAAATCCGAGCTTAAATCAAAGATATCTGAAATGTCTGGTAACTATGGAGGTTTGTTTTAAGTACAGGAAAACAAAGGTGGTCTTGAATAGTTAAAAACATTTTGAAAGATTATTCTAACACTTGAACTTTACAAAAAATATTCAAAGAATTTAAGAAATACAGTCGTTTTGGACCCTGCGTGTGGCCGTTAGAGTTAGAGTCGTGTCGTATTGAAAATATTTGTCACGCGCCCATCTCTAGTTCGAAACAGTTTAAAAGTCTAAGATTTAGTTCTCAGATCGGTTTCTTTACGTATCAAACAAAAAGATTTTGTTCGATGCTTGGTTTACGTAATCTTATATTTATAAAAATAAGACATATTTTTGATAAGAAGGAAGCTTTTAACTAAAAAGAACTGTTAAAGCATTTCTCAATACCTAAATGAACCTCATTCATTATAGGTACATATATTAAAAATACCCTTAAGCATTGACTGAACTTTTAAACACGTTGATTTGTTTTTGGCACAGCTTGACTTATAATTTTATTCTTTTTAAAATCGAAAGAGTACGTGCTTGGATGGGGTTTTGAAATGATAATAATCGCAGGATTCAGCACTATAAAATTATATTTTGAGAAAAATTGATAAGTTCTGAAAAAAAAGCTGACTAAAGTGAATCTTCGAACCGAACCTGGTTCCAAGTAGAGAAGGTTTGTTTCGAGATGTTAACAATTCGTTGATTTCAAGTATTGAATGAAATTTTTGGAATCCGTTTTTATTGAAGCACCTTAATTGTTGTCATATTTAGATGTAGCGCACAAAACAATCTTATTTTTAACAGATATAGCGCACAAACCATCTTATTTTTAAAAGAAATATGTGCTCACAATTGAAATGAAAAAAAAAAGCCGAAAAATATCACTAAAAATAATCGATAACGATTTATCCAAATTTTGTTTACACATATCGATTTTTTTTTTGGCATCCCTTCTGCAGAGATTCTAATTGCCTTGTTCCGGTGCAAATTGGATAAATGATTAATTTAGAAACCAAGAAAGAAACTCGAAACTGACGACTAAGTCACAATAAATCACTTGTTTCGTATCATAAATTTTAGAAATTTTCTTTTGCAAACCTTTCAAAATAGCTAAGCAGAACACCAATTCACTTCTTATGTGGAGCTGTGTACCTAGCTGCATTTTGTATTATTCTAAATTTAAAATTTCCAACAATTACCGTAGATTTTTATCATTTTGTCTTAATTTTCATCTCTTCTCCAATATAAAGTAAAGTAATTGAAGCAATTGAAAAAGAAAAACAACACCAATCACTTGACCCTTGTCCAACAACTATTTCCCATGCAACACAGCAAAATGTCAAACAATTAGTAAACATTAGAAAAGCCTTTCATTGATGCGCTTCTCCATCTATTGCTCGGCTGGCTGGCCCCAGTCCTTGGTGATAACAATGAAATGTCATAAAAATGAAATAACACAGAGAGAGAGTAGCTCATAAAAAGCCGCCCAGCCATGAACATGGAGCCCATGTAATAAAAACCAATTTAAGAGCCTTTTAACAAGCCGCCTAGTATGAGCACAATCATACTCACTCTCACACAGGAACACGGGAACAGGACTCCTAACAGCATGTTATGTAATTGTTGGTAATCAATGCTCGTTCTCAATGCCAAAAATGACATTCAATATAAGCACATGGAATGAAATGAAAATCCTAACAAAAGGGTTTATAGGACTAGGCTGGCGACGAGTCTCCAGCTCTAGTGCAAGGGAATGGACAATAAAATAAAGTTGATTAAATCCCCACCGACAAAGTTGTTTATGAGCGAGAAGAGAAAATACCTATATACAAAGAGACCAAGATAGGGGGATAATCCAAGTCTTGTGCAAAGATGAGAGCATTTTACAAACAATGCCAACAACCGAAATGCAGACCAAGACCAGACAAGGCAATTTCAAGGATATTAAAAGAGCAAAGCTACACTAGACTCCGTGGGTGATTTGCTAAAGGATTTGTCAATAAATTGTCTTCTTTATGAGACTATGGAGGATTTTTTGATTTTAGTGTGGGATGTGAAACCAGCGTGTGAATTACTGAATAGTGTATCAACAACAATTCTGCTGGCTAACGTGAGCGGCCAATATTAGCTACGGCTAAAATTGGGTTTGTGCTGTGAACGCTGGTAGTTCTGGTGTCCTGGACAATTTTGGAGATTTAATTTAAGCTTTTCCTTGGTAAGAGCTCGGTTTGAACTCGGTTTAACAATTAACAAAGCGATTTTTATTTTATAATCTTTTCTTCTTAACTCCAATTCTGTGTTGCTCAGTGCCCATCAGCAAACAAAATGCATAGCAGCAATGCAGAAAATATTCCCAGTCCTAGTTTCGCCATTCGGCTACTCCTCTCCCATAGCTAGTCAGTATTTCTGCTCGCGTTTCCTGACTGAAAAGACAACGGATATGAATATACCCTAAAGCTATCAGACAGCGTAAATGAGCGTGTATTGAAGATAAAAATTGCTGCAAAGACACACACACACAATCAAAACAACAACAACGAAACAAAAAATGTAGAAACAAAGCAATTGGCAAAGGCACACAACTGCAGCAGCAAAGCATAAAAACAAACAGAACGTGGCTAAATGGCAGTATGGGTATGAGGCGAACCTCCAACTCCAGCTGCTCTGTTTCTGATACGGGCAAATCTGTTTGGTAAAAAAAAAAAAAAAAGTGGAAAAAAAGTGTACAAAACATAGCAACAGGAAAGTTTTCCAAGCGCAATGTTTGCAGCGCTTTAGTTGGTAGAAGGATTCCCAAAAAGGGTTTGGGCGGAGTAGGATTTGGCTGCTATTGCTGCTGCTGCATCATAATGGTATAGAGGGAAGAGAAAAAAAAGAGCTGAGTGATGCAATGATGAGGCACTGGACTGGTCTGCTGGGAAGGGATGTTTGAAGTGTATGCAGGATGCTATAACATTTAGCCATACTTAAAGGAATTTAAAACGAGATGTGTGAGAGGATAAAAAGTAGAATTTATAAAGACCTAAAGGAATTGCACTATTTCAACATTCCTCATAACTAGGCTCAAACTTTCAACACGTAGAAAAAATTATGAAGTATTCGAGCATTAGATCTTTTCAGAAAGAACAACCACTTCATAAGCTCAAGAACAATCGGAACATTATTAAAACTGAGATGTTTTAAATTTGTGGATTACTTAAATAGAGTTCATTAAGTAACATTAAGCATTTACTTTAAACGCTTCCCAACTGTTAAATATTCTTATACACAAACAAAGCCAGACTTAAGGGAACGGCCACCTTCTGGTAACCAGTCCATCTTCCAGAGTGTCAATCGGGCAGACCCACACACACGATAAGCATGGGGTCTCCAGGTGAGCCACCTGTCCAGTGTAACGCCTAGATACGTAGTGATGTTGCCTTTATCGACAATTCGAGCTTCGTCCAAAGTTAGTCGAAAAGTATTGCCCCCCTATATTCACCACATTCCATCGTGAGACCCAACATTTAAATACGTTGAGAAAATCTTGTGCTTGTCTAGAGGCAGATCTGCGACTGTTGTGTACTTTAAATTGTTGTAGATGACCGAGTTCGACCAAACTTAGTGGACTCTTGAGAAAGCATAGCAGTTTAAGAAATACAAAGTTTGAAAGCGTTTTCTTTGAAAACGAAAAGTTTTTCTCACTAAAATTAGTTTTTCAACCGATCATTCCTATCTCAGCTGTATGCTATAGTCAAATGATCCGGCCGGTTCCGATATTTGTGCAGCGTATTTGTACTACAAGACTTCGTGCAAAGTTTCGTGACGATAGCTTTCAAACTAACGGAGGAAATGGCATAGAAACTGACGGAAGGACAGACGGACATGGCTATTTCGACTCTGCTCGTCATGCTGATCAAGAATATATATAGTTTATGTTGTCGGAGATGCTTCATTCTATGCGTTACAAACATCTGAACAATTTTAATATACCTTCTGCAAGGGTATAAAAAAGATCTTTAACAATATCGAAATGAGAACAAACTATCTTAAGCCAAGAAGTTCATACTTACCTAAACCCGAATAATTGAAGAAAATCCCGTTCTTAAATTAAGTTTAAAATATCTTGCAACAATGCAAGCTCCACAAAGTGTGCAACGGAAAATGTGAAGAATTTTTTGGCTAATCTGTTCTTAAAATTCCCAAGTGGTTCTTAAACTTTTCTTAAGGAATCTCTCCTCTTCCTTATAAGAACAATGTGGGAATAGATTTGGACTTTGGTTAACTTTAGGCTCTTGAAACTTTATGGGCTTAAACCACTTGGCTTTGTGTAAGTAGAATTGTAGTGATAAAAAAAGGGGTAAAAGTGATCTAAAAATTAAGAATGTGTTAGGGCGGACTTTAAAATTGATTGAATTTAAAAAAAAAAACATGATATGCTCATTTTAATTGTTACTAGGGCTTAGCTTAAGATGGTTTCATCCTAAAAGTATGATTTTAAGTAGCTAGAAATGAACTTAAAATATTCTGTAACAGTCCGCGTTGGGTTTGTTAAATATTAATTCTTATCTTAGATACTTAGAAAAATGCATGTAAACGATTTTTTCTAAGTGCACTATTCCACACTTCATCTAAAACTCGCCTCATTCGCATTCAATAGAGAGCGAAATGTTTGCTAACGTTTATCGAGAGAAGCAACACCTTGTCCCATAAATCGTTCCAATGACTTTGCATTTATCAGTCGACTGGCAAGCACAAAAAATACGCACACCCACACACACACACACCCAGTCAGTCTGGTCTGGTCTCTGCGGCCATTTCTTCCGCTTCATATTACAAATCTTCAGCTGATACGATTATGTTGTGTGGACTCCAGACAAGAGGCATGTTGAAAAAAACTACAAAACAGACGGCGGGGGAATCCATGTATCGAGCATAAAAAAAGCATTGCCACTCGAGGGATATGACCAGTTAATAGCATTTCCCGGCTACGCCCACGCAATCGACACAAAGTTCGTGTTTGGTTTTCACTCTTTGTTTTGTCTACCAAATAAAGTGAGATACTTTTTTCACTCTTTATATATCAGTAAAGGATTTATGTTATGCAGTTTGTTTATGTTTTGCAACAGCAGAGGGGAGGGGAGGTGAGGCCAGAGGTCGGACAACTTTTGGCAAAAGGGTTGTAAAATTTAATGATGTGATTGAGGTTGCGGTTGGCTGGCTAAAAACACTTGAATGTGAAAATGTTGCCCTACTCTTTTGTAGTAGCCGTAACCGTACTTCATATAATTAGCAAATGGAAACTGAAAATTTATGTAAAAAATGTAAGGCAAAGTGATGTAACACTGTAATTATGCATTTGTTTTTTATTCACACATATTGAAATTGTGTGACAATCGTTAGAAAAAAACCAAGTCGGTTTTAAGCTGTTTACCTTGAAGAAATAACACCCGGAAAGGTTACTTAAGCATGCAGAAGCATAGTTGTTTGCATTCCCCTTAGAATTCAAGCTGGTTTTTGTAGGGATAAATCTTTTTTTTTTTTTTTTTTTTTTTTTTAAAAAGTCCTTAGTCCGGTTTGCATCCCTGCTTTAGATCAAATTTATGATGCAATTATTAAATTTAATTATAAGGGAGCATTTGCCAGCAAATGCTAAGTTGAGGGAACCGTTCTCGAACCGAAATCTCCGAAGCAATTTAAGCTATGAACATATGACTGGTTTTTTTTGTGACCTTTATACTGAGTAAACCTGCAGTTTTTAGCCGGCTCGAGGTCATGTTATGCTTTTGCACAACTTTAAACGGAGACACAACTCCACAAAGGATGAACTTGATATCCTGTTTTATTGTTTTGAAATTGGTTCAATAACTTTGAGAGGAAAGACAAGTTGGATTATGGTTTATATTGTCGTCTTCTTATATTTTTCTACTTAAAAACAGCCTCGTCATGTCTCTAAACATACTCGGCACAGTTCCTTTACAGAGTCGTCTTATCTGTAAAGGTGAAAGAGTCGACTATGCACATTAATATTAAAACTATGGTATTTTTTTTTCTTAATGATCATGAGTTAATGATCATGCCGTCTCTATCCAACTTAACATAAAAATTTTAGGTATGAACTATATATTTGGTGTGTAAGGGTTGGAAATATGTAGTTAAAAGCTTTCAAAACTAGTTTCGGACAAGTTTGGACAAGTTTACACTTTCGGTTCGGGCTCGGGTTCGGTTGGTTCGGGATTGACGGACTTATCTTCTATTTTGTTTTTTTGTGTAGACATTTTTGAATTCATCGCCAGCAACTACATCGTCCACCACATTCAAATTTGTGCTTCTTTTGGTTTTGTCACAAGCATAGAAGATTTCGTTTGGTTTGTGCTATTCGCAATGTTTGTTAGTGCCTGAATACCTACAAATGTGCACCTTGCACATAGGCAGTGAGCACCCCTGATATAAGTCAATTGATCTGTAAATCAAAACACTTGCAATTTTCGCTTTGACTTGCTTTTTTAAATGCTATATTTATGTCTCTACTTTAATTAGAGTATGGAATATTAGCGTTATAAACATCTGACAAAATATGCAAGAGTTCAAGTATTTTGTCTCCTTTAAGAGTGCTCCAAAAGTCAATTAAATGTATATTTTGGATTGATCTGGGCTAAATTCAGCAAGAAATATTAATAGAAGTACCGTTCATTATTTCATCTCTTTGCTGCACTTGTCGCATAATAATATTCCAATTAGTTGACCATTAATGATAAAATAATGGGCCCGTGAAATTGATTAGATCTATTTTAGAATATTGGGAGAAGATTTTCAATTAAATATTGTCGCAGCTTTAAGCCCAACGCATATTAAATTCTTATGCAATTGAATGACAATATGATCCTATAAAAACGAAATTTGTTAAAGAATTTTGGTCTTTTAACTTTTTTAATAATCAAAAAAAAAAAAAAACGTTTCCTTGCGACATTCTTTTGCATAGATAAATAGATGAAAAATTTAATATCTAGAAAGCCACCTGGAATAAACCCCAAAATTTTACACCCGTTGAAGTCTTAGTTAAGTTATATTTATACCCTTGCAAAGGGTATTATAATTTTGCCCAGAAGTTTGCAACGCAGAGAAATATTCATTTCCGACCCCATAAACTATATATATTCTTGATCAGGGTGACGAGCTGAGTCGATTGAGCTTTGTCCGTCCGTCTGTCCGTCTGTCTGTCTGTCTGTCTGTTTCTACGCGAACTAGTCTCTCAGTTTTATAGATATCGAGCTGAAATTTTGCACAGAGTCTTCTTTTTGCTGCACACTACTAATATGTCGAAACCGCCCGGATCGGATGACTATATCTCATAGCTCCCATATGAATAATCGGTCGGAAAACTAGTTTTAGTATGAAAAACATTTTTCTTTTCAATGGAAACGTCTCCAAACTTTGTAATCGTAGGTTTTCTATGTTTTTTTATAATTCTACCAATTTTTATTAAAATCGGACAACTACTATATATGGTATAGCTGCCATACAAAAGAAAGGTCTAAAAAACAGTCTTAGCTAGAAAAACTTTTTTGTTTTTAATGGTAGCATCCTGCAATTTTGTATTTGTTTTTTTCTCGTGCTTTTACACAATTCTACAAGTTTTTGTCCAAATCGGATGACAATATCATATAGATCGGTCGGAAAATGGGAAAAAGAGTATTTTTTGAAAATATTTAAGCGAGCACTTGCAAGGGTATAAAAACTTCGGCACAGACGAAGTTAGCATAGCTTTCTCGTTTTATTTTGACTTTGAATTTAAACATCGAATTACGTTAATTTCAGCCATAAGTAGATAACTAATCCACTAATAGTGACATAAAGCGGGTGTTTTGACACTGTTGAAAGAGTCAAATCTCCCACGGGTATTATGACAGTGGGCGTTATTACATGCATTCAAACGAAGCAATATATTATATATTTTGGACACTCTAAACTTAGTTGTCAAGTTATAATTCTGATACAAAATGAATTCTTTTGAATTGGATGTCGAGAACAAATTTTCCTAAAAATTACTACATCTCTTAATGAGGGTTGTAGGTGTGGGCGTGGCCAAATCGGATGCAAATATACACTTTGCCAAATATCTGATTTATGTCTAAACAAATAAACAAAAAAAAAAAAAATTGTAATCCTAAACTAATTCCGACTATCCCGCACTTATCAAATTATCAGCATAACGCCCATGTCGCAATTTTATGCAGTTCAAAACCAGCTGTAAGCCAATATGATCAAGTGTAGACGCCTCCTCAATTTGATTCGAACTGAATCAAAAATGGCTCAAAATTCATTATGTACTCTCAAAATGGCAAATCCTTACTTAAAACCCGTGCAAGGCTGTGTAATTCGCCAGCGATAAATGCGTGCTAAAAATTTTAATTAAAATCCGCAGAGCTATTTTGCAATTTGCAAATGGACCATTTCGGACAATAGAAAATATTGAGTGCAAAAACTGAGTGTATTACACTTACCCCATGGGGTGTCAGTAACATTTGCTGCTGGTATTAAATTTTTGCTGCACGTTTTCAAAAAAATAATAATTGCATTTGCCAACGAGCACATGACTGTTGTAAAGACTGTGGAGTTATCCACCAAGTGTTGGGTCGTGCTATGCCAAGTGTTATAATAAATACACACACATCCACACACATTTGGGGTGAGGGGGAAATAGTTCTGCAGCTGCTGCCAAGGGGCCGCGAGAAAGGAAGGAAACGGAGTTGCGCCACTCGCACACGTTAAATTATGAAAATTATAAACAAATTAGCTACACAGCCAGGATTATGTGGTGTGGCTTTGTTCCTGCTCGGTGCATAAATTAACGCCAAGTTCGCCTTGCCGAACCCGCCGAAAACCTTGCTCAGTTTGTGTAATCTGTGCTAAATCTGCTTGTAATATGTTTAAAATAATTAGAGCAACTGGTTTTAGCGGCGGAAACCTATTGGGGCGCCGCGCGGCTCTAGTTAAAGACTGACTTTAGATTTCCATAGCGCAATGTGCAGAAATTTCAAGTTGAAATGCAATCAACAGCTGGCCCTAAACGTAGCCCACATGTGGGGGAAAGGCTGGCCCATTCACACGCCGCCACTTTGGCCTGACGGCTCTCCATAGAGCAATTTATAATATGTGCCGACAAAAAAGGAGTTGAAAAAATCCACTCCAAGTCTCTTATATTCCACCGACTAGCCTGGGCAGGTTGAATTGCGCGTTGTTGACTTGTCAGACGGCTTTTCACGGCATCGCCGACCACCGAGTCGACTAACGGACAGAGGAGTAGGAAGAAAGAACCGCAACAAGGTTTTTTTTTAATATTATTTTGCATTTACTGCATACTGCTAGGCGCAAGGGCGTGGCACACATATTTACATATATATATGTATATTTTTTTGGTGGCTTTTTTACGATATGATTCGATTTTATGCTTGTCGCGGTTCCAGTCCACACACAATGGCATAAAATCAATGAAGTCGAACAAAAGGCAAGCAACAAAATGGCCGCCATTTGCAAACTCCAACTCCGCCTCCTACACCACCTACACCACACCGCCGCTGCAGTCGCCGCTTGTCATTATTTATTGAAAATATAGTTTGATGAGTTTTTACTTGGCCCTTTCAGTTGCTCCTCCCTCTCCTGTTTACGCTGTTGTTGATTCTCTTTTTTTGCGGTCAATGAATTCGGTTGTTGTTGTGTCTGTGTTCTTCACTGAAAATTGGTAAAATCAGTAAAGTTTGTCCAGACACTTTTTTCCTCTGGCTGCTTAAACTTTAAAACTGTGCGGGTGTAACGATATCCAAAACTACAAAAAAAAAGTTATCACAAATTGTTTACATTTCACTCGTAAGTTGGCTTATTGTGTGTTTTCAGTGTGTTTGTGACACGAACAAGTTGAGGTTAATAAAGCTTAAATAAACTTTTTACCTTCGTTTTTTTTTTCATAGACAAACTGCAAATACGTGGGCTAAAGTGTAATAAAATAAATGAACAAAAAAAGGCTTTATATATGATATATTGCCCGACAAACTGATAACCAAGCCACTGCCCAAGCGGGCTTATATTACCCATTTAACTGAGATTTGAGAATCTTGGATAAGTTATTTTTGAAAACTCGATTCCGCAGTGGATGAAATAAAGTGATATATTATAAATTTAGTTCAAAACATCATATAATAAAATAATTGTTATATAATAACAATTATTTAATTATTGTAAAGGAAAATTTGGCTGGTACTTTTAGAATAAAACCAAGGTCTTTGTACTTGAAGAAAGTGTCAATATGTTTAGCTACGAAAATACTTGATTCAAGTACCAATTTTTATTTTTATGTAAGATTATTATAATATTATAATCCCAAAATACTTGTTTTAAGTCTGTTTCGGGATATATTAGGGATATTTTGAATTACACTAACATTCTTTTGATCATACTACTAGATTGTAATGGCCTTAAGTCAAGCCGGAAATCACAAAATAAGTAAAAAACATTCTATCTCAAAATTCACTAATATCTAAGGTCAACTCAAAATCATTTTAGAAAGAAAATAAAAGTACTTCATACAAGTACAAAATGTACTTGTTCTAAAGCTATTCCCAATTGGTTCTCAAACGAAGCCTCCGTATTAAACCAAAGAAGGCTGGAAATAGCCGCGGGCGACGAATTGGCCAAAAACCAAGCTAGAATTACTGTAGAAATTTACCATCACTCCATGACAAAAGTGCAAGAATCAGTTGGGAATTTTATAAACAGACTCGTTTATTAATAATTCTCATTTTCCATTGCGCACTTTTTGGAGCTAACATTATAAGTTTATTTTCTACCCAATCTAACATATTTTCGACATGAAATACGCACTCTATTTTCTTATAATTATAATATCTTGATTCAAGAACGTTAGTTCTCATTTCAATAATGTTAACAGTAATTTTTCGGTTCTAGAATGTTTCGTTGTCAATTTAGGTGCACCCAAGAACAAAGCATACGTAAAACGTTTTCCAGAACGCACAAAAAAATTAATTTTTGTTATATATTGAACCTCTTCACATAAAAAGAAATCCTTTTAAACTCGGAACTCTTTTTTTTCTCATCTGCAAGCTAGCCTTAAAGTTTTTATAAAATTTAGAACTAGTTTGTGAAGTACACACAAAATAATTCCGAATTCCGAATTTCTGTCGAGGATGTTGAAAAGATTCGGGGTCCTAAATAGTTAAGCTTTAGTAAGAGTTGCAAGCCAATTTTTAGAAATTTAATACCACTGAGTCCCTAGCTTGTTTGTTTTGGGAACCATTCAATTAACTTAAGAATCGATAATCTAAAATCATGGGCATAATAAGTTGTACTGGATGTATAACTTTTATTAGGATAATGCTGTTTTAGCCCAACGATTTTTAGACATTTTCGCACTATATTGATCGCAAGTGCTCAGATTTTATAATGTGTAATTTTTTTTGAACCAAACCGATCCGGAACAGGCTCGATTCAATTGTGTGTTTACAGTTGGTTCGGCTCACAATGAAAAACATATTGGAGTTACGGGTGCGAACCTGCTCAGTTCAAAACTGGTTTGCAGCCTTAAATCTAAGAAAAATAAAGTGGATTTGTTTTTCGTAATTAAGAGTTAACGTATCGATATATTCAATTGCCTTTATATGTATGTAAGTCTTTAAAAAATTGAAAAAATATACAAATTGACTTAAAGATTGGCAAAAGTAAAGGTAAAAATGTTTAAGAAATTTTTTACTGGTCTGGCAACCTTTTAACCAACAACCGATTGATAAATATGTATGAATTAGTCGGAACTTTTTTGCTTTTGCCAGCTTCGAAGAAATCAAGTGTTCAGAAAATTATACTTTTATAACTAGTTTAACTTTGCAGACAAAAAAAAATAAACAATTGTCCAAAGAATCATAATTTAATTTATTTCACTAGACAAGTGCACAGGATTTAAAGCAGCAAAACTCTTTCGACTTATTTTTACCATCCCACTAATTAATTTCACTGTCGAAAAGTTTTTGTTAAAGTGAAATTGAGAACAAGGCGCATAATCACATTTTCCCAATCAAAAAACGGACCGAAAACGGCCAAATAATTGCTATACTGGATTTTCAGACTAGCTAGACCCAAGTTTGGGATCGAAAATGCAGCCCGTTTATAAAATCGATAGTATTTTTTATGACTTTAAAATCAGTCGGTTTTGCTCCAGTCACGAATAGAGCTTTGAGTAGCTTATTCTGCCTAATTCTGGAAAAAAATCAGAATATTTCCCTAAATTATTTAGCCCAAATTAGCCGTTTGGTGTTATCGGATCGGTGTAAAAGCTTACATATCTTTTATAATACACCGAAACAAAATTGTTTAGACCCTGAGGCCTTTGAAAGCGACACTTTGAAAACCCTAATATATGCCTGCAATTCTTTACCTGTTTAATGCAGCGGTGGGCATCTGCGCCCCAGATTTTTGTCCACCTATTTTGTTGTAGCCAGTCGAGTATTTTATCGCGCAATGCTTTTAGGACAGAATAACTTAGTGTCGGGCCATGGCAATTTTCCACCGCTGGTTGAGGAGATTCAATGTAAGAAACCCATTTGAAATTATAATTTGTTTAGCTTTACAATTGTTTTCTTATTTATTGTTGCTGCCGGTTTTACTTCCGAATACACTGGTAAACAGTTTTCCCCTGCAACCAACTCACTGGAACTGCCTTTAATGTTGATGTGGACCCCAAAAATTGCATTGTACAACGGTATATGCGCCTCTGTCAAAATGCTAAGTCACTTTCCACGGCCCCAGCTACGTGCTTGCTTTTGCCCGGCACTGACCATTAAACCGAATGTTCAACCCAACCCAGTAATTAAAGGTACGCGCCACAAATGTCAGTTAGCTGGAGGACTGGGACCGGCACAACGACAATGGCCATGGCAATGTTCCACCCCCGCAAAAGCCAACTCCGATTTGGACAAACGGGCGACAGACTTTGCGCTAGTTAACGCTCTTGTTGTTGCTGGTATTCGCTACGCTGCGTTGCGGTGCACTTGTCCAGTGGGTCCTGCTGTTGATTGCCATATTGCGCGAAGGCCGGCCGCTACGTGGTAATAACTGGACCCCCTGTACATGAGCGCACGCACAAAATGGCGACGTCTTGCTGCCGCATTTCATTTACTTGTCCGGACTTTAGCTCCAAATGGCACCAACGGCAACGTGCATTGTGCACGTGCATTGTGCGTGTGCATTAGCGTGCCAGCTGAAGGCAGTTGTACCCTAGCATGGAAATCATTATGAAATAACTTTGAGAGAACGAGAAATGCTAATGCAATATTTGGTCTGGTTCTCATACCACTGTACCAGGCACAGCTGCTGCCTCAAAACTTCCGCAACGCGTGCAACCTGCTCAACATGTTAATGTGCTACAGCAACACACACGAATCCCTTGCAGCTGCTTGGCTTTCGAATACAAAAGTTGCTGGGTAGTTTTCGGTGAGGTTGGTGGGCGCTGCTACGTGTGTCCAAAAAATGTCCACCATTTCACGCAATGCATGGTATATTTCTATGCTCTTTTTAAGTTTATCAAAAAAAAATAGTTAATTTTGCATTCTTGACTGTCTGTCTGTCGCTGAGCAATGCAGTTACTTCTTTGCATTGGTTTATTTCAAAATTTTGGTGATGCCTACTTTGTTTCTTTTTAAGTCAAATATTCACTAATTAACGAATGCTTGTCACTAGATGATGTGATTTCTTTTTTTTGTTGGCAAACCTTTTAAGCCATAACTATGGTTAGGTTTTAGCGCCCCAAAAACACCAAACGAAGCGGTTTTAAAAAGCTCGCCAACAGTACTGAGTCAGGAGTGCCTCCAACTGCCACCGACTATCATTTTGGGATGCCTCCCATGGAAAACAATAGCAGAAGCTGGACTATGTACAAGAGGAATGATGCCATTACCACACGGAACGGAAGAATGGGAATATGGAGAGCAAAAATAATAACAAAGCCACGTTTGTCGTTAGAAGTTTGTAATTGTAATTAAATTTTCACTAAATATTCAATGCTAATTTATATGTTTCATTTCAATACCAATTCAAAATATTTTAGTAGGAACTGAAATTGATAATCCTAATGTTGCCAGATTTAATGCCAATTAAAATTTTGCATTACCAATTAGTAACGCTAATTAAAGAAATTCTTAGGAGTACCCCATATAGATCCTTTTTTTGAGGGAAATTGTAAGAAAATCCACGCCCTTCTCTTACTTGGGTTGCTCATTGATCGGAAAAACATTCCCAACAATTAAGTAAGAGCACAGTACAACCTATGAAATAATACACCCTTTGATATTGTTTAGATTTTACTCCCTTCCCGCTTTCCAAAAGTTAGCCCCCTCCTCCTCCTATTGCCAGAAATGAGATCGGAACACCAGAAAATTTACCAATCCCACGCGATGTATTTTTATACCCGTTACT